>CP099839.1:15737732-16487732 GCA_030062745.1 Capitulum mitella | reverse complement strand
GCTCTTGTTCCACCAACTTTAAAATCTTGCAATCGCATGGCGCAGTGTCATCCCATGTTCTGGCACAGATGCAGGATTCTTGAAGAGTGGGAACCATTTTCTTAACCATTCCCGAAGTCATTGGCTTAGCAGGTTCCTAATACCAAACTGGGAAAAGGGGTTCAGCCCTATCTGGATCTGCACCTGCTGGCACTGATAGCCATTGCCATATGACCTGACTACCCGAGCCAAGTACATGGTTGTATGTGCCCAGGATGACTGGCCAGCAGAGCTGGCTGTGTTCGTGCGCCGCTGTGGCCGGCTGCGGAGCTGGCAGCGGCGGTGCGGCGCCGTGCCGACCGAGCCACTGCCAGCCCCGCTCAGACGAGGTATCGCCGCCAAGAAGCAGCACGAGCTGGAGCGAGTGGTGCCGGCCGTGCGCCAACTGTGCGCCCGCACCGGCTGCCACCTGGTGGCGGACATCGGCGCCGGACTGGTGAGCGGCGGGATCGGCAGCGAGCTGAGCGTGGGTGGCGAGCGGTCCTCGGCGTCCTGCTGTTTTCTGGAGCCGAGCATTGTGATAGATGGTGTTCGGGGTAAGGGAGGAGCAATTGCGGAGTCGTGTGGCGTTGAAGTACGACGTCGATGCCGTTTATACCAGCGTGCTAGCTTTGTTCCCGGAAACTGTGGACAGACTCAAGATGTTGTACAGGGCCTTTTAAGATGTGTACGCTTCAATTTGAAATGTGGATAGTCACTGCAGTGGCCGTTTCCTGACATCACAGTTGAAAAACCTCAAATGTCTCCGGAACGGCTATTGTGACGATGACACTGTATCGTTATCCATCTGTCAGGGCCACCTGGGCGAGTGCCTTCGTCGGACGTCGGACCTGAACGTGCTCGGTCTGGAGCGGGACCAGCAGCTGGTGGAGGCGGCCTGCCGGCGGCGCAGACAACAGGCCGAGGCGGGGGCGGTCGGCTGTGTGGCGTGCCTGCGCGTGGCCTCGTGTCAGGTCTCGGACTCGGACGGCGGCCGGCAGCGGCTGCAGGAGCTGGCGGCTGAGTTCGCCGCCGGGCGGTGCTCGTGCCGCGCGCCGGCCGAGCGCCAGGCGCCGCCGGCCGGCTGGTGCCTGACGGGCCTGCACTCGTGCGGTGATCTGTCGGCCCAGCTGCTGCGGCTGGCCGTGCGGCTGCCGGAGGCTCGCGCGCTGCTGCTGCTCTCCTGCTGCTACCACAAGGCGGCCGCCGACCGGCCGCTCAGCCGCCGGCTGGCGGACATCCGACTCGGTCGGTTCGCGTTGCGGCTCGCCTGCCAGCAGTCGGTGTCCGCCTGGTGCCGGCAGTCGGCCGCCGACCACAGCCGGCACGCGGCGGCCGCCGCCTGGCGCGCCATGCTGCAGGCGGTGGCGGCGCGCGCCGGCCGCACCGTCCGGGAGCGCCGTCGACACGGCGTGCACCGGTACGCGTGCTTCAGAGAGTACGCCACCGACCTGCTGGCGGCGCCGGACGGCCGGCCGGCCGGCGGGCCCGCGGGGGACGGAGAGCCAGAGCCGGCAGTGGCCAGGCACGGGACGGCCGGGGCGGAGGCTGCGCCGGAGCGGCCTGAGGAACTGAGACAGCTGGTAGAGACAGTGTATGCCCAGTTTCATCCGTACGTGGCGTGCGTGGAGTTCCTGACGGCGTTGCAGATGTGTCTGCAGCCAGTTCTGGAGGGTCTGGTGCTGCTGGACAGGGTGCTGTTCCTCAGAGAGCATGGCATTTCGGCAGAGCTCCAGCCGCTGTTTGACGAGGAGCTGTCTCCCAGGGCGTGGGCTGTGATTGCTTGGAAATGAGAGCTTGTGGTCGCGTTGTCAGCCTGTTGCGTCACGTTATGCCACCCGGAAGACGTGTCGCGCTGCGTGAATACCAGATTATTATGTATTCAGAAATGTCAAAGGGTGACATCTGACGAAAGCGGCGATATTTGAATGTCACTGGCATCAAACAAGGCACTGCTCACGGCACAAAAGTTTATCCTTATGCCTCTGACGTATCGTTTGTCCACAACACATTGATTCAGGAGATCAAGGTATTCCCATCAACCAAACACTTGCCACAACAGCTCGGTAACAGCCGTGGCCACAGCAGCAGTTCAAGAACACTGGTTCGCCCATTCACACCAAGACTTCGGCACCGTTTGTCCACAACACATTGATTCAGGAGATCAAGGTATTCCCAACAACCAAACACTTGTCACAACAGCTCGGTAACAGCCGTGGCCACAGCAGCAGCTCAAGAACACTGGTTCGCCCATTCGCACCAGGACTTTGGCGCCCTGCGGTGACGTGACCCCCACTTTCGGTCACGTGACCGGCGGACTGTCAGTCCGGGCTCGATCCTCGGGGCCGGCACTGTCCGTACAGGGCGAGTTGGCGCCATCTGCACATAGGTCTCCGTGCAATGCCGCCACCGCCATTTCGTGCACCTCCTGCCAGCGATTCTTGCTGGCGTCCGTGCAGGAGGCAAGATTCTCGCAGAGCTTCAGCAGCTGTTTGTTCTGCCTGCAACGTCATGAGCAGTGTGGGAGACGGGAAAGCAACAAATCGCAGGAAAAGTGGTCTGAGTCACGCCCTAATAATTTACGGAAATCTCTAACGGTGGTAACCGGCTTTGCTGGTGTATTCGTTGGGTGAGGAAAGGAAATGATAAAGTACTGGCATGGTTGGTTATTGGGTTCTTTAACGACCGTCTCGACTGCCCGGGTCATTTCGCGTGGCAACCTCTCACACCGGTTGTCGCGAGAGACGGTGAAATGTCTGTCACCCAGACTCAAACCGAGAACCTTTCGGCCACAAGGCCAGCACGGTAACCACTATAGTATGTCGCCCCCTAAATGTATGTCATGCCACTAGCAGTGGCATGTCATACATATATCGATAAAAATGCAGAATAAAATACTAGCTATGACATGACACTGATACTCAAAAAAGCAAAACCTTCCAGAAAGGCGTCAAATGAATTCAGGAAAAATCAAACAACTGGAACAACACTGATGAAAATAAACGTCATGCCATGAAGGTTTCATTCGTGGTATAGATGCTGGAAATATAACATTTAAAACTCTAAATGCAGAAACATCACTAGCATAATTTATTCCCAACCATCACACGTGTATCCGATTCACGTGGTCCCGTCATTGGCCCGACATCTTCACAGCTCCCGGGCGAGCTGTGACGGCCTACCTCCTGACGGCGCGCCAGTGGTCGTCGCTCAGGCCGCTGCCGCCGCCGCCGTCGCCGCCGCACGTGACCGCCATGCGTCGCAGCAGCGTCCGGCCGAGAAGCACCGTGAGACGGAGCAGGTCCGGCAGGCCGGTCCACATCCTCCGCCAGGTGCCGCGCTGCCGGGAGCGCAGCTGACGCCCGGCCGCCAGGCGGCGCCAGCTGCGGCCGGCCTCGGCCGCCTGTCGCCAGGTGGCCGTCAGCGCGGCCGCCAGCTGCTGCAACTGGGTCAGCAGCTCGGCCTGCCGCCGCGGCCGGCGTGCGGACGGAGCCCGCAGCGCCAGAGCGTCGGCCCGCAGAGCGGCCAGGGACTCGGCCGCGGCCGACACGTGCCGGCCGGCGACGGCGCCCAGCTCCGACTGGCCGTCCGGGCCGGAGCCGTCACACAGCTCCGACTGGGCGGCGGCCAGCGTGACGTCGCAAAACCGGACCACGGCGCGCTGCAGGACCGAAAACTGGTGGAACGACGGCCGATACCGGGCTCGGACCTGCGTCCAGCACAACGCGCTGAAGTCGCCACCCGTCGCCGACCGCGGCCACCACTTCTTCTTGACCGTGTCTTCCACAGTACCCGCGTCAGCCGAGACCAGGACGCAGTCCAGCCAATCAGCGGCAAGGATGTCCGTCTCGTCCTCCGAGAGAGCATCACCCGCCTCCCAAACGGACGGCTCTACCCGTCTGTCACACTCCATCTCAGACATCGACTCTCGGTCGTCCTTCCTTTCCGGACACTCTGTACTTTCCACCGTCTTCCCCAGACAGTCTGTCCCCTCCGAACAGTCTGTCCCCTCCGCCGTCCTCTCCGTACAGTCTGCCCTTTCAGCCGTAATCTCCGCACAGCTTGTCCTCTCCGCCTCCCTCTCTGGACAGTTTGTTCTCTCTGCCGTCCAGCCCCGACAGTCTGTTCTCTGAACTGTCGTGTCCGGACACCCCGTCCTCCCCAAACAGTCTGTCCTCTCCGCAGCCTTCTCTGGACAGTCTGTCCTCTCCTCCGTCCCACCAGGACAATCTGTCCTCTCCGCCGTTCTGCCCGGGCAGTCTGCTCCCTGCACGGTCCTGCCCAGACAGTCTGTCCTCTCCACCACCCTCTCCGGACCGTCTGTTATCTGAACGGTCCTGCCCTGGTCGTCTGGGGCCCGGCCGTCGGCTGTCACCAGTACCTGTCCAGCCAGCCACAGCACCTGATCGGCCAGCGCTGCCGGTAGCCGGGCCGGATCCGTCTGGCCGTGCGCCAGCCGGTCCCGCAGCCGCGGCCCGGCCGGCCACACCAGCAGGTCGCACAGCTGCCACAGCACCGACTGGCCGCAGAGCGCGCGCAGGGCGTCGCCGTCGTCGGCCACCAGCTGGTCGAGCGTCGTGTACAGGGACTGGTGCTCGGCGGTGCGGCGCCGCTCCGGGCAGCCGCGCAGCCGACAGAAGGCCAGCCGCAGCGTGTGCTCCAGCTGCGGCAGCAGCAGCAACAGGCAGTGGCCGTACCTGGCGACAGGAGAGCCCGGTCACTGCCGGCCCCGCCGGAGTCAGAGCGGCGCCAGGCACCGATCGCTGTACGGACGACGAATGAGCCGAACGGACAGTGTCTCTCCCCAGGTCGTGGAGAGCACCAGGCTGATAACAAAATCCTACCAGAAGCACGACCAAAACCATTCCTCACTATCTGGAGCAGAGAAACACCTGACTGACCAGCCTGCGCTCCAACGCAGCACATAACCTCATCAAACCCGACAATGCGTCCAGGAGTTACCCTGACCTTGCCGAGAGCTCCGGAATCATAGCCGAACTCAGCGCTGTGGGGACATACCTGCGCCGGCGGTACAGGGACAGGGCCAGCCGCCAGTAGGGGCGCATCACGTCCGGCACAAACGGACAGCGCAGCGCCAGTCGGTACAGTCCAGCCAGCTGCGACTCTGTCGGCGCCGGAAACTGCAGGCACTCCAGCAGATCCTGCAAACAGCCTCCCCCTGCCGCTCAGGCCCGCAGTCTGCAGTTCGGCAAAAGGCCTCCCCTCCGACAGCAGTGATCGGAGACCAAACGCGACGCGTGGCGACATGGACTTCACTGAAATGAGACTTTAAAACTGGCGATAACCCCGACTGGCGCCAAGTCATGAGGTAGTGATCAATAGCCGACAGAAACAGCTCCAACAGCGACTCCAATGTTGCCGTTTGTTCGACACTTCCCGCTCGAATGAATCCCGAAATTCCAGGCTGCGCCTTTCTGAGCGCGTCGCACACGCTCCCTGGCGTGCGACGAACATTGCGGGTGCGAACGTTGCGCGGCGCGGCCGTCTCTCTCACCGGCGAGAAGACGATCTGCGGCCGGCGCGGCACGGCGCGCTGGACCCAGCAGCCGGCCGACAGCGGCGGCCAGCAGCAGCAGCAGCGGCAGCAGCCCAGCCGGCAGCTGGCCCGGGGCCACAAAACCGTGCCAAACCAGGTTGCGCAGGTTGAGCGTGCAGGGTGGCCCCAGCAGCAGGCGCAGCAGGTGCACCTGGCGCCGGCGTCAGAGGTCAGTCGGTTATTTGGGTGGGGGTGTCGACAAGGTGGTCATAGAAATAAATTGCCAGGACACATGTGAGCCCATCCTAACTTGCGAGTACCTCGCAACTCAACCTTAAAATGAACAGGATCCCCTTGCTCACATCACAGTGGTCATCGCCCTGAATTAGGACTGGGAATCGATAAAGATTTTGGGTTGTATCGATAAACGATAAAATGTTACCCTATTTATCAATTATCGATAAATTTATCGATGAATTGGGAAATATTGTTAAAGCTATTAAGGCTGTGCCGGTCTGTCGGCCGTGTGGTGCAGTAACCGGGGTGTTCGCAGGATTTTCGCATGAGGGGGCCGGATCCAACCAATTTTATGCAGGCTTCCGATTTTAAGTCGTTTTACCATGTGGAGTGTTTCAAAATAAAGTTTTGACGTAAAAGTTGTTTGAATCTCCTGTTAAATAAAAGAAATTCGTTTTCGGTTTTTGTGCCGTATTGTCGACCCTTTAGGTGGTGTGGGGGCACGTGGGGCCTCTTCTTAGTGCGCATCTGTGTATTGATAAGGCTCTTATATTTACAGTTTAAGTGTAATCTTCCCCTTATTAGGGACAGTTAGTGTTTTCATAAACGGTGCTTTTAGTAAAAAAAAAACATTTTTATGGATAACTGGTGTGATTTTTTATCGATAAACGATAAAGGAAGTTGAAACCATTTCAATAAAATTTATCGATAATCCCAACCCCACCCAGAATATCAGACATGGCCAGCAAGCTAGCATTAAAACAGGGCACGCCACAAGAACAGGTTGGACCGTCAGAGGCACATCACAGCGGGAAGGCGGCTGACCTGACAAGCAGCTGACCTGTTACCTCCACTGAACAAGAAACTGTGTTGCATGCAGGTGGCCAATGCGCAGCCCGCAAGAATCACCTCCTCCAGTCAGGTTCTGCAGAAAGACGATGGCCCCTGCTGGAGACGGGTTTCACAGCCCTGAACTTGTTTCGTGTCAATGCTCCAGCTACGCTACAGCATGTCACATAAACGATCCAGATTGGTGCCAAAAAAAATTGCAGCCAGCACAGGATGACGCCGCGTACAGCGGAACCATGGCTGTCTTTGCAGTTGATCCATATGTTGCCTACGAGCAGTTTGTCGCCAGAGAACTGCGTGATGGTGAGTCACCAGATGTATTCCTGGCCGAGCTACAGCGCCTGTCGTCCCTGTTTGGCGGAATCAGCGACAAGGGCCTCGCGTGCGCGTTCGTGGCTGGTCTTCCTGACAACGTCCGCCAGCTTTTCAGGGCGGGGGCGCGCATGGAAGCTCTCGACCTGGACCAAATCACAGGGCGGGCTCGAGCGGCCATCAAGGATGACGGAAATGTCGGAGCGGCAGACGCGTGTCTTGCCACCAGGAGCCCCGGCGCCGGGCGTCCGGCGTCAAACTCGCGTCAGCGGTGCTACGTGTGTGACGGCCAAAATCACTTCGCCAAAAATTCTCTAGCTCGTCTCTTATCTCTCTATTCAATTGTCGCTAGGATCCCGCCACGATCAGAGAAAGCCAGGGGAACGTCCGGCGTGGGTCGCGGCGAGGCATCCGATGCTACCGTTGTGGCGTTCCAGGTCACGTCGCCATCGCGTGCCCGGGAAACGAGCGTGGAGAGGAGGCATCAGCGCCACCTTCTTCTCCCGGCGGCCAGTAAGCGAGGCGCTGCCAGTTGCCGAGGTGTGGGTGGACGGCACCCGGCGCAGCGTCCTTGTGGACACTGGGTGCTCACGATGCATCCTGACCGTCTCCTGCTGCAAGGCGTGGAGGAAAGATGTTGTAATAATGACGGTGAGCGGAGAGGAGCAACGTTTCCAGGGCACGGGCGTCGCATGTCTCCAGCTTGGTAACGGATTCTCGGCGGTTGGTTGGTTGGTTGGTTATTGGGGCTTAGGGGCGCACCGACTGCAGGGTCATTCGGCGCCCATAACTTCTTCAAGTAGCTCCATTAAAAAGAGTCACGACGATTAATAAAATCCGACGGCGTAATATAACGCAATTATGTCAAGACAAAAAAGTTACCTACAACAGCATACACAAAATAAAACACATGTAACTAGTAGCGTGAAAAAACCGCAGAAAAACCGACATCCAATAAAAACCGGAACAACTGTCCCGTCTCTATAAAACGAGACTCGTCACTCAGCAAATCCTGCAAAGTGCGAGGAGTCGTACTGTGGCCAAAGTGCCGCAAACGCTCTGAAGTCAAACCATTGCATGTGATCAGCACATGGTGCACAGTGAGGGGCTCACTGCAGCGGGGGCACATCCCTCTCTCTTCGCCCTTTAACAGATGGTGATGCGTTACGTATGTGTGGCCTAGGCGCAAACGGCAGAGAATAACCTCCTCTCGCCGGTTTTCGCGTGAACTTGAGGCCCAAGTTCCTAGGCGGGGTTTAATACTTTTGAGCTTATTTGGACCGAGCGCATCCCACTCACGTTGCCACAAGTCATACATATATGACGAAAACACACGATAAAAGTCCTTGGCAGGCAAAGACATTCGTCGCGTCACACACATGCGTGACGCACGCTTCGCGGCTGCATCGGCTCGTTCGTTGCCAGATATCCCCACGTGGCTGGGGATCCAACAGAACGTCACTCTCTTTCCATGTCGGTCTAACGCTGTCAATCGTCTTAAAATATCATGTATAAGGGGATGACGCGGATGGAAACACTTCAGCGCTAAAAGGCTACTCAGCGAGTCTGTAAAAAGTACGTAAAAACCATCGTCGCTTGCCTCAATGAAACACAGCGCCTTGTCGATAGCCACGAGTTCCGACGTATAAACCGATGCATGAGGTGGCAAAGTAAATGACCGAGTGTCAGGGCCACACACGAAAGCACAGCCCACACCAGCCTCCGTCCTCGATCCATCGGTGAAAGCAGTCATATGGCCATCGTAGGATGCCATGTGCTCCAGTGCTCTGCACCGTAACTCCTCCGGGGCCACGTCGCGCTTCCGGTTCTCAGCCAAAGACACGTCCACCACAGGGGACACCAGTTCCCAGGGAGGTATGTCTAGATCGTAAGAACGTGCCACGGACCTCAGTCGCACACCGCTCTCAATTAACAGGTCATGGACTCTCACACAGAAAGGAGTGGCTTTCAGAGATCGTCCGGTGCGAAAAAGGGCTATTGTGCTGGAAGAAAACACCGCCTCATATGTCGGGTGGTCGGGGAACTGAGCTAACTTGCATGCATACCGCAGCCCGAGCACCTTCCGTCGCAAAGCCAGGGGTGGCTCATTAGCTTCCACCAAGATACTAGCGGTGGGAGACGTTCTGAAGGCACCCGTAGCAATGCGCAAGGCAGAGTTGTGCACTGTGTCCAACGTACGCTTGCTGGAATCGCATGCAGAGTCATACACAAAACAAGCATAGTCCAACTTAGAGCGAATCAGGGATCTGTATAGACGGAGCAACGTCACTCTGTCCGCACCGTACGATGTACCTGCGACACACTTTAAAACGTTCAGTGATTTAAAACACTTCTCACGCAGCGATTTAAAATGGTCCCTGTACGTCAAACGTTTGTCAAATTGCAGTCCAAGAAACCGCACTACTGGCTCCGACGGAATCAGTTTCCCGTACAGTTGCACAGATAAAACGTTGATGTGCTCGTGGTCACTACGAAGCCTCTTGGGTTCGAGTTCGTACTCGGCTCTGAAGGGTATTAAGGCTCTCGGACGAGTTGTAGTTCACGCGCAGCGAAACGTGCGGTTCGGGGCCGAGAAAGTGGCTGTCAGTGCGGCGGCTCACACCGTGATCAACATCGACGAACATGACTTCATTGTGTCGTACGACGCGGCAACCAACTGCTGGACAGCCTCATGGACGTGTTCAGAGGGTGTGGAGCCTGCCGTCCTCCATATCAGAGCAGAAGCGTACTCCGTGCCCCCTTGCGCCAGAGCTGAGTACGAACAAGAGCTGGAGAAGTGGATCGAGGATGGACGGTTGTTGCCGTACGACGAGGAGAAATACGGACGTCCTAAAGATCTCATTCCCCTAATGGCTGTGGTTCAGCGCAACAAAAAGAAAGTACGGCCCGTGATGGACTTCCGTGAACTCAACACGTACATGGACACGTTCACAGTTGACTCCGACGTGTGTGCCGACAGATTGCGGGAGTGGCGGCAGAAGGGCTGAACGTATCAGTGATCGACCTGAGGAAGGCCTACCTGCAAATTCGCGTGCATGAATCACTCTGGCCGTACCAGACTGTAGTGTTCAAGGGCCAGAGATGCCGTTTCACCCTCCTTGGTTTCAGGCTAAACGTCGCCCCGATGACAATGAAGGCGGTCGTGAACGCTGTGCTGTCTCAAGACCCGACTGCGAAACGAGGAAGCTCGGCATACGTCGATGACATTCTGGTGGACGAGGAGGTA
This sequence comes from Capitulum mitella, assembly GCA_030062745.1. Classification (NCBI taxonomy): domain Eukaryota; kingdom Metazoa; phylum Arthropoda; class Thecostraca; order Pollicipedomorpha; family Pollicipedidae; genus Capitulum; species Capitulum mitella. Next base: position 16,477,572 of record CP099839.1, on the reverse strand, counting down.
GTCGCGGCCAGTCGAGTGGAGGAGCGCCTGGGGCGCTACGGGCTGTCAAGCAAGAGTCACGAACACGTCGCCACCGGGGCACGAGAACTCGGTCTAAAAGTCTGGGGGGAACGTGGGAAGCTCTTCTGGGCACGCGATAACGACTTCGGTGGCGTGCCGGACCAACTGACGCGCCGGTCAGTGTTCTCCCTCTGTGACAAGCTGATTGGACACTTTCCGGTGCAGACGGCTGGCTGCAGGTGGCAGTAATCTTCATCAAGAAGAGGGCAAATCAAGTCACAGAGAGCTGGGACGAGGTGATTGCCTGTGATGAGCTTCGCACGTTTCTCGTGGTCACCGTGGAAAAGGCGAAGAGGTCTGACCCTCTGCGAAGAAGATGGGACGTCGAGGGCGACGAGGCCAAGGTCGGGGTCGACGCCAGCTCCGTGGCCGTTGGCGTGGCAGTTGAGATTGAGGCGTCATCGTCCAGGATGCCAGCTGGCTGCGACAAAGCGATGCCAGTCACATCAACATGGCTGAGCTGGACACCGTGATCAGGGGACTCAGTCTTGTTCTGTCTTGGCGGATGTGGAAGGTGGAACTGCTGACGGACTTGGCGACGGTCTGTCGTTGGATCTCGGACGGTCTCACGGGGAGAACCAGGCTGAGGACCAAGGCAGCGAGCGAGATGCTCATCCGGAGGCGGGTCGAGATCGTGATGTCCCTAGTTGAAGAGTGCGGACTGCAACTCAGCATCACTCCGGTGTCGTCCACTGACAGCAAGGCAGACGTGCCGACGCGCCTACTCAGACGTGGCTGAAAGTGCAGGCAGCCGGCTCCGCAGCGCCGTCGCCCGTGTGCGCTGCGGCCGCCGACGCAAGCGAAGAGGGACCGGTGACCAGGACTCATCACGCCACCGGATATCCAAGTGTGAGGCGAACGCTCTAGTTTGTGAGACGAGTCAACCCGACGGTGACGAGGCGACAAGGGCGCGCAGTCGTTGCTGACTGCCAGGTGTGCCAGTCCACCGATCCAGCGTCCCTGAAGCGGGAAAAGGGAACCCTCGAAGTGGATCGGGTGTGGCAGAGTCGGGATGGACTTCACACACTATCGTGGGCGAACGTACCTCACCCTCATGGACTGCGGGCCGTCCCGGTTCGCCATCTGGCGACCAGTGTAGTTCCAGACGAGCACCCACGCCATCGCACAATTGGAAGCGGTATTTTGCGAGCGGGGGCCGCCAGAACTCCTGACCGATAACGATAACGCCTTCCGTGGCCGGCTGTTCGCGCAGTTCGCTTCGAGGTGGGGCGTGCGCGTCCGATTCCGAAGCGCTCACGCGCCGTCCGGGAATGACATCATCGAGAGGTGCCACCGCACAGTAAAGGTCATCGCCACTAGGAAGGGCTGTACTGTGGCAGAGGCGGTGTACCTATATAATCTCATGTCACGGGACGACTCCACGTCTTCGACGGCTCCTGCCAACGTGCTGTACAGGTACCCCGTCAGAGTCCGAGAGGTGGACCGCGGTGGGAAAGTGAAGGTGAGGTGAACAGCTCCTACCGCGTCGGGGACGAGGTTTGGGTTAAGTCACCCGGCACCCGATGCAACGACCGGCGAGCAAGACGCGTCGTCACCAGCATCGTGTCAGACCAGTCAGTCGAAGTCGATGGCGTCCCGCGTCACGTCCGAGTTCTGCGTCGTCGTGTTCCTTCCGTGAACTCGCAAGACGACGGAGGCCCCTGCTCACTGGTTTCCGGTTCCGAGATGCAGAAGGAGCAGCGATTGCAGATTCAAGCGGCAGTGATGAACCGGACAGTAGTTAGCGAGGGTCAGGAGACCCCAGACGTGCCCATGTTGTGATTAGTATATCAGGGGGAGTGTGACTTACGGTGCAAATCGGCAGCGCGATTTACCGTAGAACGCCTGCGTAACGTCACGGAGTAGAGTTGGCAGCATTAGCAGCTGGCTATTCACACGCCTTATTTTGCCTCAAGTACGCGCGCCGTGCAAAACCAGACTTTGTTTCGTTTACCGATATGTTCTTTCACTTCCAAAGCGACGAAAGAGAGCACTGCTGCCGGTTCTTCAACAGCCTATAGGCTATGAGTCATACGCAGCTGTGACGATGATACGGGCTGGGCCGTGGTGTCCACAATACAGCAACATTTGTTCACGTTTTTTCCGGATTCCAGTCGGCATTATTGCCTTTCATGTCATGCGTGATGTAACAATCTGCTCATAATGTCACTTAGGGTACGTGTGAGATGTGGAAGTTTTGTCGTATGAGTGATCGCCAAGCAACGTTGTGCTGTGACAGATGTGGATGTGTGATATCAACGCCGGCTACAGATGACGCTAGCATCCCCCAAATTGGATTGTAGGTGGCGCTACGGGTGGGCTGTGCCACGTAACGAGTATTATGATGTTACTACGGATCGGTCTGGCAATGTGACAGGACCGGAAATTGGTATTAGGCAGGATGATGAGTTTCGGAAGGAGCGAAGACAGCCATTCGGGAAGGACACCTCCCCCTTGACGAGGGGGCGGCCGCTGGTTTCCGGTGGGAGAGACGTGTGACTGCGTCCTGCGATCGGTTGTCATCGGATCGTACTTTTTTTTTACTCTTGGCTAATTGGGAGCGTAAAATATAAACGCTAGAAACTTAAATGGTATTGCTCCATCAGCAAGCAGCTGAAGACGAAAACAAGCTTACATATACAACATAGGAGCGTTAGCCGGTATTCTACAGGTTTCTTTTTGTCTTTCAAGTCCTGCGTAATGTGATCACATGATCACAGTGTCAGGTGGAGTGCGTGTGAGATGACCGATTATTACGGCTTCGGAGCGTACCGACTTGGTTGTCATTCGTTGACCATGGCATATTTCAATGGTTCCATTAACCTGTTACCGCGAGGTGAGTAAAAAATGGACGGTGCGTTTGAAAGGCTCTCACACCGACGTTGGTGAACGGAATGTGTGGGTTTTCCATCTGCCCTTTAAGACAACCCTTCCACAAAAAGGGCTGTCTTAAAATAAACATCCGGGCACGGCCGACGCCGGTCACCGCGGGGTGGCCAGCGTGGCCAAAACGCCAAAAACTCGCCAAACACCCGTATGTGTATTTGGCGAAATCTCAAACTTGGCGATTTCGCAATACCACGGTATTCCTTCACACAGAGCTAGTTGTTATGTCCACAAAATATTACTATTGGCACACGCAACTAGCCAAATGTAAAACAAACACACACACTGTACTGACATACAGTGTGATTTCACTTCACTTTTCAAACGCGACGTCCAGCGGGAGCGAAATTTTGAACGACCAATTTTGACTCACCGGGCGCCTGCTCGCCCCTACGCGGTGCCTGGCAGGGAAGGGGGGCGTCGCGTGATTGGCCCGGCGAACCCGGCACGCTGATCGAGGAAACTGTGCCCTGTCACGGCCTGGAGTGTGTGTGCTGGTGCGTGGTGATTCGGGATGTTGAGCTGCTAAATTGCGTACGGCTGATACCATGCCGAGGGCGCGATGCCTGAACGCCGTCGAAGCGGTGGAAATCGCGATGAACGATGTGGTCGCAGGCGACAGCTTCGTTAAGTTGGTTGAACATTCCTCCGGACGACAGTGACGAAGACGAACGAAATGACGAGGTTGTTGGTGTTGCGGAGGTGAACGGCGTTTTCGGTGAAGCTGAAGTGAACTTTGTGCGGTCCGTGACAGAGGACGACGCTCCGAAGGCGCCGAAATAATAACAGCACACGGATAAAAACCAACGCGGCGAGACATGCATTCGCAGTACACCAGCTGGCAGGAGGCATCCAAAACGCCACAAGAAAACCGCGACAAGATCGCCAATAAGCTGGGAGCCAACATGGCTGTGGAGATTCGTTGATCCGGAGACAGGAATTCGATTCTTGTCGGCAGAGTCTGCACTGGCCACACCTACAACGCCATGTGAGACGCTGGTGAGCTTAGCACAGTGGTTTACAATATTTCCGGCACCGTTATCCGCAATCGTGGCAGATGGTGTAGCCGTTTCCCTGCCAAGATCTGTCCAGGTCCATTTTTCCTGCAGCACAAGTGCATATACGGGAAATAAGCGAAACGTGTTTTCTTTATCTCTGGCACTTGAGGCGGGGAGAGGGCGAAATGCATCCCTCTTACTATGACAGCAAATCGGTCTGCGATGTACGTGCTGCAGCACGTGCAATACACCCTACAATGCGGCCAGCATAACTGAGCATCAAAGAACCACACACAGGGTCAATATATATTAGCGTCAACTTTTGGGCTATAAACCATGCTATTCTGGGAGACAGAGTCACAACGGAAGAGATACAATGATTTCTTGTGAATCCGCATTTATGCACACAAACAATACGGCAAAATAAACATATTACATGAAACAAAATCGTCTAAAATCGACCACTAGAGTTCTTCGTGAGCCTGTCACAGTTTTATCACATCGTACAAGGATCATAATAGCACTGCTGGGTGCTATTCTCAGCACAGGGCGTAAAATTATTCTGGTTAAGAACATGAATACGCCTCTCTTTAGCATACAACGGCTTTGGATCCCAGAATCATGATCCAAACAATTATTCCTGATGAATTAATACCTTGTATGTTGGGTCCTTCGCACTATTCTAGTACAATGAATACCTGTAAGATAAAACTAACCTGGAGAGGTCATGTAGACAGGATGGTGCGTTAAGCTGTGATCATTTTCTGTTGGTCATGGATGTACTGGCGAAGAAAACTGAACTTAATAATGGCATCCGAGGGATAAGCGAAGCCAATCAAGGGGATAACATTTCAATGTATGCTGATAATGCAATCTGCCAGGCAGGACGGTCAGACCTGTTTTTCCTACCAAGAGATGTTCTCTGAGGTAGCCAGTGTACTGCGGCGGCTGAACCACAGCTTCAGAATCATCCTGTGAACGATGTCCTTTGGATTTGCAGTGGGCGAAGACAAGCTTACTGATCTCTGTTCAGAGATTGCTTATCTTCACGTGGAACCGTGTCCTCTGTACCCGATGCCTCCCACGCTGCACAAGATACTGATCCACGGCCACCTGGTGATGCGGCATATGACCTTGCGGACCGGAATAACAGCGCAGAAGCCCAGAAGTCGCTGAAAGAGTGCATACGATCGTGCAGGCTAGAGCATGCTCGCAAAGACTCTCGTGCGCGCATGATGGCGGATCGGTTTTCTCTTCTGGTGACGAGTGACCCAGTCATCGGCCTGAAGGCCTGCGGCAGACATCAGCGGGCGATCTTGCGAAGAAGCCGTTGCTGCCGGATATCCTAGCCGTGCTGGCCGAGCCACCCTCCCGCCCAGTGACACCGGCAGCCTCAAGCGATCGGCCAGATGAAGAGTGATTGATGCACAGATGAGACTGTCATACCATACGTCACCCGATCAGGGCAATAAAGGAAGCACATACAGTTAATCTTCTCTTACATTGTGTTTTACAACTATGCATGAGAAGAAAACAAGTGCTCTAATGTGACCTGACCAAAGGACACATGGCCTGGGTTCACAATATGTTTGCTAATATTGTCTGACATTATTCATTAGACTGCAGTCTAGTCGGCCAGGATGTCTCATGCGAGAGCTTTACACTGAATAACCGATCTGAATCAGCTGATTATCTAGACGTATTTGTCAAGACGAAGGCAGTGTGCCGCATGGTTTTCGGGGAGGAATTCGGGGAAAGCGATACGTTCCATATTCAAGGACATGTGGAGTTAAACAGTCCGTTCAGACTTCTGGCCTGCTGGTGCTTGTAGTCGCGAGCTCATTGGGAGACGTCAAGAGGATCTACTTGTGAGATCTTTCGCTACTGCACTGAGGGTGGTATCCTCGCAACCCACGCCGACTGGGGAAGTATACCAGAAGAATCAAATGAACAGAGCCAAAATGCAGTTCGGGCAGAAAATGTCATTCGATCAGTTCGAGAGGATGAAAAGCCAGATGTTAGAAACAGTGGAATGTACAATCGCTACAAGAGAGCGTTTGACGAACGCATACTCGCTACGGACAACGTTCGTGCTCGACGAGCCAAGCTTGGTAAAAAATATGGTCTTGAGCTGCTGGCAAATCAACGCACTGTGTTTGCTTGACGGACAAGATGGTTATGAAGTCCCGTGGCTGTATGACGTGGAAGGTCGTTATGGAAAAACCGTCATGGCGAATGTTCTAGAGTTGTTTTGATTACGCGGTGATGGATGGAGTGACGAGATCTGCTGACGTCGCTTGGGTTCTGAGTGGACGAAAGTTCAAGGGTGTCTGCTTTCACGTGACTCATACGGATGCATCACACTTTGCTTATCAGACCCTCGAGCATATCAAGAATTGATGATTGATATCTGGTAAGTATAATGGTATAACAGCGCTGTGACAGCTATCATTTGGCCTTCAAATTCTCAGAAACATGGATTCGGATAATTCACGCAAGGCCAATGACGACTCGAAGTTAAAATTCACATAAGACGTCTAGAATTAATGCACAAAAAGCCCCTGACATTTTCAAAGCGTTACAATAACGGGCTTCTCCACAGCGTATTCCAGTCACTTCCTTGGCTCGTCCGGCCTGCAGTGCATTCGTGTGTGGTGGCCACTGTCATCCCGTCGTGTTCGTCTTCTCTGCGAACAGACGAGGCCATCGGTGACAAAGCCTGACCCTGCCGCCGGCGGCGCGGCGGCCGGCGTAGCAGCAACAGCCCCAGTCGAAAGGGTTGGCCACCATGCCGGTAAGGGTGAGTGGGAACTGCAGGGAACAACCACGGCTGCCCGGCACAGTAGGTGACAGCCACGGCTGCCCGGAACAGTGTTTTTAAGCTGTGCCCAGTGACCCCACTCGACGCTGCCGCCGGCGACGTGGCGGCCAGCGAGCGGCAGGAACGGAAGCCGCAGGAAGCCAGCGGGCAGCAGCAGCCCGAGAAGCAAGAGTGGCAGTGTAGGAAATTCATAAACCGAGCAACGGACGGCATTGCATTTGTCTTCCTAACCTTTTCTCTCAGTGCGCGCAAATGCTTGGCAATTTTCCATTTTGACTCGTTATTTGACTTTCCTGTTAATATGCTTACATCAGGTAAATGCTAGCCGTAGGAATACTCAGACCGTCTTTATGGTGAAATATTTTTTCAGTCTTTTTTTATTCCGGAGAACATCGGACAAACATCCGGAGTCAGCTTTAAGATGTGCACAGTTTCATTTCTCCATCTAGACCGTTTTCAGCATACGTGAAGGATGGTCAATTTTTGTTCCCCTTCTCCACCTGTTTGTGATGAAGGGCAATTAGTCTTCTTCAGTGTCAAGTTTCTTGTAAGAGCACCGAAGGACAACATTCAGCATGTCCGTGTCATGTGATTGCTGCTGAGTCGAAAAGAATCGGATGGTGGTTAGTGATAACCTGAAGTCACGAAAACGCTAATGGAAGGGGGAGGGGAAGGAGTCGCGACCGGACTGGCTGCCAATCACGCGGCTCGCAAACCACAAAGCATCGGCAGCAGCTGCAGCTGACAGCACAACACGCACTTAGGCAGCCTGCCGTGTCGCAAACCACCGAAACCAAAGTTCCAATTGATGAATTTAAGCGGCAGTGTTCAGGTGGTTTGGTTTTGCGACTGAAGTATGTTGCAGCGAACCAGAATTTACGGCTATTCTGTTACTCTTCCTTACTCGATAAATTCTGGTTCAGAATGGTCAAAGCAACAACCAGACGAAATGGCTTCACTGCTCCCAGCGGCACCGAGGCTAAGGTATTGCCGGTGAGCCAAATATCTCCAATGGTGGTGGTGGCGATTTGGGCTTTAGGGCGCATCGACTGCATGGTCATATCGCGCCCATAACGAATGTTTTACTGAGCAGAGTCGAGAAAACCATATCTTGCAGCATCTGTGTCCATGACAACAGAGCATGTAGGGAGCAAAATGGGACGAAAAATTGGACACAGGAAGCTAGCGAACACAGACTATCGGCAACACCTACATGGGCGAATAGATGACAGAGGAGCCGATGTCCGCAAGACATTGGAAGATTTGTGTGATGTAGGGCGAATTATCGCCAAGCAAGTTGGTAAAGTTGACAGTCTCCGGGTGACGGCCAGAGCGACGCATTCGTTCCTCGTCGAATTCACCAGAGGAGACGAGGACATGAGCACGGTCAGCGGGCTACTGCACCGAGGGCAGCGGGTTTCTCCGACCCGCAGAGCAGGTAATGGTGAGCAGCGTAAGTGTGCCCAATACGTACACGACTCAGAGTCGCTTCCTCTCTCCTCGAATAGAAGTCTCCTTCCGCGAACATGACACCCACAGCTCCAGACAGGACTTTAGTGCCCTCGGCTTGTTTGCATCAGCTGCATCTCAACTACGCTGTCTGTGCACAAAAGCCGAGAAGACGCCGTAAAAATCACTGACGGGAAGCGGAAATGATCGTGTGTGAGGAATCGGCGTGGATCGTTTTGCAGCCGCGTCAGCTAGCTCATTGCCAACCACGCCCACTCGGGGTCTAGCAAAAGACAGCTGTCCTCCCAGTCCGATCAAACAATGCAAGACGAAGTAAGATATCCTGCAAAATGGGGTGCGAGGGGGGGGGGTAAAACTCTCTCAGTGCCAACAGGCTGCTACGGGAGTCGGTAAAGATCACAGGCAAAAGGCCGCCGCTGACCTCAATAAAGCATAAAACTTCGAATATCGCCACAAGTTCCGCAGTGTAAACCGTAGCGTGGGAGGGCACGACAAGGCCACTCACAAACGCGCATCCCACTTCCGATTCCGCTTTCGAGCCGTCCGTGTACGTGGTGGTGTACCCATGATAGGACCCAATTCGTTCCAGTGCTCAAAACCGAAATTCATCTGGCGTGACTCCTTTCCTGGTCGATGCGATTGACAGGTTTAGTATTGGTGAGGCCAGCTCCCAAGGACGGGTTGAAAGGTGTTATAGGCGGATGATGCCATACGTTATAAAGCGACTCTCCAAAACGCGCTTGCACCCTGATACAAAACGGAGCTGAGCGCGACGCCCGACCGTCACCAAACACCGCTCGTGTAAGGCGTGAGAAAACTGCCTCGTACGTCGGGTGATCAGGAAACTGTCGCAACTCGCAGGCGTAGCGAGGACTCAACATTTCACAACTCAACGCCAGAGGCGGCTCATGGGCCTTCGCCAGAATGCTGACAATTGGCGCTGTTCGAAATGCACCAGTGACTATCCAAAGTGCAGTATGGTCCAGAGTGTCAAGGTGCCTTGGTCCAGAGTGCGTTTGTATGTGGCGCATACGCTGTTATAAAAATACAACCGAAGTCAATCGTGGATCTAATCTAATCAAGGATCGGTACAGAAGCAGCTGTATTTGCCTGTCCGCTCCATAAGATGCTCTGGAAACACATTTTAAGATGTCGAGAGTCTTAAAACATTTCACGCGCCGTTTTAAATTGTTGCTGCCAGTCAAATAGCTGTTCAGTCACAATCCAGGAGAACGGACGACTGATTGCACTGGAATCGGCACTTGCCGATTGCCGTACAGACAAATGGCCATATCTGGGCAGGGACGTCGACCGAGACAGAAAGGAGCGGCGACAGTCTGTTGTACAGAAACGAAACCCATTCAAGTGACTCCATGCCTCCAAACGAGTAACGGCCAATTGCAGCCGTCGTGTGATGGAGGGTGTCCTAGATCTGCTGGCCCAGATTGCGAAGTCATCAACAAAGAGTGATCAGCCGACTGACTGGGGAAGTTCATCACCGATATCATTTATGATGATGGCGAATATGGCTACACTTAAAACACCGCCCTGGGGCAGTCCATCCTCCCGCAAATACTTATCGGGAGGCTCGTTACCGACGAGCACACGAAAAAAAACACTCCGCCAAAGTTTTGCTGAAACCTGCCCATACTGTGTTATGATAATGTCGTGTGGGAAGTTTCTGGTTGACCTGTCTCGCTAGTTTCTGGTTGACCTGTCTCGCTAGCTTGCTCCTGCCAGCGAGGTACATATGTGACATATGAGCTCTCGGCGGCCGGCGCGGCTGCAGTGAGAGAGCATCTCCGGAGGGCAGAGCGCGCAGTGGCAGCGGGGGGACGGGCGTGGCTGTGTATGTGCTTGCGTTGCTTGCTGCCTAGAACGCTCAGAAGGACTTTAATACAACTACAAGCCATTTCGGCTCTGCCTGAGTGAAACTGGACTAATGGCGAGTACAGAGCCGAGTGCGGTGGTGGAAGCGGCTGGTGGAGAAGTGCAAGAGCGGCGGCCGGCCAGAGTTGTAGGAGTTGAGAGCCGTACTTTTGATTCGCGGATCGTGCCGGAATTCAGCGGCGGACGCTCTGTGGCAGAGTGGTTTGACCGTTTCAAGACGTTATGTGTGAGACGGACATAGAGCTCGAGTGCCAAGGAAGGCGAGTAACGCTCGCCGCCTTGGTGGTGAAGGATCGACCGTTGGGAGTCGATCTGGTGTTGGGTATGGACGGAATCGTTGCACTGGGGGGAGTGCGGTTGTGTTCGCCGACAGATGTATCGTTCAGTGCGGCGACGGAACGACAGCCGGAGCCGGCCGGCGCAGAGGGCACTGGTGACCGGCCGGCCGCTGGAGGCAGCCAGCGGAGGGTCGCTGTGCAGCCGACCGGTGGAGGCGGTGGGCGGTCAGCAGCAGCGGCTTCAGCAGCAGCAGCAGCAAGGGGTGGAGGCCCGCGGCTGGAGCCGGCCTTGTGTGTCGACGAAAAGGATTTTTCGTGCGAATTCGATGGCAGTAAGTGGACGGTTCGGTGGAAATGGGCGAGCGGGGGGCCGCCAGGGCGACTGGCAAATGCGGTGGGCCAGTATAATGTGCCAGCGCGGGCACGAGAGGCGTTCGATCGTGAGATCCAGGGGTGGATCGAGAAAGGATGGCTCGTACCGTACGATGTGGGTACAATGGGTGAGGCGCGCGCTCTTATCCCTCTGATGGCCGTGGAGCAGCCGCAGAAACACAAGGTGCGACCTGTCCTGGACTTCCGCGAACTGAACGGATACGTTCCTGTCCATGCGGTGGAGGCAGATGTGTGTGCAGAACAGCTCCGCAACTGGCGCCGGCATGGGGACCGTATCGCCGTTGTGGATCTGAAGAGCGCGTATTTGCAGCTTCACATGGACAGGTCGTTGTGGCCATACCAGACTGTAGAAGTGGACGGTCGCCTCCATTGCCTGACAAGGCTTGGTTTCGGACTGAACGTGGCGCCACTGATCATGAAAGCGGTTGCGGGCACAGTCCTGGACCAGGACGAAAGGATGCGCCGCGGTGTACTCGCGTACGTCGACGACCTGCTCGTGAACGAGGCGGTTGTGAGCGCGGAAGAGATGATTGGTCACTTCGCCAAGTTCGGGCTGGAGTGTAAGCCTCCCGAGCGAGTGGCGACGGGCAGTGTGCGTGCTCTGGGTCTACGAGTCGTGCGCACGCAGGACGGTGTGCTGACGTGGGCGCGCGACGGCGAGTTTCCGTCGCCGCCGCCGGTCTTGACGCGTCGGACGGTGTTCAAGTGGACTGGCTCGTTGGTGGGACATTTACCGGTGGCCGGATAGTTGCGACCGGCAGTGGCATGGCTGAAGCGGCGAGCTAACGAGGTTACCCACGGATGGGATGACGTGATCGATGATCCGGGCGTGGTGTCGATCGTTGGCGAACTGTGGGAGCGGGCTCGCGCTGAGGACCCGGCGCCCGGTCAATGGGAGGTTCGCGGTAGATCGCTGGTTGTGTGGACTGATGCGAGCTCGATCGCGACGGGCGTTGTGCTCACAACTGGCGATGAGAGCATCGTGGAAGACGCCTGTTGGCTGCGGTCGGAGCATGATTCGGTGAATCACATAAACATGGCCGAGTTGGACGCCGTGATTCGTGGAATGAATCTCGCGATCGCATGGGGTGCGAACGAGCTGTCACTGCGGGTCGACTCTGCAGCTGTGCACAAGTGGCTCCAGGACTTGCTCACAGGGAGGGCAAGGCTGCGAACCAAAGCTCAGTCGGAAATGCTGATTCGGCGACGACTTAGCTTGATCGCGCAACTGACGGATGAGTACGGCTTGAGTGTGGCGGTTGAGCTGGTTCGATCGGAGATGAACCTCGCTGACAGGCTCACGCGTGTTCCGCAAAAATGGTTGACGCGCGGCGACCGTGTGGTTGCAGCCGCGGCGCCGACGTCTCCGGGGCAAGTCGAGCTGAGAGCACGCGTTGCGGCAGTGCACCATCAGGTCGGTCACCCTGGTGTGCGAAAAACTCTGTGGTATGCGCGGCGGGAGCTGCCGGAAAACGTTCGTCGAGAGGATGCTCGGGCGGTTGTGCAGGGCTGCGACGTTTGCCGGTCCATCGACCCCGCTCCCGTGCGGTGGCGGCATGGCCATCTCAGTGTCGAGACGCCGTGGGCCCGCCTAGCCGCTGATGTGGTACACGTGGGCGCGAGCTTGTACTTGTCCGTGATCGACTGCGGTCCCACGCGGTTCGCGTTGTGGCGACAACTTCGTAGGAACACGAGCGAGGAAGTCGCGCGCGAGCTGGAGCAGATCTTCTGGGAACGAGGTGCCCCTGCGGAACTGATCCTTGACAATGGCAGCGAATTCCGCTCCCGTGCCGTGCAGGCGTTGGCTTCCAAGTGGCAGGTGGCGATTCATTATCGCGCCGCGTACGAGGCCGGCGGGAACGGCATAGTGGAGCGAAATCACAGAACTGTTAAGGTAATTATAGCTCGGACCGGATGCGGTGTCCAGGAGGCGGTACATCGTTATAACGCGACGCCACGTGGTGCGAGCGACAGCGCACCGTGTGTTGGGCTCTACCGGTACGTCTTCCGAGACTTGCCGGTGGATTCTACACGAGCGGTGCCGACTGTTGTGCCAGCACGCGACGGCTGGCGCGTTGGCGACACGGTGTGGGTGCGCGTTCGCGGGACAACCAGGTGCGACAAACGATCCCTTCCCGGGGTGATCACTCGGCTTGTGTCCGATTGTGTGGTAGATGTGGACGGGGTGCCGTATCACGTGCGGAATGTGAGACGCCGCGACGATGGTGTGCCTTCAGCTCCGTCACCATCCGAATTGCGACCGGACTGGTGCGATGTCGGCGAAACGGACGGCCCGCGGTTTGAAGAGCTGGCCGAGAACGGGTCGGGGGATGGCGATGAGAGCGAGAGCGCGACAAACCAGATTGAGAACGTGGGCGAGCCGGGCGAGGGTGAGACAAGTGGGTCTGAGGACAAGAGTGTATCAAGCGATGACCACGGTAATGACGATAGTTGGAGGCCGGGATCTGACGATATCAATAGTTCGGATTCGGACGAAGTTGAGTGGATGTCGCCGTTCGCTAGCCGGAATCGATATAACGTGCTGCGCGACGACATGTAAGCGCCGCCGCCGGGGCCGGGTAATGCGAATGATACTGGAGAATCAGGGGGGAGTGTGTTATGACAATGTCGTGTGGGAAGTTTCTGGTTGACCTGTCTCGCTAGTTTCTGGTTGACCTGTCTCGCTAGCTTGCTCCTGCCAGCGAGGTACATATGTGACATCTGAGCTCTCGGCGGCCGGCGCGGCTGCAGTGAGAGAGCATCTCCGGAGGGCAGAGCGCGCAGTGGCAGCGGGGGGACGGGCGTGGCTGTGTATGTGCTTGCGTTGCTTGCTGCCTAGAACGCTCAGAAGGACTTTAATACAACTACACATACAATAAGAACAACGTACCTGGAAACCCTCAAAGAATACCACGTCTCCATGTCAAAGAAGAGAGCACCAACATGGCGACGTTCCTTAAACCGCACCCGACTGTCGGTCGGCGTCATGCACGCCCGACTGGGGGAAGCTGACCGCCTTCAACCTGTGAACAGTTGGTTGCACAATAAAAATAAGAATATCGTTGGAAAGCCTGTGATACGTAGAGTTCGAAAATGGCTCTGTTTGTTTGTTTGGTGAGTATCTGAACATTTTATGCCTCATATTTGCTTCTTTAGCGGTTTTCGCAGTAGGCAGAAAAAAACTTGTTTTTGAACAACCACTAACCGAGGAGAAGAAATAAAGGCACCATAGAAAAGAAAAGTTCACATTTTCTCACTTTGTGGACATGCAACGCAAGCAATGTGCTGGCCAGGCTGGCGAGCAAACAGGTGGTATCAAAACACCTCATCAGCACGATCAAAATGTGAGACCAGTCGGGAAAGAAACCTTCTTCATTGCGCGGGGGGACTTGGTTCACGACGCGGATCTGGCGTTGGTTGAAATAAAGGATTCGCCGCGTTTAAATTTCCTTGCACGCTTTATCGAGCGCTGTAACAAGCTAAATCCAATGTTCGGGAGTGGACAATGTTGTGACGAGTACCGCGGGATTGCCCAGAGCTACGGTTTGAGCGTCCACGACCCCAAAATGTTTGCGGCTGAGCGCCCACGACCAAGCGCTCTACAAACTGCGCATCTGAATCAATTCGTAAGCGTCTACAAGACATCTGAACAATTCGTGAGCGTCTACAAACAAGTCTACAAAGGTCTTGCCGCGGCCTTCGGCCACAGCCGGGATGCCCTTGATGACTGTGATCAGCCGAAGAACTGTACATGTTGAAGGGTCGGGATTTCTGCGTGGACCTATGCCTCATTCTCGACATCTTAGCCCCAGTAGTGGAGATAACGACCACGGCTCAGTCATTCGATCAACTCTTGCGATCCAGTGTGAGATGGTGGAAAAAGCTGGAGCACCTTCTCTCGAGTCAAGCAACCCACCTCAGGGGCAGACTGAGCATCCAGACACGCCGCCACCTAACCCCGAGTGTCCTCCCAAAACGATGACACATTACCCATCCCCCAGCTATGAGGATGCCACCAAATGTACTTTCCAAAACATCAACCTCTATGAGGAGTGGCTGGCGTAGTCGCGGACAATGCCACCGGCGGGAGCAAGGGAGAGGGGCAAAACGACACAAACCAAGGCAGCGCAGTGGACCACAGGGGTCGCTGCTGACTGCCTGAACGAAGGCGTGGACTTCTGTGATAAACTTCGCGGTACCATCGGACGCAGGATAAATGCCGGGATCAACGAGGCGTCTGGACATCCCTGACATCTGGCGGTGTTTGGTGGCGAAAGGCTAACGGCCAGCGTGCGAAGTAGCCGAAAAAGCCATGGAAACAAAGAGCATGAACGCCTTTTCGCATCCCACAAGCCAAGAAGCTCCGTGACGAGGACGCCAGCCCTGATCTTCACCGAGGTCTGTCGCGGTCTGTCCACCACCGTTGCGGCAGTCGTCTGGCACGATCGGGACCACTGCCGGAACACCTGGTCCACGCCAGTGACAGCGGATGGGTCACACATACCATATACAATATGTCCGAACATGTTGAGGAGAGTCACATTAGCGCCATTTATGGGTACTTTGACAAGGAGTGGTTAATGCTTTTCTCGAGGGGGAATTACGGAGTCAGTCGGAAGAACTGACAAGGCGCGGGCGGATGTTTTTTTAACGGAAGTACGCATACGACAGGGTTAGTGAGGACGGTCATTGGAAGCAGTGGCGGTGTGGTGTGATGTTCAATTATACTGGCAAAGCGCAGTCTGTCTATGGCTGTGAGCGGAAACGCTGATAGCGGATTGTCGGTTACAAGCTACTTCGGACCGGACGGTGTCATCAAGATGGCGGACATGGACTTCCGCCTGATTCCAGAGTTCGATGGCGGATCGTCCACGCTGGTTGTCGAGTGGCTGGACAAGGTCGAGCTGGTGAGCAGGCTGAGAGGGATGAGTCATATTGAGGAAGTGATTCCGCTGCGTTTGACCGGTGGCGCTTTCGCGGTGTACCAGAAGCTCGGTGCGGAGGACAAGGCAAACGTAGGAAAAATCAAGGAGGTGTTGTGTGCTGCACTCGCCCATGATTCGTTCCTGGCGTACGAATTACCTGTGAGTAGGAAACTTCAGCCTGGCAATCAGCTGACGTCTATTTGGCTGATTTGCGCCGGCTGTCGACACTGGCCGAGGCACGGATAGTGCGGCAGTAACAAGTTACCCGGCTCTTTGTCCATATGAAGACTTCATTCTCAACCCAGCATGGAACGCTTTCGACATATGTAAGACAAAGTTCCAGCCATCGGAACATCCTCCGTTGGCAGGGTTCGTGGCCAGCAGCGAGGTTGCGGCCAAAGCCCACAACATCATCAGTCACCTCACTGATGCCATTCCCAAACACAAGCGGGTGTTCTGGGTGCACCTGACCCCAAGTAAGGACAGAAGCGCTCATGACCAGCCTCCGACAAAGAAACGAAAAAAGCGGTGAAAATCTGCAGATGACGTCATCTCTGTGACAAATCGACATCCCATGAGCGGCGGTACTCAGGGTAACAGCTTGATGCCTCTGTGCTGGGTGGGGTGAAAACGTTTCGATGATACCATGTTGTGTGTCATGCTGTCAGTTGTTTATCACGTTGCACACGCCGCAGTAACTCTGACGTTGGCGTGTCGCACGCGGCGAAGCGGCGAATGCACCTGCCTCCGTCCTCGGCCTGACTGCCAGCCGCCCATCAACGCTACCGTAAATCCATGCTTACTTACGAGCTCGCCTCCCGTAGACGAGCACCTGCTCTCTCGGACGCGGCGAGTATTCCTATTTCCGTTTTCCTCACCTCGCTCTATCTCAGCTCACCCTTCCTTTCCCAGTCGAGCGTACGCTTTCCCCATCCGCACACACGCTCCGCCCAGTGGATGCACATACGTTGTTTGTTTGCGCGTGCATCAGCGTGCGCTGCGCAGTAAGTGATTATCACTCACGAAGTTCTGTGCGTTCTGTTGCAATGCCGATGTGCTGTGGCACTTCTTATAGCTGAGAGTCACAAACAGTGCAGCGATATCATAACACCAGAAAAAGAAATGTATTCAACTCCAGTAAGGATATGTTACTAAAACAAAAGAATAAGAAAAAACTGTCAGCTTCCGCTGCCACAGCATCTTCACGAGCGGATCTGCCTCCGCAGACCGTCGATCGCTGACCGCCAGCCGCCGGCAGTGCGTCAGCGCTACCGTAAATTGGCACATTTTTAATACTTACGACCTTCAATGTGCTTTGAATTTACGGTAAGCCTTCACGATGTCGTAATAGTGAAAACTTAACATATCTTTGTTATGATTGTTATGATCGTTATGATTGTTATATTGATATGATTATCTAAATTATCTTCAATCATTTGATTTTAGGAACTTGGCCTTGGTGAATTTTAATACATATCCTTATTAATCTTTTCTGATGATGGTGAGAGGAGCAAGAAAGCAAGAAAACAATCCCAAGAAACATCAGCAATGTCGTATATGGTTGGCGTTCAGATTACACTTCCCAAATAATAGGTGTCGACAGCTTCGGATAAGTATTTCGTTTTAAGGTCCACTTCGGCAAGCGGCAAAATTTTGTTTCTTGGTTGAAGCGACTAGACCACACTTTGGTGGGAGCTGTGATGAAAAGGGAAGAATTATAGAGACCAGGAGAAGTTTTGCACCATGATCGCAACCGCAAAAAGTAGGCATGGGAGGCAGTCGCAAAAGAAACTGGTCGCTCCTCTAAGCATCTATCAGCCATAACGGCTCTGACTGACATGGGCAGATGATGGTGCTGTTGCCTGTTGCAATACCTAACCACCTGTGTTTGTTCCAGATTGAACCGTGGATACTGCCAAAGGATACAAGACTTTGTGCAAAGGGATATGTTTTCATTTATGTCCACGGTTCATCTACAAGACACTGGCTGTGTCTGAGTGAACATTCAAGCTCGGTAAGTCAAGACCATGCCTGCTGTACAGTGCTCCATTGAGGGCTGCGACTACACCACCCCAGAACTGGACCCAGCCATTATGACTGCACTGATCACCGCACACAGCGCCAGCCACAACCGCAGCCCTGAGGCCCACAAGGTCGACAAGGTGAAGAGGTCAACCATCTAAACCAGTGGCAGCAGCGAGGATTGGGCGTACTTCGAAACTCGGTGGTCCGACTGCGGCAAGGCCGCACGCACCACTGGTCAGGACCGCTCTGTCCTGCCCCTGGAGTGTTGTGATTAGTCCCTGCGCAAGGACCTGACCAGATCTGCAGGCGGCAGTCTTGCCCACCAGACCGAGCAGGGAGATACTCTCCGCCATCAGGCGACTCGCCATCAAAGAAGAGAACGCGACGTTTGCGACAGTCACGCTCAACAACATGCGACAGGATCGCGACGAGTCTGTTCACAACTTTGGCGCCCATCTACGTGGCCAGGCTGTTGTGCGCAAATTTGTGACCACATGTCCACACTGCCAACACGATGTGATGAACTACACGGACGAAATCCTCCGGGACGCCCCCTACCCGGGGCATAAGCGACACGGAGATCCAACTGAACCTACCGGGAGACCGAAACTAGACCATGTCTCTGGAGCACGTGTTCCGGTTTGTCGAGGCCAAAGAATCTGGGAAAAGGTCTGCCTCCCAGCTCCATGACACTCACGCGGCCGACACGGCCGTCAGCGGCTATCGGCGCGGGAAGGGTGATGCCCTCAAGGCCAGGCCCACAAACCAAACCGGTACATGTCCATACTGCGGCAAGTCGGGCCATGGGAAGAGCGTGCCACTCAACCTCAGGCAGAAACAGTGTCCCGCCTACGGCCACAAATGCCGCCATTGCGCCCACGACCATCCCTTTGAGAGCGTTTGTCGGAGCAAGGGAAAAATCAAGCGCCCATCCCTACCAATGGCATACGTTTCGTACAATTCTCATTTAGAGAGGCCAATCACATTCAACAATAGGTCACTTGTTGTCGCCGCTGGCCGCCCGGGCGTCACGGCTCTGGCTCCGGCGGCGTCCCTGCCTGGCTCGGTCGCTCACGTGACCGAACCGACTTTCTGGCCGGGGGGCCGGCCGGCCACTCTTTTTGACGTGGTGGGGGAAGCGGGACGTCGTTGCGGTTTGCGCCCGTTCGGGCAGACAGGCTTGTCTTCGTGCGGAGTAGAAGTGTTCATCGGGTATTTCGGATCACCTTTCGGTAACAAGTTTACTTTTCTGTTGCTGTCTTTAGTCTGGTATCTCTTTGTTCTGTTATCGTCGCATTCATCATTTATCATCATCCTCGATTGCCTGTGCCCACTATGTTAAATAATGATTCGCGTACATTTGAGCGGTAGTGTTTATCAAGATGCAGTTATTACGCAGAGCGACTACCGTGCTAGTTGTTTGTCTGAACCAGCTTCGTCCACTGTCGCTGTTGGGCGGCCGCGCAGTGGCGCTGGTCTTGAGGGAGTTCTTGTTTGACGGCTGTCAGGCAGTATATTTACGTTTCGTGCACCGCTGCTCACGCTGCTTTTGCCATTCGTTTGCACTGATTTTCTCAAGTCACGTGTCGGTCCTTTTGGTCGCTGTTCTCATGTTGTATATCACAGTTTAGTTTCAAGGGACTGTTATTACGATCATAATTAATTCCTCAGAAACCGTCTCCAAAACATATCACTCGTACCGGAACGCGTATCGACGACCGAGGAAACCCGAGAACGCTACATCAATATATAGCGTACATTTATCATATATAGCATTTATATCATACCTGGTTTCATTTTGCTGGCTCCAGTTACCATTTTGTAATGCTATCAACACGATATGTTTTATCTGGATTTTCTAACTTATTCGAAATGTGAAGGGCTGTAATGAACATCTTAGTTGTAGCAGCATGTGGTAACCTCCATTCAATACAGTACTGTTTCACATGAATGCTATTGCTATTTCTGCTCAAACCACTATTCCTAGAGCTTGTAAACTACAAAATTTCCAGATTCCCGTCATAACAGGAAAACTATGCGTTTCTGTTTACAAACTTACACAGTCTCAAGCATTTTCAGACTAGTAATTGGCGCAACAGGCACGATGAGCGTTTGCTGTCACATGCTGATTGGGAAAGTGGGCAAGGTGGAAAAGTCTCAGGGGCTACCATATTCAGAAGAGGCGCCCGCTGCCCAGTGGTTTGGTAGGAGCACCCTTGGAAGACCAGAGCCGGCAAGGAGATCTGGCATTCCTGGTGCTCATGCACAAACCGTGGGATAATATGTGACTTTTTCTGGCCCACGGTTTCAGACCCAGTTTGCAAACTCATTTCAGTGATCCTGGCCAGGCTAGGACCACTGCCATCTGATCCCTGCACCTCATCCTCGATCGAAAACGTTCAGTTGCTGGATTACGACCAGGCTGGTGTCAGTTTTTTCAAGTCGCCACAACCCTGAAACATGCATCTCTTACTGTCATCTTCCATGGTAATATTTTGTGTGCATCCTTAGCATTTTTGTTTTCTGTTTTTGTACCATGTTTTTGGCAAATTTAAAAAGTGGCAGATGCTGCTTTAGGGAATGTTTTGTTAGCGAAAGTCCACCACCATTTTTAAGTCAAGCGTCTTCAGCCAGTGAATCTGTTGACCTTTTTTGACCTCTGTTGGTATATTTGTAGGTTGCTGAACAGCTTCCAGAAAAGCAGACAGAGCCAGCGGCTGCCCTCCCGGGATCGAGCCGTGCTGCTCATAACCCGGGTCAGCGAGCATTTGATGTGTTTTCAATGCCTAGGGCACCATTTTTTATTGTCTGAGCGGCCCAGTTGTCTTCGGGAGTCTTATTCTTAATCATGGCAATCTCTGGTGTTTCTGGAGATCGTGACGTGAAATTTCAGCAAGATCGAGCGCGACAGTTATGCGACCGCAGACATGGTTTTAAGAGCCAGGGGATGGAGGACATGCTTCCCCACGTCATGACCTACAGTGGGAACATCCGGTCTATGTCAAAGCATTAACAAGGTTAACTTCGTACGAAAGCTGGAAAAAATCGCAAACGTCGGCCGAAGGAGTGGTCAAAGGTCAGGCAGTTTCTGCTGGGGAGGACGTTCTTGATCTTGCAAGCAAGAATCAACCTCAAGCCCCCCTCCCACGTACAGATCAAGCACTCCGAACACGCCAAGTCCATCCTCGTGGACTCGGCTCCCCAACAGGCCAACCGCCTTCGTACCTATCATGTAACCGTTGCATAACAGAAACCTCACACAGCTCAGACACCTTCCCCAAGTGGGTCCGCTAACCCTAACACTCTGTGCACCATGCAAGTCAGGTGCCCTCTTCCCTTGTACAGATGAGGCACCTCTGAAGAATTTGGCGCCCTCGTGCAGACCAGGCACGTCTACAAGGCAGATGCCTTTAACAGAACAGGTGCCCCCCCTCGCGTACTGATCAGGCGTCCCTGGGCACCATGTGACCACGCAGTCGGAGCGCCTTGAAATCCAAATCACCGCTTGCATCATGAAAAGCAAGTGCCAATGCACCCTTAATAAGCTAAAGGGTCTTTGGTATTTCCAGCAAACCAGAGTTTGCTCTTAGGTCCCATTCCAAATAGGTGGCGCTTTTCTTGGAGATCGGTGAGTTCTCGGAGATTTGTCCCCCTAGACGGATGTCCCCCGCCACATTTTTCGTCACACTTCTACGCTCTTGACAGTAAAGGTTCAGGTGATTTGAATCGTTGTTTATTCGTTTTATTTAAATTCTCTTACACTTAGTATCAAAATACATGAAAAATACTTAACGAACTTCCTAACTATAGACCAAAACGCAAACATCTTTCTGCCGCAAAACACGCTAGCTGTAAAACTACTTGCATACATATGTCTTCATTTGCACGGAGGAGAAATAGGCAGCCGTATTTGGTGGTCTGGGCAGAGCGAATACAATGGCCTAGGAGGCAGCATGCCTCCAAAAAGCATGTGGCATGAGATATGATGTCAGACGGTATGAAACGAAGTACGACATGACCATAAATTATGAGCGGAACAATGCAAACGTCGCTCGTGACTCACCGGTACCGGACCCAGCGTGGAGGTCAGTTCGGCGGCGCCGAGAACATCCTTCAGCAGCGGAGGGACGTGAGAAGTCTCCAGGAGAAGAACCTGAAGCAGGCCACATTGCTCTATCATATGACAGAAAAAAGGGACGCTTATCACACAGGAACATAAACAACGAGAATTCTGCTTCAAGTACTGTCGCTTCCACTTCCCCTGCAACGCAACCCACTCGATGATTTCCAGTAAAGCACATCGGAAAGAACGGAACTGAACGATAAAAAACTGAGGCCTTCCCTGCCCGTCGTGTTGCAAAGCCTCATTTTGTGGCGTTATCCCACATGGGTATTAACCGTCGCTTTCTCCGACAGCATTGCAACACTATGCTACGCACTCAGAGAGACGGGCCTCCACGCTTGACGGAGCGGCCAGGTAGCTGTGGCCCGGGCCTCCAGTCGGACGGACCAGGCCCGGTCTGCCGCTGCCGGCTGGTACGTACGTTGCCCAGGCCGCGGTCCATGGCGGCGCACAGTTCAGCCACGTGTAGCGTGAGCTCGGCAGGGCCGAACGTGGTCTGACCGGCGCCCAGCAGCCGGATACAGGCTGGCTCGAACGGCAGCCAACCAGTGGCCAGCCGGCGCAACTCGGCGGCCTGGCCGGCGACCAGCGCGGCCACGGCCCACTCACTGGCGGCCAGCAGCGCGCCCAGCGGCCGGCACAGCGCCTCCGTCTGGCCGCGGCTGGGGGGCTGATCGGCACCTGGCAGCAGCAGGTGGCGGGTCTGACGATAATAGACGTAACACACTGTGGGCACCAAGAGATAATCATCTGCATCACATGGAACAAAATAAGGACTACAAAAACATGACAAAATCTTGCTATTTTTCTGTTTTGTTTGGGAGATGGTTTTATGGAATTTCTGGGTCAGTGATCAACAACCAAATTTTGACTGATCTGTGGGAACCCAGTTGTTTGATACTGATGTCAACTATTCCAGACACAGCCCAATAAGTTAACTCATAGTAACATGCTATTCCTTTCTTAACAGAAAACTCCAATGTCTGAGTTGTCTTGCAATGACCTTAAAGAAAACCAATGGATGCAGTGGATGCATTTTTGCACTGTTTGCTGTAATCCCTTCTATTAGTGTTATTTATGTATTTTTGCCAATGCATAAATGCAAAAAAGCCCTGCTTGAAGTAGATCAGAATGCCATCAGTGTAGGATTCTTGGCTACTTACCAGCAAAAACCTCAGCAATATAATCCCACTGCAGCATGCAATCATCTCCAATCAGCCTTTTGTCTAGAATGTCTGAGGAATTTTCTGACTGGAGCTCATCAAAAAGACTCTGAACTGGTGGTGACAAAAATGACTCCTGCTCAACCTCTGGTTTCACCAATGAAGTCATCTTTTCATTCCACTGCAAAAAGAAAATAAAGCTTGTTAAAATTATGCATTACAACTGGCTTCATATTAAATGCAAATAAACAAAACAGGTAAAAACATATGCATTTTGCTCCTACTGCCCTTAACAAAAGGAATTCTAACAATGATGTTATACAACATCATTCCACTGCTGCAAGATATCATCAGATCCATGACCCCACAGGCAAATAATTGGAATACACACTGCAAACATTAGTGTGACAGCAACACCTAATTAGATCTTGCAACACCACAAAGTGTTTCGGTTAGGCATGCAGATACACTCTGGTTCCAATGCAGGCAGCATGTCCTCAAGCTTTCTTCTTGGCATTTGAGTATAATTTTTGTTGCAGAGTACAAAATATTACAAACAGTAATACTGATTCAAGTTGGCATTCTTGGTGTAAGCCAGTGACAACACCATACCTGTATCTCACCAAATGGAGACAGAGTCATTTGCTTCCAGAGTTAGAAATCTGTCCACATGGTTATAATGTAACTTTTTGACAGAACTGAAAGATTGAATTTTTGGAGTATCAAATGCTTTTGGAACACACATTTTCTAGTGTTCTTCAAAATAAAAAAACAACATCTTTTCCAGCCTTGGCCCTGCCCCATTCCCACACCTAAAACTGTCAGCATTACTGTCAAATTGGCCTCAGTATGGCAACCTATTGTGGTGTCATGGGAGTGACATTGTCACCCCCTTGGGGGCCTGGGATATTTGGAAATTTGTAGCATTAATTGATGAGACAATGAGAGGGGGGTGCGAGGTATGTTATATCATGGGTCCAAGTCTTTGAGGGAGACCTTGGCCCCCATGGCTCCCTGCATCCGCCAGCAAGTTCCATCAATCACTTGAAAAAACCCATCCAGGGTACTTTGGCATCTAAAGCCTTGACAAGCACCATTCGCAGAACAGAAAACACACCATATGAAAAGAACTATCACGCCCAATGCAACCACCACCACCCCCCAAAAAAAACGTGCGAACATAACGCGACAGCAACAGACCATCACGACCAGCCGTGGTCATGGTCCACCCCTAAAGCATAATTTCAAAACACTACGACCACATTAGTATTATTAGCGCTAAGTTCGCCTACAGTTGGGGATTCCAATTTCGCTTCCAAAATCGATCTTTTTAATGGTACATGATATTATTCCTGTTTTCGGAAGCACTAAGCATACACCTCACGTATTTAAAACAACGTTTGTCATTTTGCCATGGTCTTGTGACTGAAAAACCTGGTGATATCTAGGACGATGCCAGAGACGAAGACCGCACTGACGAGGGCCAGAATTAGAATGAGGGCGAGGGACTGGGCTAGGGATCACGACAATGACTACGACAAAGGCGAAGATGACGACGACGACAAGGGACCTGTCGAGGGCGAGGACAAGGGAGAGGGCGAGGGACAACGATGACAACGATGTCAACGGTGACGATGACGACAACGTTGGCGACGACTATGACGACGACGACAAGGACGAAAAGGACGACAACGACGACAACGACGAGAACGACGACCCTCGTGAAAAAAACTCGTGAGGGTATTGGCAAGGATGAGTGCCCTCGCGAGGGCGATAGTGTGAGCCGGGGACCAGGGTCTTCGTGAGGACGAGGGCGAGGTCAGTATTGTCTGTAACGACAACGACGACGACGAAGACGACAGCGATGACCGCGGCGGGGCGATGATGATGGTGGGGGGGGGGGGGGCAAGGGCGTGACGGAAAGCCATTGCGAGGGAAAGGGTGAGGGCGAGGGCGCTCGATGGTGCTTTGTTAAAGGTGAGTGCCTTCCCAAGGGCAGGGACGAGGCCGAGGGCCGTCTCGAAGGCGAGGAAAGAATCACCACTGGTGGAAAATTTTGGAGGTCATGTCCTTCGCAGCCCCCGCACGGTGGACTGTCTGGTTTAAAGTTTGTTAGTTTGGTTGGGCTACAAAGCAAGAAGTGGCAACCGGATTCGTACCGGCGTAAGTGGCTCAGATGTCATGGCTCACCGGAGACCAATAGCTCGCACAAGTGCTGTGTCAGAAGTTCTCGACAGATATGAAAATATTTGGTTTGTTCTCCAATATATACGAGTACGTGTGTGAAATGGGGTTGTCACGATATGAAACCTCTGGGGTGGCATTATTGGAATCCTCGATGTGTAAATATCATTAGACTCGTACATCTTATTGATAAGTATGTGGGATAGCACCGTGGAGACAAGTGCAAATCTACATTTTACTATGCCCAAGGGTACATAGGAGCCCCTTCCCCTAAGGTCCCAATCCTACTATTTTCCCCAAAAGCCTAGAGCCTACTTAAGGAGGCCACGATGCGGCGTGCCCCGATAGTCGCGCCTTCGCGACTCACGTGCGCACCATGGGACGGGCCACTCACCCCTTTGGCGCATGCGCCTTACCTGGCTGCGGTGTCCGGGGCACCTGATGCTGCGCCCACCGCCGCCTAGCAGCCGGCCTCGGTTCCACCGCCGGCGCAGGCTGACGGCCGAGGTGCCCGCCGCCTGGCGACAGGCGCTGGATTCAGGCACCCAATGGTGCCGGACATGCACAAAAGGTGGCGCTAGCGCACCTTCCCGCGCGGCTCGCCCACTACCGACCGCAGAGCAACCCCGCGCTATGGGGGCAAAACGTTTTAGAACCACAAATATCTAAAAGTTTCGTAAATGTATATGGGCAGGGGTGGAGAACAGGCGTTGCCAGGGGGCCACGGGGAATTCGGAAATTGCGTTTCTTTACTTGCCTAAAGTCAAAACAAATACCACTTCTTCAGAACTCGAAAACGAAGCGGTCGAAATCAGAAACGTTCTCAGTTTTTGGGGAGTAAGTTTCTCCTGGTTTCTCTTTGACAAAATCTGGGTGCACCTGTGGCGCAGGGGCCAATAGCACGCAATGGCAATTCTTTGCCATGCAGTATTATCTGGTTCACCATGGAATGCTTCGATGCGGTATAGGTCGTCGTCACTTGCCCTTGGGTTTTCTGTATCAAGCCAATGCTATGGCTTAGCTGGACACCCATGACTCTAAAACATTATTTGGTCTATTTTCTGCACATTCATAACAAGTCTTTTAGGTACGAGAACTGCAATAAACTGCATATCGACGTTCGCAATACCCTCAGTTACGTCCACATCAATCAAAAGGGTGTTCCAAATATAATGTCTATCAAGTCAGCTAACGCTCAGCCCACGCTCAGCCCATAGTCAGCCCAAACTCAAGACCCCTTCAAAACCCTTGCAAACACATCAGTAGGTAGCTATTAACTGGCTGAGCTCATTCACACCATCATACCTCCATCGCATCCGTTATTTTCCATTCTAGAGAAGAAAACACAAAAAACACACATACGAAAAATAAAACCAAGACAGTTGTAGATTAAACCCTAACAAATGGATACCCAGAATGTTCGTCTCGTGCCGCTAGAAAATGACCCACTTTCATTATTTAGACTCCAATTTTTTGAGACATCGCGAGTGAAAATTGTTTTTTTACCCAATGCTTTACTTATATTTGAATTTAACATAGGACCGCATGGAACTGACTTCGGTGGACCATTTCAGTTTCATTACTTTTTGTCGTGCAGGTTGCCGTAATAGCCGTAATACACACTAACTTAATACACACGAAACAGGCAACCGTAATGCACATGAAGTCATTTTCAAAAACCCATCGTATTCCTATTCACGCCGTCAAATTTGCCTCAGAAAAACACGTGAAAATCACGTTTTTCAATTTTCATCCGAACATAATTATTAAGGTACTACAAATGCTCGTTTCGTTCCCCTCGGCGTAAAAATATCCCATTCATCCCCTCTTATTTGTACTATTTCGAGGTCCAACGAAGGAAAATCGTTTTTTCCTAGTGCTCTATTTCCCATTCAGTTTCACACAGAAGCTTATGTAAATGATTTCGGCGCACTGCTTCGATTTCGGCAACTTTGGCTGTGCGTATAGCCAGAACCGCAATACACATGAAATTGTCGTCAGAACTCCGTCTCGTTGATATTTACACCGTCACGTTGGGCTCAGAAGAGCACAGGTAAACTCACATTTTTTATTCTCCTACAAACCTAGTCAAGGAGGTACTAAAAAAATGTCTTGTTCCGCGGAGCCCAAAAACAACCCATTAATGACGTTCGTCGTAACTTTTTGAGCTACGTTTTGAGTTAGAATTCCGTTTTCCACCGAATGCTTTATTTTCCATTAGATTTAACATGGAATTCTTTGGAGCTGATTTCGTCGGCCACTTCGATTTCGCCAGGATTTTCTGGCGAAGGTAGATAGAACCGCAGTACACTTGACGACATCTTCCAGAGTCGTTCTCATTGATATTCACGCTGTTAAATCAGGCTCGGAAGAGCACAGGTGAAAGAAATGCCGTAATTCTGTCTGAAATGCTTTCATTTAGACATTAAATATACAAGCTTCATTCCCCTAATTTTTGCTGAAAAGGTAGCCAAAACCGTAATGCACATGAAATGATTGCCGAAAGTCCTTCATACTGATGTTCACACCGTCAAGTTGGTCTCAAAATACAGGCGAAAATCAAATTTTTCAGTTCTCCTCCAAACCTAATGATATAGGTACTCAAAATGTTTGTCTTCTTTTGTTGAGCTTTAACCCTATTTCAGGCAGGAAGGATGGCTGAATCCGCCCCCTCGGGTTTTTTGCTTGCCAATTCCAGGGCTTTTGACGCAGCTTCATGACACTTGGTGAGTTCTCCTAGCTATACTTTCTGCGTACTGTAGCAAAATTTTGTAATTTTTTTTTTTACTTAGGGGCGGAACCAGGCAACGTTTTCGGGAGACACCTCACGCCATTTTTGACCTTGTTGAGGGTAAAGGAAAATGTCTGCCAAAAATAGCGTTTTAAGATAGAACTTAAAACTTTCCATGGATGTCTAGGTAAATAAATGGGAAACGTACGAATACAATTTTGCTTATCTGAGGTCACTTCACATAGCCAGGTCAAGGTCAAAAATTCAAATTTAGATTCATGGTCGTAATTTTGGCGCTATTTCTTTGAATACTAACCCAGAACGTAAATGATGTAAAAGGGTCTCTACTTGTGTGCCAAGTTTCAGCTTAATATCAGGTCGGGTCACGGAAGTATGACCTAAAATGTCAGCGAGCGTACCGTATAGCACAACAGCCGTAAAATGAAATTTTAGAGACAGAGTGAATTCAAATGATTGGAAACATTTTCAAATAATATGAAATGCACACGAGATCATTCCAAATGACTCCGAGGTCACTGGGGGCCATTTAAGGTCAAAGGTCGTAAGCTGATCTGAAGGACATGTGACAGTGACAGTTTCCCCTTTTTCATGTCCGTGGCACCGCCTATGCCAACATTATACAAACATTGTAATACGATTTGTACTTCTTCGGCATAACATAATTAGTAGAAACAAAAAGTGTTTTTAACTTTTTTTTGTTAATTCGGCTTTTGAAAAAAACTAATCCCCCTATTTTCGTAGCCCTGTGAACGCCTATGAATATTCTCAAAATTTCAAATGTATGGACCAATGTTAAAAGTTCTATTCATAATCTGTCGATTCATGCCAACTTCATCAATATCAGTCCTTAAACAACAGAGTTATAACAAGTCCAAAAATACCCCCATGTTGCCTTTTTGCCTTCCTGTATCCAAACCTTTCACATTTTTCAAAACTTCTTATAAAATTGGAGTTTACGTGATGGCAAATCGATTGTCGTTGTTGCAATGAAATCGGATGTATCTTTCTTGAGATCTCAAAGAGGCCGAATCGGCACCCCCCGTGCCGGGAATCGGCCATGCTGTCTAGCCCTCCGGGAGCAGGGTTAAAATCTGTTATCTGTGCCATTTTGGTTGTAACTCTTTGAGTTACATCGAAAGAATTCCTTTTTGTTGACTAATGCTTTATTTCCCATTGGATTTTAGACCCTACTGAACTGATTTCAAAACACCCCTTCGGTTTCGCAAGTTTTTGCAGCACAGGCAGCCAGGACCGTAATATGCATATGAGGGCTTTGCGCAAAGTCCGTCGCATTGATATTCAAACGTTCAAATAGATCTCAGAAAACACGTAAAAATCATTCTTCTTATTGTTTCCAAACGTAGTCTTAAAGGTAATCCCAATGTTTGTCTTGTTCTGCTGAGTCCAAAAATGGCCCATTTGCGCCATTTTGATCATAACTTTTTGAGTTACAAAGGACAAAAACCGCTTTACCCAATGCTTTAGTGTTTCACTTTAAATTTTACACACGAACAATTGACTATAGCCGGTGGTTTCATGTGTATTCCGGTTCTGGCTACCTGTTCAATAAAAATTAAGGGAAGTGACATGTTTTTTTAAGGCCTGCATGATTAGGTTACAAACGAAATTACAGAAGTCAGTTCACCCGTGCTCTTCCGAGCCAAATTTGACGGTGTGAATATAAATGCAATAACTTTGGAAGAGGACCTGACGTGTCTTACCACGAATGTGGCTAGCTGTGCAGCAGAAATTGGCGAAATTGAAGGGGCTCGCGGAAACAGTTTCGTAGCGTCCTTGTTTAAATCCCATGGGAAATAAAGCATCAAGTAATCAACGGTGTGGTTCTTCGTATCTCAAACAGTGACGACCGGAACGGCGTAAAGGGGCCATTTTTGTGCTTAGGAGAGCGAGACAAACATTTGTGTTACTTGTATGACTACGTTGGGATGAGAATAAAAAATCTGATTTTCCCCTGTGTACTTCTGAGGCCAGTATGAGGTGTGAACATCATTACGATGGACTTTGGACGAGGGCCTCATATGTATTACGGTTCAGGCCACATGTGCTGGAAAAATGGGCGAAATCGAAGCGCCCGCCGAAATCAGTTCCATAGGGTCCATGTGAAATGCGACGGAAAATAAAGTAGAAGGTAAAGAAAAACGTCTTTTTCGCCATAACTCGAAATTGGGCTTAACAGAATAAGAAAAGCATTTGACAAGTTTTATGACTACATTTAGAGGAGAAGAAAGAAATGTGATTCTCACCAGTGTTCTTCTGAGTCCAATGTCACTGTGTGAACATCAGTTTGATGGATTTTTGGCGGTACTTTCAGGTGCATTGCGGTTCTGGCTGCATGCACAGCAAAAATTGTCAAAACTGAAGAAGTACACCGAAATCAGTCCAATGGGGTCTTATCCAATGAGAAATAAAACATTCGCCCGACAATGACTGCGGTATTTTGTCACGTTACTTGGACTGGGCGGGGAGGCGTTTAACGCCCCCCCCCCTTGTCTACCTCGAGAACCAATCGCTTGATTTGGCTGATGGAAAGGACGGGCGATAGCGCCTAGTCTTGCGGTCTTGTCACTCATATTTTTTTTACGTTTGGATCACTGATGATGTTACAGGTAGGTCAAACACGAAAAGTGGTCATTTTCTATAGGGCCGCTTGTCAAATCGCCATGGAAAACGGAACGAAACTGAAGCTTGCGTGGTAATATGCTCCTGGCAGCTTAGTCTAATATTTAAAGTGCTACCTGACACAAGGTCATGCAAATTCAAAGTCACAGGCTGGGTTAAATTTAACCTCTGTTACAACGTGTCATGCGATACATGTTGCCTGCTCCATTTGACTCGGCGATTCCTCACAAAGGAAGACCTAAAATGTTCTCGATAGTCATGCACACGCAACATTGCAACATTCTGTTCTTTCAAACTCGGAGTATCACGGACATGCTAGTGGACACCCATCTGACATCTCTGTATGGCCTTACAAGTCAGTTTGCCTCACGTTTCACATCACCACGGAATGTTGCACAACATTGCAAAGGCTGATATCTCCACACCGGTCATCCTCAACGTCAAACAGACGCCATCAGTTTACTTGATCTACTAGCTGAAATCTGCATAAACCGCCAAAGGTCAAACTACGAAAAATCTTGCAATATTGTAAGAAACTGCTTGTAAGTTGTAAGTACAGTTTGTTGCAAGAAAATTCGATAAGCTATCTGATTGTATCTAAAAATCGATGTATTCAGTTATGTTTCTTAAATGTATTTTCGATGGACCCCGAAAATTAAAAAGAGATATTTGACCTACAATGACCTAGCATGAGATCGGAGGAATTCTGTATTGAAGTTTCAGCTCATGCTGATGTGCAGTGCAAGCAACAGTCACCATGCGTTGTAAAAGCATCGACAATACGGCGATGATGTAGAATTAGACGCCAAATAGCAAACATGGGCGTCTTTATGACATCATTGCGATGTGACCTAAGATGACCTCGCTCCCAACTTTGTGTCAGCATGTGCACAACTGATGTAAGAAAAACATTTGGGAGATATCTAAGAAATTCGTCGGGGGGCATAAAGCGTCCCCCCAGTCATGGCGACTCAGATAAAAAATGAAAAGTTTTCTTTCGCTGTTACTCAATACGTTGCAACAGAAACGGCGTAGATGGGACATTTTTAAGCTGAACGGAACTAGACGAATATTCTGAGTACCTTTACAAGAGGACAACTGAAAAATGTGATTTTCGCGTGTGTTCTCCTGAGATTTTTTGTGATTTTCGTGTGTTTTCCTGAGACTAATTTGACGGTGTGAATAGGAATGCGATGACCTTTGAACGAAAGCCTCATGTGTATAGCATTTCTGGTTACCT
Organism: Capitulum mitella; assembly: GCA_030062745.1. Classification (NCBI taxonomy): domain Eukaryota; kingdom Metazoa; phylum Arthropoda; class Thecostraca; order Pollicipedomorpha; family Pollicipedidae; genus Capitulum; species Capitulum mitella. Next base: position 16,445,724 of record CP099839.1, on the reverse strand, counting down.
GTACAGCAAATATTGCTGAAATCGAACTGGTTCGCCGAAAGCAGTTCCATAGGGTGCTATGTTCACGCTCGCCGGATAGGAGGCACCCTCTCGTCCTTGAGCCCCTAATAGAACTAGCGCCAGGGGTCAGAGAGCAATCGATAGCCATGTAACCCAAGAATCAAGCGGTACCCCGCTTGACTTCGTCAGGCCAACCAGTCATCTTCTAGGTCAGGTCAACCTTTATGCTTGCGAACTGGAAGTCAATTTTCCGGAAATAACAACGACACCTTTGGGGCCAAACAGGCGTAAAATCGTCTCCTTTTACATATCCAGTGCCAGAAAGTTACTTAGGAATGTTCTGAGGTAAAAAAAACATTCTCATAAGTCATTGACCTCGTTTAACCTTAAAGAAGAACTGACAAACAAACAAACGTACATATTTCTGGAAATCATAGAATATATCATGACGGACTCACGCTGAGATTTACGCAATAAAACGAGATAATCAAATACAAACACGTCTCTAAATTGGCTATCCGCACCTCCATATGACTGCCATAAAAAAAAACGCAAAACACATCAAATCCAATCGATTAGCTGGCCACCGCCCAAGCTACTCCACGTCCACCAATCAAAAGCTGATACGACCGTCTCAACGCAGCGCCAACGCCCATTTGTCCCGCCTGCCGCTGCTGAGTGTATTTTAGGTTTGGAATCATTTTGTTTTGATCAAGAAATTCTGGAGCAATTTGGCAACTCAGCTCCATCGATACGACTTAAACCACCACCATGAAGTAGAATTACGAACATATTTGAGTCAGTGAAGCGGGAGAAACTTGAAATTATTTGAGTTATTTGATCAAGAAGCTCCGAACGTAGCACGTCAAAACGGGGGCGATTTGACGAAATGAGGAACATTCTCTCTCAGGTTCCCACACTCATAGCTACACTCATAGCTAGGGAAGTATGAAGCATAAGAATATTCATATATGTGCAAAAAATAATGGACGAACATAATGAGAAGGCTCTCTAAATTTTTAATTGATGAGCATTGAGTTTCGCTGAATCAAGTCTGAGGCGAGTATAGAAAATTATTCCAGATTCGACCTATCTACGTGACCTATCTGGATGAAGACTATCATTCTCACATGATTTCATGCCTATCATCTTCCGTTCATGAGTACCTATTGCTCTGAGATAGTAAAAAAAACGGTCATTTGGCGCAAAAATCGCTCTGGAAGCATTCAGTCATGACATTATAGCTCGGTTACCTGAGGCGACCTGGAGCCACTCTTATTTCCAAGACATGCCTAATGAATGTATCGCCAGCTATGTTAAATTTCACCGCGCTTCTTACGCCATATTGCTGTGGTGCCGGAAACACTGCTTGGTGGAAGGCGTGGCATCCAACTCCTCGTCCGGCGAGGATTAAATCCGATGGTAAATAAGGCATTGAGTAGAAAAACGGTTTTCACCCCTAAGGTCTCGGAAAATTTGCAGTTTTAAACAGTGAATGAGAACCAGCTCGAGTTCAGCGGCACGAGATAAACATTCTGATAACCGATTTGTTAGGATTTAATTTACATTTGTCTTTGCTGTACTTTTTAAGCGTTTTTTCTTTGTTTTATCTCATCTACAGTAGGAAGTGATGGATGGGTGCGATGGAGATCTGATAGTGTCAATGAGCTCAGCTGATCAATACTTACCTACTGACGCTTTTTGAGCTCCTTAGATGATTCATCTAGATATCCCATTAGAGTTCATTTGTACGTGTGGAGCGTGCAGTCTTTAGAGAGGGCTCATTATATTTCCACATGTACTTAAAGCATTTCCTCGTCCGGCTTAACAATCCACTCCGGAATGTTTCAGAGTTCTTTGAAAATGCCAAGGCCTTCTTAAAAGACTGATTTTCCCGCAAGAAAAAAAGTTCCAACGGGCCTTCTGTGTGGATTCAAGGAGGTCCCCATCGCCCTCAAGGAGGGCCATTCTTTTAGTTCATCTGAAGGACCAATTTTTGTGGAACCATCAGGCTTTTGAGAGGGTCCTTGATAAGCTCAGCGGCCCCTCACACATTTCCTCATCCGGTCAAAAAATCGTTTCCCGAATGCTTGAAAGGTCCTTTGAAATATAAATGACATCAACAGCTTGAGGGCCCCTCAAAAGAAAACTCAACGGACATTCTAAATCAGGTCACTTAGATAGATCTTTGAATAAATCTAAAGGTTCCACTGGATATATTTGCGGGGCCCTCGAAGTTTTCGAAAAGGGGCTTGGTATTTTCAGGGACTTCCAACCATTCCCTTGTGGGGTCCAAAAATGTTCTCATGAATGCTGGCGGAGCCCCTGACAGTGCTTGAGGAGAGGTCCTGGGACCTCAGGAAAAGTTTCTGAATTATTTCTAGAGGGAAAACTGGAATCTTTGTGCGGAACCCCAACGTTTTGAGAGGGCCTTGGGTTTTTTTAAAAGCTCTCATACTTTCAGGAGAGAATGTTTTTAACCAACAATAAGATCTCTTAAAGGTCTGTTTCAACACTGGAGCCCAGTACAACGTCGTGGAGCCCTCTTCAGCATTAAAAGTATTCGACTGGCATTAAGGAAGCTGAAGTCAATATTTGAGGGGCACATGCCCCCTCAAAAGAACATGAAATGACACTCCTGCTTTAACCCTATTCCCGGCAGGGGGGACGGAATCCGCCCCCCCTCGGGTTTTTTGCTTGCCAATTCCAGGCTTTTTAACGCAGCTTCACGAAACTTGGTCACTTTTCCTAGCTATTCTTTCTACGTGCTGTGACAAAATTTCAAAATTCTACTTTGCTCAGGGGCGGAGTCAGACAACGTTTTTGGGAGGCTCATGCCATTTTTGGCCATGTTAAAGATAAAAGGAAAATGTCTGCCAAAAACAGAGTTTTTAAGATAGAACTTAAAACTTTATATGGATGTATAGCTAAATAGTTGGGCCATGTGCAGATAAAATTTTGTTGACCTGAGGTCATTTTACAAGGTCAGGTCAGGGTCAAAGGTCAAAATTTGTTTTTTGCAATAATTTCGGCGCCATTTTTTCAAATGCCAAACCCGGAATATATATGCCGTAGAAGGGTGCCTTCTACTTGTGTACCAAGTTTCAGCTTGATATCAGGTCGGGTCACGGAGCTATGACCTAAAATGTTAGTGCGCGTACCCTATATCGCAATAGCCATAAAATGAAATTTTTGAAATAGAGTGAATTCAAACGATTGAAAACGTTTAAAGATAATATTAAATGCATAGGAGATCATTCCAAGTGATCCCAAGGTCACTGGAGGTCATTTAAGGTCAAAGGTCACAAGTTGATCTGAGAAACGTGTGACCATGACAGTTCCCCCTTTTTCATGTCCCTGGCACCGCCTATGCTAACATTATACAAACATTGCAATGCGATTTGTATTTCTTTAGTATAACATGACTAGCAGAAGCCAAAAAGGGTGTTTGCCTCTTTTGTTCATCCAGTTGTTAAAAAACTAATCCTCCTATTTTTGAAACCCTGTAAACGCCCATGAATTTTCTCAAAATTTCAGATTTGTGTACCCATGGTAAAAGCCCTATCCATAATCTCTCCATTCATGCCAGTTTCATCGAAATCGGTCCATAAACAATGGAGTTATAAGAAGTCCAAAAGTGCCCCCCATTTTGACATTTTTGCCCCCCTGTATCCACAAATTTCAAAATTTTGAAAATTTCTTTCCATAAAAATGTAGTTCACGTGACGGCAAATCGATTGCCGTTTGTTGCGATGAAATCGGACAAGTAGTTCTCGAGATCTCGGGGGGGCTGAATCCGCCCCCCCTGCCGGGAATCGGCCATACCGTCTAGCCCTCCGGGAATAGGGTTAAAGCCATCAACGATTTCTTGCAATGTGCAGTCAGTGATCGGAATTATCGGCAGGAAACATCCCCAGAGAGATAGACAATGATTATTGATTCCTGGAGAAAAAAAGTCAAGGTATTTCGTGGAACATTTGGGAAAAACACTTCGTTCGACCTGCCTTTCGAAAATTTTTTGCATTGTCTTACAGTAAAAGGAGACAAACTTTTCGCAATGATTCATAAATTACCAAACGTTTGCACCGAGGCAGGTTTCAGAAGTCATATACCATGGCTATGACAAGCGTCAGCGTTACGTTTTAACCCACGACCTGATTTTGTTGTTTTTTTATGGTTTACCTGGCCAAGCACAGGAGTTTTCCTCTTTCGATTGTTGTTGATTATGATGAACAAGTGCAGTTAAAAGTCTTCTCACCAGGAACATACTTTTTATTACACAACCTACCTTATTATCCCAAGGCACGGCTGTCAGGCCGATGCACCTGCGCCCTGCGCCCGGGAAACGATACAGTGGCCAGAAGTAACAGCAAGGTAGCCGCCACGACGCAGCTTCATCGTCTGGCCCCTCAGCGTGGAGTCGGTCGGGCGGGGAGGCGCCGCCGACCGCCGCCGACCGGGCCGTCGGCGAATTCCTGAGCACGGCCGACCGGACGGTGGCACGCGACACGGAGCTGGCGGTCGACCGGGCGGCGCGGCGCGTCTGAAAGCGGGCCGGCTGGAGAGGCCGGGCGGGGTCGTCGGCGCTCAGCTCTCCCGCTGACCCGGTCCGGCCGGCCGCGAGCTGCGCTCGCCGTCGCGATCGAGCCCGACAGCCGGGTCATTGCCTCCTGCGGTGAGTCTCATTTCATTCTGGTCAGGTGTTCTTCTGTAGTTCCCAACGCTGCCGTGCGGTCCGTCACGGCGCCGCCGATTGGCCGCGCGCTGTAAGCCGCGCGCTGATTGGCAGCCGCATCCCCGAAACCGCTACGGAAGGTCAAAACATCGGCAGCCGCCAGCCAAAATGCCTTGCCTGTGCGCATGCGCGGAGCGCTCACCTGCCCGTCTGCACACACCTAACGCAGTGCCGAGTGAGAGCGCCGTGGTGTTGGTGTGCGGCTGCTGCAGCCGTGCTATGTGACGGACTGCGGCCGGGAACGTTCGCAGACACTGCCGCCGCCCGCCGAGGCCGACATCGAGTGACCGTGAGCGTAGGCAAAAGACTGAAGATGGCGCAACGTCGCGGCCCGCCGCCGACAGAGTCGACGCCGATCTGCCGGTGCCGCGTGCTGTACCTGGGCTCGTCCGTACCTCACATCACCAAGGACGGCCTGCAGGGCATCCAGGAGCCGCTGCGCGAGCTCTACCCCAGCGAGGGGATCTCCGGCGCCAAGGGCATCGACTCATGGCTCAGCGTCTGGAGCAACGGCCTCCTGCTGGAGAACGTCGACGAGAAGCAGAAGAAGTTCACGCGCTTCTTCCCGATCGAGGTGCTGCACTACTGCGCGGCCGTGCGCTACGTCATGGTGCCGGCCAGCTCTGGCAACGACAAAGAGCGCGTGGCCCGCTTCCTGCCGCTCGACTCGCCGTTCGCGCGCAGCCCGAGCATCGCGCACCCGCCGCTGTTCGCCGCCATCCTGCGCCGCACCACCGGCATCAAGGTGCTCGAGTGCCACGTCTTCATCTGCAAGCGCGAGACGCCGGCCAACGCGCTGGTGCGCTGCTGCTTCCACGCGTACGCCGACTCGATGCACGCGCGCCAACTGGACGGCGGCCTGTACGGGTCCATTTACGGCACGCTGCCGGGCGGAAAGGCGACGACCGCGGCGCCGGCGCAATCGGTGGCCGAGGCGCAGATCGACGTCATCGAGAAGGTGGAGGAGTGGCAGGCGGACCAGTCGCCGCGAGACTCGCTCGCCAACGGCGGACCCGCCACCGAAAACGGTCAGGGCGACGAGCTGTCCGTCTACAACGGCGACAAGAACCACAAGGTGTGGGCCGGCTCCGGCCGCAGCGAGCGCGAGGTGGTCTACAACGAGTACGAGCTAGCCGGCCGCGGCGCCTCCGTGTATGGCTCCACCGGATCGCGCGCGGCCCGGCCCCGCCAGATGCTGATGCCGGCAGCGCCGCCGCCGCCGCCTCCGCCGCCGCCGCCCGAGACCGAGGTCAAGAAGAAGGTGCGCAAGCAGAAGGTGCGCGGCGAGCGGCACTCCCCCGGTTCGCCGTCGCGCATGAACGGGCACGGGATGAACGGCCACGTCGGCGTCAACGGCGTCAACGGGCACGGCCACATGAACGGCCACGGCCAGAGCCACGGCCACGGCCACAGCCACGGCCACGGCCACAGCCACAGCCACGGCACCAACGGCCTGCCGCAACGGTCGGCCAGCGCGCTCAACACGCACTCTCGCCAGGAGCGGCCGGCGCGCGGCGAGCGGCTGGGCAGCCAGGGCCCGGCGCCACGGCCGGCCAGCCAGGCGGTGCCGGGCCGCGGCGCCGGCTCGCCCCGGCAGCGGGCGCCGCGGCCACGGCCGCCGCCGGCCCACCTGTACCCGCCGCAGCTGGTGTACGGCACGCTGCCGCCGCCGCCGCACATGCAGGTGGTGCCGCTGCCGCCCATGATGCCCGGCTACGGTCCGGCGGTGATGACGCTGCCATACCCGGTGCGGCCGGGCTCGCGCGCCCTGGAGGAGCCCGCCTACCTGCCGTCGGCGCGCCCGCTCAGCCCGACCGCCTCTTACCAGCCGGGCCACTTCCCGCACGAGGCGTACCTGATGCAGCAGCAGTACGCCACCGTCGATCGGCGCCGCCGCGTGCGCAAGAAGCCGCGCAAGGAGGCCGACTCGCCGCCCAACACCGGCATCTACAAGCGGCGCAACCACCTGAACGAGAAGGCGTTCGGCTTCTCGATTCAGCAGGAGCACCGGTCGCGCTCGTACGGCTCGCTGGCCAACCTGGAGGGCGGCGAAGGGCGGCCGCAGTCCCGCGACGACGTGCGCAAGAGCCGCGAGATGCAGCAGATGATGCACGAACTGGACCTGAGCGCCGACGAGCTGGAGCGCTCCGAGGTGCGGCCGGGCATGTACCGCGGCCCCGACTCCGTCTCCCAGCTCAGCCACCACTCGCACCACTCGGGCTTCCGTCGGTTGTGAAGGTAAGCGGCTGGTCGGAGCCTTTGCTGCCGCGCTGATGTCCGGGGAGTGGAAGTGGGACAGAAGTATGACTTGCGGGTTTAGCGGACGCGCGGCGTAACTCAAAAGTAGTGTGCATTGCGTTTGAAGAGAACAGGTACACGTTAGAGCTTTCAGTTTTAAAAAGGCATACACTGGGCCAGAAGTATCTTTGAAACTCCGAATCTATGCTTATGTGTTGACACTCCATCCAGTTTCTCAAACCAAGCCCGTGAATCAATGTTTCTTCATCGGGGTCTAGCTGCCTAGGCTGGCTGCGACGTAGCGATCACATATTGACTTACAAGGCCTCTCCTAGTTTGGTGTCTGTTAGCACTCTGGGTCGCTGGCACGTCTCGGGACGCTTGTATAATCCAAGGGTACTTCAAGGTCAAGTGCCTTGTCAGCTTTTTTCGACGCAGTGATGTCGCAGAAAACGCGCTAGCTAACGCGTTGATGACTGGTGATTCGTAAGCATTGGCTTAACGAACCAAGCAGGCCATCGTTATGAATTACGCTGGTGTTGCTTTTAAACCTCAAGACGAAAAACAGCGGCGGTCAGTGGCCTCCTCTGACACCCTTTCTCGGCGCCTGACGTCCGGGAAACTAGCCAGGATTAGCCCTGTTGCATGAGAGCAGACGATTAAGTGGCATTCTGGATAAGGTCTAAGCGTTGGCTTCGGTCCGGTCGGCAGCCGCCTCTCTCAGCTCGCCAGGCACGCATCAGGGCGCTCCAATCCAGCAGTCACGTCTGGTGCGAGCCGGCCGCACCGGCGTGACGCGTCGTCCGTCGTCCGACGTCCGACGTCCGACGGGCGTCGAGCGCCCGTCGGAGGCAGATCTCGCGCCGAAGAAAAACAGGACACGCCGAGTACAGCGCCGTCGTCCCGGGCTAGTCTGCTAGCCGCCGCTGCAGTCTCCGAGCTGGTGCTCGCCTGCTCTTAGCGTCGCAGTCTCCAAGGGCATTCGTTGGCGGTCATGTGACCCGGACGCCGGCCCCCGCGCCGCCTCGCGTCCGCTCGGCGCGTCGCGTCAGCGTTCTGGGAAGCCGCTGGCGGGGTATCAGGCAGCCATCTTCGGCCGGCGCCGCCCGCTGCCGCTCGTTTCACCGCGCATCACCGGCAGGCCGCTGGCCATCGGGTGCTTATCGCCCGAGATAGCCATCTGAAGAATTTTCCATGCATTTCCTGGCGTTCCTGAGCCGCCCTGTTGTGAATATTCTTACAAGGCCGACGAAATACCAGGGCTATGGCGCAACAAAAGGAGTGTTGTGAACAGAAGAATGCTCGGTCTGGTTGTGCGCAGTACTGGAACAGAAGGCGTTGGCTTTCAGCATCCGGAATTGTGATGTCAACAGCCTTTTGGCCAATTAAAGCTTTAAAAGAACTAAAACTATAACTCATGCAGATAAGGCCAGCCATCCGGATAATGTTTTTCACTTTGCTAGCTAGAAACTAAGGCTCCTTTGCTGGCGTGAGAAGCAGGGAACATAGCTGTTCAGGAGCCGTGAGACCTATTTTGTCGTGGTACCGGACCGCGCCTCGTTTCCGCAGCGCATGGCAAAGCGACATGGCTCGTCTGGCAATTGGACACACGCCAGGGACTCTGAGATGAACGATAAGCTGCTCGGGACTGTTTTCGGGCAGCGCTGCGTGACTGAACGTGCTGGGAGGAATGCTGGCAGTGCCACTCGCCCCTGTATGACCGCGGAAGAAAGGGACCCGGATGGGGTCGCAATGATAGTTTTTAGGCCTCAGATTAGGCCCCCTGCGTTTCCCAAATTAGCATGGATCATAGCGGCTCAAGCCCCTTTTCATCGTTTATACTCACACAGGCATCTGTTTTTTTGTACGCGCGCAGCCGGACGGACTGGCCGGCGGCCGGACGGGCGGTTGGCTCCACCCGCCGCCGGCCGCGCCACGTTGGCCACTGTGGGGCTGGCCGGCCGGCGCGCGCGGCCGCCAGCAGCCGGCGCGGCGAGCGCGGCGGCGTCATGCGTGAGCGCGCCGCGGCGCCCCGGGCCGGCGGCGCACCGCTACGTCCGGCGCGGCGCCGCTCCGGCCGGCGGCACCACTTGTTTATGGCATTCCGCCGGGCGGCCGCGCGCTCGGCGCCGCCCCTAATCAGCCGGCAGGGGACCGTGGGTGGACGGAGCGGCCTCCCCCGGCGCCGCGCCCGTGGACTGGCCCGGCGGCCCCTCCGCGCCGTGGGTTTAATCTTGACGGATCGGCGCGTCGGGGTAAACATGCCTCCGGTCGTCCGGCGATCGCGGGAATGTGCCGGTGGCGCGCTCCCTGCGCGGGCTTCAGGCCCGGCTCTCCCAGAGGACGGTCACCGGGGACAGTCCGGCGGCGCTGGCCGGCCCCCGTCTGGGGACGATTAACGCCGCCGCCATCACGTGACAGCGCATGGCTCTGCTGGCTCAAGGCCGTGACTTACCGCATTTCTCGCGATGCGCGACTGCCCGACGAGAGGTGACGTTGCTGGTACTGCTCTGTTCTCATGGAAAAGAAACAAACTTTGGCCGTTCCCATGTGGAAATGTCTTCAGCAGCCGATTCCACCTCCATTTAATTCGTAACATGAGTTCAAAAAATATTGCGCTGAAAGCACAGGAGCATCCAGCCCGGATTTGGGCCACTTGATCTTACCATTTACGATCTTGGCAATCAAAAATGATCGCCTATCTGGCCAAAATGACGGTAGCATTGGCAAACCTCTCACAAAAAATGGGTTTTACATTACAACACAAACCATCTTCCTCGCCATTCACTACTACATTTTCTCGCATATTGTGGCGGTCGCCTCCTCCCTGGATAAATCCTTCCTCAGCGCAGGTGTTACGGCCGGTGAGCAGTTTCCTAAGGGCAATTCCCATATTACCTAACCTTACCTACACTATGATTTTCTATTGGATTTAGAGCGATGCGTTTCTGGCTGGAGCAATAGCCAGATTTCCATGATCTTGTTTATGAAAGCAAACTTTGTCATAATACAGCCGGAATTAAATTTCATCAGCAAAAGAATGTCATGAAATTTTGCTTAACAATGTACGGGCATTCAGAGATCTATCGAAGTCGGGCTGATAATCGTCTCGCACCCGCCAGTTTCGTTAAAATGACCAAGGCTCCAAACTGATTCCATTTGCATAAGCTTCACAATGTTCTTTTCATCCTAAAAATCTGAGAACCAAACGTGTGCCTCACCACAATATTTGACCTCACGGGTAAGGATTATTGTAGATATACTGGGTATAGGGAGTGACCCACAGTCAAATGAATGTTGGGTACTGATGTTCCACGTACCCCACGGTGGCGCCGCCCATGGTCACTGCTGCAAATTGTCGCTCTTTCGCACTGGGCTGGACGAGTCTCAGCTCATAGACTTTTCCGTTTACGAATGCGTTTGCATACGCTAGATTTTCTATAAACTCACTTTCTCCGTCTGACACACTTTCCTTTGGATTTCGGAATTAATCGCTAATCGCCTATGCGTCACCAACTGACATGCAACATTAAAAGCCACCAAACATTAAAACATTAAAAGTGAAGCTGTTCGATAAGAGCTGAAGTGAGAGTTTCTTTTTTATTCCTTTGCAGCATTCATTGTCAGTTGCGCAAGCTGAATACGGTATGCATGAAAACTGGAAAACTGGGACGCCAATTTTTTTAGTCTGGGAAGCAGAAGAGCCTCATTACAACACCTAATCTTGGATTTACCGTAATCGAACATGGATCCAGTAGAGGGTGATGGCTTGTAGTCTCCACATTCACATTTCGTGGACCAGACGCGGTGCGAAAAGACCCCTGCTACTGAATCATCTTCTTCCCCGCACTGAAATCGGGATGCTTGAGTAAACGTTATTCCGCTCAGCGCACCTTTGGCCATGTTATATGAAATCCAAAGAACGCCAAGGCCGCGAATTGACACAGAATCCCATCTGTCCAGCGTGGCACTATCAGTCCACGCCGCATGGCGTGGAGCCGCCGCTGTGCACGCGACTGAGTCATGTGAGGGGCGCCACGGCTGAATCGGGGCAGCCTTGACAGTGAAGTGATGCAGCTGCATTGGGAAGGCCATCTGGCTGTGGTCAGCTCGGCGGTGGCCACGGCGCTGCTTTTTGCCGGCTGCAGAGTGGGCGACCCCGCTCTCATATCCTGCACAGCGTACCGGCCTTGCGCGACGCTTTATCAGTGTTGACTCTTCGCAGAGCCGGTGCCGACAGGAAACTGGTGGCCAGCTTGGCTGGAGGCCGACAGGTCCAGCTTGGCCTGCGCGCTTCATTATGCCACAAGAGTAACGTCTGATAACAGCATGCTGGTCCGTATGAAGGGCATTTACATTGTCATAGTTTGTTCCGCGATCTCAAGTCTATTTGCCTTCGCTCGTTTTGCGTTTGAGAGGGACATGCGCATTCAGTACATCTTTTACTGCTTTCCTTCTTCGGCGGCCGATACATTGCGAGCATGCCGCGTTCCGTGCGCGTAGACGGACAGCGTAAAGACACCCTCTGACGCCGACGCGGCCTAGTGTGAGCTTCCCTTGCCCCACGAGATCGCTGCCGAGCCTGCACGTCGCAGCCGGGCTGCCGCAGCGCCTCGGGTCGGGCGGACTTCCCAACCACGGTCCAAGTTTGGCTGGCCGGCCGGGGCCTCATTCGACCATCAACAGCTGCTGGTCGGGCCGCAAGGTTTGGCCCCGAGGTTGACACTCAACCGGAAGTTCTCGGTAGTCAGTTCAGCTCTAGTGCCGTACCTGCCCTGCCCGCGGAATTAAGAGGATTTACGATGTTAATACGGTAACCGGGTGGCAGCAGCCAGAAATCTACAAACATGCTTTTGATCGATAATTAAATGCATTAAATGCCAGTGAAATCTCCACAAGAGTTCTGTCCGTGATCATTGGCTTACTGAAATGCTCGCTTGTGGAACAAAGAAAAATATAATCCGATAGCTGTTGACAACAAAAATTGTATTTCCCTTCTCCTGAAATCAGTTTAGTGGGAATGTAACTCAGCGGGCCAGCACATGGACAGCGATGACGTAAAAGAGCATAGGAACGATCAGACGCATGACAATCTCCAAGTGGCAATCCGCCGCACAGTTCAAGATAATGCGTGTCCCTGAAGCCACATTTGACTAAAAACGGAAAAATCGACTTGGCGTCGAGGTTGCTTGCGTACAGAACCGCCGTAGCAAAACGTAGTGAGTTGCAAACTTGCGATTTCTTTCGTACCAGTAGCCATAGCGAAAGACGCAGCGCACTTTTAACTTGCACCATTCACGACTCGCGTGGTTAGTTTTGTCGCCAGCGCCGCAGTATCTCACAGGCAGCCTGTCACCACGTTGGTGCGGGTGCAGGAGTGTTTTTTTAGGTTGGCTGAGCGAACTTCAGCATGGAGTGAGCTTCTTTCCATGCAACATCACAGAGCTTATCACAGTGCTCGCAACTGTTAGCAGCTGGTAGGACAACCAGCCTACTCCTTGGGCTTCTACATCCATATACGCACATTAGCGTTAGATAGACATGCCCAGGTGGCGAGATTGGCTTCAGATTCCCTGTCGAAAGACTAGTACCCTACAACTACAGCACTGACCTCTCAATCGCATGGGCTGAAAAGTAAGAGCACGAGGAAATACCGTTTGGTACCAGAGGAATGCCTTTGGTAATGCTGGACAAATGCGACGTAGAGGCTTTCAACGACAAACCACGTAAGCAAACCAAGTCCTTTCTAGACAGATGGAAAGACAGACATGGACAGATAGTTAGAAAGATAGATAAACAGACAGACAGATGCTTCGCCTGAAAAATGGTTGGTTATGTTTTGTTTTAGTAAATCTGAATCGGTTTAGCTTCAATTATGCCTTGAGAATGGTAACTTTCTCCTCCAGTCCGTATTTCTGGCGCAGGAGGGGGCCATCCTTAGTGACGAATGACCCACACGACTCGATGTCGTCAGCACGCGGCTCACGCGGCCCAGTCGAAGAAAAGATGGAAATCTACGCTCCGAACGTTAAAAAAAATCGGTTCGACCGAGCATCCTCTGAACACGTCCGCTGAAGAGCGCCGCTTGATGGGACCCACACTGCGTCTGTCTCCGATCCTCTCCAGAGAGTCACTGGGAGGGACCTTCTCACTGCGTCTGTGTCCGATCCCCTCCAAAGAGTCACTGGGAGGGGCCTTCTCACTGCGTCTGTCTCCGATCCCCTCCGGAGAGCCGCTGGACTGGCAGCAGGCGCCGGTGCGCCGCAGTCTCAGCCCCGTGAGAGCCGCGCCGCGAGCTTCCCGCTGCAGGGCTTAGTTGCACAATGCCAGCTGGCCCCGGCAGGGCTGTGTCCGTGGCGGGCGCGCCGCGCGGTCCCACGCCGGCGCGCCCCCGCCGACTCCTGCGGTCGCGCAGTCCGCCGCTGCGGCGCCCGACGCGCCGACCCGAGCCCCAAATTGGTCCGGCCCGCTGACCCCGTCTGGCTTCACTTTCAAAGGTCGCGGGGAGCGCGGGCGTGACTCTCTCCGCGGCGAAGGCGGCGCGCCGTGGCGAAACAGCGGCCGACGCGCGCCGGAAGTGTCGCGCCGCGACGTCGCCGTACGTCGGAGCGGCGCGGTACCGCGCGGCGCCGGCGCCGGCCTCGCCGGCCGCTCACGTGCAACATGGCCTGGTCCGAATCGAAACTCCTGAACTGAGTTGCCTCACGGCGGCCAATTTCACGCCGTGCTATTTTCCGGGAACAATGGGCCCATCCAGGCCCATTATGTATTGCGGTATTTGGAACAGCCAAGCCCTGGCAGAGGCGTCCATGCATGAGAGCAGCAGAACCCTTCCAAATGCGCCATTAAATCGGCGGGAAGTCGTTGGCCTGAAGAGCGAAATCGGTCGGCGAGGCCAGGCGTACAAGAGAAAATCCGAAGAAATGGGGCTAGACACCTAAGGAAAAATGCTTGCCATCAGAAACACGGAGTCGTTAATTGTGCATTGATAAAACAGATTCGTATATGCGACGTAATTAAGCATTGGCATCGTGCAAAAGCGCCAGTCAAATAATTTTGTTTCACTTTGTCCCATAGCACCAAAGTAAAAGGCAATCGTACAGAAGGTATGTTATAAAATTTGCTCGTTACGTGCTATTTTTACGTGTTATTTATGTATGTATTTTACGCTGTTACCTTGTTCATCCGTAAATCTTACGGAGGCACGCTGGGACGGTTACCTGTAAAACGTTTAAACTCGTTTCACTGAATTATGAATATTTAAAATTTCCTCGGTAGTCTGCCACAGGAATCAAACGTGTCGTTCATGCTTTGTATGAACATAACGATGGACAATTTAAGCCAAATGAGTGTGCTGAGATCAAATTCACACGTGTTCACAAATTCACGTGTTATTTATGTATGTATTTTACGCTGTTACTTTGTTCATCCGTAAATCTTACGGAGGTACGCTGGGACGGTAACCTGTAAAACGTTTAAATTCGTTTCATTGAATTATGAATATTTAAAATTTCCTCAGTAGTCTGCCACAGGAATCAAACGTGTCGTTCATGTTTTGCATGAACTTAACGATGGACAATTTAAGCCAATTGAGTGTGCTGATATCAAATTCACACTACTGGTGACTGTCTCCTGAAAGATTTGTCTGCTGTTGCTGTTCTGAGATTGCCTTCACCGAACGCCTAACCTCAGTTGCAATTAAATCAAACAGGGCAATTCGATAAAAGGTACTACTACAGCTGTCCTTTCTGTAGGACTTGGCTTGAACTCGCGAACCCAGCGTTTGCAGTACTGCTGCTGTCCGGTAGGGATCTGACCACGCGAGGCCGCCGCACCGTGCCGCCTGGCCAGAGGGTGCCCGGCCACCGGCCAGCGATTGTCACTCTGTGCCGACTGGCGGGCGGACGGGGCGCCGCCGCTGACGCAAAGCCGGACCGGCACTCGGTGAAAACCGCACCAGCCGTGTGCAGATGGCGTAGGACGAGGATGGAGTCGGCTCCTTTCACGCCGCTTTCACGCCGCTTCGCCGCGCCGACGCCGACGATTCCGCCTCCACAGACGTCTGCTTTATTGCCGGGGTCCAGACAATCGTTTGCTTAGAAAGCGGCTCCGGTAAAACGGTGTCCGCAAGTGCTCGGCTCCGCGACATGTCGGCCGTAAAGACCTTGGTGGCCCGATTGGCCCGATATTGGCCCGACTCATGGACAGCGCTGCCCCGAGTGGCCAAATGTGCCCGACTCGTGATGACAGTACGTGCAACCTTACATTAGAGTGACGGTCCCGACGTCCCTCCTCAGCATCATCTACGCCCCTTTTCCTCTTAAATCCACGGCCGTAAATGTGTATGTTCCAAGACAATCAAACTCATTCCATTTTTTTTAACAGAGCTGGCAACATTTAACCATTGGGTGCGGCGTGAGGTGTATGAGTGATGGCAGTATATCTGTTTGTGGGATATAGTTAGCTCTCACTACAGTGGGTTCCATCTCATCTCCGTAATTATCGACATGGAGAAAGGCAGTTCTGAAGGACCGGAGATAAATATCAAAACTACGCCGAATACGTCCAATCCATCCTGGATAATAACCTGTGGGAGAAAACAGTTCCACAAGGGCAATGTGGGGTTGTCGGCCGGATGAATAGCTCCTCCTTTCCCAAAGCCTGCTATCAGCTAATATCCTGCCTACAACCGATCAAGTGTAATCCACTTAATCCTGCTCATATAACCTATAAGTCACTAAGAAACTTCTTTTTAAACCAACATGTTGAATTCCCTGGATTTTCCCTGAACTCTCACGTCTTCTTTTTGTCGTCCATACAACATCGTCAACAGAAGCATAGCAAAGTGATCCGTGTACACAGACCTCAAAGAAAACCCCCCAGAAATCGAGTGACAGAGACGTATTAAAAGTAAAACGCTGAATCTCATGCCATTGAAATTAAGCTGCATTTGCCGTTGAAATTGCTGCCGTCAAAAATGAGGTGGGCTAACTTTTAAGGCCACGACTTCGAACAGCCATGTAGCGACAGTCTGGGACCAGGTTTCTGTGACACGGGCAAACATGACGTGAGCATCCACGCAAAGACTGGGCTCCGCCATTCCCTTCCGTGCCCGGGCGCCAAATGCAACAAAACAGCCTGAAAAGTTATTGTCACATCATTTTCCGCAACCCCATTGGACGCTACTATTGCCATCGTCGCTGAATTCCCTAATCTTCGATTTAAGCCAGACAGGTTAGGAAACCTGGAAAACGGCATAACCCGGCCGATCGGAAGAGAACTGGACGAAGTCTGTCGGTTCCGGGTTCCCTGGCTGTCCCGCGGACACCCGGACCCGTGTCCCGTCCCCGGCCGGCCCGGGCGCCGATTCAGAAATGGCGCCGGCCGCGGTCCGCGCGCCGGCCAGTGACCTCGGGTCACGTGACCTGCCTCGGTCCCACTGGACGGGAAGGCGGCGCCAAATATGGCGGGCAGCCGACGCCGGCGGCCGCTCGAAAAGCCAACATTCCGCGGGCACCGCGCGTCCGTGGCGCCCTGGGGAACGGCGACGACGGCGGGATTCTAATCACGGGAATTCAGCCGTCTCTTAACTGCCTCGGCACTCCCAAAAGTTAGCTTATTCATTTGTTTATCCATTATGCTCGTAGGCACATGCCGAAATTACTCTTCGGCCCTGGCACGTGTGAACCCGTTGCGCAATTTAAATCCAGAGTCAGGCAATAGGAATGTGTCTGAATGCCCACCAGGAAGCGCTCCAGGCAGAACACAGTGACGGACCCGGCTTACCACGCACACGACGGTGAACATTCCTCTGAAGTCTAATGATGCAAACTCAGGCGCGTAACCAGAGCAGGCGGTTACGGTGTTTGATGGCAATCTTGTTCGGTCGCTGTCTAGCAATAGTGACTGGTTCCTCGAGCGTCATCATCGGGCGCTGAAGAGTAAAGATCTCAGTTCAGATTCGATGTCCAGTCTTTGGCTTGTCAGTTACGTGTGAGTTGTTGCGTAAAAGTGCCTCAAAGTTAGCGTTCGCTAAAACTGCAACTTTTTGTCGTAAACGTGATTGCATGGCGTCATCTTTCCTTCTGTTATATCTGATGCACTCGATGTAGCTAGGAGGAATTCGGTAACTGAAATTCGAGGAAGAGGAATTAGAAAACGTTATAAAAAACTGGCGGTCGTATCGCAAACGTCGGTAAGAGCAACAGGCTTTGAGGTCCCCGAACAAAAGCCGCTGACAGTCCTTTAACGCTAAGCTGCCCAGTCAGCCGCACCCCGTCACCTTGGGAGCGTCCTCGATATGTCTGATGCAGACTGCAGAGTGCACGACCTCGGACCAGTCCACTAACTGCGTCTGTTCTGCTCCACAGATGCGGCCAGCGCCAAACACCGGCAGGCGGCGGCCGGCCCGCACAGCTCGGTCCGGACGCTGGACGCCGGCGCCGCACGTGTGAAGAGGCCGGCCCGCTCTCGGCCCGGTCGTGACCGGCCGCAGTCCCGTTAGCCGGCCGGGCCGGCGCCCATTGTGGCTGCGCGGCGGCCTGAGCGCGCCGCGCCGCGCCGCTGACGTCCATCAGCGCGCCGACGACGGACGCGGCGCGCCGCCGGCGGCCGGCTGCCGGCGCCCGATCGCAAAAACGCGCCCGGCCGGGCGGCCAGCCGGGCCGCCGGACGGTGCTGGGAACCGAGTTCGTTCGCCCTGGCGGCGGCGGCCGGTGGCTGCGTTGCTCACACGGCCGGCGCCGGCCCGCGGCGGCAGAGTTCCCACCGTCGCCGGACGCTGCCGGACGCGGCACGCCCCTGGTCCCGGACCGACCGAACCGACTCCTGGCCGGCCGCGCACGCCGGGCTGACAGAGGAGTGATGAACGCGTGGATGACCGAGGGTACCGCTCGCGAACTGTCAATCAACGGACCGAGAGTCGGATGGTCGCCGAACGAGCCATCCGTGCCAACGAAGCGTGCCGGCGGCGGCCTGCCGGCCCAGTACAAGCCGCTGCAGTGGCGGCCGCGGCGCCCGGCGGCCAGCCACGGGCGCTGCGTTAACCGGTCCGCGTCCAGCGGCGGCCGCGGCCGGAGCGACGTTGTCGCCGGCGGCGGCGGCCCGGCCGGCCGGGTCGCTGACTGACGGGCTGGGCCGGCGCGGCTCGGCCCGGCCCGGCCCGGACTGGAAGGCGGGGCGGCCGGCAGCCGGCGGCCACGGTCTGACCCGGATCGCGCGCTGACCCCAATAGGCGGACCGGACGGGCCGGCGCGCCGCGCCGCGCCGCGCGGGCGACATTTTTAACGGTGCCCCGGGCGGATGGGGACTGTGTGCTCAAATATAGCTGACGTGGTCCTGTGGCGTGCCTGGCGCCGGGCGGGTGTGCCGGCGCGCGTGTGTAGATAGAAGCGTGCTTCGTTGACGTGCTGGACGTGGGAGGAGGTGGCGCTCTGTGGCAGTGATACGTGTGATGTTCTGCGACACTGTGACAAGCCGGCCTATGTTAAAATGTGATGTGCATTGTACGCGTTACTGTTGCTTTCGCAAATGGAAGAAATTCGATGCCGGGGACAGTCAGCTACTGAACGAAATTAAACACCGAAGAATGTCAGCGGTAGGCTTTATGTATAAAACAACTAAACAATACATCTGTATATGCATGTGCCGATGCTATATAAGCGGTTTTTTAATCTCTACAGGTCTTCTAGAACAAGCCGTGGCCTGAATGAAAAAACTGGTTTGCTGTTTATTCTTGAAGAAGTACGCCTTTCTCTTCCAGGATCTAAAAAGTAGTCTTTCTGGAATCCCGATGACACATTTTTGACCATTTCAAGCAGTGCGGAGCAACATGTCTGAAACCAACTTTCTGAGCTTAGTTCTGGGTGGTGTCACCCCTGTTTTCATCGTAGAGTGAGACTCATGAAAGTGCAACTAGGAATAAAGCACTAAGAGTAAGTTCGTGGCATACTCCATGGGACTCCCTAAACATCATTTATTGGAGATAAGCTGCTTCACTGGGTACGTTCCTTGATATTCCGGGCTACCTTTTCCGCCTGAGGTTCGACTGTTCTTCCTTCCCACTACCTCCCTGTCTTTGCGCGCAATGCGCCATGTAGCATTCCTCCTGAATGTCTTTGGTATTATCGTAGTCTTAATTACGACGGGTCGATATGTGACGGACCAGTACGAGGCACAGCCTCAGGTGCCGTTGCTAGAACAAAACTTCGACTTCGGTTCGACAACAAGACTTCGTTTCTGATTTCAATTAAATTCCACCCTTGTGGCTGTCGTCCAATGTACTGTATCTTTTCTTCAGTGGGTTACCGATTTATCATTCGATTTTGTCGACATATTTTCGTCATGCCGTATTTACACTGTCATAACGTTCCCACCAAGTCTAAGTCATGGCGATGATTCAACGTTGTATCATTTTTTGGGCACTTCTCATTTGCCGTCTCCGTTCTGCCCGTGCCCTGTTTTGGCGATTTGTTCTGACAGTTGTTTGGCTCGGCCGACAGCCGTCTGGACTCGGGAGCCAGCCAGGCCTCCCGCTCCTCGCGACCGTCAGTTGTTTGTCGGCAAAAACTCCGCCGATTCGGAGGGGCCCGCGGAGGCGGGAAGCGCCGGGGGCTCGCCGCCACGGCCGCCGCTGCGCAAAAACACCGCGCCAGCCGTATAATCAGCTGAGCTGACGCCGAACCGGCGGCTGGCGGCGGCGTCCCCGGCGCGCCCCCCACTGCCCCCCCCCCTCCCGAGGAGGAGCCTCTGAGTGACGGCGGGGCCGGTGAGGCCGTGGGCCGCGGCAGTTCTGACGGTGGGGCGCCGTCCCGGGCCCTGCTCGGTCCCATCACAGGCTTGTTTGTGCCTTGACGTCATACCGTCAGCTGTCGCCGGGACGGGACGCTCGAGGGTCAGAAGAGTCCGCTCGACAGACGCGCCATCGCGGAGTCATCGTCGTCCGAGTCTCAGCCCGTTGCCAGCGACGAGTCGTGTGATGTGATCGTGAGAAGCTCGCCGGTACCGTCTGATGTCACCTTGAGCTGGGCTGCGGGCGGCGGCGGCCGTGCAGCGCCCGCCATGAGAGCGCTCCCAGCGCGGCCAGCAGAAACAGGCTGCCGAGCTGCCAGGTCACGCTGACTTCCTGCGACTGAGAGCCGAACCAGCCGCACGGAGGCCCGGAAGGCCACCGTCTGTGACACGCAGCCGCCACCAGCTGGGAGCGGCGCCTCATTACAGAGTCTCTGTAAGGGCCAATGACTTCTGTCCGCTTTTTGCGCAGTTTGGCCTGTTAGCATTCGGAAATACGACTTCCGCGTGAAAAGAGACAGATACAGCCCGTCGGGAGGCGGTTCATCTGATGACCGCTGGGGCAGCATCAGCCGGCCGAAAAGGACGCCGACCTGTGCCGGGTCAGAGCAAAACTGTCAGCCTTTAACACTCAGACGACCGGCCGGACGGAACCGGCCAACCTCTGCTGGACGCCGCTGGTCGCGGAATTATCAGACGCAAACCTGCCGGGTCATTTAATGCCGAGTGACCTCTGCGGCGTGGCGTGCTGGCTGGTCGGCCTCCCCCGACACCAGGCGGCCTCGTCCCGGGCGTCCGGCGCCGCTCTAACGGTGCATGTGACCGGGTGACGTCACGCCTCCGATCTCGCGGGTCAACGGGCGGCCAGGCGGCGCCAGTGCGGCCGGCCGGGCCCCGGGCTCCGTCCGCCGCGCGCCGCTTGTTACGGTGCCCGGCTCGTAACGAACAGGCTGAAAGGCATGCCACGGATTAATAGCTTTCTCGCAGGGCACGTTTCTCTGGAGACTTTCGTGTCTGGTTTTATCTGCGGATCCGGGGCTGCGAAAAGAAGGAAAAAGGCGATGGTGTGAAAAGTGGGACGCAGAGCCTATGATAGCCAGACGTAAACTTGAAACCTAAATAATTTTTCCCGGAGTCCAGCGGAAAACATCGGAAACCCGGGGGTTCGCGCCTGATTGTCCCCTCCTGATCCATGTCAGGTTCTCTCGTTTCCTCTTCTCTCTCTCTGTTTTTCTCCTCTCTCTCCGTCGTTGCTCTCTTCCTATCTTTTCATTTTCATTTTCTGTCTTGCGCTCCTCAATCATTACCAATAAACTGGTGCCCGGACATCGGAGTTAGTGAGGAAGGAACACAGAAAACTGGTAACGGGCACCAGTCGTCGGCCACGTCAGGGACTGGCGACCGAGCGGCATCTTACAGGGCATCTTACAGCCGCCGCCCGCCTGGCTGGAAGGCCCCTCTCGGTCCGCCCGCCGAGCGGCCGCGCCGCGCAGGCGACCATCCTGGAGAAGCCTCGCCCCGGCCCGGCAGGAACGCCGCAGACGGCCGGCGCCGACTGCCCATCGGCCGGGCAGGGCTCTGTGCAGAACGGGAAATCTCCATCAGCTGACTACCGCCGGATCCTGCTGCACCAGCGATAGAAACGTCTGCAGCCCTCCACTCGTTCCACTGTCCGCAGCCATCCAGGCCACCAAGCCAGTTCCGCATTCCGCCTCTAAGCGGTCGTTACGTTCAGCTGTGAAGCGGATTTGTTTCGTCCCACCTTTGTCATTCATCCTCTTTTGGAGCGTTTTGTCTGTTTCTGTCATAAAACAGCAAGCGTTTTAAATACAAACAGGAAAGAGCATTCCCAACAAGACCACACAATGCATTAGTATCCTTTAGCCGTGCCACAGTCATATGTGTAAGTCACGTGCTTAGTTAATGCAATCCGCTCGCCAGTGGGGCGTCGCAGAACATTTGTTCAGGGTCCACGATAAAAAGCGAAGAGGGGACAACACATGTGGTGAAACTGAGTACCTTGTGCGCTTGTAGTAGCTGCGAGCAAAAACGTGTTACAAAGTGAAATGATCTTCAGCCGTGGCGATACATGTTTGCCGCCAGTATGCATGATAAAGCGAACTGAACCTGCTGAGAGCCACAGGTTTGGCAGCAAAGAGAATTTTCCCTGGTCAGCTCCATAATGCTTTTGGCCGACTTTAATTTTGCCTACGAACATTTCAGACGAATCCTTGCAGCCTTTGGGTATCTAGTAAAGACGTTTCATGACGTGTATATATGTATATATATATACATATATGCATGTGTGCATACATACATAGAACGTAGCATAGCGTGCCTGTGCTACGTTCTAACCTGGCAACCAGGTTAGAAAGCAGCACAGATGGTATGTCTCTACACAATATACACAGTCTACTCTGTGATATATATATATATATATATATATATGTATATGTAAATTCGTGTAATTAGGTGGGACATTGCCTATTATGCATTGCTCATTGAAGATCACAGCACAATCTGCTCAAACCACCTTCTCGTTCTTTTCCACATATCTCATCAGACCTAAGTTTCAAGAGCTGGGTTATAAATTAGGCCTCGTTCGTCATGCATAATGTAAACGTTAGGTTCAAAAGATCTATCTGAAACTGCAACGTTTCAAAGATTTTTTCTCGATTGTCAAGTAAATAAACCGTGTGCAACGAAACGCCAAACCGACGCTTTCAACACCATCAGTTCAACGAGCATGCAAAAATCGTAATTGATCTGACACTGAGAGGAAAGAACAATCAGGTCTAATACAGAGAATACAGAAAGAACAATCAGGTCTAATACAGGGAAAGTGCCACACATGATTTCCGTTGTTTGTTGAGGTTCGGGTTACGGTCACGTATGTACAGGGCTTCAAGAGCAGTTAAGCGATGGCGACCATTACATGGCTGAATGACGGTGGCGTTATCGGCAACGATCTTTCTGACGATGTCTTGTTTGTGTTTTTGTGTCATATGTGTACTGGATGCACAGTCTCTCAGTTGCACGGTTAACCGTCTTGATGATGGTGTCATCGTCATGCCAATGAAACTTACCCCTCGCAGTCTACAACCTCCATCCGGGCATGAAAACTGGCATTTTAGCAGTACGCACTGGTGGAGGTGTATCGTGATGTAACTGTTGTAACGTACTGGTGGAGGTGTATGGCGTATAGTGTAACTGACATATGAGCTGTACGCAACTGCTCCACGTGGCAGGCACTGCACACCGAACTCGAACGCACAAGGCAAATACTCAATAATAACGGCTATAGTAACACCCAGATAGACCAAGAGGTGCATGCCGTCTTGCAGCAGGTAACATCCACACCACAGACAACACCAATCAATGGAATACCATCAACCCGTATTACAGTATTCAGATATCTTCTATCTATAAAGGCGATGAGCGCGTTAGGTGGAGACGGCGAAAACGTAACAGGCAAAAACAGTAAAGACAAGCTGCAACTGACGATACTCCATAACAACATGAAAACACTTAGCATGACAATGAAAAACTCCTGCTACAGTCAACAGCCACCTAAGTCAAGTAATGTAATATACCAGTTTCCACACCTGGATACATGTAGACTGCAAGGGGTAAGCCATATTGGCATGACGGTGACATCATTATCAAGACGGTTAACTATGCACCTGAGAGACGGTGCACCCAGGAAACATTCGCCGACAACACCACCGTCATTCAGTCATGTAATGATCGCCGTTGACGTAACCCGAACCTCAACGGTTAACAGAAACCACGTGACACTTTTTCTTTGTCTGTATTCCTGACTGTTCCTCTCAGTGTGAAATCAGTTACGCTCTTTGCATGCGCATTGAATTGTTGGTCTTGAAAACGTGCATTTGGCGCTTGTCTGCGCACTGCATATTTACGTGATGATCAAGAAAGAATTGTAAAGTACGCTTTGGGCGCCTTCTTACCCCACCAGCGACTTCGTGATCAGTCGGGCCACCAGTAAAGATTTGGCCGTGGAACTACTGCTCCGTCTGCCACACGGTAATCGCAGCCCGGTTTAGATATCGATACGCGTTCACCATAGAGCAATCCCGGAACCCCGCACGAGGCAGAGAAAGCTATTTCACTCCCACAATTATGTATTAAAATGACCTCTTTACTTTACTCGTCACACAGTTCGTGTGACGTAATTAACGATCCGAGTGTAAATGCACAGATACGTAAAGCACAAAATGTCGAAACAAAGGCTCAACACAGCGGCACCCACGTACCATCACACTCACTGACACAGGGATTTCACATCGTAATCGGTCGAATCCTCGTTAGCCTTACCCGGGAGAAGCCACGGTACGGAGTGCCTCGATTTTTGGGCTGGCGCCATCGACATACGCCCATCTCAGCGCACGCTTGCGCGGGAGCCGGCCGCGCAGGCGCGAGCACCTGCTACTGGCGGTCTCGGCGGCCGCGCCTCTCGCTCACGCGCTCGCTGCCGGTCCCGCGCCCCTCTTCCGCATGACGCTGATCAGTATACTCCGCACCGTGGCCATTTATATTCTATAGAATCCCCGAAGCGTTGTTATCTTAAATAGATGTTTTTAAACATAACATTCACTTTATGCATGAAGAACCTTGAAAGTCTTATCTACTATCTACCTCCCGAAGCCAAAAGTTTGATCAGATGTGTGGAAAAAACGAGAAGCCAGTGCGCGCACATCATACCGTGGTCTTCAGTGTGCATCATATATATATATATATATATATATATATATATATATATATATATATTCTTATGGTGGTTCCCAATATCATCGACCAATTACGATGAAGACCATGCCATAATTCTTTTCCATCACTGGTGCGTCTTTGGGAGGAAATCATTCGTGTAAAATATGGCCCTGATCTAACACTTTTCACCCCTGTCGCCCGAGGGTTGAATACCACTGGTTCATACAGTGTGGGGCGCAAAACTATTGCTAGATTTCATTTTGATTTTGATGGAATTTCCGTAGGATTATATGCATTTCGAACCCACTGAAGTCGAAGGTGACCATTCTATTTATCCCCAGCAAGAACTCAATTCTCTATGGACTTGTGATCCCTGGGAGGCTCGGTCATGGTGAGGGCAAAGTCTGCAATGGCTACAGACATGCATTTCTGATCCAGTTTTTAAGCCATATGACATATATAAGATGTACATTGTTTTACTCCTATTGACACACTGGATCGAAAGAAACCTTACATAGCCAGTCTCAGGTCATTGGTCATTGACTGCCGTCAGCAGTATGGCAAAGGTGGGAATGGCACTACAGTTCCCCCCCCCCCCCTCTTGGGCCTCGGGGTACTGGCGACGGTGTCATTCGATGACTTCCAGCAGGAACTGTTTTTGACTTTCATTCGTTGTCAGTGCCTTGTTGTACGCTTGGATAGGAGCCACACCTCCCTCATCCAGGTCGTTCACTACCGCGATCCTGAGCAGGACTTTCTCGGCGTGCTTGAAGACAAGTGCTGTCTGCCATTCAGCGGGATCGTCGGCAAGGAAGTTGGTGTTGATCCTGTGGGCCTTGAGGATTTCCACCGATTTTGCTGCGATAAAGTTCGCGATGTTTCTGGCGAGAATCTTTTCTTGCCACTAGACTGGCATGCGCCCGCTGGGGCGGACCCTTCGATGCCTGTTCCTTAAGTCGATTATCTTCCTCTTCATCTCACGCGGCACGTCCTTGACAAAGAACGACAGACCAACCAACTCTTCGTTGAAGTACCAGGGGTGATTGGCAAACTCCTTGGAGGTTGCCTTCGAGATTTCACCGTCCGGGTAGCTGATCAAACTCTGCAGGAAGGCCAGATCATGCATGGGACCTCTGACCGCCGACAGAGCGCAGAACCATGCTTGACGTACAGTACAAAGACGACAGAGGCGAAGCGCTCAGTGTCCCCAATTCGCTGTCAGTCAGGGAGAACTAATCGCGAAGCAAGAAGATTTTGATCCCGTAGATCATGTGTCTCATCCATCTGGTACGGTGGAGAGCATGTGGTTGAGAAACACCACTTCCTGCGGAGGCTCTTCGCCAAATAGGATGATCGTGAGCTTCAAGAACTCACGATAACCATCGCGTAGCTGGATTTCGGCCAGCGTCTCGCGGCAGAATGCAACGATACGATTGGTGGAGAGAAACCTCTCACTGCTGGCTCCAGGCCTTCATGAATCATGGGTTCAAACTTGCTCCGATCAACGTGCATCCCTCTTCTCTTGAGGCGCCTAAACAAAGAGATCTCTTGTCCCGAAGATGGACCGAAACACTTGGAGAAAGCCGCCTCTGCCACCAGTTGGAAGACAGGCGAAGTAACGGAGCTGTCGCCCAAGCTTCTGTTAAAATAGTGTGCATGCTGCCAGCACTTGTCCAGCTTTGTTGGGAGTTGCGTCGGAGCTCACTCCGACGACATTATCCGAGACCTCTCAGTCCTCCAGGCAATGCACGACAGCGTCGGCTGTCGCTTCACCAGTTCTTCTTGCGAGCTGGCGATACAGAGGAACTTTGCGACACTTCCTGGATCGGTTGCCATGACGGGGAGTCGATCCACCTTCTTTTTATTGTCGGGTAACAATCTGTCGTCCCAGTAGACTACCAGGTTGAATGGCGCGGAAAAAGAATGCCGGATTTCCTCCACAATTGTTCTCCTCTGCGATCTGCGCAACCGCCTGATCGAGCTTCTGATGATCGCCAGTTCAAAAGCTTCGTGGCCAGGTGCCGAGGCCGTCGCCGGTACTAGGTGGACCGTAGAGCGATCACTGAGCTTAGTCCGATCGAGGGCTGCTGCCAGATCAGGAGTGATGATGTTCCTGGCTCTCCTGCAGGGCCGCTTCGAAGGAACGAGAGCGGCAAAGGGCTGCAGGTCATTCTCATCCGTTAATTGTGCGCTATCGGTAGACGACGATTCCAACTGGGCAGTTGCTTCCTCCCCAGCTTGCTCTCTAGTCTGACAACGGTGCGTCCCTGCGGCCGGCTGTTGTCGCTGGAAAGCTCGCTCCTTCTTTTCAGAAAGAAACTTCCGATTCCCACCGTGAAGCACCGACGGCCCGGCCCGTTAGGCCTGACGGGGGTTTTTGTCCTCTTGGATTTGATGATATTCGGGACACCGACATGGGCAATGTCAAACAGGTATTTGAGGCTGCTCCTAGACTCTTTCTCGCTCTCCATTTGCGGCGTGGACTTCCTGCATTTGCGTTTGAAGACAACTCGGTACTGGGCAAGCTTCCTGTCGAGCTTCGCTGTCACGTTCAGCTCCGGTGCAGTGGGGGTGGGGGGTTTGTTCCACACCCTCACCATTTCGCGAACAGTCTGTGTTCTGTCCTCCCTCTGGATAATATTATCCGCCCGGTGAAGCTGAAAATATCGCTGCAGCACTTCTCGAACGTAGGCAGCTTTTTGCAGGCATTGATTTGACCGGAGCACCGATCAACCAAACTCGTTTTTTTTTTCTTGTGGTGCACATCATGATGCCAAAACTTCTACAAGAAAAGGTGCTTTCTCCATTGACACAGGTCGCTGCGGGCGGTCATTGCATATCCCATCCTCTAAGAACCATCGGGAAATTACCAGACCGGCATTTTAAGCGCAAGTGCGTCGCACGCAGCGGCCAACCAATAAGCGCCCACCGGCAACGCTTGCACCGCCTTCTCACCCTTCCTTCGTGCGTCTTCTGAAAAGTCTCACGGGAGTCGACCGTTTCTACGAGCTGCCGGCAGCGGCAGTTGACGCGACATTCAGAACTCACCCGAGATGGGTGGGAATAGGGGAGAGGAATTAGCTCGGACATCGAGTGCTTTTCCCGAATAATTCATACTGGTGCTGCACAAAGTGAGGCTTTACCTGGCAAAGCATTCCGTCTCCAAACAAGCCGGACACTTGCGCGTTACAGATGCAAGTACACATCTCGGTCAGCTCACTCGGATGTCATGTGACACTGGTAAACATTGGTCAAAATTAGTGAAATTTTGCACAAACAATTTTTCAATGCGCGTAACATAACTTCACAAAAGCGTTTTTGGAAAGTTCGCAAAAGCATCTGAGAACCACTGTAACACACACACACACGCATACATATATATATATATATATATATATATATATATATATATATATATATATATATAAACGACTTTGCAGTTGATCCGGCACCGCCTGGGGGTTGCCAAGTAGGGCACCCTCAGTTCTTCTTGAATAATTTCTAAACCGTTAGAGCCAGCCCAACCAAATTATCAGTATCTGTTCATCAATCAGTTTTATATATTTTAACATCAACATCATTTTCATGTTAAGTCATGCCATGGAGGTATGATGTCATAAGTAAGCCTTTGCATGGATGTTTTCGATTCTTCGGGCGATGTCGCGAACAGTTTTTGTTTGTTTGCTTTTTATAATATTTACGAATGTCATGCATGAATTATTTGGATTTATGTAGGACACGGTCCCAAAAAGGATACACGACCGTCACACGTCAACGTTAGAGCTCATGTTAGGTCACATCCATGATGACAATGGGACTGATTTGCATGGTGTGTGATAGAAGCGGTTCTCGCTGACCTTCCCTGTCGTTCAAGCCAGACAGGCAAATCTATATTCGTCTCTTAGCAAGTTTCACCAGTGTAACATAAAGTCTTGTAGGATTACGTCCTAGGATGATGTCAAAACGAAATGAAATACAACATTGTCTGTGGAAGATCGTTCAGTGACAGCAGAGAGCACTTATTGTTCCTAACCAGAAAAAAGAAAAATAACTCCGCCTTGACCTGGCTTAACCTTGACCCGATAAAGTGAAGACAGCGCAGACTTTGTTACCATGAGATATCATTTCATTTCTACGAGTATACTCGTATACTTGACGTACTTAAGAATTCCAGGGAGTAATTATTGCTCTTTGTCAAGAAGAGTCATGCAACCTTATCTGATCTGACCTAGACTGACCTTGACTAGATGAAAAGCAGGTAATGCGAAATGATCATGAGAATGTTTCATTCCAGTCCTGTTTGTCGCGTGGACCAAACGGCAGCGAGAAAATATCGATCCTTGGCATGCAAATTAAGGGCAATATTTCACCCGACCTAGGTTGACCTTTTCCCCGACATATTTTAACATTTTGACACGCTTCTGATGCAGAAAAGCGCCGTCTTTCCTTTGATACCCATTTGAAGGCTCTGTGATTAGTATTACCGGTGATATGATGTACAGACTGATGCCAGTTTTTCCGACGTCTTGTTATGCGTTTTACGTGACCTGTGACGTCATCCGTCACGTGACGATGACTTACGTCGTATATTCTAAATCGCAAGACTCAGGGCTATCTATTGGTGGTACGTCGGTTTATATCCAACGGTTAGATCTTGAGATAGCAGGAGATGCCCTTGTTGCCAGCACCAGGCGGTTGTGGGTACAAAAACACGCCAGGCGGTGCCGGGTTAATATTAGTTCCTATAATGCAATCTTTTTGTGAGATATATCTAGAAGTCTTGGTGAGCTCTAAGGACATTCTCAATGTTTTCTTTCCACGGGTGCGTTAATCAATAACGCACGTTTTGTTTCGGTTTGATTTGGCGTTTTATTAAAATTGCTCCGTTCCCTTTTAGCACTAGCCAATTTATTTTAAAGAAACTGACATTTTTTGGTTTTGTACATTTATACTGTTGCTAAATTTGTGTTCTTCAAAGCCAAGCGAACTCTCAGCACTGTTGCACATAGTTTGTTTTATCTGCTCATATTAATTTTCCAGAATGCATTAAAATCTGCGAAAATTTTGTGCTGTGAAACTACCTAACACTATGGCCATGAACCAACGTTGGCTCCTGGTAACATGCTTGGTTTTCCTCATGGATGCTACAGTGGTCTTATCCACTCTGGATTCGGAGAGGTATGGATAAATGTTTCTTTTGATACCTATTTGTTTGTGCGTTGTAGGACGCACAGAGTGATGAGTACATGCGTCCGTTTTTGAGCCAAACCTTGCATCGTTGGGAGTCAGTCAGTCGTGTATATTATATTTGTGGCGCCATTGATTGATATAAAACGTGCGCATAGGGTCGGTTGATAATGCAAAAATCCCAAACATTTTGGCACAAAATGGCATGACTTCGTCAGTTCGGCTGAAATGTTCGTCAGTCAACGAAAATTTCAGCCCAGATTCGTCAGTGGGATTTGTCAATGGGATCACTGATCGCAATAACGGAGGCGTGCCATGTTATGCCGAAATGTGTAAGCTTTTCATAAAAACAACCAACCTTTTACTCAGATATAATTCGACAGACTAAATCAATCAACATGTGATTAAACGTGCCATTACGGACTCAATGCGTACAAATTTGATTTTTTTACATCTCTTGAACCTTCGCCCGTATGAAGGGTGATGCAACCTCCCCTTGAGGTGATCCAAAGGTAACTTCCTGATGGCTTGTTTGATACATCTGGAACCTGCTGCACCCTGTGGGACATCCTTTCCGCACCTTATGGTACAAAAAAATCTTTTTCTTTGCCATAGTAACGAGCTATGACGTCCTAATGGGAATCAAATCAGTTGTTTTGCCCCCCCCCCCCCCAGCGCGCCGGTTGACAAAGGTCTTATTTTTGCTTCACTGTCAGACGGCTTGAGAACACAAAGGCAACAAAAATATATCGATGGACTCAGAATATTGTATTCTTTAACCCTATTCCCGGAGGGCTAGACGGTATGGTCGATTCCCGGCAGGGGGCGGATTCGGCCCCCCTGAGATCTCGAGGACTATTTGTCCGATTTCATTGCAACAAACGGCAATCGATTTGCCGGGACCTGAACTACATTTTTATAAAAGGAAACTTTCGAAACTTCAAAATTTTTGGATACAGGGGGCAAAAATGTCAAAATGGGGGGTACTTTTGGACTTCTTATAACTCCGTTGTTTATGGACCGATTTCAATGAAACTGGCAGGAATCGAGAGATTATGGATAGGACTTTTATCATGGGTACACAAATCTGAAATTTTGAAAAAATTCATGGGCGTTCACAGGGTTTCAAAAATAGGAGGATTAGTTTTCTAACAACTGAATGAACAAAAAAGGTAAAAACACTTTTTTGGCTTCTGCTAGTCATGCTATGCTAAAGAAGTACAAATCGCATTACAATGTTTGTATAATGTTAGCATAGGCGGTGCCAGGGACATGAAAAAGGGGAACTGTCATGGTCACACGTTCTTCAGATCAACTTGTGACCTTTGACCTTAAATGACCTCCAGTGACCTAGGGGTCACCTGGCATGATCTCGTGTGTATTTGATATTATCTGTAAACGTTTTAAATCATTTGAATTCACTGTATCTCAAAAATTTCATTTTATGGCTATTGCTATATAAGGCACGCACACTGACATTTTAGGTCATAGCTCCGTGAACCGACCTGATATCAAGCTGAAATTTGGTACACAAGTAGAGGGCACCCTTCTACTTCTTATATATTCCGGGTTTGGCATTGAAAAAAACGGCGCCAAAATTATTGCAAAAAACAAATTTTGTCTTTTGACCTTGACTTGACCATGTAAAGTGACCTCAGACAAACAAAATTTTCTGTACACGTTGCCTAACTATTGAGCTATACGCCCATACAAAGTTTTAAGTTCTATTTTAAAATCTCTGTTTTTGGCAGACATTTTCCTTTTACCCTCCACATGGCCAAAAATGGCCTGAGGTGCCTCCCAAAAACGTTGCCTGGCTTCGCTTCTGAGCAAAGTAGAATTGTGAAATTTTGTCACAGAGCGAAGAAAGAATAGCTAGGAAAAGTGACCAAGTTTCGTAAAGCTGCGTTAAAAAGCCTGGAATTGGCAAGCAAAAAGTCCGACGGGGGGCGGATTCAGCCCCCCCCCCTGCCGGGAATAGGGTTAAGACTATACATATATTTGGAAGGCTCCAAAGTCCTATGTCCCTGAGCAATACATCCATGGTACAAACTTGGTCCTACTCTGCGAGCATGAGCATTTGAAGTCTCTAAAATTTGATGAGACCGACGCTGATTGTCCCAAATGCTGCGGAAATAAAGTTTGTCTCAAAATGACGTTCATGCATTTTAAGACAGGAAGAGAATGTAGTCTCCGGAGTAATCATCAATACGAACACTCAGAAATGGAATGGCGTGACTCCCTGGATGCTTATGACATCGTCTGTGGTTTGGATGACACCTAAAACATATTGTTACAGGGCTCCGATACTGGAGAGGACTTTACCTGAGGACAAAGGCAACGCAACGTCCAACACTACAGAGAAGATGCCAGGAACCCTATATCCTCCTCCGACTACACCTCGGCAAATGTTCGGTTTCACCGCTGAGGGCGGGTCGACGGGCAAGCCGTACTATCCTGTGGATCAGACAGCGCCACCGGGAGGGGGAACCGGAGCCATGACCGGCCACGCCGGCGCCACGTCAATGATCATCGTTGGCTCAATTATGTTGGTCGGCTGCATCGGCGGCGCCATCTACCTGTGGCACCTGCACAAAGTGAAGAAGAACGCCATGCCGGCCGAGGAGGGTGAAGAGCTCCCCGCCGCCGAAATGGAGGGCGAGGAGCCGCCGGCCGGCGAGGTCGACGGCGAGGCCGATCCAGAGCCCCTCGACGGCTAGCGCTGGTTGTGCATTCATAGCCTAGGTGGGCCCTTGACACTGAAGTGGCATCCACGACCTCACGTGCCTCGCCGAACGTCACTGTCGATGATTCGATGACTGCAATATGCTTCTTGGAACAATGAGTCTTCTTAGCGTTTCCCAGGAAAGTATGGCCCTGTGATGTTCGGCTGGAAAATATAACGAGCATGAAAAATTTCAGCTGTGTAGTGGAAATCTAGATAGCTTTGCAAAGCAACACGTATTATTTTTTCATTTTATTATTTACTGAAAAATCGTCGCACTTATGAAATGGACCGTAAGGAGACACTGGTCTGCAACAAAACAGCATCCACCACACCACACCTGACCATCAAAGTTGAAACAATGAGTTTTGTCGGGACCAGTAGGAGCTCAAACATCCTCTCACCAGCAACCGCCAACCCCAGCTCACAAATCTCACAGCTTTACGTTCGCATAATGCATCATTATCATGAAGAGCAATCATTTCGCGCCTCGCACCTGGGGCCAGCCTAACAAGACTCATGTCACATATGTCAAGCGTCGTTATATCCCCTTTGCATGCGAATCCTGGATCACAGCTCGCACCCACAAGGAAGAATCTCGTGTCGCTATCCTAAAAAAATTAGTAGTCGACTAGATTACGTTGCTGGACAGCTTCGCAACGAAAGCTGCTCTACGCCTGCTATCAACCACTTTAACTACGTAAGATCGGAAATATATCTGCTAGTGTCGGAGCGCCGCCGCAACAGGGTCACGGAAGGTCGGCGGAATAAAGTGGTGTATGCATTGGCACTGGGGTTTTCGTGAAAAGGTGCCAATATCGAACATTTGTCCCCAAAAATGCTTTTCTCGATCTCCTGTGAAGTACGATCCAACAATTTATTGTGGCGTTCTCAATTACCATGAATGATTCTTATTCAGTCGAGTACGCAGTTCCACTAGCACAAGCCGCCTATCACCCCGCGACGTTCTCTCGTCAGTTAAAGCGCCACTGACTCCACCTCTTGGCCAGTATTTGAACCACTAGTGCGTCCTTTTGTCACGGGTGAGGCGTCGCGGCTCGAGTCGCCGTTGGCGTCCTGCAGCAGCGGCCGATGCACGGCACGGCTGTTACTGAAGGACGGGACGGCCGTGTCCAACACAGCCGTGACGGGCTCCCGACGCCGAAGCGGCCACCGTCTCGAGCCTTCACGAAGGCTGGCGATGCGCCCGAGGCGCCCCCTCTCCGCTCCGGCCACGTGCACGGCGTCCATGCTGGCCATACGTCCGACGGTGGAGCGCGACGGCTGCGCGCCCTCCAGCCGACTAAGCAGCTCCAGTTCGCAGAAAGTCAGCTCGGGCACCAAACTGCGCCGCTGCTGCCGCTCCGAACGGTCCATCTCGGCCACCAGCATCTGGACCTGCCGGAAAGGCCGCGTCACTGGCGACCGGCGGCCGGTCTCCGACCGAGGCCGTCACTACAGCGCCAGACGTCACGCCAATGACACACCTGCCTCACCGGCCGCCACAGCTAGCGGACAGGTGGATCCAGAGACACCATCAGTGGACAGTGAACGTAAAGATAACAAATCCAACATGTTCTCTCGCGCACGCGATGTACAACTGACGAATCCAGTGCATGCCTAACACACAGTCGATGCCTTGCGTCATAAGACTAGCAGTTACTACACAGTATTGCTTCGTAATGCGTTTCTTTAACATGGCTATCTTACGTATGCCGAAAGTACGAATACAAGCATGAATACGAGGCCCTCAAGGATCAATTTCAGCTGTCCAAAGGACAAAAGTCCAAAATGAATCTTTTAAGCTCAAGAAATACAAATACAAAGTACAGTGAAAATATAATACCAATGTCAGTGTCATGCAAATCTGTCTTCACATTGCCGATCACGACAGTCATGTGCCCACTGCTGTGTGAGCTCTACTCCTGCCGTCACCGACACGTGCAATGTCAGACGAGATCACTAGGCGCTTTATTTGAATCGAAAACGTTGGTTTCCTTTCCGCTTCTCGAATTGTGTCTTGCCATAAAGCAAGGAACTACAAGCGCACGCATCGCGGCATAGGCCCAAAACATTTTTCTTGTTTTGCACCCATCCGTCTGATGCACGAAGCTCTTTTCCCATCCATCAGCGCTAGTGGTTTGGATAATAATAACATGGTTTGGATAATAATACGTGGATTGGCATGGTAGGACCTAGAAAGAAGAGAAAAAAGGAACAAGAAAACCGTAAGGATAGTTAGGTTTTATCAATACACCAATGACATTCCTATTTCACTACAACCACCCCCGTTTTAGTTTCCTGGACTCGCCACTGACGCTTCTCATGGTTTATAAGTATTCTGTTTGGCAAGGGTATTAAAACTGGGTCAGTCTACAAGCTTAAGCGAGTACAAAAATAATCCAAGAGTTTGTAAACAGCCGTCCCCCATGCCTCCGGGCTATCTAAAGGCTAAAACGTTAACATGGCAGTCAAAGTAAGCACTTGGATCCCTGGATGCCAGTAGACGAAAACCAGCCGATTTCCCGTTTTTGCTCCGCTGAACGCGTCACTGATTTTTCTTTTTGACAACTTTGCATTTGAGAAAAGTTAGCTCGGACCACACTTTCGTTTGTTTCAGTCTTGTTTTGTCGAGATCGGTGCAGCAGATCGGCAGATATCGGGGGGAGGATCAAATCGGTCACCGCATGACTTTTAGGCGAAATCTAACGCATGAAAATAGTCTTGATCTCTGGGGCGTTAACACGCTTGGGATTTGACGCCATTTTCGATGCTCAATCGACATCGCTGACAAAATTAATTGAAGCTCGCTTCAAATCATTAAGACGTGTCATGCACTGGCTATCACGAGGCATCCTACCGCAGGCACAGCCGGGGTGGGAGGGCGGGGGCCGGGGCCCACATTACGCTCGCATTTTGAGATGAAAACCATCGAACATCGTATTCCCGGCAGGCGGTTTTCGTATGATTTCAGTTCACACTGAGCTCCGCCCTCCCCCCCTCAAGAAAATCCTGGCTGTGCTCCTGCACCCTGCACAGGGTGCCTGATGCAGGGATGCAAGTATTGTTTTGTCCCTTTGACTTCGACTGGACACCAAAGCATGATAGTAGAGCACTGTGTTATCGGAGCTATTTGAAACAGAACACTAGGTTGCACACTCATTCCTATACCCAAGTACTACATGGCCTGCCCGAAATGAAAGTTACATGAATTAATGTTACACTCACTTAAGATAGAGCTCTCTTCCCAACGGTGTACCTTTGAATTATCACAGGTACACCCATGTGATAATTCAAATTTAATCAAATATTTGCAGAAAATCTATATCTGTCACACTTAAGCAGTTTAGAAAAGTCAACAACACCCGTTTTGGCACCCACAGTTGCAATTTTCGTCGTCCTCGTGTCAAGCTAGGTGGCATGGCCCAATGTCATGAAATGGGGTCAAAATTTCCCTAATATAAAAAAAAACAGAAGGCAATGCTGTCACTATTGCAAGTCTAATGAACTGCAACTTTATCATATATTTTGTACTGTTACACAAAATGCAGGCCGTGAAAGACAGCCATCTGTTGTGATTTATAACAATGCTCGAGGCCATAACTCAAAACCGTTCACTGGGTCCAGCTGAAAATTGCACATGGCAATTCGGAGCATTACTTAACCTCAGAGACAAGCTCACAACAGAATCTGAGAGATCAGGGTGCTGGTCCCCGGTCAATCTGCACGGAATGGTCGATCTGTAGTCCTGTGACCGTTACCTCCCAGTCGTTGGACTGTCCGCCACCAGAGGCGCTGGCGTCAGCCGTCTGTTGCTCCGAATCTGACAGGTCGACGTCCACCACCGTATGGTCCTTGGCCCTGTTCAGGAACTCTAGCTTCCACAAGTCGTCCGGCTGCAGGTCCTCCTAGAATACATGTCACCATCAGTCGATGACTCGCCCAGGGTTTCTGGAGAACACTATTTGGACGGTCCGCCGCTGTGAATCATCGCACGAGTTCACCAGCTTTCCCGTTCCGGAGATTTCCCGGCACAAGACAGACAGACAGACTGAAGGACGGACAGACGGACGGCACCGACCGACCGACCAATTAACCAACCGACCGACCGACAGATAGGCAGACATACGAACGGACGAACGGGCGGGCGGGTGGACGGACGGAGGGATAGACCGACGAACGAACCGACAGACAGACAGACAGAGGAAGCGGAGAGAGGGAGAGAGAGGTAGGAAATGGGGCGGGTGACACCATTCTTACTGGTTTTTTTATCTTTCTCGCTCTTTTTCGTTACCTAACTCTATTTCCAATTAGACTCACACACTTTTTATCTCCTTCCCCTTTTGTCCTTATCCATAACTCACAAGTGAAAACAAAGCCAGAAGTCTATTGTTTCAAAAATAAGTGCTATAATAAAGCCGGCTACAGTATCTATATACACACCTGCACACATTTATATATATATATATATATATATATATATATATAACTTTCATGGTCTTTTTCAACAAGTGGACATTTCTCATGAAATCACAGCCTCGTTGACAATATGAAATAAGATGAACAAAATCACTCATGCATTAATGGAATTATAGTACATTATTAGAAGAAATACCATTTTCCATCTTGGGATAACATTCTTTGCAATGGGATACAGTGTTTCTTTTCTAATACACAAGCGCAGAACGATCGTTATCGTGCAATGCGCTTTCAAAGTGAAGTTCGCAGTTGGTCCCAGTACATTAGCATGTTACCAATTTACTTAAAATTTCAATTTTAGCCATTTCCCTAAAGCGCCAGTGTTGTTAAAAAAACATTTCATTGCTTAAGCCGGGTCTTAAAGAATGTATGAACAGCGCCTCGGTGACTCGGAGGCGCCTGTGGGCATGCCATTTCTTAAGTTTAGTCCTGTTGTCCGTCAAAACTTGTGATTCGGTCGTGGTGGCGTAGCATGTGTTGGATGGGTGCCCCGTCTCGCACATGCATCGTCAATCGCCTAGATAGTCCTCGTCGTAGCACCAATGCGTGTACGGGATGAAGCCTGCAGTCTTCGTGTGGACAACAAAATTGGTACACTACACTGATGCTTCTTATATTAGACCATCACAAACGACTTAATTGACAAGTGCTGACGGACTAGACTAAACATGAAAAATGTATGACCATAGGCGTCTCCAGATCACCGAAGTGTTGTTCATCCATTCTTTAACTATATTCCCCCAGGGCTATACGGTATGGTCGATTCCCGGCATGGGGGCGGGTTCAGCCCCTCTGAGATCTTGAGAGCTACACATCCGATTTCATCGCAGCAAACAGCAATCGATTTGCCATGACGTAAACTACACTTTGAAAGGAGAAATTTTCAAAAATTTTGAAAGGGGTGGATATAGAGGGGCAAAAATATCAAAATGCGGGGTTCTTTTCGACCACTTATAACTTCGTTGTTTATGGACCGATTTCGATGAATTTGGCATGAATCGAGAGATTATAGATGGGACGTTTAAAATTGGGACACATTTGAAATTTTGAGAAAATTCATAGACATTCGCAGGGTTCAAAAATAGGAGGATTAGTTTTTAACAACTGAATGAACAAAAAACAAAAACACTTCTTTGGCTTCTGCTAGTCATGGTATGCTTAAGAAGTACAAATCGCATTACGATGTTTGCATAATGTTAGCTAGGCGGTGCCAGGGACATGAAAAAGGGGACCTGCCATGGTCATATGCTCCTTAGATCAGCTTGCGACCTTTGACCTTAAATGACGTCCAGTGACCTTGGGATCACTTGGAATGATCTCGTATGCATTTCATATTGTCTGTAAACGTTTCCAGTCATTTCAATTCACTCTATTTCAAGAATTCCGTTTTACGGCTATTGTGATATCGGGTACTAGCACCAACGTTTTAGATCAGAGCTCCGTGACCCGACCTGATATCAAGCTGAAACTTGCTACACAAGTAGAGGGCAGCCTTGTAAGTCACACACATCCCGGATTTGGCATTTTAAAAAATAACGCCGAAATTATAACTATAAAAGTAAATTTTGACTTTTCACCTTGACTTGGCCTTGTAAAGTGGGGTCAGATAAACAAAATTGTATTTGAACGTTGCCCAACTATGTAGCTATACATCCATAAAACTTTTAAGCTCTATCTTAAAAACTTTATTTTTGGCAACCATTTTCCTTTTACCTTAAACAGGGCCAAAAATGGCCTGAGGTGCCTCCAAAAAACGTTGCCTGGCTCCGCCCCTGAGCAGGACAGAATTTCGAAATTTTGTCATAATACGTAGAAAGAATAGCTAGGAAAAATCTCCAAGTTTTGTGAAGCTGTGTCAAAAACCCTGGAATTGGCAAGCAGAAAACCCGAGGGGGCGGATTCAGCCCCCTGTCGGGAATAGGGTTAAGGTCCGACTCAAACAAAAAATAAAATCTTGTATAACAACGGCGCTTTGGGGGCCGGGTTAAAGTTAAATATGATGCAAATTAGTAACATATTAATGTACCGTGACGCACTGTGAGCTCTATTTTCAAAAGTGCATTGCATGATAACAATCATTTTATGCAGGGGCATTCAAAAGAAACACTACTCCACTGTAAAGCAGGTTATTCTGAGAATGAGAAATGGTATTTCTGAAACGTTAATTCGTGAGTAATATGCACTTTATTTCAAAACCAAGCTATACTTTGAAGAGAAATGAGCGACTGATTGAAAGATACACCAGAAAAGTCATAGAAATGCAGCATGCCGTTCTTTCCAGCAAAACTTTTCTTAAAGAAAAGCTTCTCCGAACGCAGACCAATATACATATACATATATATATATACATATATATGTATATATATGTATATTGGTCTGCGTTCGGAGAAGCTTTTCTTTAAGAAAGGTTTTGCTGGAAAAAACGGCATGCTGCATTTCTATGAGTTTTCTTTTTTGACTTTTCTTTATATATATATATATATATATATATATATATATATATATATATATATATATATATATTGGCGATGTTGGAAAAAAGTTCATTTTTGTGCAGAGCTGATTAAAATCAACAGCCAGCATGACATTAATGAGACGCTTTGAAATGCTTTCTGTTGCTCTTATGATCTTTTAGCTCCTTTCTTGTGTCATGCTCCCGATGCCAAAATGCTCCCGATATTCATGGCAAGTAGTAAATATAGAAGAGAAAGATTCATGTCACTTTATATGATAATATATCCACGTTTGGTTTATACTGTAGACATTATCAAGAAAGATAACATAGAAAATGAAATCACTCACATAGTTTCACAATCATTCACACTTTTGACACATGCAAACACACAGACGCACACAAGTAACAGGCTTTGTGCGCGACACTTGTTTGAGAACGTTCGAAGTCACATGCTAATAAGCTCGAAGATCTTCACATTTGCGAGGTAACCCTAACTACGCTCCTCGGGTTAGAAGCAGTCCTTCTTCAGTCGCAGCATTTCCCGCGAGTTAACCTGCCGGTTGATGATAGGATCTAGTCTGCTGATTTCGAGGATCTGTAGTCGGCTCCTGTTGGTGTCCGTTGCGATGATCTTCACGTCTGTCGTCATATCTTCTCTGGCTAGTCGATATGCAGGGTGGTGTCGTTCGTTGTGCATTAGTGGGCCGCCACTCTGCAAATGCATTGTTATGCGTCTTCTGAGGGTGGTCGTGGTCTGTCCAATGTGTCCACCATTAAGAAAGAATGCACAGTTTCTTTTTGTACATCTGTAATAGCAGATAACATTAGATTTCTTCAATGCGCCACGGTTTTGTGACATGTTGTTCCTCAGGATGATAGCGGATGTGGTAAGGTTCTTATAGAAGACAACAGGTTTTAACCTGTCCATGGGATTTGCGTCCTGATGTTCCGTTTGACGATGCTTCGCAGTACGTTTTCGTCCTTCCTGTAGCTCTGTGACATGGTGTTTTTGTAGTAGTTTGAACGTAGTAGCCAAGGCTCTGGCCAGAGCAACTTGTTGGTGGGCGTGCACAGCGATTGTTTTACGTATTTCTTTTTCATCGAGACAAAAAGGGTAGTTACTGTTGGTCAAGATTTGCTTGATTCTCTGTAGCTCTTGGTTGAGAAAATTCTGCGTGGAACAATATTTCAGGGCTCGGTGAACATATGCTCGGATGACACGTTCAGGACACTGGCTGCCACCATATAAGCATTTCCCTGCGTCAGTGGGCTTGCGATGGACATTGGTGACAAACTTTCCGTCCGATGCATCGATGGTGATGTCGAGGAAGTTGATGTCACCTGTGTTTTCCTCGATGCTAAACTGGAGGCCAGACTTCTTTTCTAGCTTTGCCTGCAGCAATTTTTGTCGTCTTCAACTTCCTCCAATCGCTGAAGACAGAGCTAGAAGAGGAGTCTGGCTTTCAGTTTACCATACAAGAAAGAACAGCTGACAGCATCAACTTCCTGGACGTCACCATCGATGTATCGGACGGAAAGTTCGTCACCAATGTACATCGCAGTTCCACCGATGCGAGTAGATACCTAAATGGTGACAGCTAGTGCCCTGAGAGTCACAAAACGGGCGTCATCCTAGCACGCGACCACCGAGCTCCGAAACACTGGTCCAAGCAGAATCTTCTACATCAAGAGCTACGAAGAGTCAAGCAAATCTTGACCAACAGTAACTACCCTTTTTGTCTCGATGAAAAAGAAATACATAAAACAATCGCTGTGCACACCCACCAACAAGTTGCTCTGGCCAGAGCCTTGGCTACTACGTTCAAACTACTACAAAAACACCATGTCACAGAGCTACAGGACGGACGAAAACGTACTGCGAAGCATCGTCAAACGGAACATCAGGACGCAGATCCCATGGACAGGTTAAAACCTGTTGTCTTCTATAAGAACCTTACCACGTCCACGTATCATTCTGAGAAATAACATGTCGCAATACCATGGCGCATTGAAGAAACTAATGTTATCTGTTATGACAAATGTACAAAAAACCGCGCACTCCTCCCTCACGACCACCTTCAGCAGACGTATAACAATGCATTAGCAGAGTGGCGGCCCACTAATGCACAACGAACGACACCACCCTGCATATCGACTAGCCAGAGAAGATATGACGACAGACGCGAAGATCATCGCAACGGACACCAACAGGCGCCGACTACAAATCCTCAAAGCTATACATATCCGGAAACTGGATCCTATCATCAACCGGCAGGTTAACTCGCGGGAAATCCTGCAGCTGTACGAAGGCCTATCTCTAACCCGAGGAGCGTAGTTAGGGTTACCTCGCAAATGTGAAGATCTTTGAGCTTATAAGCATGTGACTTCGAATGTACTTAATCAAGTATCGCGTACAAAGCCTGTGAACTGAGTGTAGATGGTTTTGAAACTATGTAAATAATTCAATTTTCTGTGGCATCCGTCTTGAT
The DNA here is from genome assembly GCA_030062745.1 of Capitulum mitella. Lineage (NCBI taxonomy): Eukaryota > Metazoa > Arthropoda > Thecostraca > Pollicipedomorpha > Pollicipedidae > Capitulum > Capitulum mitella. The sequence goes on along the minus strand of CP099839.1, from coordinate 16,403,896 downwards.
AATGTTTGCAATGCGGACGAAACGTCGACATATTATAACTTGAACGGACATGACTCTGTCTTGTATACTCACTACTTCTCATGAACATGGGAAACAGATTACCCCGACAAAGAAAGTAGCTAAGAAGACTATAAAAGCAACAGAAAACCTTTAAAAGTGTTCCAATGCCAAGCTGGCTGTTGATTTGAACCAACTCTGTATAAATATATATGAACGATATATATATATATATATATATATATATATATATATATATATATATACATCGGGAGAGGGGGAGGGGACGAGCGCATAAGTGCGTGTGCGTGTGTGCAATAGTGGAACATTTCAGCAATGGACTACAAGAAAACAAGAAATGGAGGAGTATTTCCTTTAACGGGAATGGTCTACCTTAAAACCTGTGTTGAGCTGAGAAAGCTAAGTTCTAGCCTTTAGGGTTAGCTGATAATCTATGATACACTCGGCACCTACGAGGGTTGAAAGCAATTTCCGAAGCTTTTCCCGTGTTGTCTGTTCAGCCGTACATATAGAGCGACAATGTGACATTAAGAGCGGCCTGCATCGCCGCTCTTGACGTCACGTATTGCATCGCGTCGAGCCTTCGCCCACTCTTAACGCCACAATGTTAATAACACAACGAATAGTTACAGAAAACGCTTGTCAGCTGATTGGATTTTTTTCTGAGGATTCTAGGAAATTCTCAGAAAAGAATGAATTGCGGAAGCGCAAAAGAGGTGGGGCATTCTCTTTAATCCTATTTTCATTGGGAACGGCCGCCGGAAGAACGACGAATCTTAGGCCCGGTACACACCGCACCACCACCCATTTTGCCGCCGTAAAAAGAAATGCTCCAAAATCAAAACTTCCGCAGCTCTCTGACGGATGTAAAACGTATGTATTATACAGCAAATTATATAGTATTACAAAGTATATAAGCGAGAAAAAACGTTTTTGGCGCAGATGGGACGATCTGTGTTAGTTCGATTTCAGCGGAAGTTTCCACTGACTGACGCCTGAATGAGTCGGCAAACTTACAGTTCATTTCGCACAATAAATGAAACACTGGCGTGGTTGTTGAGGAGGATATTTCAGAAGAAATGAATCGTTGGTTTGTTACAGCAGGTTTAACGCCGACAAACGGTGGACGATTCAGTAAACGAGTCTTTTTGCATTTCATTTTATTCTGCGTAACGGTGGTGTCCCTCGTAGAACATTACTGTTGTGAAATAGCCCATGCTTATATACAAAAAAACGAATAAAACAAGACATGTAAGCTCGAACGCTTAATTACAAATGCCAAAATCTTGAGCCTGAGTTGTAATTCATAGGCTGTAGCTTTTATGCGGACCTTAAAATATACATATATGTTTCAGAGCAAGCACATTACAATAGCTATGTATGTTGAATATTTGCTTTTGTTTTTGCTGGTAGATAACAAATTAAGTAGCATATCACGTAGCGCTTGTTGCATATGTCACCACTCGGTAATGAAGCTCTTAGTAAATTTTCGTTTATGGATATCGAGGTGATCCTGACGTATATCATGGTTTTCATTGGATGTCATCTGCAAGATCCGATCTGTTTTTTTTTCTTTTTACTTTTTTTTACGTTTTTTTTTCTTTTCAAACGCCTTGATCACCTTACCAGCTTTCCGAAGTTCATCGGACCTAGGAAACGTCTGGTGACCACCATAAGATATTCGTATGTTGAGCGCTTCAGTACTATGTTTTGACCAAAAGATATTCCACCTTCTTTTGGCATCTTGCGTTATGATACCCAATGCATTGGTACGTAAGAACATCCAGTTTGTTTGAGTAGCCTTCTGGCAGCCCGAAAAGTTGAATCGAAGTTTTTCCGCGTCAGAACATAGCCGTGCACATCGCGCCCATAAAACCCGGCTCGTATTGCATCCTTATTACAACCGTAAAACGGGCGACTACCGCGGGACTTGAGCTTCTATATCAATCTTACTAGTTCAAAAGTATGATCCATTACCATAACCATAACCTTAAACTGTTCAAAACCGGTCATCAGTGAGAGGTACATCACCAGTGACCGACCTCGTGTTGCCATGAAAAGTTCTTTCTGGCCAACCGACTTTCCTTATCCAAAGCCTGACTTGGTCCTTGACTTTCGCCGCTCTTTTCGTCGCTTTGCTTTTGCTCTGGTCTCACACGAAGGCAAGGGTACACACGCCGCGTGGAGGGGACAGTTGGGTATTTTGAAGTTTGCTACATTTCGAAATATGCAAGATGTATTGCTCTCTATAATATTTATATTACAACGTTCTATCCAACTGCGTTGCGCTACGAATGTGACGGTTGCGCCATAACTGAAGCGCATCTGGAAGACCTAGACGTGTTCGAGACCCGTGCAGTTCTTTACGTTTGACTAGCGATCAGAAATTTAAAAAGACGAGTTCATCATTGCCAGTCAGATGTCGGTCAAACCCATTCAAGGCTTCCTCCCTGAGTAATGCAGACTGATCACCGGACTAAGGTCAGGGGCGACGCCACGGATTTTGAGCTGGGGAACAGAATATTCCAGGGGTCTCTTAGACAAAATGGGGCCTCCTTGTTGGGGTGTCTCATGATTCATACAGGGGGCTTGCCATTCCAGCAAAAGACCTCCTCCTCCCAAAACAGGGCCTTCTGTTCCAGAAAAGGGGTCTTCTAGTCTAGAACAGGGGCCTCCTTATTCATAAAGGGCCCCCAATCCAGCAAAGGGCCTGGCCCAGAGCAATGGGAAACCAATTCATCAAGAGGGCTTCCTAACCCAGAAAAGCGGCCTCTTTATGCGGAAAAGGGCCCCCTTGACCCAGTTAAAGAGCCTAACTCATTAATGTTTGCCTCCTTGATCTGAATTCTTATAACTCATGTGTAGCTACAAAACTTTCGCTTTGGGTAAAAGGGGTCTCCCTATTTTTTTTTTTTGGGGGGGGACAAAAACATATCCTTGCTCCCTGCCTGCCGGCAGGAGACAACTGCCCTGCCTCCTGCCCCTGCTGCTGCCCCCGCCTCTGGCTGAGGTTACATTCGGGCCAGACAATACTCATCGCCAAGGACGGTCACGTCCTCCACTAAAGCCTTCTCAGTCATCGGTCTGTTGTGGCTTCGGCTCGTCAAGCCAGAGAAATCACAAGGAGACTGCAAATGATTTCATTTCTGTTCCAATCAGTGACGATACGACTACTGCCGGCGTCAAGCAATAAACGTCCTAATTTTCTCGGGATGTTTGAAGCCATGTTCATGAGCTGACCTCGACGAAACGTTGCGCAAGGCTATTGGCGTTAGCACAACAGCGTTAGCACCAATTTCTGAAAAAAACTTCGGATTAAATCGGACAGAACCTGAAGGTATTTTTCATAGAAAACCAACAATTTGCAAATCGATGATACCTGCTGAAAGTTATGACTACTCCGGCCACGCAGTCAGTAGCGATGGTAGCCGGGAGGACGCCACGTGACTCATTTGGTTACTGAAGGTGTAGTCGCCCAAAGAATGGAGGTGACATCGGGCTCGGACGCCTTCCTTCCGCCAGCCGTCGGAATGATGTGAACACGTGAACTGACGTAATGGTAAAAGGAAATGCCATTAAACATTTTCTTTTGCAGGTTATTATTCAGCGTTCCGGTACATAGATGCACCACTGACCGGAAGGGGAGGATACTGCGGGTAACGCGACGGGTGTATGGTGTTCGAATGCACTCTACGCAAATGCTCTCGACCACTTGCGTTGCTGTGCTTTAACAACTGTATCTTTCAGGACAAGGCAGATCAAGCAAGTCATATCAAATGGCTTTGGCCATCCAAACGCCAGTAGTGCGGATCCGAGGACGAAGAGTTCCAGTTTTGAACACTGAACAGTGGCATGCACCAAGTTTCACGAACGTCACATTGTAAATGCAGGCGTGATCCCGAAAAATAAAACGTGAATGAAAGACACAGTTTGGCGCGGCGGTAGGTTGCGGGGTTAACGAGGTGTTCGGGTCTTCGACCAGAAGATCCGATTCGGATCTGCGACCAGAACAATCGGTTGGAAAATCCAGAATGAAGACGTTAATCACTTTAGCACTGAAACATAAATGTATCCGCATTACGCACAACTGTCACTTTTGAAGTCACAGAAAGATATGCGGAATATTGATATCGTACACATTTATGGGGAGAGCCCGCCAAAGAGTCATCAACGGTCGGAGCTATATGGCTGTGAAATGAAGATGGCCAAAATAGATTTGTTGCAACAAATGTCCACTCCCATTGCGTTACAAACCTATTCAACTAAACACAGGCACCCGCAGGTGTAAAAACCGACTACATAATGCATGCATTCGTACATACTTATTTACATCTGGCACAGACAGCCGCATATTAAGCTCAAATAGCCCATACGAAGACAGCTGGATATTGCAGGACAGCATGCATAGAAGACACTAATATACCCCTTCAATACAAGAGGTCAGAAGATGCCAGAGGAAACGGTCATTACTGGATGGCTACGAATCAAGATCAGGTGCAGTGAGCTACAAAATAAGGAATGAATACTCAACAGCGAAACAATCCATGACTAGTGCATCATTGCCGCTGCTATGATGGGGAAACATTACGTGATCAAGCTACTCCCTAAGCAACTCTGAACAGGTAAAGACGCACCGATTCGCAAATTGGCTGCGTCTTTACCTGTTCTTCTTGTATGGTAATGACCTATTCTTCTAGTGTGGTACGGTATGATGCGTCTTCAGAATCTGTGCGCCACCAGCCGTTTCCCGCTGTTGACCGGTCAAACAAGAAAATGCGATGTCACACCTATAACACCTTAACGTTCTTCAGGCTCGACTGTTCCATACATTGATGGGTGGGACAATCGGGGAAAAAAGTGGGCGAAGGTTTTGGGGAACACTCTACGGAGATACGTGTAGCTGTAGGGATGCAACTGTACGTAAAACACGCACTGAAAGCCTTTTCATTCTCAGATTATTAAACTCGGTTGCTACCAAAAAAGCCATGTAGTCCAAAAGCACGACAAAAACTTCCATAAATCGGGGCTATTTCATAACCATAGAAGCTGCCGGCAGGCAAAGTACTTCCGATCAGTTCACAGCACAAACTCTGCCAAATAAACGGCGAATGCAATACAAGGGCGCCTTGGTTACTTTCATGAAGCCGACTAAATACACAGCCGCTGGAAAACACAACCTGCCTTCGGAAATCGAAGCTCCGCAGACAAGCCTCGTGCTGTCGATCGACAAAAGCCCGGGCAGGGGGGCACAGCGCGACACAAGCAGGCGGCCGGCGGCCGGCCACGCTACGGAGGCAGGTCTGGCCGGTGCCGGGCTCTCACCACGACGCTGGTGCGACAATGCCACGAGCGGCGGGCCGGCGCGGAGCCGGCCGCGTCCGGCTCCAGCGGCCACGACTTCTGCCGCAGCCGGCATGGCTCGGCCCGCGCCACGACCGAGTCGACCGAGTCCGACCTCTGGCAGGTACAGCACGGTGACACAGGGCCCGCGGCCGGCTGCGTCCTGGTCACGGCGACACGGCGGCCCCAGCGCGGGGACACAGGGCCGTCAGGGCACCGGACAGGGCGGCGCCTCAGCACGGGGACACAGGGCCGTCAGGGCATCGGACAGGGCGGCGGCCCCAGCGCGGGGACACAGGGCCGTCAGGGCATCGGACAGGGCGGCGGCCCCAGCACGGGGACACAGGGCCGTCAGGGCATCGGACAGGGCGGCGGCCCCAGCGCGGGGACACAGGGCCGTCAGGGCATCGGACAGGGCGGTGGCCCCAGCGCGGGGACACAGGGCCGTCAGGGCATCGGACAGGGCGGCGGCCCCAGCACGGTGAAACAAAGCCGTCAGAGCGCCGACCGGAGGGAGGGGGAGGCCCCAGCATGGTGACACAAGGGCCTTCAGAGGGCTCCGGGTCAGGGCAGCGGCCCAAGCACCGTGACACGGATTTGTTAGGGCGCTTGGCGACCGCGCCTCGCCAACAGCAACCACACCGCCCCGAACGCAGTGCTACAACAGCCGCCTACACACGTCGCGCGATATGCCAGCACGCTCCGTCCGGACAACCCTGCCCGCCCCCGGTCCCCGGCAGCCGAGCCCGAGCCGTCGGAGCGAGACGGGCCGGACGACGGGCGAATCTGGCAGCCGGTTCGGCCGCCGCGGACGGCCCATCTCAGCCGCCCGCTTCCGCAATAAACAGCCGCCCACCAAGTGGGCCGAATTTTGGCCGACAGCAGAGCTGCGGGATTTATGGCGACAGTAGAGCGGATGGCCGGCGACGGCCCGATGTCGGGCCGGCGGGGTCAGAGGGCAGGGGACCGCGCCGCCTCTACACAGAGCCGACGCGGTCCCGCAGAGGACAGGGGACCGCGCCGCCTCTACACAGAGCCGACGCGGTCCCGCAGAGGCCAGGGGACCGCGCCGCCTCTACACAGAGCCGACGCGGTCCCGCAGAGGACAGGGGACAGCGCCGCCTCTACACAGAGCCGACGCGGTCCCGCAGAGGGCAGGGGACAGCATGCCATTCGTGGCACGCTGTCCCCTATCCTCTGCGGTGGCACCTCTGCAGGGATGGGACAGTAAACCAGCATCTCCAGTGGGAAGGGGATGGCCAGCTGGATTCTTCACGAGACCGTTAACGCTTAACTGGCATTTCAAGCGGGCCGGAACAGGTCAACAGGCATCCGTAGCTGGACTGGCCTATACGCTAGTGGAGGCCAATAACCGTGACGTCGCGATATGCGGGCGGCTGGCCGTGGCGGGTTGTAATAGGGAGCGCGGCGTCGTAGACCGGCCAGCGGTCGTCAGCTGTACCGGACGGCTCTCCCACGGCCGGCGATGACGCGGACCTGAGTCGGACCGGCCGGCGGCGCCCGGCCGCCGTCCGGCGCCGGCCGCGGCGCCCGCGCACTCACCGTGAAGCAGGTCTGGTCGCTGGCGCTGTCCGGCGAGGAGGCCGTCTCGCTGGAGCCCGGGGTCAGCTCCTGGCGACCGAACGGCACCGTCGGCTGTCAGCGTCAGCGAGCTCCACAGGGGCGGGGAAGCGTGACTCAGACACAGCGCTCAGAGACGGCACCCTCTCTCCTCTGGGAGAGAGCAGGAGCAACACAACTCTCTCTCTGGGTGTTGATGAAATATGCGGTGTACGAAAACGTCAAGCTGGTCCTAAACCCTGGTCATGTCACTCAAATCTGCACAAATTTCATTGCTATTCCTTGCCTGGCGCCATTTTTATTCAAGGTTCCAGGGAATTGTATTTTACACGCTGCGAGCACATACAACGCCAAAGTCGGCGAGCGTGCAGAACATTCATCAGAGAGCTACTCTGTTTCTCCTTTCGCTTTCCTCGGTCCAGGACAGGCGCTGAGAATACCAAATGCCCATTAAAAGAGCGAAAGTGTAGTTCAAAGGGACAGTTCAAACGTCGGACCTGAGGCAACGTAAATGCCTGGCGGAAATTTAAACTAGAGAAAGCTATGTGTTAGATAGAAAGAAGTACATTAACGCCCATAAGCAGAAAAACACAGAATCTGGTTCCCAGATTTCAGCGCTTTTTTTAAGGAAACAGATAGGAGGAAGCCTAGAAATCTTAAATCATATTTGTACGTGGCAGTTGGCTAATACTGCCCTAAAAGAAAACGCAAAACCTAAGTTGGTGTAACGTCTGAAAAGCGGCTGGATGCTGCTAACAAGGGCCATACAAATCTGCCAGAGTGTGAAAGAGTTGTGTTGTTGAAGAGCAAGAGTAGCAAGGATATCTAAGTGATAACCAACAGTCAAAAAGAGAGAAAAACGTTATCTTAATGCATAAACTCGATAAAAAATCATGAAGACGTATCTACTACTCACATTCACGGAGAAATACTCTGTAACGAGGGGGGAGTGCTTAGCTGAATAATGCTAATAAATTTATAAGCAATCCAGAGTTCAAGAATCTCGGTAGAACGCGAAACAATGACCGGCCTGCGGGTTTCCGCAGTGACTGTAATCTACAATCAGATTGTCGATGTCCAATGCCAAGGAGCAGTGGCATACGATGTTTTGTCATTAATATTTCATCGCTCAAAATGAAATTAGCTTTAAAGTGATAAGGCAGTGGCATCTGTACTGAGATATGAAGGGTTTAATTAAAACAAGGGGATGGGTCTGAAATTCGTACTTCAGCAAATCAGTAAGATCAACGAAATATTCATATTGCTTACAAATTTTTTTATGGAAGCACGCCCAATGTGTGTTCAAATTGCGGCGAATCTTAAGGGCTCATTATTCATATAATTATATATCATATATAAAATATATCGTAAATGATGCAATGTGCACCAAATAATATAACATAATCGTGATAAAAGTACTAAATGAATGCCAATCGACCTTGAAAAAACCGATAACGCGACTTTTGATTCCATGCGATATCATCTCCATGTCATTTGCATCAAGAAGACGTCCTCATCTTTCATGAAATCGAAACACGAGCCGAGTTGGATAGGACAGACTCACAGGATTTCTTGTGACAAGCTAAACGAAGTACCGCGATAGTACTCGAAAGTGCACTAATCGGGTGATAAATCTAAATTAGCCATCTATTCGTTTGTAATACTGCACCGAACGACTTGCTTCATGTGCTGGAAGTAACGTTATGGTTGATGTGGTAGCGTTGTGCGGGCATGATAGTAAATCAAAGCTAATGTAATGTCGTGGCTTTAGTGTCTCCTATAGGGAGTCGCAAACTGGCCTTACAAACGAAAAATAATGTCACTAGCAGTTTGGTGGTTATTCCTTCCAGAGGAAACAAGAGAACACGAGATCATGCTAAGCTTGCCATGTTAACACTGGCAATATATGAAGCATCCAGACCTGCCATCATCGTGGACCAAGCCTAAAAGCTGATAAGCTGTTACAACAATGGTTCTCGAAATGAAATCTTAGAAAGCTTTCGGTCAGGCAGCCAAGACGTGGCCAAATCGGAATGTCGATTACAGCAGAGCAGTTCTATTCGCATGGAAACTCAGAACTTTGACTGGAATCATTTCTTAACTTAGCTAATCGGGCAGAACGAAAGGAACAAAGGGCAGAGTATCGGAACAACGTCAGTGTCAACTTAATGCTCTTTTAATATGCTGAATTGTCAGAAAGATATCTCATTTTCAAGCCGAAGAAGCCCAACGAAGCGTGCAACCGGCTTCAGAAAACAGCTTACTGCGGGAAATTTTTCGGGGACACATTTATTTTGGCAACAAAACATCTGTGAGCCACATTCACAATATGACCTGGATACAATGCTTATTTCGAGAGCTCAGTTAAGCCGCTGAGAAACCGATGAGACCCGATATCCAAATACGCAGCCGCAATGTGATTGCCTGATACCCCTCTTGAGAAACATGCCACAAACGTACACTGACTCCGCGGAAATTTCTAAAGCCTTTTTACTGGATGCTTTAGTCAATGAAAAGCCACTTAGATCATTCCCTTCAACCGCTACTTGCATTAACCATTTCAGCGAACGATAATCCAAATTCATGATTTCTATTGGCATTCATGGTTACATTGAACTCGATCAATTTCTTATCATTTCTAGTTACTGGGCCACGATTTATTACGGGGAAAGTGGTAGCTCATAGTAAAACGAGTTCGTAGACGACATGGGTAAGATGGCATTTGATCTAGCTGGCTTATGAAAGGGAGGCTGCACCCTTAACCCTACTCTCGTGTGGAGGGGGAGGGGGCACTTCAGAGCTCCACGTCCATTTTTTGCCCGCCATTTCCTGAGTTACTGAAAAGTTTTATGAAAGTCGAACGCTTCCTTTCTATTCTTCCTAAGCATTATGCTAAATTTTCGTAATCCTATTTTGACGAGGGACAAAACGAGGCCACATTTTTGACAGGCACCTCAGGCCATTTTGGTACTGCTGAAAATAAAAGTAAAATAACCACCAAAAATAGGGATTTTAAGGTAAAACGAAAACGTTTCCATGGGTGTATGATTAAATACCTGCGCAAACATTCAGAAATGTTTCTGCTGACCTTAGGCCACTTCACAAGGCCACATTATGGTCAAAAGCCAAGATTTAGTTTGATGCAAATATCCTTTATGCTAGTTTTCAAAATAAAAAAAATTCGAGGCAAGATGATGCAACAAAATCTCCTTTACTTGTGTGTCAAGTCTCAGCTTGACAGCAGGTCGGATCATGGGGCTGTGACCTAAAAAATCCTAGCGCGCACCCAATAACACGATGGTCAACACCATCGTGATATTGGTGTTTTAAAAACATAGATCGAATGATTGGAAGCGCCACAAAATTTCACCAAATGAGCCCAAGGCCATTCCATGTGACTATGAGGTTCTCTGAGGTCATGCGAGATCAAAATGGGTAAGCTAACCTGAGGAACATGTGACCATGCAAGCTCGTCCCTTTTCATACCTCTGGCGCTGCCCATACCAACATCATACAAACTACGCAATACGATTTGCACTGCGCAAGTATAAAATGACTAGTAAAACCCCCAAAAGATATTAAACTTTTGCATTAATTCAGTTTGGAAAAAATATTTCAACCCCTTCTTAAACCCTATAAATGCTTCTGATTTTTTTTCAAAATTCTCGAGATATGGGCCAACGAGAACAGTTTTATTGATTAGCTCTCGATTTATGCTAATTAGATAAGAACCAGTTAATAAACATCAGTGTTGTAAGAAGTAGGAAAAGTTCCTCTTTCTGACGTGTCTGCCCCTCCCCTTCCCCTTCCTTATCAACTCCTTAAAATTTATCAAAACTTCTTTTCATAGAAATGAAGTTTCCGTCATGTGAATTCGTTGCCGTTTGTTGCGATAAACTCGGACGGGATCTCGGGAGGGGGGTGGGGATGAATAGACCTTCTCATACGGCAATGCGTTCTAACGTTACGGGTCCGGGAATAGGGCAATGACCATGTGCACCGGGACCGAAAGAGGGTGGAATGGTGCCCCCCCCCCAGTTTTTTAGTTTCAAAATTAAGTCTGTCGCGCTGCATGGCATCAATTAGCCCCAAATCACCTCCGCCCACCGTTTATCTCTGATTCTTGCACTCTTCGATGGCTGATGTATTTTAGTACATCCATGCATCCGTGCATCACGCTTCACGATATCTATGCATCGATATGAGCAGAAGCACTTTACTTCCCAAAAATGAGAACCATAGTCATCCACAATTTGTGGTGTACATCATTCTGATGTCAGCTGCGTTACGACATCTGAGACGAAAGGCCATTACACAAAGCGTCACATTCGCCAGGGCTGATCAAGCCCGTCGGTGGCTCCTGCCGCTGTCTCCTGGTTTACAGGACTCGAGACGGTGCCGGCACCACTGCTGTTGTGTCGCCGATCAGCAGAGGACGTCCACAAGGCGCCACAGGAGTCCAACCACGTCGGCTGGCCAGCCGGGGAGCGACCGGGCCCTGACCTGACAGTGCTGAGGAGAGATCTCCCCCACAGAGGCCCGAGCCGGCTGAGCTCACCTGACATTGCTGACGAGAGCAGATCTCCTGCAGAAGGCGATCTCGCTCCTTCATCTCCTTCTCCAGCGACTCCATGCGGGCGTTGAGCGACTCGTGGATTTCCGTCTGAGAGGCAGAGGCAGATCCAGTCAGTGTACGTCCGGTAACGGAACGAGGCTGGGTCGGCCTGTGGGTCACACTGTCTGGACAGACGCCGAACCGGGCCGCGTGACAGACCGAGAATATCCTGATCAGGACAAGTACTCACAGTTTGTGCATATCGTTTAGACAGCACGCTTAACAGGTTAACAATACAAGTTAAGTTGTAGGAAGAACTGGACTAAAGTTCAACAGCAATAATCCATTTTATGTGATAATGGTTATCCAGATCACTTTTATAAGCGAGGCCGCATGTCAACTACATTCTCTACCCGCAGACGAAATAAACCTGAGCCGCCTGACTGCGTCACAACAGTTTCTACAAATTAATTGCTTAACAGCCACATGACATCGAATTGCGGAATTTTCAAGAGAAGATAGCCCAGTTTTGTATTCTCTCTCATAATACCTTAGTTTGCATGTTTTGTCCATAATTATCCCGTAGTTGGCATTCCTGCTCCTTTGCTTTTTTGTCAGCATTTTTTCTTTTTTTTGGAACCACTCAGCAATGACAGCGAACACTGTTATCAATGTAAGCGTTATTTCAGCTGACAGCTTCTTGGGTGCAAATGATGATAGAGATAGGGAAATATTCCACTGTAGTGCAAAATGCAACAGGAAAAATAAGCATTCAAAGCAGTTTCTGTAACGTGTGTGAAAACTTAAGGAGCGTAGCCGGCCTTGCTCATCATGCCGCACACACGGTCTGTTACTGAGTTCTGCGAGTAAGGCCAAAGAGTCATGTTTCAATCGGTAAAAAAGAAAGGAAACATCAAATTGGCTTCGTTTGGCCCGACCGTAACACTTCTCTCATGTTAATAACTTCACGGGTATTTGATATTTAACCATGTAGTTTCTACCAGAAGATAGCGCAATTGTTAAAAAAAAAAATTGCCCGTACCTTCACGCTTTCACTTTTCTGTTTTGGACGATATTTTTCAATCGCTCGGTGATGAAAGCGAACACTATCGTGGGTTCACCTAACGCTTTTAAGGGAATATACGACCTTTGGCGACTGCAAAGAAACAAGGTTATTTGGTATTTCGTGAGCGTCTTTGACCTCGAAAGATGACGTGGAATGGTTTTTGACTCGAAACAGCAAGGAATAACGCAAAAACGCATTTTTGCGAGGTGCCTGTCTGGTACTTGCCGGTACATAACTTGCGATCATTTGCTGACATCGAGCAGCTGCGGACCATCACTTCATCTTCGTTGCGAAGATGGTGTGGCAATTACAATAAAAACCGAACTAGTTCTTACATGGTTTTTACGATGTCCGCATTTGTGACTCGTAACCGACATTCCATTTTGTGCCTGACTGACGCGTCGGAAAATAAGCCAGAAAACAAACAGTTTGATTCGTGTGAAGGAATCCTGGACTCCCACGGCTGTCTTATTCCCCATTGACCAACAGGCATTTCCCAACACACTTTCTTTAATACCATAAATGCTGCCTGGCAACGACGTAAAATAATACAAGCAATACCAATACGAAATAAAAGAGAAGGAAAAAATCGATTTGCACCTCCCTCGCGCAGTAAATCAAACGCAATGAGGTCCAGATGCGTTCAAACTTATATGATCATGGTGCTAACAAACAATGGCAACGAACTCCAGACACCACTGACAACGTGTGAAATGGACTCAATTTCGAATTACCCTCCACGTAAGCTTGCAATCTGAAAGCAAGAGCTTTCGTGCCGGTGTGCAAAAGCAACAAACGTAATGTCGACGTGATGACGCAGAACCGACGAACTGGTCTCAAAACGTTACGTTACTATTTATGTTTTGGAACATGGGGCAAAGCTTGACAATTTGCGTTTCGGTAAACAGTAAATCAGAGGGTTACGCCATAAGACAAACGTCATAAAGCCCCATGGGTAATAGTGCTAGTTTTCTAAAAAAAATACTGTTACGCGGCAATGTACTTCAAAAAGTACATAAACGAAGGTACTTGCAATAAAACCCACGTGTTGGAGGCCCGGGATACTTTTAGTTTTCAAAAACATATTTAACAGACCTAATGTCATCTTTCGGCATTTCTTTGACTTTTTCCCAACTCCAGCTGTTCCGCAGTGCTCGGTTCAAGTGCCAACTCAATTTTGCTGAAAAAGATCGTATATTCTCTTTAACTACCAAATCCTCTGGTAGTAATACCGGCACAAAATCGATCAATATCGTTTTGATTCCAAAATGCAACAGGGAGAGGTAATGCGCAAAACAATGTCTGAAGAATGTCTCCAAATCTGAAAAAAAAAACACAGCAGGGGTCATTAGCACGCGCTTCACGAAACGTCGTTATGGTTTACAAGTTTTCTTGCAGTGCATGACAGGCCACCATTCCGACGGTCTCACCAGACGGCACTATTCCCCCACAAAAAGGTTTTATTACGAGGATCTTTTCAATCGGACTCAGCGATACTGACGGGCGGTACTGTCTGAGCTGGTCCGAGCTGCGGCTCTTCAATAACTCGCCAGACGAGATGATGAAAGTACCTAAGTCCGGGGTTCACGGCGGGGGAGGGGGGACGGGACAGAAATCCATAGGTAACTGCGTCCATGTTAATGGCAAACAAGCAGGATTTGAACGCGAGGACACCTCAGCTTTTGTCTGCTCTTGGGTGCAGGGATTGTTTGAGTCACAGCGTTCGAGCTCCTCAAGTCATCTCTGCATTTCTTGAGCTTGAAATGAGAGTGTGCAACAGGAATGTGACCTCCTAGCAACTGAAATGATGACAGCTTTTTCGCCGATGACAACGCCAGATATCGTATTAGCTCTATTCCCCTGCCCACACTGCTAGGGCTCCTTCACGTACGGGGAGAGGCTTATTCGTCCCCCCCAGGTCTCGAGAACTACCCGTCCGATGTCATCGCAACACACGACAATCGATTACACAAGACGTAAACTTTATTTTTTTCGTAAAAAAGAAGTTTTGAACGTAACTTAAGGAGTTGATGAAGGTAGGGCAGAAACGTCAGAAAGGGGCATTTTTTGACTTGGTATGATTCCGCTATTCTTGGATCAACTGTGATGCAAATGGGATGAATCGAGGGCTAACTGATGGGACTTTTCCCTCTGGCCCGTGCGTTTGGAATTTTGCGAAAATTCATAGGCGTTCACAGGGGCTGGAAAATGGTATATAGTTTTGAAAACTGAATTAAAATAAAATAAATGTGCATATTTCTAGCTTCTACTAGTCATACCATACTCAAGAAACACAAATTGTATCACAATGTTCGTGTAATGCTGGCAAACGCAGCGCCATGAACATCAAACGGGGAGAACTGTCATGGTCACATAATCATCAGGTCGGTTCACGACCTCTGACCTTAACTGACTTCGGATAACCTCAGAGTCACATGGAATGGTCTTGAGTTCATTTAACGGCGTTTAAAACGTTTCCAGTTATCTGAATTGATTAAATTTCTAGAAGTCCTCTTTATGGGCATCGTGATATAAGGTGCGCGCATGCACGTTTTAGGTAATGGTTCCTTGACCCCAACTGATATATGCGTAAAACCTGGAGCACAACTAGCGGACAAGATCCGACACATATACATTCTGAATTCTGCATTTTGAAAATTCGCGCCAAAAACATTTGCATAAGACCAAATTTTGACCTTCATCTTGATCTGACCTTGTGAAATGACTTCAGATCAACAAATATAATTTTGGATGCTTGCCGTGGTATTTGCCTATATCCTCATTTAGCGTTTTAAGTCCTTTCTTAAATGTTCTATTTTTGACGGCCAGTTTTCTTTCACCTTCAACAACGCCAAAAATGCCCTGAGATGCTTTTCAAGAACTTGGTCTGGCTCCGCTTCTGAGCAAAATCAAATTAGGAGAATTCGGCACAATGCGTAGGAGGAATAGGTAGGAAAGCTCACGACCCTTCGTGAAGCTGCTTCAAGAACCGTGAAAAAGTGAGCAAAAAACGGAGAATGAGGGGGGGGGGATTCTGAGGCGTTTCCCTATAGGGAAAACAGGTTAATGCGATACATTCACGGACGACTTGTCTACGCATGGGACTCCAAAAATCCGTCAGGCTTATTTTTCCCACGTTATACATAAATGGTGGTGGGTTTTCGGAGGCATTTCCGGTAACAGAATCGTGGTGTAATCTATTCGGCCCCAGCAAGTCAACTATTATTGTCAAAAGGCAGCCTGCCAAAAAGCCACTATGAACCGAGAGAGATGTGGTACCATTCTCAGCACAGTTGGCCCTTCTCTCGAGTCTCGGAATATAAAACATCGGAATGGCCGGCCGAAGTTGGTCCGTGTTCCAAAACTGGCTGGACACGGAAGCTACCTACTCTAAAACTGCGGGAACGTCGTTAAAGGCACGGCCGCTCAAGATAAAGAAATGCATTATTGGTAACGGAGAACGAAGGGCTGACCGGGAATTAGTTCAGGATGATTGAAGGTCAGTGTTTTTTTGGCAAGGAAGCGTTGAAATAGGACTCTGTACAATAAGGACGGCACATTGCGTAAATGCACAACAAACTGACTAAACTTCAACATCCGTGTATAGGGCTGATGCTAACAAGATGACTTCGAACGTACTTGTAGTGTTCTCGTGACATGTCTACACAACATTTAATGGCATACCGCGATTGCATCACTTTCGCGTTTTGATTCACTGAGAAAACCATGGTCGATCCGGAGTGTTATACTTCACGTATTTCAAATACCATAACTGCCACCTGGAACAGAGAAGTGTATAGGTCGAAGAGTGAAGAAACAGCAAATTATCGAAATCGTGTCACTTTCTGAAACATCTAGTAACCTGCTTTTCCAGATCGAAGACTCCCTTTGGTTGAAGAACGAAGGCAGACGCGAGCTTCATGAGCATCAATCTTCGCCAGTACAACGGTTTGCGGGATTGCAGGTTTTCGGATTTTTTTTGGAAGTTGCCCCAGAACCACAGCTGCAATTCTGCATAGCCGAGTTTTGAGCCTTTTTACTTATTCTTCGAAAACTGGAGGTTAATGCCTTGACAGATCACTGACGTATGACCCCTTTTTGAAGGGATCCAACGGAGGAATTACAAGGCGGCGGTAGTCATGGGATAACAGATTTTTAAGTGCATAGCGGTATTTGATCCTCTTAAATCTTATGATGGGTGTCACCCAAACCGTCATTGATCTCTGCACCTTAGTCCTTGCTTGGTTCAAGGCGACCTTAGGCCAGAATAATGAAATGAAGTCACGGGACGTTTTTGAATCTTTTCTTGGCCTTCGAGGGAACATGTTGTAATCGGTATCCAGACAAAATGGCGAAACGTAAAAATGGCGAATGCCTTTTTGGCGAATGCCAAATGACGAATGCTGAAGAGCGACATGTAAAAATGGCGAAATGTTAAAATGGGGACTGGCCAGATGGTGAATGGCAAAATGGCGACATGTCAAAATGGCGACACGTTAAAAAAGGCAACAGGCCAAATGGCGAACGGCAAAATGGTGACATGTTAAAAAGGCGACACGCCAAAATGGTGAATGGTCAAATGGCGAACAACAAAGGAACGACATGAAAAAAGCGACATGCCAAAATGGCGAACGGCTAAACGGCGAACGGCAAAATGGCGACATGTGAAAAGGAGACATACCAAAATGGAGAAAGGCCAAATGTCGAACGACAAAATGGCGAAATGCTAAAATGGCGAACGGACAAATGCGAATAACAAAATCGTGAAATGTTTGCAAAAAATACCAAAATGGTCTGCGTGGATGCTTTTCAGCTCAGACTAATGTACGTTAAACCCCAATGTACTTTAACCCTATTTCCGGGGGAGGGCTGAATCCGCCCCTCGGGTTTTTGCTTGCCAATTTCAGGGTTTTTGATGCAGCTTTACAAAATCTGATGACTTTTCCAACTTATCCTTTCTACGTACTGTTACAAAATTTCGTAATCCTATTTTGCGCAGGGGCGGAGCCTGTCAACGTCCTTGGGAGCCACCTCAGGCCATTTCCGGCCTTGTTGAGGGTGAAAGACAAATGGCTACCAAAAATAGTGTTTTTAAGATAGAACTTAAAGCTTTATATAAGTGAAAAGATAAGTAGTTGAGCTAGCCATACAAATGCAGTTTTGTTAATCTGAGGTCAGTTCACACGGTCGGATTAAGGTGAAAAGTGAAAATCTGTTTGCATAGTAATAATTTTGGCGTTATTTTCCCAAATGCTAATACACGCACCCACTCACGTAGGCACGCCATACAGAGAGAGAGAGAGGGGGAGGAGAGGGAGAGAGGGAGAGGGGGAGAGAGAGGGGACTTTGAGAGCAGTTTCTCATTAATGCAGGTTTGATTAAATAAGTTTTCTGTCCTTCGTACAGGCTTTCTCTACTTCTTCTCCAGACAAAAGAGCAGTCCTCCAAAATCATGCAACATTTCGCTCATTTCCCACGAACATCATCAGGGAAACATTAAAGCACATTTCACATACATATAGCATCTAGGTAACATAAAGCACACGTATCTGGTGGCCGCTACGAAAAGAGACAAATTGTTCCTGGCAATGTCTCTTGAACCACTGGAGGTGTCTATCATATATATATATATATATATATATATATATATATATATATATATATATATATATATATATATATATATATATATAGGGTTCCAGCATAGTGGACATTTTAGGAGACACGTATTTAAATTCGTTTCTTCCTATCTGCATCCTGTCGCAAGTATGGCGTCGTTCAGTAAACAACATGCTCGACGCATGGTGGCGGATTTTGTTCTGCAGAACCCAAGGTGGAAGAAGGCTTATATTGCTCCGGGGCAACTATGTACAGGACGACAGAAAAGGTAAGGATCAATGGCGATATCAAACAGCAGGGAAACGGAAAAAGCCCATCAAAAGCAAGCTGGTTTAAAAAAAAAAACGCCTGGTCGGCACCGCCTGTGGTAAAGTTGGCCTATCTCGAAGACTGTTGGATAGAAAATCTGGAATTTCGAGGTCGTACGTCCAAAATATTCTGAAAGAGGCTAGACAAAAGTGCCGAAAGATGCAGAAAGCGCCGAAAGTTGCGGAGGAGCAGGTAGCGGTTCAGAAAAGTCGCAGCGGAAACTGTCGCGAGGGCTGATGACGAGAAACAAGGAGAATGACATCGTCATAGAAGACAAATCTTACTTCACCACAAGTGGGAGCCAGATGCCAGCAAATACAGGCTGCTATGCCCATGCCGGTGGTGACGTGCCAACAGAAGTGATCTTCAGGGAAAAGGCGAAGTAACAAGGGAGCTACTGCTTTGGGTCGTCATCAGCCCGCGTGAGATCACCGTATCTGCCATTTTCCCGAGCAAGGCAAATGTGACGGGGGAACAGTGCCGCAAAAAGTGTCTCAGGAGCGTTCTGGCGCCATTTCTGGACTCCAGGTACCCTGATTGCGAAATGCTCTTTTTGTCGGACTTGGTGAGCTCATATCACGCTTGAGAGACACTCAGCCTCCTGGAGGAGGACGTATGCCTTACGTGACACGTGATATGAACCCTCTGAGTGCCACAGCTTCAGCCTGTCGGGGACTTCTGGGACGTGGTAAGGCAGAGGGTTTACGCGAGAGGATGGGAGGCGACGTCCGACCAGCAGCTAAGGGCGCGAATTCACAAGGTGATCAGGGAAATCCATCCAGAGGTCCCCCGTAAGATGATGATGGGGTTGCCGGGGTGCGTGCGCCTCGCATCGGATCACGATGTCCAGATCGCCGTTCACTGATCGGACCCTGTTCAGCATCAACCCATAGTACATGACGCTGCAGCTTGATCGCAATACATGAAGGTATAGGAGCATGACGGAGTGTTAAATTTTGTCTCAATTCACAGTGGCCATCCGTTAGCGGAGTTTCTTCATCATGTGGGCCGGAGACCGACCTGCCCTTCGATCACACCGGGGCCCAGCCAGCTAGCCGGCCATGTAGTCCAGCCCCAGCTCCGTGGTCCCCGGGCGTGGCGTGCAAGAACGAGAAAGAGAGGGGGGGGGGAGAAGAGGGACGAACGGATATTGTTGAGGATATTTGATGCTTCGCTACGTATCTGACACGTGATGGTCATGGTCATGGTAGATTATGTTTTTTTTTTTGCAGGGGATGAGAGAGAGATGAGTGGATAATGACAAGGAATACAGATTGCCGTTCGGTTTTGTTTCCGACTGTATTGCTAGACCCTAAGAGTGGGGGATTTCCGTAGCAGTTTCCAACTAACTACCCCATTACCTGGGGATGACATCTAACACTTGGGTCCCATGGCAAAGGGCTTGGGTCACGAAGGAGATTAGGTATTATAAAGTGGCCGGCTGGCAACTGACTAGAGAGGTCTGACCTGACACGGGCGGTCGTATCCATTTATGAAACGTTTCGCCATTTGTTCGGTCGACATTTTGACATGATTCCTTTTGAATACGTTGCCATTTAGACGTCCGCCATTTGGGCATGTCGCTTTTTTCATATGTCGCCATTTAAACATGTGCCATGTAGCCTGTCGCCATGTCGGGACGTCGCTTTTTTACGCGTCGCCATTTGGCCATTCGTCATTCAGCACTTCGCCATTTTGGCATGTCGCCTTTTTCACGTGTCGCCATTTGGCCATTCGCCATTTGGCCGTTCGCCACTTTAGCATGTCGCCATTTTTACATGTCGCCATTTCGCGTTCGTCATCTGGCATTCGCCAGAAAGGCATTCGTCATTTTTACATCTCGTCATTTTTCCCTAGTACCATTGTAATCAGAAGCACCAGTCTGAATAGCCACCGTAATTAACGTTCATACTCATCGTTAGAAGTCGTTCTGGGTTTCTCAAAACGTCCTGAGCGTTACGTCCCATAGGATTTCATGAAAACCAGAATCCATTGACACGACCTTTGAGGTAGCCTGAAACGCCACTGTGTGACTTTGGATCCCATTCGGTGTCATTGTGCAACTAAGACCAAGCTACACACTCGCGACTTTTTCGTAGCTTTATCACGTAAGGACAGCGGGGGGAGGTGATAACGGGGTCATAACAATTTCCCTGTGCTGTCGAAGGTGGGTAGATGGCGAATGCTACCTGGCGAATGCTTGTCTGTGTAGATGCAGCATAAAAATAAAAGGTCATGGGAACCGGAAGCTTGAGACGTTTTCAGCAGCTGTCACAGACAGAACGAATGAGCACAGGTTCGCCCTAACAACTCACCAGTTTTTCGTGGAGCAGGCTGCGGATCTCAGCCACGAGGTCGGCCGGCGGGCTGGCCGCCTGCGCCTGTGCCTGCGGCGTCTGTGATGTCACGTCCGGCAGCACGTCCCGGGAGCCGGCCGGCGTGCCGGGCGGCGTGTTCTGGTTGAACGACACCGACTTGATGAAGTTGCGCTTACGGGCCAGGTAGCCCTGCACGGTGGGCGAGTCGGCCGGCGACGAGGCGTCCACGGAGCCGCCAAGCCGGCGCAGGATGCTCTTCAGGCCGCGCCGCTGCGCCGTGTCGGAGCCCGTCGGCGAGTCGGCCGGCGCCGCCGAGCCGTGGATCACGTCGCTGATGCTGCGGCCGTCGTACCGGAACACGGCCTCGTCGCCGCCGCCGCCGCCGCGGGACGGGCTGTTGAGCGGGTTGGTAAGCGGGTGCGCGCCGCCGCTCGACTGTGCGGCCGGCGGGGAGGGCAGCGCCGGCTCGGCCGCGCGCTGCTGTGCCGGTGAGCCGCGCGGCTCGGCCGGCTCCCGCGCCGCGGCGGCGGCGGCGGAGGAGCTGCCGTCCGAGTCGGCCCGATCCAAGCCGGTGGTGGTCCCGCTCGGCGAGTCGCCGCTGGTCTGAGTCTGAGTGGCCGTCGACAAGCTGAGTAGCGCGGGCGGCCCAGCAGCAGCGGCAGCTGGCGCGGGGGTGGCGACGGGGGCGGCGGAGGGTGCGGGGGCGGCGTCCGCGGCCGGGTCGGCGCGACACCGGCTGTGCAGCAGTTTCAGCACGGGCGGGCACTTGCGAACGCCGCTGCCGCGCCGCTCGGCCGGTCGCGATAGTTCCAGTTCGGCACGGTCGTCGCTGGCCGAGCGGGCCTCCCGCTCGCGCAGCAGTCGCAGCCGCTGCAGCAGTGGCAGGCCGGCGCCGAGCGCCTCCGGCGGTGGCGACGGCTCGGCCAGCTCCGGCGGCGGCGGCGACAGCGGGTCCTGGTGCAGCGTCGTGCCCAGCTTCCTCCGCCTGCCGGCAGTCGGCGGGGGCGGCTGTTTACCGTCAACACTGCACAGGCGGGACGTGGGACAGGTCGTGGCTGTTCGTCAGCGGGACGGGGAGATCAGTTGGCGCGTTCATACGGGCATTTGAAAAGCTGCCAGATTCCCGGCCAGATTGGCCAGGCTGCACCTTTCTGGCCAGTTTAAGCATCCGCGAGGTTCTGGGTTTCGTTCACCTTCCCTCCACTTGTTGATAGACATGGCAGTTTAAACACCACTGCGACCTATGCTGATTTGCATGAAATCACGTCTAACTAAAGCCGTATACCAACCCACTTACCTTCTTTAGGTTTCGAAAGTCACAGTTCGCTTCAAACACATACGCTACGATGTTAAATAAGGATCACGTGCCCGAGTGAAGGAATTTTCCGCTCACCTGCCACTCTTCCTGCGCTTCCAGTTATCAGTCTTCAACCAATCAGCGCCTTCGTTGCAAAACCTTTCAGCCTTGTCAAGGTACATACCCTTTGTGAAACACTGGATTTGGCCAGCGGCCGCACCGGTGAAACGTGACCAGGCTGGCCAGAAGCTACCATATCAACCGCAGAACACACGAGGAAATTACTACGCATGACATGTAGTACAGAAAACCAAAGTTTCTCCTCCTTTTATTTCAAGCTTATTTGCATTGCAATCCATTCATTCTGTCTCATGATGTTAAAATGCGCCTTTCCAGACTCAAATGTAGTTTAAATCAGCATTTTTTTTAAAGCTCGTCAAACAGGCCAACCTGGCTGGGAATCTGGCAGCTTTCCAAATGCCCGTATAAACACGCCTAGTGTCGCCGCAGAGCCCGCGGCCGACAGGTCGTAACCGATTTCGTCGGCTTTTGACGGGCCTGGCTGTCGATTGTCCTGACACGATGGGCGCGATGTGTGTCTGACTGGCCGTGACAGACAGGCAGACGAACACTAACAGGGCGGGGAAGTGGCCTGTGCTCCCACGGAAATTAAGTGGGATGTCCCGTGTAATGGTGAACGGCACACTAAACAAGACAAGGATGTATGCACATCTTGAGATACGTGATGTCAGTTTATTTTGTCGTACATTTTTCATCATCTACCGAACTTCGCAGTCTACAGTTCTCCTTCTCGATACCAGAAGACAAAAAAGTGCGCAAGGTCGTGGAAATCCGTAACGCTACCCCAAAATCCATCCCCTTTCCTACTTACGGACTTTGTAACCTGTTCTCTTCCATCCACTCGCATTTTTGCGATTCTGTCTTTAGACGGACGTTGATTGATTCAGAGAAAAAGGCCTGCACCACATCCAGAGGGTGCGTTTATTGCGGTGCTGCTTCACATGACACATTGTGGTAACGAGATTCCTGTCATTATGACGACACAACCAGCGCGATTAACGTAATTTCACACAGACAGCAAAAAGCGTGCAATGCATGTGCTGTTTAAGATGCGTGGATTGAACGGATAAAAACCATCAGAAAAGGAGATTAGATTTTAATTTACACTTATTCGATTTCAGAATGCAATGTTAATACGTTTGCCGACGCTTTCAAATCATTCGAGTATCCGCACAGCTCCAGTGCTCACATTAAAGCATTTTGTTATATGTTAAAAATACCTAGAATGAAGCAGTCAGAGCTTTAACACGCGCACTGGAAGGGGGGTCTTTTTGTGCCCCACCCACCTGTTTTTCCTGAATATCTCGAGAACGGATCGAAGCTGTTTGCTGCTACTTTGTGATATTTATGGCAATTGAATAACTCGTCGAATGACGCGGAAAAATCGGAAATCGTCAGGAAATTTTCTGAAGTTTGAAGCATTTGAAGTCCGGCAAACATGACGAAAACGACGGTTGTCGCTGACAAATGGGAACTTTGTGAAAGAACTAGCGCTCTACTTAAGAGTATCGTTTGAACACAATCAGGCGATGTCATTCGGGCGTAAGTGATGGATGTACCAAGACCACAACCAGAGTCAATAAGGGCCAAGCTCATCAAAGGTCAAGGTCAAACAGTTTGCAACCTGATTCAGATTTGCTTTGCAACATGTAAGGATGTATAAAATATGCATTCAAAGACCCTAATACAAACACGTGTGCGCACACTGATACGCTTACATATACCAAGGTCAGTGGAGGCCAAGGTCATTGAAGGTCAAGGTCAAACATCTTGTGACCTGGTCCAGATTTGTTCTCTCAATATGTCGATTTGCATGAAACATGCATTCAAAGACCCTAACAAAAATACGTGTGCGCACTTGGACACGCATACATATATGCCAGAGTCATTTCAAGCCAATGTCATCAAAGGTCAAGGGTAACTTTTTGTGACCTGGTCCAGATTTGCTTTGCAATATGTCGATTTGTATGAAATATGCATTTAAAGGCCCCATTAAAACACGTTTGGCACACTGATAATCACATGTACATACATATATACATATACACACATACATAAATATGAACGTTGGAAGTGACCAAATGTACCGATGTTGGCTACCTTCACCGAAAATTCGCCAAAAGATATATGTTGCACCTTCATTTACTCTCAAACTGTCCCGTGATGTTCGAAATCTGATCTGCAAAAAGACGAAAAAATGACGGCATAGGTCAATGACCTAACATGACCTCGACCCAGAATCCTCAGTCAAGACGCCATATGAATGGAATTTGTCGTATTCCACGTTTTAACGGCCAAACAAACACTGTTTCCCCGTTTCGTTCGAAAAGTTGAACGGAATGTCGCGTACGGGCAAAGAAAGTGCCCAAAGACGACATTTCCACCTCATTTGGCCTTAAAGAAATCGATCTAGGGTCATTAAAATTGCACATAACGTAAATCGTTATAGCCCTACCCTGTTAATAAAATTTCGCGTATCTAGCTTTTCCGTTTCCGAGAGCGGTGGGGGACACTTTTAGACCCCTCTTCCGGCGCGCGTTAGTGCGAAACCCCCTTCCACGGCGCGGGTTAAACCAGGCTCTGGTTTTAGTCCTGCCCTGAAACAAGTTTCTGAAGTGGTCTCGAAATGCTACGCTTGTTCTTTTTCAGAACTGCAAAGAACGCGCGGCCGTCCACCATTCATTGTACAACAGTTCGTGATGTAAGCCATCGTGTTGAACACAGTGAGCGATGGGCGCCATCGAGCAGTGACGCAGCATCCGACGGAAGCTATCACGTCCGGTCTCCCGACGATTCTGGCCGGGTCCAGTATTCGTGCCCGGGCTCCACCCGCACATATTCCGGCCGGCCGGCGGACGATGTTGCTGTGACGTCACGGCGGCAGTGGCGGCCGCACCGGGTCGATAAAGCACTATCGAGGTTTCGCGCGGAATGGGTGGCCCGGAAATCTGACGCACGCGCCAGACTCGCACAGCTGCGGCAGCCCGGCGGAGGGTGGGTCTGTGGTGCTCAGGGCACCAGCTTATCTCAGGCTTTATACTGACGGTATAACGACTATAAAAATATCGCCGTTGTGAGGAAGGTGGTCGATGAAGGTTGATGGATTTAGCTTTTGTGGTTATTTGCGATCTCACACGTCTGAGAATAAGCGTGAGAGCAAAAGGAATCGTATGTGTACTGTTAGTTCCCCTGTACTGATGACACTGATACCATGCTTGCTTGCACGACGTAATCGCCGGCAACGAAACGTTGCCTATAGACAGGAATTAGTATTCGGAGGGGTATGTGGTTAAAAATGTATGAGAAAATACCGCAGGTGCCACGTGCATCCGCCTTGCCTGCTTCAATTAAAAAGTCCAGTTATTGTTTAAGTTATACAGGAAAGACCAAAAATGGGTGTAATATCATGGGCTTAATAAAATACGAAATATGACAACAAAATGGAAAATATGAACAAACATAATAAAACACTACGGCATTGGATGGGCACGGCATTTGCTGTATTTGTTCCAGAAACGTCTTGCATTGCCATTGATAAAGCTATTCCGATTTACGTATGAGTCGACATATAACTGCATTTTAGTTGCCGTATATTCCAGTAATATAACAATGTCTTTTTGGCCTTCAATTTGCTGTGACCTGTGTTTCACTACCTCCGTGATCACACAGCGCACACACAGGTCCGCCTTTATGTTTAAATGGCATTTTGTAACATCCGCGCAGGCACGCATTAGCGTTGCATATACATATGTGTATGGCGCTGGAAGACTTTCCGTGTCCTGTTTCGTGTTCTTACTGAGGCATCGCCGAGTAGAATTTGCATTTTGTTTATGTTCAGAACGTCAGCACGCGATGAGACGGTTCTGGATGATCGTTTCACTCCACTGGCTATGCATACCACGTTTTATTATGACCGAAAGCGAAATACGACGCAATGGGATTAAATGACCCAGACAGCTTTGCCCATTATTTCACAAAGAAGGCTCTGACGTTTCACGACTCAGTTTTGAATATATTTGGATGTGCGGCTGAATATGGGCGTACCAGTTGGAAAGATATTGAGAAACCCATACGCGTGTCGATCTGTTGGTAACAAAACAGGACGCATACCTCGGCCCAGAACGGCCGGGAATTTTCAGCAGTGCCAAAATCACTTTAAAATTGGTTTTCAAGCTACGATTTGTTATTTTTTTTTCTTTAACTTGTGCGCCGATAATGTTTTCATTTACCTCTATTGCTGTAATTGCAAGTGCCGGAAGTGCTGAAGTTCTGAAGTTTGGGTAGGCGAAAGCCTTTTCTGCGTGAGCTATTGAGCAGACACATACACACAGACACACACACACACAATCCCAATCTTCTCAAGATGGGAGAAAGATCGCCATATTTATGACGTAATAATTCTAACGTTGCACTTGATGAATCTCATCATAAAACATATATCGTTGCCAATGTGTTACTGTTGATCGATCTTTACCAACAGCGAACTTAGGGCATTTCACAACTTGGCGGGATTGGATGTCGGGGTCAGACAGCAGAAAACAGCAGCTTGCTGACCTTGGTTTTCCTTTAACTGATTTTGCATTTCAATGCATCTCCATTCCTCGGAACGCAGCTGCCGCTCTGTTTCGGTTTCGGTTTCGCACTCCGTAAACTGAGCCGACGATACAGATTCCACGGAGTTTGAAACGTGATCTGAGCTTTCGACGAAAGTTTCTACAGTGCATCGTTACCCTTTACTGCAATAACTTTCTGAATACCCACATTCAGGTCGTCTGACGCGGGGATATGATGCTGCGAAAACTCCTAGATCTTGGTCCTCAATGCCGTGGTCGGCTCTCGGCGGATTTTGATCACTCTCATTGAGTTTTCACAACAGCGAGGCTTAAATTCCAAGCCGGAAAGAAAAGCATTGCTATTGCATTACCTCCGGGCCTCAAGCTGAGTGCTAGCGGGCGTCGTGTCGAGAGACTGAAATTATTTTAGAGAACTCAGTCAGCAGAGCATCTCTTGGAACAGGGTCGTTTCCGTGACCCCGGGTAATGAGCGCGCGGATTGTCGGGATCGATACGGGATGGCGGGGGAACATGCCTCCCTGCTGGACTGCGTGACCAGTGTTCCCGAGGGCGAACCTGTCGATACCTTGTCCGCCTACACTGGCGAACAAGACCTCATAGACGGGCGGAGCATGCTGGAAACGACAGGAAGCGGTCGAAGCCGCCACCAGCACGGCACCGAGGGGACCGTCGTGTCTGCCCTGTGACCGACCTCTGAGAGGAGCGCCGGGACTTGGGGCCGACTTTGGTGGCGGCAGGTTCGCCGTCTTCGTCCGCTCGCTCGTCTGAGGAGAACGTGGCCAGCTCCACATCGCCCTCGCAGCTGGCGGACAGAGGAGGATGAGCAGGGCGGCAGACAGGCACACCGCCGGGCCATCACAATGCCTCGGTTTGGCCAACATCACCTGGTTGAAAAGCTTAACACACCCCCGTAAAATGAGTTCATGAATCCTTTCAGCACTATTTTGGCATTTGTTCTTCTGCTGCCCGAATGTTTCGAAAACCCTCGAAGACGTTTCCGGTCTGCTGGTTCCCCTCCCTATGAAACTGCTGGCTAGACTGCCAGTGCTCCACAGGCCGACCATGGCCGCCGTCTCTCGGCCGGCCGCCAGCAGCGCCAGCGAACTGAAGTCTGGCAATCTCAGATGATTGGTGGCTTCGAAATGTTTGCCCCGCAGACATAACAAGAACGGATGTCGGTGCTGCCATTTAGGATGATCAACAGTCAGAAAATGGACAAAGCCGCATGTCAGGACAGTTAAGGATTAATCTTGTAAAACGCGAACCCTCGGCACTGATCTCGCAAACAGAACTGCCAGAATTCCACCACTCCTCGCTCCACACTATCCCGCGCTCTTTCCGCTATCTTGACTCCATTTATCTGCCGTCAGTTGGGGCCACGGGACGAGGGCAGGGGGGGGAGGCGGGGATCGTCGATGGCTGACCTGTCGACGCGTCGGACGCGGCGGAGCACATGTTTGATGACCTCCGGGCGGCGGCGGCCGCCGCTCTTCCGGTCCGATTCCGACGGCGCGCCGGCCGCCGCCGCCGCCGCCGCCGCCGACACGTTGTTGGGTACGGCCCTGACGTTGGAGGCTTTCCTAGCCTCCAGCAGGCGGCGCCGGCCCAGGGTCTGCAGGATCTCCTGTGGGAAACGTGAACAGTGCTACACACGGCTGTTCTGCACGGCGACTGCTGACAATGCTGACAACCTCAGCAGCCTGCATTTATCCTAGTGGTGGAACTAGTGGACCGACAGCAGAGTTCACGCGCTTGGCGAATTCGCCATATGCACACACACACACACACACACACACACACACACACATATATATATATATATATATATATATATATATATATGTCGTTATGTATGTATGTATATATCTGTATTCAATTCCGTAATACTTATTACTAAAACAAATGTAGCCCGGACGTGATTAAGTGAGCAATGTTGGGATCACAATCAATGGTTAGCAGAACTTGTCTTACCCTGACTCAGCCACGCACCGTTAATGCGGGGGATGGAATTCTCATGACCTACTGCCACTGCGGCACTGGATGGTTGCCAGTGCGCTATAAAACTAACTGGGAAAATATCTAAAGAAGCTCTTTTGTGCTGTCAACAACCATAGACAACCCTCACATCAAACATCAGTTGACTTACTGATTTATTGCCATCGATATGTTGACAACTTACAGCACTGAGAGTTAAGGTCAAGAGGGCTGTGGGTAGTGTGGGTTGTAAATGTTTCATATCTTGCGTGGTCATCGAAATGTACAAAATGCAATAGCTTCGTGACGGCATAAGATAAGACAGCAATTTTTAGGGGTTAAAAGGTCGAAATCGCCACCAGGAAAGCTGTATTAATTTTGGGCATATACCCTCATCATATTTAGAAAAGCAGAAAGTCACCCCGGCTTAGCCCTCGCCGGTATTCAACATATGGCCACCTTCGGTAGTTCGGGGGGCGGTACAGCCCAAGAACCTGACGTGACAGAGCAATAAAATAAAAACCAGTGCGTAGCATAGGTTTTTGGTTACAAGATGATAACCATTTTTGGCCCTTTTAAGTCGCACAGTGACCTTGCTGGCGACCTGAAATGAGACCACGCTAGTGAGTTCTGATTAGCGTCGGATCCTATGAAATGTAAGCACGAGGCACTTTTGAGGGGCATCTTGGTAATTTTTATATTTAAAATAAGGAAACGAATTATTTCGTAACCCCTCCGGAGTCAAAGGACAACAAACAAGTCGATAAGTTAGTTCGTGATTTTTACGCAGGATGACCTCGAGTAAAGAAGTAAAGTAAAGAACTAAGTAAAGAAACAAGGGTTACTGACAACATGGGTGAAACCCATGCGTAAAAATGAGTATCACTGAACACTGTCGGACACTTAAGTCTTCACCACACGACTACGACCGTCGCCTTCGAGAAAGAGGTCCCAAGGCAATGGCCTGTCAATAAATTAACCTCGAACTGTGAACGAATACTGAAGGATTCTGTACCAACTATGCCAAGTGTCGCAGCTATCTGTGCAGTAGTTGTGGGAAACTTGAGACGTACCTCGCGGAAGGAGGAATTGCACCTTACTGACCGGCGAGGTTTTTGACCTTTTTCGCTTTTGATTTTTTACATCTACAACGACTTTGCGTTTTATTAAATGCCGTTGCTGGGACTTACTCTCTTTCCACACCAACATCTCGCCACGAACAAAGCATGCCATGTTTCAGTTTTCTAAAACCTTTCGACAAACATCTTCATTAATTTTAAACACACCAAGCTAGTTGGTGGGCTGATGGGGCTGTAAAATAGAGCTTGTCAATATCCCGAAAAGACTGCGCGCCCAATAAAACAAAATAAATTGCACATTCAACAAAGCGCGGGACTCCAGCAAGCACCTGTTCCGGGCGCAGCGAGGCGCACTCTGCTGGAAAATTCTGGCGCGCATGAGTGATGGCAGATTTCCGGAGATGCATGTTAGCGACCAGTGGACCGCCCGGGGTGTTGCGCTGAACCACTGCCCAGCCACCAGGTGCTACAATCATTGGTCCCACTCCGTCCAGTTGGTAGATGGCGGTGCGGCGCGCGGTGCCGACCCCTACCTGCGCCTCCGGGTAGTCCCGCATCGCGCTGAGCACGTTCTCGCGTGAGAGGCTGAAGAGCTCCGAGTAGCCCACCGAGCGGACGTCAGCTGTACGCCTGCGATAGCGGCGGCCCAGTTCAGTTTTACGTGCCGCCCGAAGACCGGCGACCGACTTCGCCGCGAACAAATGAAACAAGGCAACAGGCAGACAGACAGACAGACACGGACAAACAGACAGACGGACGGACGGACGGACGGACAGACACACAGACAGAAAGACAGACTGACGGGTCGGCGGACAGACAGACATACGGACAGACTGACTAACAGACAGACAGACAGACAGAATAGTGCTAGTTTGGTGGAAAGGGAGGGGCGACGAAAATTGGTCACACCAAACTTGCTTTCAAATGCGAAAACATTATCCATTTCTCATGAGCTCCAGAGCAAGGCATAATAATAAATACTCCTGACATCGCAGCAAACATAAACCTTTTTTGTACAATGCGTGGGAGATTATCATAAGTATCCAATGGTCGCACATTTTTGTTCCACCCGAAATCATCCGGCGGAATCCATTTAAAAAAACGCAAGATAAACGCAAGTAGCAGGGCTAAGAGAGCGATTTCAATTAGATTGTTAGAACGCAGAACAACAATCCATTTTCGCCATCTTTACTGCTTCCGAAAAAACAACCATCCAGACATGGACTGATTGCTCCTGTTATCAGGAGGCTTAGGGAGCAGAGCAGCTGCGAAAGGCACTCACTTGTTAAGACCATCCAAGTTCAGTATGCCTATTTCGCCAAAAAAGTCCCCCGCCTTCATCGTCGTGAGGACTTTTCCGCTCTCGCTGAAAACACATCACCGGCGTAAAATCAATGGCCCGACCGCGCCGCGAACGCGTGTTGGTAACGTGATAAGGAGGTGAAACGAATGGAGCCACCCGACACAGCCGTAGGGATGCGGGAGGAAAAGGGACAGCTGCTCTCAAACTTTTCTGGGCTTTTAACATCAAGTCTACGGCGCAGTGAGAAAAGAATTGGTCCAAACTCTCCCAGCCACCCCACCCCCGGTTTTTCGGAGCCTGCTACGTCCTGCTTTGAAGCCAAGCGGCGCGCTCGGTCTGCAGTGGACCGGTGCCCAATCACGGCTGCTGACGGCTCGCGTGACCGCGCTGAAGGTCGCGCCGCGCGCGGCCGGGTATTCTCGGCCGGCAGTGACGGCCGGCTGTCACAGCCTGGTGACGGCCGGTCGGTCCGGTCCGCCGAGGCGGGCCGGCGTCGGACGTCAATGGACCGCGGCGTAATTAACGTTGAGCGCCCAGGAGAGCCGCCGGAACCATTCGGCCTCAATATCGACCTCTAAGGCCTGCCCGACAACTCGGCCCGGCACTGCACGCGACCGGCAGCTGTAGCCGAATGCTGCGGAACAGCGGGCTTAACGAGCGATGCGTGCCCTTTGCCAACCGTGCCAAATTACGGCAGAGGATGGAAGGGCGTAAAGCGGGTGCTGTTCTCTGAGCAGATAATTGCAGCCATCCAGCTCCATCTTCCCAACTGTTATCTTCCGACTTCTCATTTCGCCCACGCGCCGAAACGGCAAAGACAATCTCCAGCTCTCCAAACGACACAAAATGCAGGGTAATGCTCTTGTTTACGACCACAAGTATATTGTTTTTTATAACTTAAATGCGGCAAAACTGGAGATCAACTTGGATCACTGAGTAACACACCGCCAAAATATAATGAACTCTGTTGTCTTGAGAGCCCAACATTTGCAACCGGTCACATCGGACCAGTCCTCACCTGATGACTTCAAGAATGCCGTCGGCTATGATGAACATTTCCCTGGCGACCTCTCCCTTACGGCAAATTAAGTCGCCTGGGGTAAAAATGTAGGCCCGCATCTTCAGCACGAGATCGTGCAAAAATTCAGGCTGACACGCCTTGAAAATGGTCACCTGTGGCGGAACAATAACGGTCAAAAGCAGGAACAGGAATCACAAAAATATGTCAGACTGAAAACATCATTAACATCTGCATGACGTTTGGGAGGGGGGGGGGGGGGCAAGCCGTAGGACATGTTAACCATTTAAGGGTCACTTGTCGTCAACAGCACCGACCTTTTTGAGCGTCATGAGGTTGACGTGGAGGGCGAGCTCGGTCCGCAGTTTGTCGGGCAGCAGGCCCAAGGCGGCGTTAATGTCGCCGCCGCCCTGGATGTGTCCCCGGGACCACGAGTAGTCGTACCAGCGCTGCACGCGACGTTGCATGTCTCGCGGCACCCGGTGGTGGCGCATGTACAGTTTGGCGCTATCCTGGGAAAACCCAAACAGCGCAGTGTTTGACGCGGATGGGTACGATCCAGATGGGGCAACGGCAGAAAGCGAGTAACATGAAACGAAAGACCAAGGCAAATTTTGCGGAAGGATGAATAGTCTCGTTGATCAAGGCACAACATATTGTTCAAATTATCTGAGAGCATGGATTATTTGCATCTCCTCCGGAACAGATATTCTCACCTTCGAAAGACATATGTAAGAATCCCAGGACAGTCATGAATGACATTTCTATGAATATATATATATAGACATATATATATATATATATATATATATATATCCGTCTGTGTATAGGTGTGTGTGTGGTGTGTGTGTGTGTGTGTGTGAATGTGTGTGTGAACCATCAATAAACGGTCTATCATGAAAGGTACGGCGTCCAAATCATGCTGCAGTGTTCTGATTAAGCGGCCTTTGTCAATACGACGCATCACATTGTACCATTACAAATTGTACACACGTCCCTGAGTACTTCATATATTTGGTTCCATAAAAAATATAACTATTAAAAAATATTAAGGTCATATGGACAAAGACACAGGACGCCTACCATTCTTTTAAACTAACCCAAAGTGTGATATGACTTCTCATGAAGCCATTTCAAAGGGAAGAGGTTGGAAATTGAAGTGACTGGAAATAGGAAATTGGAAACGTCATAAGCTACATTATTCTCTTTTGCCTTGGCAACGTTGCAAGCCACGTCACCCACCTCTGGCCTAGCAACGTTGTAAGGAGGGGCGTCGTTTTGCGCAAACGATTTGGCGGAAGGGGGCGAGCCGAGAGCCTCACAAAGCAAATTGCCCCAAAAGTTAATTTCTGGACGAATTTAGCCCACTATTTTGACCTACGGGAATTTCCAGTTATTTTTGATATCCTTTATCAAATAATAAGCTAACGATATATATATCGTAGGCGTTTGGCGGAATCTGGGATTTTGACCCGTCCCTGACTGGGGGGGGGGCAGTTAACCGCCCCCCCCCTGAGGTTTTTCTGGCATTGCGAGAGAACCAACAAACACAGAGCCACGAAACTTTGTGCACCTTGTGCTCCATCAATTTTACGTCTCGTGTCAAAATTTTGACCTCAGGTCACATCAGGTGCCTGACCTAGGTCAGGTCAAACAGACCTACGTCGAAAAAAGTTTAGCGCCCTCTAACTTTTTCGCAAAACAAGATATCTCAATAATACTTTCAGGGAGTAGTGACCGTGATAGATGCAACAAATCTGCCATCTCAGATTTTTCGGAATTTTCCGAGTCATTGACCTAAGGTCAAGCCCATTTTTCAGACATATCGCCGTTTTTTTTCGGAAATTAACGGAATATTCCATAACATTTTTAGTGTGCAGTGAAGCAGACATCTAGTTACCGTCATTGGGCAAAGTATCAGTGACCTCCAGCCATTGGCCTGAGGTCAGGTCACGAATAACTGTAGTGAGCCAAAATGTACCACCGTCAAAATCGACGATGAACTACTCAGAATGCGTAGAAAATGGCAGAACTAACTTGCACAGACGTAATTAATACCAGGAACCTCAAAAAGTTTGAAAAAGTAGCATATTTTGGAAATAAATAGGCTCTCGCGAATAAAGCTCGGCCAACTTTGTAAATTGGCAACTAATCAATTTTCCCAAAATCTAACCATGAGAAACCATCACAAGAACCACAAAGATCAATAAAATTGACATAGATTGTCCTTTTTCGCGAAAATAAAGGAACGCCAAAATTAGTTCCCGTCAATTTGGTACCGCATATGGCAGCGGCGCACACTGACGGCCGACCGGGAGAATTACGGTGTCTTTAACTCAACGTTTCGGCGTATATATTGAACAAATCTGAGGAAATTAGACGTGTATCGGCATCCGCGGACCTTTACTTGTGCGCTATTACCTATGCGTTATTAGTCACAGCCCTTGAGATTCAGGCCATTTCTCGGTCTCATGCAGTCGGCTATGAGAAAACATATATAGGGCGTAAATTGGCTTACATATTATCTAAAACTAAAAATGAGACCAGTTGCGAGCTCTTCTCGTCACAGGCTTTCGAACGGTATGCTTATTTTTATCGTGCGACCAACCGTTCGTGAGTTAGAGGGGGGCAGTCAACTGCCCCCCCCCAGTCGCCGATGTTCGGGACGGACCGACGGTCGTGCGCGGGTTAAGAAAAAAAACTAGGCGTTTCATGTAATGCCGGCGTTTCATGTAACTTTCGTAAGATTACCATTATAACGCTATCAGAACGAAAATTTTAGGCTTTTTTTGGAACTCTCGAAGCTTCTCGGGCCAACAGCGTAATGTCCGTAAATGAAGACTATTACGCGATATGCCTAAACATCGTAAGAAACGCCCGGTTGACATTTGCCAAATACCGTTATGAGCGATAAGAATAATTGCAATGGCGTATTTAGGGGGAAGTCGACATGAAGTCATGAAGTCATGACTTTTGGGCGCCGAAAACAAATACTGTCATTGAACCACGGTGCTCTGATATGACTGAACTGGCCATGGTGTGCCCGCCCGTCTCTCTAGACGTCAATCTAAGCACGGCACTGCGTGATTGCTTTCACAAGCTGGGAGATCGTTTGCGCGAAAGCCGCGCTCGCGCTGAAGCGCGCGAGGAAGTATTTTTCTTCATCCGGCGTCCGATCTGCAGGTAGTTTCCCACCAAATCAGGCAGTGAGTCGCTGTCGAGATCCTGAGAGCATGGATACTGTTCCGGAGTGCTGGGTTCGAATGGGGTTGGGTGAAAGGGAAACAGCTGAAAGGGTTCAAGTGATAATATTCAAGCAATGAAAGAAAAATACTACCATGATGAAAACATAGATAAAAACTACAAGAATGTGGAAAGTTAAGCATTCGGCCACGGCTGCGGCAACCATTAAAAATATAAATATACGGGCAATAAATTAATACCCAATGGTTGACAAATGGCTAGCGAACTTGAAACGGCTGACAGCCTGATGGTCGACGCATGAGGAGTCAGTGCAGGTAGCTTTATCCTATGAGGCGGAAGCACAATGGACAAGAATGAACATTCATTCGAACATCAGATGTGAAACAGCTATACGTAACATTCTATGCTAGGCTTAGTCAAACGTTACCTGAAACGTCCAATGCTCTCTTGGCGTTTCAATGAACTGCCTATAACTGACAAATATCCGTCAGGCAAATGGCGTAACTATGGAAATTACAGAAAACCCTCGCGATCACGTAAGCATTGCATGTTACGTCTCACATTTTCGGTCACATGGAGTAACAAGGGTAATTTTAAGAAGGTTACATGAAACACCGGCATTACATGAAATGCCTAGTTTTTCCCTAAAATGCCGAATTCCGCCAAACACCTACGACATACACACACGCACACACCCCCATATATATATATATATATATATATATATATATATATATATGTAAATATATATAGCCAGCCTTTTATTTGATAAAGGATACCAAAAATCTGTGCTGTCACTCTATTGAATAAAATTCCTGATTCTTGGTTCCATTCCGTGTTCCATTAGCAACGTTCTGCCTATTCGTTATCTATTACAGCCATTATTTTCCTTATCGTTGGCAATTCTCCTTGTTGATACCGCCAGAAAATATCGGGGACGGGAAAATCAGTTTTGGAGGGGCCGAGATCAGGAGGGGGAGGGGCCTGGCCCAACAAGAGAGATATAAATCTGCACACCTGGTTGTCAGCAAGTGTTAGCTGCTGCAATCCAATGGTTAGGGCCCACAACGCCTCGACATACGTTGTGGCGCATCATCGCTTGAGAAAAGATGCAATTTCATGCTGACACTTTCAAGGGTGCCGATAGCAGAAAGTCGCCTTCACCGCCGAAAGAAACATCAGCAGCGCTGGACTCACATTTGGACGAAGACGCTGTCAAATGGATCACAAAAGGGCTCTTCGCCGCACGTGGGCCCAGCAACTAAGTGCCAAGTTCATAGTGGCGCCCAAAGTGGACAAATGAAATTAGCTCTCCGACTAAACTTGTCTACACCAGAGACAGCAGGCGGGGGTCAATATTGCCAGCTGGTCTCCAGAACACGGCTAACAAAGACGGATGCGGCCATCTTCCCGACAATGAATCGTTCCGAACGGGAGAGGCCCATTCTGTTTACGACTGTCCTGAGATATTTCAGCTCGGTCTTTTTCTGTAATCCAGGGGCTTGTGATAGCGTGACCGAGCGTGAACTTGATACGCCAAAAACCGGACAGATGAAGAGCTTAGGAATGGTCCTCCAGTAAAATAAGAGGCGCAGGGGCTCCATCATGTCACTTTGAATGGGAGTATAGCAAAGGTGGCCCCAGACAGGGGTGGATTCAGCGGCAAGGTTTCGGGGTGGGGCAAACCGGACTTTGCTGGGTATGGATGGTAAACCAGCGAGTCAGCGACGGGGGGGGGGGATTAGGGGCTGTGGAAGACGCTGCCCGTGGGTTCGGAGTGCCCAGCGACTTCAAACTGTGTAGTAATAGCCACGTGTTTGAAGGGGTCAAATGGCTGTTTGCTTTCCCCCTATCGCGGTTAAAGGCCATGGCCGAGAGCCCCTGGATCAGCCGCTGGCCCCAGAAACCAATCTATCAAAGTAGAAAGTACAGACTTTCGGCCAAGCCTCATCGGATTTGCATTCATACTGGCGCCAAGCCGTTTTTACAGAGTTGCGTGGATAAAATGCGCTTATATTTCGACACAGATGCAATGTAGCTTCCGTTTTGCTTTAAAACCCTACACTGTGGGCGAGGGTCGGGGCTTAATATATGTATATGTATACATATATATATACGTATATATATATATATATATATATATATATATATATATATATATATGCCAAAGATCGAGCGACTTTTCCCCAGGCGACGAACCAAAGAACACTGGAGGATTTTTATGGTGTCGTCTAACTCCATGACACGGCCGGCCCGCGTGCCATTCTGGGTCTCGAACCCAGTTCATGCCACGTAATGGATATGTTGTCCGGCTCCTGATCCATCTGGCTACCACGGCGCTTGACCCAACTCGACACCAAAGGATAAATGGATTCGGAGATTACAAAGACACGTTATGCCCTCCCCTATTCCATTCCGGAAATCAGAGATTAGACAAGTGAACTAATGTTAAGCATGTATTCGTCCTGCATCATCTATGCAACGGAAACGATGGAGCATAGCACAATCCCATTTCATCACAACATGCCAAGAACTGTTCCCAGCTCTCGAAAATCCGCTCCAAACTGCTGACCCTTCCCACCACTATCCCGACGAGTCCTCAGCCAAATCTGCCATAGTCGGAGACTGGGGTGAGGCAAACGCTAATTTTTTACTCATTATTCACTATGCAACGTCACACAGAATTAACGTGAAAAGGTCTTGAACTGTTGGGGGACAAGACCACCGATGCCAGTACTACACGAGTTGGCTTCACCTCACAAACCGAAAACGCCACCTGATGGTGGCGCTACCGACGACAGCTAAGAAAGCTACCACTCGCGAGCCACATTATGTGCAATCTGTCTGTTGGCAGCTATTAAATGCGTCTCCAAACCTAATGATACCTCACCTGAACAACCTAACCCGTCCTAAACCTACTGCTACACCTACTCCTGTCCCCACGCTGAAGTCTCCCGACAGATAAGCTTTCGTTTTGGAAAATGAGCAAGGTTTGACTACCAGGACGAGTTTACTGTAGTTCTGTAGAAGACTGGTTGCACCGTCGCTACTTTTGGTGCCAATGTGACGGGCAATGAGCTTGAATGGCGATGCGATGCCAACTCGTAGATTTCCCCGAAACATGCCCCTTGGCTCCGTCGGTGCCTTCCTGTTCCATCTTCACCAAACGATACAAAAGTAAGAACACAAGCTTCCGTATTTTGCGCCATTTTAATTTCTTATTATTGGACAATACACAAAATACAAATACGTTCTTATTGAAGACGTCTTTTGCATTCATTCTGATCCTGTAGCCGTTGCACAAGCGCTGGCATGCAGTTGCCCATACTCAATCCTGGCTCGTGCTGCATCATTTTTGAATGATGCAGTTTGAATGATGCTGTACGGTTGCCATTTACTGTCGGATTCAACTTTTCCCTCTTGTTCTTTGTTTCCCGGTTGGCACATTTACGTCACTGCTATTAAAAAATAATGTTCTTACCAATAACCGTTCAAACTCCAGGCGATTGGCATTTCGATTTGTTATCACGTTGCCGACCTGGCCTGAAATAATGAACGGCGCGTTATGAACATATTGGCTGGGAGATGAAATCCACATTGATCCAACGCTTTGGACATAAACAGAACATTATCCGCAGTCTCTATGATTATCTACATTAAAAAACGCCTCACATGAAATTTACTCTTGAGATGTTTTTTATCTACATACATGATCTACAAAGCTGACTCTCTGGTACGTCAAATCGCTTATCCTCGTTGCGATTGCAAATAACTCTTCATTTAACCTCAGCACCGTCTTTTTGATATCTGTCAGTCTAATCGTCTTACTATATTCTTGTCCTTCATTAATCTGTAACGAAAATCCTGGTTCCGGCTAGTTTCCTCTAGCCAGGCGTGCCTGCCGTGCCCCTTTCCCGGGGGGGGGGCTGGTTAAGAACCCCCCACTTCGAGCCTGGCCCCGGTCCCCGTCGGCTCGCTGCCAGACCAGGAAGTCCCGTGACTCACCACAATGGCCCTGTCACACGCCGGACGTATGACCGGACGGCATGCGTCTCGCGGGCGGCGAGCTGGAAACTAGGGTTCTGATTGGGCTCGATCGCCGGCAGATCCGGAGAACATGGCACAGCCGAGGCCGGATATTAAGGCCCATGTCACAGAACCGTGCCGCAGCCCAGCACGTGACTAGATACCACGCCGCACGCTACCGTGTGCGCTCGGACAAAGATTACTGCCACTTACCAACAATTGTAGCGAAGATAAATACGCCTATGAGGTAGCTGACGATGGTGAAAAGGTACCTGTGGGAACAGGTGTGTGAGCTAG
Source organism: Capitulum mitella (assembly GCA_030062745.1). Classification (NCBI taxonomy): domain Eukaryota; kingdom Metazoa; phylum Arthropoda; class Thecostraca; order Pollicipedomorpha; family Pollicipedidae; genus Capitulum; species Capitulum mitella. The sequence continues at coordinate 16,364,237 of CP099839.1, read as the reverse complement.
CATTCGTGCCAATGTTATTAAACGAGGCTTGAGATCCACGCCGACGTTAATAAGCAGGACTCGAGATACTTGTACTGGATATATAAGGTGGCCTCTGATGCCATTTCAGAGGGGCCAATATCCTGAGAAATGTTCGCAGAAACCCAGCAGCACGCTTATTGCGACTTGTTATTGACTTATAAGTCAAATAAATCTCTGAAACTGCCTTGTACGGGCCGATCCTGAGTCGGATTTGATGGCATGCAGACTCCGACGACGTCGTAAGGCGCGCACTGACTATCCGTTTGTGATTAAGTATCAGACGTTTAGCTCTCATAATGTCCACCCGAATGCATAGACCACTAAAGGTGTCTTTGCTCTCATGTGTGAGGGTATTTATGGGTTCAATAACGTCTACTGTAAAAGCTCGACTGGTTTCAGGATTTCAGCTCACGCATCACGGGTCAGCTCTCCATTCTTCCGGAAGCGTTCTCGACCCTTCTGTTCGTGAAACACCCAAAGCAGTTTGAACTTAACCTGGGACTAGGTGAAGTGAGCAACTGCAATCAGTCGATAAAACCTCACTCTTGCTCCTGAACTTAGGCTGAGCGACATTGGAATTTGTTGCAGAGATCGGTTGAGATGCACTGCACAGGCACTCTGCCCGCAGCGGACGTGCTGCTGTCTGATTGATGGTTCGCGACGACGGGAGACCGGCTGCGCGGTAGAACTAAGACGGAAGAGTGCATCCACAGCAAGTCGCCGGGCCGGAGCCCATCTGGGCTCGAGGCTGGCCAGAAAATTTATGACTGCTGCCCATTTGAAAACCCCGTTCAAATGAGAAATAAGCGTGTTCAGTGCCAGGATGATAACAGGACAAAGTGGAGATATTGGTTTACGGAAGGAAGGGACATTATTCAAAGGCTCATTCTTTTTGGACAACACCCAGGGAAAAATGTTACTGGGGAGTCCAGTTGGACATTTGCTATGACGAACAAACTGTAGTCAGGCTGATCATATCAGTGCAAGAGTCGTGGATGCAAAGACAACGCCCTGACCTCAGATTAAGCTCCATTATAAATTCACGGGAAAGTTACTGGATAAAAGGCGATGTCAAAGTTGACCCCATTGAAACAATTCAACTATTCGTACGACTCGCATGAGCCTCATGAAAAATGATCCCGTCAATGCAGGGTAGAGTCTGATTTGCGGCGTAACAGCAGTAGGTTCTGCGTCGGAAATGGAAAAGTTCAATGACTTTTCAGACAAGCGAATCGGTCAGAGCTCCATGAATTCCAGAACAGGACCTTTCCGATACAACAGCATGCTACAACACCAAATGGAGTCCTGGCTCACTGCCGTTACGACCACTCTCCGGCTCGCCGCTGCTTCCAGAGATCCCGACAACAAAGCTAGCGTCCACTGACATTTCTGAGACAGAAATGAACCATTGGGAACACCCGTGCTGAAATAATGGCTTCATCAGCAGTACCGTACGAACGTTCATAGTCACGTCTTTGTGTAGGAGAGATCTAGATTTCGCCATCCAGAGGTTCCAGCCAATAAGCAGGAGTGGATCCAGCGTGTTCTGTGATGGAAGACAATGCACGTGACGAGATGCGTTGCTATGACGCCAATTAATTGGAAACAAATGATGATTGCAACACGCTGGAAAATCGGTACAAAGCATTTACCCAGCTTTAAAATAAGTGCAAACAAATATGGCACAAAAAGAGAACGTGCCTGGGGTTCTGTTTTCAACCTAATCTTTGACCAAATCGTGACTTTTAAGGTCTTGTCGCCAAACTCGACGATTAATACCAGTTGCCTCGCTATAGATTTGGGGACATTTGTTTTCCAACCAGTGCCCGGCACGCAGACTTGACCAGAGCCGAACCCAGCAGTGTTTGCGACCCTGCTGTCGCAGTCGTCCTATCCTATTGTCCAGGCACTGTTCTGAGGTATGCAGCCAGCCGGTCGGCTCCCAGCGGCCGGTCATTCGGCCCGGCGGCAGGTTGACCCGCCACCGCCGGGCCGGGCGCCGGCCCCCGATAGCGCCGTATCTCGCCGCCCACAGCCGGCCAAGGCGATTCCGGCGCGCCTTGCGCGGCGCCGCGCGGCCGCGTCATTACCGGCCGGCGGTGCCACCATTGTCGGCGGCGGCAGTACATCACAGCTGGCCGGCCGGACCGAGCGCACGTCACACATCATTAAGACGCCGCTCTCGGCGCCCGGCACCAGGGACTGCGTCACGCCCAGTTACCCGCCGGGCCGGCCGGGGAACTACACGGACGGCTGGCGGCCGGGCGGGTCAGCCGGGTCAGGGGTCGCCGGGCTGGCGCGCGGTCCCGACCCGGCTGGCGCGCGGCCGGCCGCGCCGCCGCCGGGTCCTCGCTCAGGGCGAGTCAGCAGCCCGGGCGCCCAGGGCGTCCGCCGGCGCGCCGACCGCCGGCACAGCGGCAAGCGTCCACTCTGCGTTTCGCCTCGAGACCTACACGGGAGCGGCCAGCCTCGCGCGGTCGAGTCGGCAGCGCGCACCGATCTCGGGCTGCCTGCCGACGCGCCCGGGGACTGAGACGCCCTGAGCGGGGCCCGGCGCCGGGGAACGCCCCACCACTGACCCGGTGTTCGAGTTGATCTGCGTCAGGCGCGATTTGAAGGTGCGCCGGCCCATTTTGCAGGAGCTCGAGTTGGCGAAATACAGGGCAGATCGGTTGCTGCTGCCGGCGGAAGGAGCGCCGTCAGACCGACCGAGCGCCCTGACCGGAGACGGGCCGCACGTGGACCTAACAGGGAGCTGACACGGGTATGACGCAGAGCTGGCACAGGCCTAACACGTCTGACACGGAGCTGGCACTGGCCTGACATATCTGACACAGAGCTGACGCAAGTCTGATACAGAGCTGATACAGGCCTGACATATCCGACATTGAGTTGACACTGACCTGACATATCTGGCACGGAGCTTACATAGGCCTGACATTTATGACGCAGAGCTGACAATGGCCTCACACATATCTGACACGGGCCGACATAGGCCTCACACATCTGACGCAGAGTTGATACGGGTCTAGCATTGCTGAAATAGAGCTGAAACTGGCCTGAGTATCTGACATAGAGACGACACAGACCCCACATCTCTGACACACAGCTGGTACGGGTCTGACGTATCTGACACAAAGCTGATACAGAACAGCTTTACATTCCGAGAAAACAGCTGACACAGGCCTGATACGGGCCTGGCATACATGGCACAGACCTGATATACCTGATATCGAGTTGGCGCAGGCCCCTCACAAGTTTCACGTATCTGACACAGAGCTGAAAGTTCTGACACATGCCTGATGTACCTTACAGACTTGACTAAGTGCTAAAACATGCTCCTAACACAGACCTGACGCAGACATGGCAGACTTACGAACGTTGCACGGACGTGATGAATGCCCAAAAGTGTCTCTGGCACACTCCAGGCCAAACCTGACACAGAACTGTCACACGCCCGACACACGTCCAGCATCGATCAACGGTCGAACCGAGGCCCGGACGGAGAAGACGCCTGACAGACTGGTGAGCGAGATGTTCCAGATACACGGGCACGGAATGAGGCATGCAGCACAGACGGGAAGACACAGGAAATACGTGCCACAAGGTGGAAAAGCGACAAAAAAGTGGAAGAAGGAAAGATAGTGATCATCATCATTTATTCGTATGCCATCCACAAAACATAGCTTTTCAGGACAACTGTCGTTTTACATACAATGAACTTACACACGTAAAAAATGGGAGGTATACAATGAAAGGAATACACCGTCAAAGTCCTGGCGATAAAAGAACGTTTCAACAAGAACCAATCGTTCCCGTCATACCTAGCGATACGATCCCAACCATTCCCGTGCGAAACCCAGCCACTGTGACGGCGTTCTGCATCTCACCCGGCGCCTCGTTCCACTTGGCACTGACACGGAACCGTCAGCCGACGTCGTAAAACAACGTCAGGAGGACTCTGTGCTGACTCGAGGCACGTGCAGCAGTTCTGCTGCCGAGCTTTGGGTTTGTCGCGGTGCGACAGCAGACTTTTTAGGCAGATAGGTGCATGCACATTGTGCAGCGATACACCGTGGCTAGGTCTCGCTCAGCAATAAGCTGGTCAGTTTCCGGCCATTTGAGTTTACTCAAGACACAAACTATACGCTCCTGACGTCGGCAGCATTAAACGATCCTGGCGCTGTGGTTGATTATATTTTGAACGTGCTTACGCTGGGTCCCGATGCAACCAGCCCAGACTGTGGCGCGACACATAATGTGTGCGAAAACTAATGCTTCCACCAGAAATTCTTTCACTTTTTCTGGAAGCCGGCGTGAGAGCTTGGAAATGCCAGTCAGCGTTACGTCACAATGGTGCACCCTGACAAAAATGTCACTCTCGAAGGCAAGATCATTCCCCGCAACGACAGTTTTGGTAACAACGACCAATTTTTTGGTTACCAAAATTTTGGTAACGACCAAAATTTTGGTAACAACGGATGGGTGCAACGCTACTTTGTCAAAACGCGCTCCAAAATTTCGGTCGAGCTTTCTCTACCGTGAAGACATAAGAACAATTAGTTTTTGTACGATAAATCTTAAGAATGTTTAACACAAACTGCTCAAGCTCTCCTGGCTGGCTGGGATTGTTAGATTGGAGAAACTACACGTTGTGAGCATATGGCACTGTCTTGGTATTACTCAGGAACGATGTTGTCATTCGTAAAAAGCAAAATGAGTACGGGTCCTAAAAAAGAGACTCGCAGCACGCCGTGATGTCGTAAAAGAACGTACGTGGCCGACGCCAGGCAGATGAACCACGAGGTGCCGTTCGTGGAAGAACGCAACAGAAAACACAGCATGGAACAAACAACAGAGCTACGACAGAGATGAATGGACTCCTTACAGACACAGACTGGATACGGCTGGGCACGAGACAGTTTAGAAACGACGCGACAAGGTGGCGTCCAGATGAAGACCCGAGTCTTATTTGGGCTTTCAAGAGCAAGCCACTTCGCGTAGCACGGATAGCAAATAGTGCCACGAAAGCTGAGGGCATCAGCAAAGCAGTGCCTGCGCTGAGCAATGCAGCCATATCATGCATTCGTAACTATTCCTTCTTTGAGCATAAATTGAGTGCGACAGCCAAGAACATAACAATAGCGACATACCCTTAGTCCGAAAACACATGCTCCAGATATCCACACTTTCAGGTATCTAAAACTTCCCGGACGGGCCATCACAAATTTCGCGGTGTCGCCTTCACTTTGCCCTAATTTTAGAGCTGGACGGATACATGGCATTAGCAGAGCGATATCCAAAATACGAGTACATTTCTTTCGAAAAGGGTGCCAGCGTATACGTTCCAGAACCTATCGTGCAAAATGAAATTAATTTCATTTGGTATCAACTAACTAGTGTGAAACTGAAGCAAAACATTGTTTTCAATTCAGGAACGGAACGGAAAAATCAACAAGACTACAATACTTAATGCGGAGATGACCTTTGGTAACTTTGATGCTAAATTACCACTGTCGGGGACATGACGTACAAAAAAAAAATAGATAGCATTCGATGTTAGCTTATTTCCTGCAAAAAATGTTTTTTTTTCAAAGGCTGCTTAACCAAAGTCTAAGAAATGAAGGGTAATGGATCTAAGTCAACAGGTACACTTTGGGGAGAGCAACGTAATATTTAAGAGCTAGCAGCCATTCCGGCCATGGCCACGTAAAGATACGGTGGCACCTAATCATTATGCACTGAGCGGAAGCCTTTGCCATACCCTCACAAAATTCAAGAGCTAAAATCCTGCAATTAGCATGATTCAAGTCAGAATCGTAACTAATTCAGGGCAGGGGCCAAAGGATTAAAACGCAACATAATATTTCATCGCAGGAAAACTAAGACTGTGAAACAGAACAGAATGAGGGTGGTCAATTTGTCTTTCTCAATGATCCTGCCCCGCTACTGCCAAGACATATCTAACAGGTTCGACCGCTTTTTATTTCCTCGATTGCGATCCAGAAAATAAATGCTGAACGATGGTCACCGCAGGCAGATTAAGTAAATAAGGGACCATCTGATGCCGAAATAAGGCAGTCCAAATAGTGTTCTGCCATTTTCTCCTCTCGTTGGCATTCGAAAACTTTGTCTATGGCAGATGGCGGCCGGCACATCGTTTCACGGCTTCCGACACGAAAAAAGCATTTGGTGATAGACACCGGCGAACCGTAAACGAGGGCTCGGCGAAATGTTTCTTTTCAGTTCGTTCCAGAGCCATCAGGAGCCGTGTCTGTCGGAGCCTTCGCATACCTGACAGGTCCAGCTAATACCGACCACGCCGTTACCTCAACTGAACACTCCCGGTATTGTCAAACATCACCGCACACCGTGGTCGAAGGAAACGAGAAGAGGAAAATATTCGTCTTCGGTTTAGAGACAAGGCATCCTGACGACTACTCAGCATGGATGCGGTGACTAAAATACCAGAGTATTGATTGTACAAGAACGCCTACGGCGGCTTATTGTGGCACGATGATCCAGCCAGCGATGTGACATCAGACATTTGAAATAGCTTTTAGTAATTTATCTGTTAATTTTAATTGCCAGTTCTGTGAAACGATTCATTTTCTCTAAACTAATAACGGCATCCAAATTAGTTCTCCTCGGCAGTATCATTAACGCATGAACTGCCAAATAATCGGTTCTAGAAATTCCATACTGTATACTGGCTGTGATGGGAGGACCACCAGGCGCAAACAGAATGGGAAGACCAACGCAATGATTCTTAACGTAACACGCATTTGACTAATTGGCAGTCCACAAAAGTAATATTGAAAGCTTAATTTGAGGCAGTGCACCCGTTCCACCGGTACGCGTCTTGTTAATGAAGATGGTCACAGCCAGTAGTGGCGCCGTGTATTCAGAAAGGAAGGGCCAAAAGCAAAGCCGACGGGTTGTCACTTTGGGGTCAGTGGTTTTGGTGAACCGCGGTATGAATAATGTTAAATTTTCCCAAGCCAGGGAGAGGCCATTGCCCCTTCATTGTGTGGAGCCCCCACTGCTTACAGTCTTGTTAGGAGTGCTGCGTATTAGCACTGTCTTAACCCGATTCCAATATGAGGTTCAGAGGCCCCTTCCCCTACTCCTTTTTATGGCCATTTACTGGATTTCTAAAGCAGCTTCACGAAACCTGGCCATTTTTTCATCTGTTCTCCCTTCCTATCATGACACGTTTTCATACGTTTTTTTCTCAAGGACAAAACCAGGCCACGTTTTTGGCTGTCAAAGATAAAGGTTTTAAGATAGAACTTAAACTTTTTACGAGCGTATAGGTAAATCGTTGGGCAACCATACAGAAATATTTTAGTTAGTCTGAAATGGCTTCACAAGACCAGGTCAGACTCAGAAACCAAAACTTGATTTTACCTGAATACTTTTTTATGCTAATTTTCATCCAAATGACATGACTCAAAACAAAGCTCTCTACATGAGGTTCAAGTTTCAAGTTTATATCAGCTTGGGTCACAGTGTTATGACCTAAAATGTTCGTGAGCGTACCCTACATCACGATGGCCGTGAACAGGACTTTGATAGTCGATCCAAACGGTTGGAAACACCTCCAGACACTATGAAATTATCTAAAGATCATTTCATGTGACCCTGAGGCCTTTTGAGGTCGTTTAAGGTGACCTGATGAGCATGAGACCACAACAGTCCCCCTTTTTTCATGCCCCTGGCGTCGCCTAGGCCGACGTTGCACAAATGATGTAATACAGTTTCTACGTCTTAAATATAGCATGACTAAAACAATCCTCAAACATATTTTAAAAGATTATGTTGCTTCATTTTCGGAAAAATATTCCCCCATTTTTCAAACCCTATGGACGCCTACAAATTGTCGAGAACTCCAACCGTAATGGCCAACGGGAAAAGCCGAATCAATTAAGTCTTGGTTCATGTCCATTGCATCAAAATCGGTCCATAAACAGCGAAGTTATAACAGTCAAAAAATATTTCTTATGTCTGACTCTTTGCTCCCCGTACCACACCTTTCTCAGTCCATGCCAATTGCATCCAAATCGGCCCATGAACAACGGAGTTATCAGAAGTCAAAAAATGCTCCCTTTCTGACTTTTTTGCTCCCTTCAGAAACTTTGATGCTTAGGTAACACTGCCGGAGACATGACGTACAAAAATACAGCAAATTGAAAAGTATCTCCGATGTATTCGTCGTAAAAAGGAAAAAAAAAATTGGAATGATTTCAAAATTTCTTTTCATTAAAATGTAGTTCAGACCACCACGGATCGAAAATCGTTCGCTACGGTGAAATCTGACGGGTAGTTGTCAAGATCTCGGGGGGAAAGAGCCGAGAATGCGTCCCAGCGCTTCGGGGAAGGGAATGCGGTTTAAACAAAAAGCCGGGCAAAGTTTGTCGAAGTTATCAGAAATTATCACCTGAGAAATTACCAGTGCAAGGAAATTGCACTAAAATGCATTGCGTATGCATATATTAACCTGTCTTAGTTTTGGTTCAAAAATGAGAAGCACAAGAACAGTACATAGATACTGTGCTACACAACCTTGTAGGAAATTACCTCCACTGAAAGAAATTGTAGGGGCCCAGTTGGTTGTATTTACCGGTGATATGCTCCAATGAGCTCAACAGAAAGACCGATGCTGACAACGATGAGAACCAATTTGACGTTGACGAACTACCCCATTCAGACTCCGCTGGTCAAAGAGGATCTATAGGAGGATTTGGACCAGTCTAACGTATAGTGTGGGCTTTAATTTGCAGAGCGGCAGAGAACAGTCGATAGACCCACTCAACCTCAACTCTCGTCCAAGCGGCACCCTTACGTGGGCGGGCAGGTCCGGAGAGGGAGGACGTTTTGACTCGTATCTCGTGAACGAAACGTCGGAGAAAAATGAAACTTATATCAGCGGAAAGCTCGCCATAAGCGCATTCAAATGCACACAGAATGTTTGGAAAAGTTTGAAAAATAACGTAGTTTTTGGCCCATATATATACAAATATAGGGTTTTCTGAGGAGAGCTCTACGTCCGCTCCTAATAAACTAAAGCAATTCTGAGCATGCCAATGAGAAACTTATAGAACGTAGACTGCAGTGACATGTAAACACCGATGACCCAAAGTGACCTGACTTGACCTTGTGACTTGACCTAACATTTAGCCGTTTTTTCTGCTTCATTTCGTGTTCTGCCGATCAATAACAATGCAAACAAAAGGGAAGGGAGTACCTGTAAACTGAAACTCCTTGGATTTCACAACTATCATGAATGGGAAGCTCTATAAGCCTGGTCATATGACCTGACTGACGTGGGATCATGACCTGATCTGAATCACGCTTGGCTTCAATTTTCATGCCCAAATCTGTCATTGACTCATGGAATAAGCCAGACAGATAAAGCTGGACATGAGGATATGAACTTAGTTTGTACCACGGTGACCTCGCATGACCTCAGGTGACCTCAGGCCATTTCACAACTTGGAAGCGTCTTGCTGAAATTTTGTACTGCAAAATCGACTTCAGTACCTATTTTTATTCCAGAGCTCATCAAAATGAGATTTAGATTCCTTTTTGCTAGTTCGCCGAAAATGTGACTTGACCTGACTGATGACCCTTCATGTGGGTCAGCACTGTTTGCCGTGTTTAGTGATTTCCTCGGCACAGATAAGGCATTTCAGGTACCAACAAGATGAAGGAACGTTTCAAAACCGTTAGAAATAGGAAAATAGGGTGGCACTTAAGCTGACCTCAGGTCACTGACCTTTACCTTGACAAAGAATTCGAAATTACGTAATTCTTAGCAATGTCCTTGACTACTATCCCTGACAGTTTCAGGTCGATCTATGGCACGGTGTGCTTTGTAGAAAACTTCTTAAAATCGGAGATTTTACGTGACCCAGATCAATGACCTAACACGACAAGAAATTGAAAATTCTGCAGGACAAGCGCAAGGAATGTAAAAAATGTACTGAACACCAAAAGCCCGGGGAATGTCGAAACGCCTCCCCCGTTGGGCAAGGTTAAGAAGTGGGTTATAGAGGGTAATTCTATTTGATGGTAACTGAAAACTCAGCAAAAGACTGCGCTTCATCCTGAAGCAGGGACCGACTGAGGTTTCTACAAGAGACGGTTTCACGAGGAAAAAGGGAACGCGACTGTCGAAATTGCTGATAGTAAATCGTTAAACAGGAAATAAAATTGTGAGGTGAACAGGTTACGGTTTATTCATGGTCAGTTTCAAACCCGTCTCGGTTTCGTCGTCATATGGTAAAAGGGCACGGAGCGAACAGTTCACGATAAACGTGAACTGTTTATCGTGAACTATCTGCTCCGTGACCTTGTACTTAACACCTGACGACGAACCCAAGACGAGTTTGAAACCGGCCGCGAATAAACCGTAACCTAGTCGCCTCACGATTTTATTAAACGTCTAACGATTCATGACCGCTGAGGCCATGAACTGTTGAAACGTAATTTAATTTGCTATTTTGTTACGATGGCTGGAATTTGTTGGAAAAGTTAAAACGTAATTTGTTACGATGGCTGGAAAACTTCGATAAACATTGCTATCGGTTAGGTTCCGGCGTTTACTTCCCGGCACCAGCCAACATCCTCCTGACAGCCACCAACACATTAGAAATTAAATGCTGTGTTTGTCAGCTTCACGGTACCGCTCGTCTGCAGACATAGACCTGACTCTTGACGCTCGAACGCTCCCGTCCGGTGATTTGCATTAACTCCGGGTGCTCGTCGCTGCTGAGACGCGGTACTCACTGACAGTTGGTCTCTGGCGTGGGCAGGTCGCCGATGGTCGTCAGGGTAAGCGTGGACCAGTACACCGAGCCCAGGTACATCCTGGTGAGCGTGGTGAACTCGCTCGAGAGGTGGTACGGGTAGGCCCAGTTGCCGCGAAAGTCCTCTGCCTCCGATAACAGGTAGTAGAAGCAGCCGAACCAGTGTGCCAGCAGCAGCAGCACGTGCACCAGCATCGCCACACGCCACACGTTGGGGAACAGCGTCCGCGACTCCACCATGTAGTAGTAGCTGCGAGTGCGGTACGCCTTGATGAAGCGCGGGAAGCGCAGCATTGGGTGCACGCCCAGCGTCAGCTGCAGCATGTCCAGCGGCAGGATTGACAGCAGGTCCAGTATGAACGGCCGCGAGAAGACGTAGTGGCGCGCCAGCTTCTTGGTGTCGTAGACCATGAGTCCCTGCTCCAGGTAGCCGGTGCGCAACTGAACGACGATGTCGCTCAGGTAGACGAGGTCGCTGAGCGTGTCGCCGGCAATCCACCAGCGGTGCACCTTCTCCTGCAGCTCCGGAAACGCCTGGCGCACGATTAGAGTCCACACGTTGTAGAGCACGCACAGCGTCAGCAGGAACAGCCAGCAGAAGTAGAAGTTCTCGTCCGGGTTGATGACACTCCAGGGGGGCTTTTTCCGTCGTCTGCGCGCCTTCCAGTCCGTGCCGCTGGAAACCTTCTCGCTGTCGTTGAGCGTGTCCTCCATAGTGTCCTGGGAACAGCAGCACCATGAGACAGATCGCAACAGCGACATTGTAGGCAGTGTAGGTGGTGGTCGTGTAGTGACAAGGCCGGAACAGCCTATTTCACGAAAAGTCATGGGTTCATTGTCATCTACGTAGCACAAATGTTTACTTTAACTGAAACGGAACTGAGTCCGGATTAACGGAAAATAAGCACAGACCAACAGCAAAAAGAGTCCGAGGCTCATGGTTCTGCGACGGTTCTTGCTGCTGACGGTAACGAACAATCTGACATTACGATGGATTCAGTTCGCGAGATGCAGTCTTTCGTTCGCGTTTCGGACTACACCGGATCATCAGCTGAAGACAATGCCGTGAAGACGGTGCCGTTCACCTGAGCCTCTACGATTTGTCTTGTAGAAAACCTGGTGATGAAGGAGTCCTCCCGTTTCAGAGTGGGCTTCTGTTTGTGAGCGGACGCCAGCGCCCCGGACAGCTGCACTGTTGTTCGAAGCTTCATCCAGCGCTGGTTGCTTTTCATCCTGATACAACGAGGCGTCAGGTTACGGTCGTCGGCAATCGATCGCCATGATTAAACCAGGAGCGTTACTCAAGACCAAAGGTTATCATGGCGTTCCTAACTTTGTGTTGGTATACAGACGTAGGAACGCAATATTATACAGTTAAATGGCGACAAAAGTTTCAGATGTAATTTCGTCACTTCGTGAAGCGCGAAATTAAGTGGTCAATCCAAGCAGTTGTAACGTTGATGGGTGAATCTGGCGAGATTAAATCTTTCTTCGTGTAAAATATGATTGGATCTTGCATACATTCCTGAAATGTTTTTATGTAAAACGCGTTCAGGAAATCAAACCACATGAAATCATTTTATAAATATCCAAATCGTTCCATGGAGATACCACAGCCATAGCGTTGTTTGCTTATGTTTTTTATCTTATTATGTTTTTTTTGTTTTGTTTTGTTATATTTACTTAAGTATGGTTATCTTGCGTCACGTGAAAATATGGGAAGGACTGTTTGCCCCTTTGTCCAGAATGATTTCTCGGCAAAACGGCCCAAGTCTGTGGACATAAGGGAGAACTAAAATTATGCTGTCAGCTGCGAAAATCACCCACACAACAGGCATTTATAATTATTAGTAGCTTCCGCGAGCTCCAATGTATCAAACAAATCATCCATCGCAGAACTGTACGGATGAAAGGACCCTTTTTTATTTTTATTGCCGACTCAGACTACCTAAAAATACACAAGTGTCACGGCAAAATACTGTCTGAACAACTACGACAGCAAGCGAACTAGAATACCTGAGCTAATGCGGATAGGGAACAACAGCTAGGGACCAATCAAATGCAGGCTGTACACATGGTGCAACGGGACCGATAAATGATTGTAGTGCTGCCGATTCCCTCTGACATTTCTCGACAGCAACCGTGGCATCATCGACGACTTCGACTGTGGATATGGTGTTTGTGAAGCGCATCAAGCATAGGTGGGATGGAACGGTGGAAATCGTGCGGCCGACTACCGCACAATCTGTTGCACAATTCTAAGCTCCATCCCATCGCTTGCGATAAAATAATTAAATTAGTAATACGTCTGTTTCATCAGGATTTTCGCCAACAAGATGAGGAAATTCTAGAGCTTAGAGCAAGTCAATTCTCGTCTGATGATTTATAGTCAGATAGAGAAAAGGGCATTGCTTGACTACGTATTAATTCCGGTGAGTGCAGGACATATGTATTGTAAACAAGAAATGAAATTGAGACCTTCTAAATCAATGAAAACGTTTCTTTTCCAAGACAACGTTTAACCGTTAAGTTATTGCTAAGGACGGTAATGAATAATTTGTCCTCACGGCTGCGTTCCAGTGAGCACATCAAATCAATAGCAACAACGTCAAATACCAAACGCACGGCGTCGACTTCTGTCGTCCGTCGGGCCACTTCCAAGAGAGTGCGCTCTCCACTAGCATCCCCGACATCGCGACATGTCGAAAAGTGGAAAATCAACAGCTGGCTTCATCCTTTGGCAAAACGACATCGATTTCCGATCATTCAGCAGAAGAGCACCTATGGCCCTCTGGCGGTGGAAAGCGACTCTCGCGTGGCTCGATGCGGCGGCAGGACAGAGGCCGGCCGACCCCCTGTCCCCGAGGTCTGGCTTTCGCCCCGGCCGGCTGCTGACGTCGGGGAGTACTGGGGGCCGTCGCCGGGCCGGCAGCCGTCAGGCCGCAGGCTATTGCCGCCGGGCCCGTGTTTGCCGAACGGCCGATGAGAGACGCTGTTTGCCGGTCGGCTTCGCTGTGGCGAGGGAGATCGCCGGCGGGCAGTAATCCCAGCACCGACCGGGGACCGGCCGTCAGACCTGGACCGGGCACCAGCGAGCAACGAGGCCGACTCATGGTCCCAGAGATCGGTAACGGTTCGGCCACCGCGCGCTGGAAATAAACAAGGTTCGATCACGGCCGCGGATGAATATCAACTGGATTTGGTCAAGGAGGGAACGAAGAATCAGGTTGGCCAGATCACAAGGCGAAAGAAAGTGATCGAAATGCGGCATCTTACTCAGAGCTGAGCAGATACGTTGAGCTGAACATAAGACAGAACATCATCCCGGCTTGGATTCCTTTTACTCAAAATTTTGTACAGAAAACGTGTGACAGCCACCCCTGAACCAACTTCTTAGGCTGCTGCCCATTCGGTGCTGGTCGTCCTGCACTGCTGACTCGGCTGAGTCTGTTTGGGACACAACATGAAAGCTATTTGTGATATTGCCCCTCATGATGGAACCTTCATACGTTCCCTTGTTTTTTTCCAAACGGGTTATACGTAGCCGTTAAGTGAGGGTTTCCGATGACCAAGAAATAAGCAGACCTGTACTGGATAAACGGTCTGCCGTAAGAATAAACAAATCTCAGCTTTCTCCAGAAATTTTTCTCTCAAAAGTAGATTTAAACAAGCAGGCAGATCGCAAAATGTCGCACGACATTTCGACAATTTCAGACTCAGACTAAGAAACTATTTGAACGTTTTAACAGAGGGTGCTCATTTCAGCCGCCAAAAAGCTGTTGACATAGCTTTAACAGCTCCGGCAGCAGGGGTGACGATAGAATACACAACGCAGAGACGTTAATAAAGAACGCAGCATATTGTTCAAACAGATAATTATGCCGAAGAGAGATGATACCACTCTACTGCCGAGGAGCACGATGAAGTCAATTTCACCCCATGCACTTGCGGAATTAAAACCAGTCGACGTTAACGTACGCTCCAAAGCTAAAAGGAGGACAATTTCTTCATTTGACAACGTTTATGCACGCCCCACCGGATCTTAAATTTACATAATTACATTCTCAGCCCCAGTTTCGCAGAGAACGTTATCCGTGCAGCCGCTGAGAGTCCATCGATTTAAAGGAAAAATGGCATGCTCAGTGAGTGGAGCTCAACATTTAACTTCGGCAGTTTTGCTTAAAACCTGCCTTGCTAAGAAAGTCACAATGAAGCCAAGCCGCTTTTTGATGAGACCAAAACAGCCACAAATCGTAATCTAATTCCGCTATTTTCGCTGCGCGGCCGTAAAACAAGGCCCCGAGCCTGGCGGCTCTCAGCGGCAGTGGCGAACGCCGCCGGCAGGGAGAGAGGGGACGGAGCCGCCGACCGCCGCCCGCGAAGACGTATCGTCCGGGGTCGACCGCGCACCGCTCCCGGCGGGCCCGCTCGGCCGCGGCCGGGCAGCTGCCGGCGCTGTCGCGCCGTGTTGTGCTAGCGTCATCGGCGCCGCCGCGCGCCTCCCGACCCGCCGGAGACCGGCCATCACGCTCTAGATATTCGCCGGCGGCGGTCCGAGCCGGCGCCGTCCGTAAAACTCAGGTGATTAAAGATACGCCGGCCAAAGACGCGGCAGAGACGGCGATAATGACGTCTTAATCACGCACTGTCATGTATCTTGAATTCAAACACGACCCTGACAGCGCAGTCGCAGCATTTGTTCGCGCAACATCAGATTCTGACGTCGAGAGCTTTTCACAGAATGAAAGATTCCCCGGCATGGTCGAATTTGTTTCCTTCTGACCATATCTGGCCGTCGGGGCACATGCCAGCGCGGTCGAAAAGAACAAAGGCGTCCTGCGACATTCCATCAGCGCCCTAATGATATATTTTTTTTGTCACCGAGGTTGTTTTTGTAATACATTGTCGCACTGTCGTGGGAGAGATGTCCCCCCCCCCTCCCCTTTCCCTGGCGTCTCAGAGCCGGAGACCAGGCGAGATCGACCGGGCGGCGCCGGCGGCCGGCCGGCCCGGCGTCGCCCCCACGGACCCCATGAAAGCCTAGCCGACCGGCCGGCGGCGGCAATAACGCCACGATTCAGCCCCCCCCCCCCCCGGCAGCCGGACCTCTGTCGCAAGGCTCGAATGACGCTCCTCAAGTGGCATTTGATACTGAGTGTCGTGATCCCCATGGAAATGAGCTGTCTGAGCCGCCCGTTCGATCTATGCGCCTCCCGACAAGGTCCTAGCCGTGGCGTACGGTTCAAATGCGTCTTATGCGCCCACCATCGACGAGAACGACACAGAAAAGGCTGGGGGCTCGCAATGCCTCGATTCAGTTAACGCTAGTTTCAAGTTACGATCTAGTAGTCATGAAGACTTTTGTGAAGAAGATATGATTTATTCGACAACATGAAGCATGGTTACGAGGAAGTTGTGGGACTACCAGATCTCACCAATGACATTGACAACGCATATACTTTGAACATCGCATAAGCAATGAGCAGAGCAGGCTAGCCACTTTCATCGTTTTCGACAAAAAACGAAATAAAAAAGATGACGATAACAAGCAGCAATCGTCATAAATTGCCGGATAAATCGACTGGGGTCAGGGTTAATATGAGAGCTGTGCCAAAACGTAATGTCGTAAGCCGTCCTGACATTGTCCCTCGCTGCCAGTGGATGCTGATGAGTGCCATCTGGCCAGCCTCTGCGAGCCGATTCGGCGCAATCGGTTCATCATTTATGCACCAAGTCCGCGATGATGGCTGCCCTGTTAGCCGATGATTGATGCTGCGGGCATCCGTCTCCAGCCTGTCCGAACCTCGTAAGAGATCGTGCCACCAGACAGCAGAAGCACATCACCAACAGCGCGGCGGCGTACGCGCCCTCGCCACGCGCACACACAGACGCCAACACACCGCACTGCACCACGGGCGACCACAGCGACAGCCTGACGAGATACGAGAGCAGCGGACGACGACAGAGCGGAGCACAGCAGACAGCGGGAGGGGCGGGGGCGAGGCGGCTCTGGGACAAATGTGTCGCGGCTCTGTTGTAGCCCACTAACAGAGCCGCAACAGAGACGGTCACCTCACGGGGCGGCGCGCCGGCCGGCCGCCGCCCGCGCTCGCCGACACTCATGCAGAGAACCCCGGCAGCGCAGTGGCACTGCCGGTGTCCGGGTGCTGGGTGCGCGCGACCAGGCCAGTGTCACAGACGCCGGGCAACAGTCACCTGCGAATGCTTTTTAGTTTGCCGTACAGACAGACGGCGGCGCGAATCGAGGCCCAGTCGCCCTCTCTGGACCTGTCCGCCCTGAAAACAGTCACAGCCGAGCTTAGACGAGCCGCCGAGTCCTGGAGACGCCGCAGACCGGCCGGCCGCGCGGCCGCCGTCCAGCACAGGCCCGCGCTTTCATCAGCCGAGCCCGCTCTCTCGCCTGGTTTGCATCCAGCAGCCGAGCAAGTTTTTGTCGCTCTCGGCGAGGGCTGGATTGCCGGCATTTGCGTCACCGCCAACGGCCTTGGTGCCATTAGGGTCAGACGTCGCCGCCGCCGCCGCTGGCGCTCTGGAAGCGGTGCGACCTGTCGCGCGCCACTTCGGTCCACCAATCGGCCCCTCCGACACGGACAAGGGACCGCTCTTACTGGCGACAGCAGCGCTGCCCTCCGCCACCCCGATACTGGTCAGCGGAAGCGTGCAAGGCCGTTCCCGTGAGATGATCATCGCTACACTGATACGGGGTGGGGGGGGGGGGAGGAAGGAGGACCCCATGCCGCACCATTAACGCTAGCGCTCGGCGCGAGCGGCCGGCGGCGATGAGCGATGCTGGCTGTCAGGCCTCGCACCCCACCGCCGCCACCGCGGCCGCCGCCGCCTGGCTACCAGCTCTTCAGCCTGGTGCGGCCCGACCCGGCACCGACATCGTGTCCGGTCGGGGCCGCTCTGTCGTGACACGCCAGGTCCGAATCCAAACCTGCATTGTCGCTGGGTCTGGATCAGGTGATATGGCTTCAGCATATTCCTTGAACCCGGGTCTAGTGAGGCGGAAAAATCCCAGCACGGCTGTGTTCGTCAAACGGCAAGGGAGTCTGACATGTTTTTTTTTTGTTGAACGCATCTAAGTTCGATGATGAATGCATAACTCAGTCTAGTTGCGGGATTTTCCGAACGGCCACGATGATACAAAACATCATAAGTTCTTGGTATGAAGATGATAGGTTCAGTATGAAGCATCCTACACACCAGTCGTTTAGTTGGAATTGTAAAACGTTTTATTTCGCAGCATATGGACGAATCACGTCTACCGTATTTGATTTTGATGCTTTAGATGCAATGTTTTTTTTTAACAGACAAATATTTTTCAGCATTCGAATGCATGAACGTCAATCTTGTTTGCATGTTGCTTATTCATTGTTTGTCTAAGCCATATCTGCATGCATGTTTGGACTTCAACTTTTTAACCACACCGTCTGACCTTTGGTATCAAGATGGAGCTGTATTGCTGAGGAGGTTCTCACAAACTTTTTACCGGAACACGCATTTGCAGTCAGTAATTGGACGTACTTACTAATACAGCTTAACTAACCACTTGTCTCAAATCACACAGACCATTTTATAACCCCGGATATTTGGATATGTGTGGTACCCATCTGTCGATAGGCATTAGAGGAATTAAGCTCCACTTATGTCAACCAAATTTAGACTTTTTTTACCAAAAGTTGTATGGGGCTGGAAATGCATACCTCTACGTATTAAACTCGTGCTCAACCCTACTCCCGTGCCCATAGCGCTAGGGTGAACTCCCCTATTGGGGGGGGGGGCTGATGCGACTTCCTGAGATCTTGAAAACCACCCGTCCGATTTAATCACAGCAAATGACAATCGATTTGGCAGGACGAAAATTACATTTGTATTGGAAAGAAGTTTTGGGAATCTTGAAAGGAAACACAGAGGGTGCAAAATGGGAAAGGGCACGGGGGCAATAGTCAGGGGTAGGGTGTTTTTGGCCTATTATAACTTCGTTCCTTGTGGACCGATTTTGGTGCAATTGGCATGAACTGACAGCTAATCGACAAAGCTTTTCCCACTGGCCCATACTTTTGTAATTTTGAGAAAATTCGCATGCGTTTACATGGCTTTGAAAATTGAAGGAATATCTTCTTACAACTGAACAACATAAAAGAAGAAGTATTTTCCAACTTGCGCTAGCCATGTTATACTTAAGAAGTAACAACTGTATTACGCTTTTTGTATAATGTTGACAAAATATCACCAGGAAAATGAAAAAAGGGGACCGTCATCGTGGCATGTTCATCACGTCAGCTGACGACCTTTGACCTTGAATGACCTCAAATGACCTCAGAGTCATAGTGAACGGCCTTGAGATCATTTCATAGTGCTTAAAAACGTTTCCAGTCATTTGAATTGACTATGTTCTTCAAACTCCTGGTTATGGACCATCGTGACGTACATTACTCGCGAGGACATGTTAGGCCACAGCACAGTGACCCGACCCGATATCGACCTCAAACTTAGACGGGAGTAGAGGGCACTGTGCTGAGTGGTATATCTTCCGAACTTCGATTTTGAAAATTGGCGTGAAAATATCATGAAACCAAGCCTTTATTTTTAGCCTTGGCCTGGCACTGACAACTAGAGAACCACCCTCAAATCAACAAACACATTTTTACATGTTTGCCCGGTTATTTGCCTATACATTCATGTATCGTTTTAAGTTCTATCTTAAAAAAACTTTTTCTTGTCGAACATCTCTTTCACCTTCAGCAGTGGTAAAACAGGCCTGAGGTGCCTCCTAAAAACGTGGCCTGGTTCCACCTCTGAGCATAATAAAATTGTGAAAAATTGGCATAATGCCAAACAAGATAAGATAAGTGACAGGTTTTGTAAACTGCTCAAAAACCCTAGAAATGGCTAACAAAAAACCGAAGGAGGGGAGGTTTCAGAAGCTCCCTCTCCATATGGGAATCGCGTGCAACATGCCACACTGTTATTTAGCATGACGACATAATTTGTCATGTCATATGATGTGTAATTATGATGTAAAGGTTCATGTTCCCAAGTCCGTTTTTGCAATAGTGAAGATCGCTGCTCGCTAATTGATCAACAGTATAGTGTTAACTGCCCAAATTTAACACATTTATCCAGGGCAGGCAACCCTGATGAGGAAGTCGGTCATAATACGCGCGGTAAACTGCTGCAACAAATTGCCACTCCTATTCTTTTGTCGCGTGAAGAACGAAATGACAGCCATTCAATCAACTGCTCTTTCGACAAAAGCTGGCGTGCAGCAGCATTTAGTTCAATAAACGGTGCCGTCCATCAGTTGTTCGCCCTCGATGACTTATCGTAGTTGACGATGTTCATTCCGACGATCGTGGACAAAATCTAGTGCCCTATAGAGGTAAGAGATCTGAAGGGTCTACTGGTGCCTATACAGCCTTAGAGAAGACTGGCAACCTACGCTCACAGTCCCGAAAGTTTGGCGCGGGACGTGGTGCTGGTTTTACAAGCAAGGGCAGGGTAGGCAGTTCTCAGGTTAGCAGTGCTAGGCAACGGAATGCTTTCTAGTTGGGAGAAGGTGCCTAAAGCAACGCAGTATCGCTCACATGATCTTTGAGTCGGAGTATCTCCTGACCGTGCTCTGTTTGGGCAGAGACAGCAAGCTTCTCAGCGAATTACAGCGCCGAACAAAAGCTGAGCTGAAAGATCGTTTTCGGTTACCTTTGGGCAGCTCTTAAAAGAGATGAACGGTGCCTTGATGCTTCGAGATGCCAAAGCCAATAACAATGATGCACTTAACGGCCCAGTGTAACCTGGCGAGTTACTTTCGTAGTGTCAGCGTAATGTTCAATGCCCAAGGTCAATGCAATACTATCACTGAACGTAACAGGATGCCAAAATGTATGAATCCTATCGTAATTTCATAAAAAATGCCAGTTGAGATTGATCATGTTTTCATGTAATTCATCATGTAAAGGAACCAATTACATACACGTGGTCTTTAATATATTTCATGTAGTTTCCTTCAAGCAGTTTCATAAGACTGTTTTTCCCTTTTCTGACAATGAACTGGCTTTTTATGAACCAACGCATCCATGTAATATTCTCCGATGCCTTACAGGGAGCCATATGGAAAACAACAAGATATGCTTTGTCTGAAGCCTTACATACGCATTGACTGTGGGTTGACCACTTTACAGAAACGGCAATGAATCGGTACAGCACGCCGCTCTTGATCCACAACACTTGTACTCGTAAAGTTCATAACTACGCGCAAACCTACGGAGTGGTAACTAACTCAGTTCAATTCTGAGGTGTAACAAGGATAGAGAACTCAAACAAGGTGAACGTGTAAAATGCCTCCTTTTAACTGAATTTGTACCCAAAAACGATGTTCCCAAATCGGCCATATATTAGCCTTTGGCGTGGCGTGCGACTTAAGATATAATCCTGGGGACAAAAATGCGACATGCTTAGGGTCAAATCATCGACGGCAATCGATTGCTGTTTGAATGGGCCTAGTCGATCTGCTTGTTGTGCGGGTACTGAGTGGCGGACGTCTGATGCCTCCCCTGTAAGTGTTAGGTGGCAAAATTCCCCGCCAACTGCCGGATCAACGTATCCGTAAATGATATGTCTGCGGACCGCGTATTTCCAAATGCAGTGATGAAATGAAAGCACTTCATTTTTTGCAACAAACGTAATTGCCAACATCTAGGATCCTTTAATTCCGCAAGCACACTACACCATGATACACGCCTCCAAGCGCCACCACGAGCGAATTTCGGAAAAAAATGGAAATCGGACGCCATGGTCGCCTGGTTTATTCTCACGAATATGCCAACTGAGCTATCCTCGTCTGTTTCACCCCCACTTGAGAAGTCTGGAAGTCCAGATGTCTATAGACTATCCCGGAAGAGCTACATGAAATGCGGTACAGTCTATAACTGCAAACCTCCAGCAGCGCCATCTCTTGATCTCAAAGTGAACCTGACAAGACAAACGCGCCAGCTAGCGCTTTTGGCGGTCGGTTGTCACTGGGGTTACCTCCTGCACATCAATGCATCACATGTGACGCGACGTGAGTTGATCGAAAGTCATGGCAGAAAATGATGGCTAAGCTGCCGTTGCGGGGGAGGAAAAGGGGCAACGAGAGCGAGAAAACGTCAGGCAAATGGGAATATGCATTGGAAAAACTTTATGGTTTTTGTTATTATTATGAACGTCTTAACATAACCCTGGTTAATATCAGCATTTAATGCATAAATAAATATAGGTTGGTTTTAAGGCACAGAGAACGACATATCCATGGGCGAAATCACGGTCCGGAAATTGGGGAAGGGGGGAACAAGCTGACTACAGTTACCGAGAATCGGTAGAGTGGATATAAAAATCGCCTTTTTTCGGGCGTTGTACGCCAAAATACGACTGAAATCCCTTTCGTCAGATTTCAAAGTTGAAAAAATTGTGAAGTAAGTAGGGAATGCCTTTTTGATACCTTAAAAATCGGAGGGGGGGGCAAAGCACCACTTCTGAAAAACTGCGAGGACAACCCTGCAGAGATCACATCCATAAATATGTCAATAACACCTAAAGAAATTACTACCTCACTCTGAAACGTACTTCAAAGCTAAATTGTTTTTGTAACATATCAAACGTGTTTGCTCAAGAGAGACAAAGTTTTCTTTCTGAACGAAAATTATTCTTGTATTCCTAACAGCTTCTGTTTGATACAATTGAACGCGACACTGACTTGATGCACATGGACCATGAATACACAAGAGCATCTCCTGAATTTCTTCAGTCGTGATCGAACTTAATACGTAGCCAAAACGTTTTTATACACAAGACATACAAGACTTACAGTTAATGCAGTTAACTCAATAATGTTTACGGTTTACATTGAGCTCGGCTACCTTTAGGTCAGGCTCGGCCCGGTGGCTGGCGGACGTTGTGTGTGTGACGGGGCGGGCGTAGGGGTGGCTCCCTTTGTGCGGGGTCTGCTCTGTTTAGGTTTGTTTGCATGTGGCGGAGGCTGCTTGACCATGTAGATACTTTAAATGATAAATCGCGTTTATATAAGGGCTTCCTAGTCTTGATTTTTATCGTTTTCTTTTCGTGCGTAGGGTCGAGATATTCTTTTCGACGGAGCTTGAGGTAGTTTTTGACCATGACACGCAAATGTGGTGTTATGTGTGGGGCAATTGTGTTCAGTACTTTGATATATAATTTGATACACGTTTCATACGTATCTCTGCTGCATTCTCATTTTACTGGCACGGAAATCTGAAGGCTTAAGGCTGCGGCGTGTTTCGCTCCGGAAATTGCCGTTTTCTTACGTGGAAATGGGGGCTAGATTACGAACGGCTGCTGAAAATATTGTGCATTATCATCCTGCTATTACCGCTAATGGCACGTGATTCCCCGAACTACTTGTGGAGCTGTTACAAGTGGGAAACGTTTTCGTAGGCTGTATGACGAGGCAAACGTTGTTCTGAAACGTGGCCTCCCTCCGGGCAGAGCCAGCTTCTCTCCATCGCTATGGCTGGGAGTCTTGCGAGCACAGGTGCTGGGAATGGAAGACCATCGGTCTTTTTCGGCACCGTCTAAAAATCCGCCACTGCTATATTGGGGGCGGTGCAGCTGAATGTCGGGATGTTCCCATCTTTTCATTTCAGAGGCTGCGACATGTCTGAGTAGTTCCAATTCATCTACACGACTGAGATAGCTTCAGAGTTGACTATCGCCGACAGAATCCGGTGACCTCTGACAATTCGTCAGAATTGGTTCGCTTTGTAACGATAAGCTATTGCTGTGTTAGGTTTTGTTTGGTGAACTTTAGTCCTTCCACGCCTAATCCTTTATCTCTTTTGTCCTTCAGCTGAGTGCTTGCCTCGAGCGCAGCGCCGGAACGGCTGCAGCGCCAGGCAATGGGCTGTTTGTTGCATCCCTATCCTTACCTTCCATTCATCTGGTGCCTCACGCTTGAGCGTAGCGCGCTATAGTCGGCAGTCCTCAGCTGGGAACCTGCTGTCTTAATTTTTTCCCTGCATCCTGTTCCTATTCCTTGTTTGACCTGAATCGTGCTCAGGCCTGTTAACGTCTTTTTTAATTTCTTTTCCGTGAGCGGAATGGCGTCAGTGTGATGAGGATGACAAGGGTGGGTATATTAAAATACAATACATCTATTTCAAAAATACAAATGTACTTGGACGAATTAAATTGGCGAGACCAAAATTGACGATGCATCGACATTCATAATAATACATATTTTTATGCAAGAAGACTGTCTTTTGAAAATCATGTCTAACAGAAAGCCGTTTACAACTGCGGCGTATCACACGCAGCCGGTGCTTGGCGTGGCCGGGACTGGACGCCGGTGATCTTGTCAAGGTCGTCACGGCCGAACCAGGGTCGGAGGCGCGATGAGGCGAAGTGTCGCCGAGGCAGCCAGGGGTTGTCCGGTAAGCCACAGCCAGGGTCTTGTGTGTGGCGCATGTAGCGTAATATAGCACAAAAAAACACTATCCAATGTAACAAGCAAAAAATGCGTTTTACAATTGTTAACGCTGGGTCGACCCAGGGGTAAACTGCCAGATGCCAGCATGAGTGAAGGATGTTTGCTTTCTTTCTCGAGCAAGTGATGCGATGAGCGTGAAATTTGTTGGAACTTTGTTGTTTGTCCGGCCACGTTTAGACTGCTCTTCCGATTTGAAACAAACTCTGTCTGAAGGGAACTTAAGCAGCGAAACCACCAATTACGTTTCCAGCCATAACTTTGTTGGCTGATGCGCCCTCAAGATGACAACCCCACGCGAATTTGTTGGGCAGCCGACGCAATTACCTTATAAACATTACATGCGCTAAACTGCCGTGCAACGGTTTGATCATCTTTCCAAATGTTGAATATCCAAGAAATGGTTTTGTGCAAAATATTCTGAAGTCCTGCTCGCAAGTAGCTACTAAAAACTGGCATGGCGTTCGATGAAATGGTATCATCAGTATGAATAATGTAAACTCAGGCACGTTTGATCTCTTAGTTAAGGCAGTGAGAACGGGTAAACTTGCGTACGGCTACGCTACAGCAAGTTTCAGCTGCCTGGTACTAAACAACCAGCTGTTAGGATACGTATATACACCTATTCAACAGACACCGCCCCTGGCTCCCAGCTTAGAAGAGCGCAGACCCGTCCAAATATCAGGTGTTCCACCTGCAAACGCTGCGGAACACAGACGAAAACGTTTCTCGACTGACACAGAACGTCGGTCCTTAACATCGGTCCACCAGCTTTTCCGCAGATTTAGCTGGTAGCCATTGAGATCTCCGATGTTCCAGCCGGATTAGACAGCGCCTCAGTCAGGCAACATTCAGACAGGACAACACGGACGGACAGGACAACACAGACATAAAAATATACGGGCCCTGTAACGAATGAAGGCCCCGGGAGAAATCGGTAGGGGGTCAGACACGCCAGCACGCGCCTGCGACCCCGAGCCCAGGAGCCCGGCCTCACCGGCTGGGGCTGGAAGGCGCCGAGGACACCGGCGAGCGGTCAGCCTCCTCGCTTGTGGACGGCTTCAGCAGGTCGGCGGCGCCGTCCGGCGCCAGCTGGCCGGGCAGCACCGCCTGCTCCGCGTCCGGCGCCGCGCTGCACGGCATCGACGGTTCGCTGACGGAAAAGTCCTCCACCTGGGACAGGAGGACGGGCGGTTACCCGCCGTTCGTTCACCGGGTTATCCACTATTTCTGACACAGCGACAGCCCGGTCATCTGTTGCTCACTGACCGGATCACCCATCATTTCAGACACAGCGGCAGGCAAGTCATTTGCTGTTCACTGACCGGGTCTTGCACCATTTCTGACAGAGCGACAGAATGGTTTTACTGCTCACTGGCCGGGTCATTCACCATATGTGACACAGCGACAGACAGATTCATCAAGGCCCCTTAATCAACTTTATTCTTTTCAGGCTAGCTAGGACCAGAATCTGTGAGGCGGAGGACGAATTCAACCTCCTCTTCCCCTTTCCCCTGAGATTCCCCTGAGATGAGATGAGATCATAAAATTAACGTTGTATCTGCTCGGTTCGGATCACAAATAATCTCTCAGGGTCCGTTCTGCACGATGGCGTCTTTAAAATCTCAACATTTTTCGAGAGGCGGAGTCAAAAGGCCAGCATTGGCGTCCATGTTTTCAATTTTGCCCAACTCACTGCTCACGACTGTGCTTATTTTCACAGCCTGGTTGCCATTCTGTATTGAGAAAAAAGTAAACATTTTTATGAGGGTTTTTGACACTGCAGATCTCAAGCAAAATATCAAAAAGATCAATAGTTCAAAATTATCGATCTTTATGTTCCAAAATTTGAAATTTTAGCTTTTTACCATCTTAGTTTTGCAAATGGATCTGAAACATAAACCTACATTTTCTTCCCTTATCAGCTACATCAAAAAGGCATAGGAACGTCTCAAAAGTCTAATCTTATTTGGTAAACTGTCCCACAGAATACCCGTTTGGCCTGTCCTAGATCCGCCTGTGCGCTACTACAAACAATCACCTGCGTCCTAGACACGAGTCTAGGTTCGTTGGTGTGAAATATCATCACTTGACATCATTATACATCAGCCTTCCTAAAACCCCTTGTGGTGGCGCCATTGATGAAGTAAGAAATGAAAATAATCAGAACGCAAAAATGGTGGACAGGAAAAATCACTCAGTTACAGATCTTTAACTCAGACTGTTAAGAACTGGCCGGCGAAAAAAACCCAAGGGGTAGGCAGAATCTGCCCCCTCACGGGCATTGTTTTAAGACATAGGGACACAACAGACCACTTCAATGCCCCCACATGGTCAACAGAGTGGCACCATGTTACTTACTTGAAGAGAATGCTATTTTCCTTCAAAGGCGTGTTTTGAGGTTATCTCGGTAACCTGTGACGAGATAACCTGTGACTTGTAATTTTAGAAATCGATTTTCGCCCTATATTACGCCTTAAACTTACATCATGGATTTCCAAAGCGACTTCTCGCACATTTCCCCGGTGTTCTATCCTTTTGCGTCCTATTATGAGCTGTTGGTGGGGACAAACGCAGACGTAAACCAATGAACGAAAGCAAAACAATAAAATTATCGTAATTAATTGATGACGTCAGAATGTAGTTCGTGATTAACTACATTTTTATACTTCCAAGCATTTCTCGGAAAAACGAGTACTGAGAATCCAATAAGTAAGATATGTACGCGTCATTTACGCAGCATTCATGTTCATGTTATGCATTATCAGTATTCATGAAACGTCGTACAAGGTAGGACATTCCATTGAATTTGACTGAGAAAACAACTCTACGCAATGGAAAATCTTCCATCTATGCACAAAAAATATACCAGGCCAATTGTTGGGCTTGATGTTCAAGATAAAACCGTTAAGATAAAATGACATCACCTATTTGTCTTCAATTAGGACGAGACCGACCTATTGCGTGGTCATAAGACCATGCGATTAACACAGAAGCTTATCTCGCCGCAAAGAAACACCAGTGCCTGACGTTTCTGGCGTGGGCACAGGATACGCAGCACATCATCTGTCACGTACTGAATACGTGGTTCACACATGCATTGGAGAAACTGGAGGTCGACGACATCTCACTGATATATGTTCCGCCACGTGTCGCAGGAAAAGAAAGTTTGAAAGCCATCTCTGGGGGCTATAGGCCATACACACAGCTGTCACAAAAGTTGACGACCAGTTGTTTCGAAAGGCACGCTCGGGTATTCTAACCTTCTCAAGCCCAGTGCTGAAGAAGACTGCATGGCAATGAACGAGTCAATGTAATATCAGAATCAGACTGATAACTCCATGAAAACTGGAGCTCACATATCTTGGCCACGATGAGCAAAATCCAGGCATAAATTATGGAGAAAACGGAAGTCATTTAAAATCAACAACCATGAAGCCATATATTGTCAGACTTGTTGCCTGATTGAAAATGGACACAAAGACTATGTTCTCTGAGCCTGACACCAGTAACATAGCCAGGATTTTATAAAGGTCAAAGGGTCAAGGCTAAAATAAAAAGATTTGATATTGCACTCTCTTGTCATTGTACTGAAAAAATGGTAAAACTGACCAGTCAAATAGCACATCTAGCCATTTCAAAAATAAAAGAACATGTCCGAAAGTGTGCTACCGCACCGGTCGGTACCTGTCCGGCCACGCCAGGGCCAGCCCGCCCACCGCGCCACAGGCGCGCTGGCAGGCCCTGGCGCCTGGCTATGCCGCAATGATCGTGCGTGTGCGTGCCGCGCCCTGCTACAGTTGTAATACAGCCGGACTCAGTAGAGGTCTTTACAAATACTTTTTTTAAATAAAACATGCTATCTTTTAAACACATCGGTCATGAAAATAACCAATTTTCGGGAAACCTTTGGCCATAAGTGGAGTCCACTGGCCCCTCTGACCCCCTGGCACCACGCTGCTGTCTGGCACCATCTATGCCTATGGCGTTCATGTCTAGGTTAGCTGGCAACCCAGCTCGAACAGCCTTCCCGCTAAGTCCCTGATATCTGACGTTCCTCGAATTATACCAGTCGGGCCCTCCTGGTAGAGTTAAGGTCAGCGATTTGATGAGATGGGAACAGGAGGGGAGGAGTAAACGCATTCTGACCACGATGCATGTTATGGTTCCGCAGTGAATAGACCTCGGCCACTGAAGCTTGGCCAATATATAAATCGGACGACTTTTGTAACTTCTAAGATCAATATGCCGTCATCATATTTGGCATTAACAGCGTTTTATTTTTTGGGGTAATTTTTTCCTTGAAATTCATCAACAGCTCTTTCAAAATCTTAATGTTTATGTTCAGAACACACCTTGAGAATCACGGACGTTCATTCGTTCTGAAGTCTGCTTATGTATTTGTGCCTCGTAATCCGTATGCGCAATGAAGCCGATGTTAACAACAAGAAAACCAAACTGATCATTCTTAGATTTCGGCCAGCAGTTTGCGACTGGCAAGTGTAAACCGATGTCAAAAGCCAAAGCTGAATATGCCATACAGACAGACATATTTATACCAGTCTCAATGTTCGCACACAAATGAAAAAGTACTGGGAATGATCGTACTCAAAAAAGGTATGCCAGTCCCATGAACCAACAGACCTTCAACGATTTTACCTTTACGTACAACTGGCACATGACATTCGCGTCAAACTGTCAGTCTGTCAAACTAACATCGACACCCATGTCCACGAGTTTGTCAGTCTTGGAATTCGACCGTTAATGGGTCCGACGGTTTTCCTTCCTCCCTAATTCTTTTACTATCCTCGCAGTCGGTCTGTCGGAGGGCCAGAGACCTGTTCGTCTCGGGGCCCATCAGTCTGTCAGTCTGTGGGTCCGGAGGCCTGCCGTTCTAGCCCAGCAGTCTGTCGGTCGGCGGGAGAGCAGTCTGCCCGTCTGATAGCCACCTGACTGCCGCTGATGACGCTGAGCATGGAGCGTTTCTCGATCTGGCCGGCGGCCCGGTCGCGGATGCGGCACGGCGGCCGGAACAGCGACGGAAACCGGTACATGTCGGCCCACACTGGCCCCGAGACGGGCCGCCCGCGCGCCGCACCGACTTCACACCGTTCTGGGTCGGAGCTGACGGAGGCGCGGCCTCCGCGCCGGTCCGACCGCGCGCAGACCCCGCCCCCGCCGCCCGCCTGACGGCAGCGGCAGCGGCAGCGGCGGCGGCGGCGATGGTGGACAGCGCGCCTGTGAGTACAGGAGCCCGGAGCGGATAATGGAAAGCGGTCACGGCGGACGGATGTTGCCATGATCACGGGCGACAACATGGAAGCACTGTGTACTGGTCGAACAGCGCTTCCGAGAGCTTAGTTTCCCGGGCGACATCAGGATAGCGAGGTATTTTCCTCGCCATGCAATCTGGTCCCAGTGATAGGTTTCTGTGATACAATGAAGCTTGGTTTTCTGAGAACAAAACCGTAAAATAACTTTTCTTTCAGTGCAGGCTACGCGAAGATTTGCGACGTTTCCTCCGATAACAGCAGCCAATTTGCAAAGCTTCCAAAGCACATCAAAAGGACAATTTTCAAAAGGTTCATTTTTATATCTCATCGAATTAAATATATTAACCGTTAGCCAAACTAGAATGTAATGATACTGTCATATACATAAAACGATACAAACGATCTCTAGAGTCTTCTGAATGCAGCTGATTTGTCATGTCAAGCAGACACGTAGAATTTCTGCCTTCATCAGTCCTGAGGATATACCATCAGTACTACACTGACCAAGACTGCCAAACATAAAAATAAAATCAAAACATTCATTTCTGTTACGTTAAGTAACCTAAAACATATGGCATTCGAAAACCAGTATATAGCACCTGGGGCCATTTGTGGCCCCAGCAACCTCGAATAACTTTTAGACATCAAATATGCTTCTGGATTGCTCAAATAGGAAAAACAAATAACGTTCATCAAAGTTCATTTTAGATAAAGTCTGTTCATTGGTCTGATCTGTCTTAACTTAAATGGTCATGGCAAAGGAGTGAACAAAGCATGGGTTTTTATACTAAAAATATATTTTTTAAAGCGCACGCCTTTACTTCTATTTTTGTCGCCCTTCTCAGTATTAAATTTTACATGTTTAAAAAGATGTAATGAATCTCAGAACGCCAATACAAAACTGTGTCAGAAAACTTCAAGTGGTTTATTGCATCATATCACTTCTATCGAAGATTGCAGGAAACCTTAAATCATGTCGGTTGCCGTGGGCATACGACACCATTATTGTGTTGTCCCATGCGTCACTTTTTGGGCAGCGTATGTGTGGCTTTTTTCGCTAGTACACCACGATATTGCATCCTGAACAAGACACTGTCGTATGTCACAAGTTTATACAAGTTTCTTGTTTGCCGGTGAGGGCCTTTACCAGTGCAAACACAGTAACAGTGGCATCTTTTGAAACTTTCGGCCGCGTTCGTCTTCCGGTTGGACGAGTGGTCTTTGCCAGAACCTTGAATGACTGGCGGTCTGCCACGCTAACGGTTTGCCTCAAGTCGTTTCGGGACGTGACTATAGTAAACACCAGCATCCCGCTGATAGGCGTCAGACGCCACTGAATGCAGATTTACCAGACCCAACGTGAAGGTTTGCTCCCTGCATCAATATCCGCGCGACTGGTAAGGAGAGACGGAATCCGACCAACTCAAAGTGCGTTTGTCGGTTGAAACGAAGTGTGAAGTCAGTTGAAACGAAGTGCTTCCTAGTATGCCGCACTGTCTAACACACTTTTTATATACCATTTAAGTTATGGGTAGTTTTGAGCGCCAATATTTCCACATTTAAGAGCAAAAAAAATGAAAAGGATATGGAAGTCAACAGCATCACAGGCCCAACGCCTAAAGGATAAAAAAATACCAGGACTGAAAGGGCTCACCCACGCCGGACATAAGGAGAACCACTTATGCGCCAGAGGAGGGGGCTGGCGGCTACCCTCCCCTCCCCCTTCGCTTCCACTTAAGATAGACGGGACAAAAGACAAAAACAAAACAATGGGCATGTAGCTACTTTTTCTGATTCCATTGGCAATTCATCTGACCCCAGCAAGTCACATAATGACCTCTCAGGTCATTTCGAAAGAGAGCACACGCCGTTTGTCGTTTTTGCCGTCCGCAAGATAGTCTTATAGGAGGAAGGACCTGCAAGACATGGCTATATAGTGATCTGTTTTAAAGCTGATCAGCTCGGATATGCCGGGGTTAGTTTTTTATCTTGGTCAATGTAAGGTTAGCGAAATGTTGGTTAGTTATTGGGGCTTAGGGGCGCACCGACTTCAAGGTCATTCGGCGCCCATTTTTCGTATCCGAAAATGCGGAGAGGTTAAGTAGGTTGTTATTTTGTATGACACATAAAGCAGGGAAAACCATGCTTGTGTTACTATATAACAGAGTTCTGATCATCAAGATGGATGAAAATTATCATTTCTACTGACATCAACGACAAAAAATACCCAAGACCGGCCCAAATGAATCCTGAGTTCAAAGCAGCCCAGTGAACTCACTTCATCTTAAAAAGGGCAAGTAGCATTTGAAATCTCGATACGTTGACAAGCATGCGCTGGAGCAGTCCTGCACCAAAAAAGCTGGCCCTATATTTTGTCAACCTGCTGAGGAAAAAGCCAAAACGTAACTAAGATCTGGAAAATCGGCTCGCAAGACCCCAAGAATGACGTCATAAATCGGTAAGATGACAAGACCTGGTAATAATTATTTTTGGAAAAGATGCGCAAAGGCTATAAGGTTTGGATTGCAAATTTCAAGTTCTTGGCGTGGTCCGTTCGCCAGCAGAAAAGCTTAACGAGCAGGGGAGGGGTACGTGTGGCAGCCCCTCGTCCGGCGAGGGTTAAGCGTGTGGCAGCCCCTCGTCCGGCGAGGGTTAAGGGTGGAGCCCTCGTCGGCGAGGTGGAGCCCTCGTCGGCGAGGGCTAAGCGTGTGGCAGCCCTCGTCCGGCGAGGGTTAAGCGTGTGGCAGCCCCTCGTCCGGCGAGGGTTAAGCGTGTGGCAGCCCCTCGTCCGGCGAGGGTTAAGCGTGTGGCAGCCCCTCGTCCGGCGAGGGTTAAGCGTGTGGCAGCCCCTCGTCCGGCGAGGGTTAAGCGTGTGGCAGCCCCTCGTCCGGCGAGGGTTAAGCGTGTGGCAGCCCCTCGTCCGGCGAGGGTTAAGCGTGTGGCAGCCCCTCGTCCGGCGAGGGTTAAGCGTGTGGCAGCCCCTCGTCCGGCGAGGGTTAAGACTAGGGTGAAGAGAATTAAGTTTGAACAGCCTTTCACATGTCTTTCGCCCGGTGGGGAGGGACCGAAAACAGCCAACCCCAAGGTTTTCCGATCATAGCGAAAAAACGGTGCCACGCGGCGCCATGAAATTTTTAGTATCTTTTTCACCTCAGTCTGTGTGCATTTTAAATCCTAAGCAGGCCAGGTCACTCAACGACGTCAGGTGAACGATGTCAACCTTCATAAAAATTGTAAGCTTCATAATTTTTGTTATGATTCGACCAATTTGTATCAAATTTTCAGGAACAACAGAATGCAATAAACTCAATAGCTGGTACACTTCGGTTTTTCGGAAAATTGAAGACCAAGGACCTCAGGTCAGGTCACGTTCTGGGCACTTTTTGAGATTCGACCAAAGTTTTAGCAAACTTTTACGGGGTATTTATGCTCAGATATTGTCAAAAATATGGCCAGTGGCATAGCTACCACCATATTACCAGAACACGCATGACCTTGGCTCAGGTCATGGCCTCCCGTATGGATACCTGCTTCCCACAACACATAATTTCCATCGAGCGGTACCTGCTCACCTGAAAATAATATTTTTTTGTTGTTTTTTGGGGTAGAAACAGACGACCAAAGTTTAGCTAAAAATGGGCCTATATCACATCCTGGGTCAAAATAAGGCCACAGAAAGTTATCAAAGGTCAATGACCACGGTAAACTCATTTGACTCAAGTTGAACTTTAGGATAGTGACAAAGGCTTATCTAGTTTTGCTATGCTACGAGCATCATCTGCAATCTAACTACTTAACAAACCACCGAGTAAATCGAGGCGCGATATATCATAATAGCGCCACAAACATGCATGCAGTTAGGTCGCGGCTTGACCTGACCTGGCTGATAAATTAGGTTATTTGTGGTATGAATATGTTCGACATATTAATAATCATCTTAGAATTCCACCACATGAAAATCAAAGCGTCAATTTCCTTTTCAATCTTACTTCCATTACAGCTCAGTCCGACCTATCATGACCTCTGAAGACCTCAGTATGGACCCAAGTTAAAAAAGCACTCATTCGACTCAGCTTGATGGGTTCTCCTTGCTAGTACTTCGTTTTTGCCGTGAAACGCACAGAACATGAGAGATATCTGCCTCACGCTGAGCAAAGGGCATTTTGAAGCCCGGCCGGACGCGGGATATTGCTCAAGTAACGCTGCCCATTGCTTCTGTAAAACACTCTTGTTGGTGTAACATGCATTGCATTTTCATGTTGCCATCGAACGGAAACGACGGTGATTGGTTCTTGATTCACTGCAGTTTTTTACGGTCCGGGAGCTCTGGTACGCATTAATGGCACGGTACAAAGACCGCATTAGGCATTCCACCTGAAGCCATGAGATCGAAGGCGCATTTTAACACACCATCATTTCATATTTTCCATTTCCTTCTTAGTAGACCTTTCGTTGTTCACAGTCTTCATGGATGTGGTCTCTTCTTGGATGTTTTGCTTTTGTCTCCGTATAGTTTATGTAACAAACACTACCACGCAACTAATGAGGTTGATTAAGAAAGTACGAGCAGTACGCAGCAGACCTGCGTAGGCAGACGAATGCATTTTTTGGTGCACTCACTGTTAGCAACCAGCAGCTGTTTCGGTTGCAAATGGACTTCGTAGTAATGCCCAACTTTGAGTATCGTTGCATAATGAAAATGTCCCCAGAAACATGCACTCATTGCCTTCGCTTTTCGACATGCCTAGGCTATACGTAGGCAGATAAGCTACAGAGTCCACTTTTCACGTTTTTCAGCACAAAAGGGGTCTGTCAGCCCGGCGTCGAAGACAGATCATCGTTCCGGCGCTGGAGGAGCTTCTCCTTGGGATTCCCGCGCCGAGCTTTTCCGGCGAGATAACCGGACGACGTTAACGCGTCCCTGGGGTGCACTCTACGCCGACAGCCTTCTCTAATGATCCGTGAGGCCCGCCGGCTGGCAGCCTCCTCCGCGCGTCCACACGACCCGACTGCCATTGCCGATGAGCCGTAAAGACCGCGTTGTCGGCGGGTAGCTAGGCAGAGCGTCAGCACTAGCAACACGTCCCCGGCGACTTCGCAGTGCGTCAGTTGGGCTCATGGTGATGTCGATCATATAGGTATAGATATCATCATATAGATGTCATATACGATCAGGAATACGACGAGATAAGCATGCCATGACCTGCTCCTGGGAGCGGCTGCAACAAATGCGGTGCCACATTTCATGAACAAGTCTTCATGCTCATGAGAAAGTTGTTCGTTTTCCAAGGACCTAATATGCTGCATTTGAGACAACATATCGTGCGTATTTATGTAGTATAGTAACTGCCCATTTCTGATATATTCAGCTAGCAGAGAACTAACTTGCTGGGAATAATCTTTACCCTTTCTAGAAAGTTTATAACGGAAGCCACTAATGGACAAAGTCAATTTGCCTGAACTTTTCACAGGATGAGGAAGCAATATACCCTGTTTTATTTGAAGGCTGGCCCGCAGCAGAGTTTATTTTTCTCGACGTCATTCGTCACTGGTTACGACCAAAAGCAATAGATGCCGGAAGGTGTGGTCCGAAGGTTCACATGTTTTGTCAAGCCTAGTAAGCTAACGGTCCAGCAAAGAAGCTGTTAATCTTAATGAAGCTGCCCAGTGAACGATGGTTTTTCTATGAACCTTCACCTCTACTTCTCGTACATCGCTTAAACGGAGCTGAGGATGGCAGCACGGTTACTGATGATTTACTACTTTACAAGTTACTTCTGCTTATTTCATCGCACGCCACATTTGCCACTTCTAAAACATATGGAGCGTGTACGTCCCGTTTAGCCTCATGAGAGCTTTGACCTGAAATGACCCGATGTCAACTGAAGCGGTTTAATGTCACTTGGGTGTAGTGTAACTACGTAACACGTTACAGAATGGCGTGTATGAGTGTCCAAACGTTTATCTATATTCATCTGTGAGATTTTGAGCAAACCTGACTGGCAAGCCTTTTCCATTCATCCACGCGGCACAAGCAGTAGGGCAGAGCAAAACGCTGCGGGAAACTCTACATGACAAGAGGCGTCCTTCTAATGATGGTGTTTTGTTCAGTCCGAACAGATCCGCAACATCGTCTTGCGTTCCGACCGGTCTGTTCGAACTTATGAAAAAGACTTTTATAATTGCGCATCTTTATGTATGTATTTTTTTAAATAATAATTTATACTACATTACCAACTGACATAGTATGACCTGGCAGGACCCAGCATGAACTGGCAACGTTTAAATGTTTCAAGACTAATCGAGATCTGCTATTACCCGGCAAAATGATGCAAAACATATCGCACCTTGGTTTCATATTCGTAAGTCTAGCCGTTGCAAGACCTCGACAATATATAAGACGCTTTTACCACTCAGACGTGATTGGCATCTCCATTTTGCTCTGAATAAGATACTGAAGCATGACCTTTAGCATGAAATCGATGTATCTTGCATGAAATTCGTCCTTTACCTTACATGGCGTGACGTCGACTGACTTCTGACGTCACTCAAGAATAACGAAGCATGTTTCTCGTGATGAAATGCCGTGGGCTTGGCATTCGGATCTCATCCCAGTCACGAGATAGGCATGGCGTAAGATCTCATCTTACGGGAAGTAAATGATCTTAGTTGACCCTTATTCATGTTTGTAGGGGAAAGTTATTGTACCTCACAAACAGTATTGGAAATGATCTCAAAACGTTTGTCTGAAATTTCCTTACCTTCCTACTTGTTTGGACATAAATCAGTATTGTTTTTTGATGGCTGCTGATGTGGCCTGGCATCACTTGAGACGTAATGTTCTTTTGAAATAAAAGAACAATTTTTAAGCGTTTTAGAGTACACAGTATCCACCATCAGTTAGTTTATGGGATCGCCAGGCTCTTAAATAGTCGGGGTTTAAAAAGTCAGGGTGAGTGAGTATGTATTCATTCTTCCGAAAATTTAGCAACTTTTTGGTTGGCGTTGTTCCTATCTCTAAAGGTCTTTTAGTTTGCGGCATCTTGGTGGGAATCGAGGGGATCGACTGAGAACCTCCTCGAGATGGGCGATCCGGACATTAGGGTCTGCGCTGGTGAACTGCTTCGAAACCCACGTCCTCGAGTGCACCAGTTCCGTAAAATACTTTGAGGGAACTTGGTTGCAGAACACATAAGTTCCTCGCGTAAAAGACTGTGACTAAATCTCAGCCCTGAAGCTGAGATTTAGAGAGAAACTTGAGAAACCTGTAAAGATTTGCAGTCTGACGAAATTTTAAATAGGCGACACAACTGCTCATAAATACATTTTAAAACCCTTTAAAAACCATATCTTTATCCATCTCGCGCCAGGCTCTCCAGAGAGTGCTGTTCATCCAGGCCAGAGTGTTGGTTTAAGCGAACGCTGGCTATTGCGGTCTTAACGATTCGATAACATTGAAGTCACTCCCTCTCATCTGGCAAAAGCATTATCTCCACATTTTCCGGGAAGGCGCTTCATCCAGGCACTTGGCCAGCGCGCCGGTTTCGTCTGTTTCGTCACAGCGAGAGTAACACAGAGTGCTGCACTGGCCGGCTGCCAGTGGGCTTCCCGCGCCGTCGCAGGG
Source organism: Capitulum mitella (assembly GCA_030062745.1). NCBI lineage: Eukaryota > Metazoa > Arthropoda > Thecostraca > Pollicipedomorpha > Pollicipedidae > Capitulum > Capitulum mitella. Next base: position 16,326,986 of record CP099839.1, on the reverse strand, counting down.
CAGCAGACGTTGAATTCTGCCCGGTTCCAGCTCTGGCGGAGGCGGCCGTGTCCATCAGCAGAGCGGCAGAAAAAGCCGGGGCCCGCCGCCGAACGGAAATCGATAGCACAACACCGCCGAAGCAGAATATCAGCGCGCCGTCGGATGTCTGAAGATGCATGCCAGCTGTCTCTTGGTGACGCCGGAGGAGGGTTTAAAGCTACGCCGAACCACTGCGTCAAGATGACGCCCACAACTCGACGGACGTTCAGGTTTGAATGAGCCCGAGGAAACGTTTTCGAGGTAGTCAAGAAGACTAGAGAGAGGGTGAGAGACCGTAGCAAACAGCAGATTAAATAAACATATTTGTATCTTTGCTGGGGCAAAAGTGCACATGATCACGACGAAATTAATCAGTGTCCCTTGTGCTAGCTTCTCAGGCTTTCTTTAAGATGCACCATTGTCAAACGAGGCCCCTATTCAATACGTCACAGATGACCGAAAGATGGGTGATTCGACCCAGTGATTTGCCAGTCGCGCACCGAGAGATTTGAATCACACAGCTTTGTGTACTGGTGGATGCGTGCTCGCTGCACTCGTCACATGAAACTTACACACCCGTCCCGATCAGGGACGGTTGTCGGCGGGCGACACGTCGAACCCCCTGAGGCGACACGGCGATGGTGAGCCAGCGACGCCGAGCTGGCGGCGGCCCGGCCCGGACGGTGAATACCAAACGGCCGATCGATCACCGCCATATTCAGACCGAGAACGGTCCGGCAGGCGCCCGAGGCCGCTCAACGCTGCCGTTTGACGCCGCCAGAATCTGCAGTGCCAAGCAGGAGACTCTCCCTTCACAGCGGACAAACTCTCTCACCGACGGACGACAGGCTCTTGCCAGCAGAAGACAGACCGCAGACTGCGTCGGCGTCCAACTCCTGCCGTTCACGGTTTGAAAGCGCTGCGCCAGCCCGCCCAGGCGCTTCTGGAGATTCCTCCGGGACATAATCTGGCGCTTCCTCTCGACCCTGACCCTGTGCCACTACGACCTTCGTCCCATCCTATTCATATCAAGGACTTGGCGAGGCCTTACTGAGCGAGGCGGCAACGCTCGACTCATAGAGACCTGAACCTGCCTTGCTGATCGTATGCTATCACGTGTTTCCATCCATTATTTAATTCGTGGGCTTTTTATCAGTGGATTCTACTGCTATTCGTAAGCCGTTGTCAGAATTTGCATTCTGCTGATGCTGTCCAACTTCATCAAGGACGTAAAAACCCGCTGAGCACGACAATTAGTAAACCTATTAGGACAATTAGGCTAATTGTGCACTGAACAGGGCAATTAGTATTGGTAAATTAGTATGATTCATGAATCATAAACAAGCATCATCCACGTGGCAGGACGCATTACCAGATCTGAAGACATCCTGCCAGACATCTGCCGAAATGTGGCAAGGGTCGAGTTCTGGGTCTTATCATGGCATTATGTATCCCGATTGGCGAGATTTACTCCTCCCGGCATGCCTATGACGCACTGTAAAAATAGGTGCTCCCTCGGCATAGCAACGAACGTTTCAAAGAAGCCACTAGTTTACCCAACCGGTTGGCGAAGAGGAATGCTTGCTTTTGCCACGCATGTATTCAGCACGACAACGCACTTAGGGATTAAGAATATCGGCTTGGCCTTGGCTAAAAAAAGTACATTGGTTATTTCTTTGGAGCTTAAGTGACTCTATGTTGATGAAAATGGCATCATCAACGTTCTTGAGCTCGTTGAGATCTGGGACGGAATGCCGTTGGAAGCAATTTAGAGGTGCTGAAGAGCGTGTCGCATTTCAAACGGATTATCCGCAGAAATCAAACCACACGTTAGAAAAGAAAAGATTTTCGCATATGAAATGCTGCGACTTAAAATATAATATCTAGAAACAGGCCCTGGATTTTGTGAATGAAATCAAACCATTTGCCAGGATTTGGGAATTGGAAGATAAACACATGGGAGTCTTTCTTCCTCTAGCAGAAAAAAAAACAGTTTAGCAGCTAGCCAGGCCATGATATTAAATGACGGCTAACAATTTCGCAGCCACTAGCCATCGAATTATGATTTCCTTCATAAGAACATGGCTGACAATTTTGTGCATCTACATTTGCAAAGAGCTGGTTGCAATCTTGCTGTACTCATAACTAATCTGACAGTAATGTTTTCTCGCTTAACCCTATTCCATGCTGGGGGAAGAGGCAGATTCCATCCCCTCTGGTTTTTCGCTCGCCATTCCCAAGATTTTTTTGTAGCTGTTTCACGAAACTTGGTGATGCTCCCTAAACATGCTATTTCCTAAATTTTGTGGCAATATTTAAAAAATGTGCCTCCTCCAGAGGCGGTTCCAGGTCACGTTTTTGAGAACCATGTTTGAGGAATATTGCGATTTCTGGAGACCGCGCGCTTCAACGTGGTCATGTACTATTTTGATATCTCTGATGACATCACGGACGATTGAAACGATCAAAATATTTGTAATCTTCACACTTGTAAGTCTTTCTCAAAAACATGTTGGCCGGTGGTGGATCCAGGTGTACGTAAAAGGAGTGTCTATGTTTCCTTATTCCTACAGAATTTATGACTCAATGTATAAATAAAACAAAGCTGCCGTATGATATATGCTGTATATCTTTATCGTGATTACGCTTATAATACACCTATAAGTACTGCCAGGGTCGTCCTCAGGCAGCGGTTTTTGGGGCGCATATTTCGTGCTATAACATGCTCAGTGCACTTAACAGATATCTGCATCCGTGTGGCTGGTTTTGTTAGTTCCACATGCAGAATAATCAAACATCACAAATTTCAGTGAAAATAAAAACTACAGGTGGCTACAGGATAATATAAAAGGCAGAATTTTATTTGTTCTTATTCCGGGGGAATTGAGTCTTCATTTACGGAATAAAACACAGCTATTACGACGTAGTTTTTGACCCCTTTTTATGAGCGCTTGCAATGCGAGCGTGATATGGTATGTGACACATTTGGAAATGTTTTCTTAGCACACATAAGTTTACCACATTCAGAATACATGGCAAGAAACCTACCATTTCCCCCGAAAACTACTCGTAATACTGATTGCTGGTGGGATGCCGCAAAGTAGAACAAAATCGGAAAAATGTGGCTAGAAAGCTCGTATAACTAAACTCCTCTTCATATCCGTATTCTGACCCCTTATGCCCCTCTTTTTCAAAATTTTCGACTTTTTAAGGGAACATAGATCCTACTACAGGCTAACAAACGCTTTTCAGACACGAAATCAGACCAATACATTTCGAGATCACGGCAGGGGGCAGAATTCCCCCCCCCCCCAGCACGGAATAGGGTTAACAGGGCAGGAGCATGGAATAAAGTTAATACTAGAACGGTTGGCCGGTCATATATCACGCGCTCGGATGGGGGTCAATATGACCACCCTAAGACCTCAAAAACTAGTCGGCTAGAGACACCACCAACAGCTGTTACCAAGCAACAGGGTAGAGGCAGCCTGTGGGAATTCTCTTGCATACAAGTTTGATGTTCCAAAGGTACGACCTTCAGGGCCAAATCTGTGTAGCCCGCCAGGCTTTTGCCTGTACTGCGAAAGAAAACAAAGCTTTTATGCATAAGTCATTTTTATAGGGCACCAAAAACTGCAACACATCGTGTATAATTCGGAATGATCTGCTCGGTGTTTATGCATAAATTATCACTCCAGCTCCGCCTGAGCTCTGCGGCTTTAATTTCACGAAATGTCATATACCTTGTTTTGTCGCCTATCAAGGTGAATCCTGGGGCCCAATCCGAATCTGGCGCTCAAAAATACCACACATGTCAGATTTCCCCCACAAAAGCTACCTTACATTATTAGAGGTCAGCCTAGGTTACTGACACAGTGACTTCGAAAAAGTGAAGATTACGAAACTGTGCTCCATGGAGCCAACTACCGCTATCCAGTGTAATTGAACTGTTAAATCAAGTAAAAGGTGTTTCTGAAAAGGAGAAAAAAGGCATCCAAATTTTTGTTAATAACTTTCGTTATAATTCCCCTAAATATGCCTAACTTTCACGGTATTATCTTCGTTCCATGTATGATACGTCTGACAAGTTTCGACAGTGTAGATTAAGTGATTCTCAAGTAACAACTGCTCATGAAAAAACTTGCTTGCTCTTGTCTTAAATATTTATGCCTTTGACGCACAATGGAAATATCCAAATGGGAGTCTGCAAAGATTATCAACAACTTATCTGCTTTAATTTTTAAACCAACAGAAATAACGAGACATTCATCATGATGCATTTGATACATACTCATCTACAACATGAGTCCACGAACAAAGATACATTCGGTCACTGACATGCTCCGAATGGTTTCCGTCCCCCTCTATGGACACTCGCGTCTGCTTAATGAGGTCCATCACCTCTGGTCTGCATTCTCAGCCGCAATCGCTCTCACCTCAGCGGCGATTGACGACTTCAGATTTTAAATGCTTCCAGGCTTAGTTCTGTAGATGCAGCCCTTCAGGTATCCCCGAAGATAAAACTTGGCACGCTCAAGTCCGGGGATTGCGGAAACCATTCCTTTTCGAACTTTCTGCCGACCACTTTTCCGCCGAAGTGTTGCGTAATCCACTGGCGGGAATCGTTGGCCGTGTGGGGTGTCGCGTCGTCCAGCTAAACTTTTTCGTGGTTCCGTGGATGTCCTTCTGCCTCTCGAGGTTTCTCCAAAAATTTTGCAGGATTTCGATGTACCGCGCAGAATTAACGATTACTGTCTTGTCGTCGAAATCTTCAAACCGGAAAGGTCCGATGACGCCATGAGCGCTGACAGTGCACGACGCCGTACACTTGACTGAATGCAACGGCCTGTGGTGCACTTCATCTGGTGGTTCTTGGCCTCAGAACACGCTGTTTCTGGTGTTGACCTGGCCTTCGATGAAAATGTAAGCTTCATCCGAAAGCCAAATATAATTGATAAAGTCGAGATCTCCAGCACCTTTATTGACAAATCAAGGAGCCATTTGCACTTCCTGCTCTTTGTCCTGGTCGGTCAGTTTGTGCTTGACTGTAATGTATACCGGCGGATCGTAGCCTTAAATCTGTACGCATGCAGGTTCATGTCCCCATGAGGGATTTTCCAAAAGGATTTGTTTGTCACTCCACTTGGATGGGTTTGCCACTTTATTGCTCAAACAAACACGCTCTCTCGTTTCGTTTGAAAAGTTGTACGGAATGACCTATACAGCCCGAGAAGGTCTCTAAAGTTGACCTTTTCGACCCCATCTGGTACTGGATATATTGACCTAGGGTTATGCAGATTGCACACAATGTATATCGTCCTAGCCCCAGCCTTCCCATAAAATTTCATGTCTCTGCCTCTTTCCATTTTTGAGGTCAGAGGGGAAACTTTCGTGCCCCCTTCCAGTGCGCGTTATCGCAAAACCCCCTTCCACTCCGCGTGTTAAGGCCTTTTATTTTAACATAGCTCATGTAGCTTTCTTCAAACAGCACGCAAGTGGCGAGCCCATCGCAACCCCATCAACCTGATAATAAAGATTGCCTTCTGGGTATCGGAGGGGGGCCTTCTTGGTGCACATCGTGAGCATGCCAGCAAGCAGCCCCTCGAGATCTCGAGTCGGGGTAGGGTTGGATGTTGATAGACATAATCTAGGATGAAATCAATCGTCTGGTCGATGGAAACGTTCGTGAAAAGGCTCTGGGCGTCAAAGAATGCCATCAGTCCATGCCCCTCCTTTACTTTTAAAATCTGCATCAACTCATCCAGCGACTTCAGTGAGCAAGTTTTCGGGATGTGAAATAATAACAACTAACTTCGCTGCCAGACTGAATCAAGCTTGAATTTATGAGAATCTGCTCCAAAGTATATATACATACATACATATATATATATATATATATATATATTGTATAATAACATGCATAAAATGTAATGATATAATAATGCAGTGAAATACAGTAAATTCATTGCGTCCTCCCACTTCACCAGAATAGTACGCGGATACAGCACGGCATGCTAGACCAAAGGTAAATCCCATATGGTCCATTTCTCCTTGACACCTATTTACCCCAACATGTACCATACCTAGGTAATTTTGGATGCTGAATTCGAAATCACCGTGAAATGAAATCGAAATGAAAAACACCCGAGAATGCAACTTTATGCAGAACAAGATGTACCAAGTTCAGTAAATTTAATCTCAGGTCAATAACATCAGATGACCTAGAAGAGCTGAAAACCATCAGGACGTGTGTTCGGTCGTCCCCTGACATTGGTGCTACTTTGGTCTCGGAAAAGCAGGTGACGTTTTGGAATTTGGACTTCAAATGCATCAAGAAGTTAAAAGTTTTGGGACTGGTATTTGTCAACGACGAGAACGACATGCTGGAAGAAAACTTCACTTATGAGACACGAGAAATCAAGATCGTGATGGAAAGATGACGGAAGCGATATTTAACCACTAAAGGAAAAATCGTTATTATTAAGACACTCTCGATGCACAACCTAACTCATGTTTTCATCACTTCCAAATCCCGAGGCGGCAGTCACGGGGAATCTGCGATTCTTTGATGCAAAGATTGATACAGATTGATAAATATCCGTTTATACTGCGAAGAGATCAGGGCAAAATAAACGTTTTAAGCCATATCTTAAAAAAAACCTTCAAATTTAAAAAGGAACACAAGAAGCTGCACCCGCCATGCACTTCCCAAGGCGTTTCATGCGACATTAGTTATGGAATTACTTGTTCAATACGGAATAATGGAATGAAAAAAATGATGGAATGGAACAAAAGAATTACTTAATACCTACTTGACCTACCTACGAAAAAGTGAAGTGTTGTGAAATATACTACGCCACATTTACGCAACAACACCGCAACGCTTTGTTTTGTACATCAATCTCTTCCCCCGCGTGGACAACCAGGTTTCGACATGAAGAAGTATCCCGAGTCCTACCTGTGTAAACCTCTGGGATGCCAGTTGTTCTGGTTGTCTTTACGTATCTGAGCTGCTTGACACCAGCAGATCCGCAGATAAATATTGTTTATCCTCATCAAAGAAAAAGAGGTCCTGAAGCTGTCCTGAGAAACTGAACACATGCTTTGCGAGTTGCCATGCTCAGCGAACAAAATCGTCGTACCTATACGTAACAGATGCCGAATGGTCAGCTGGAATCTAATATACTAAATAATTAGGGTGAATTCTTTAGCCAGAGGCCTAGCACAGACGGCTGCAACGAGTACAGCATGCGCGAGAAGGAGGACATGTTTCCAACGGGAAAACCAGTGCATATCCCCAGGTCTCGAAAAGGCATATAACTTGGATGGCGATGGATTTAGGATGTTCAGTGTCAGAAGATATTTATATTATTTACTCCAAAAACCCGGCTGGAACCATTTAATCCAAACAATTTTTAGTGGCAGTATTTGAGAAACGGAGTCCGGCTGATTCATAAGCGTCAAACAAAATGAAGATTAGAGATGTTGAATGTCATCGCGCCCATCTCACAAACTGAAGTGGGACTGAATAGCGAACTCTTTCCCCTGGCCTCTATGAACACCAAATGTGAGCGGTTTTCACGGACCAAAAACGTGCCCGTGCGCGGGACGCACGTGCTGAGGTGTACCCCTTTGACATTCAGGTCTTTGGTTTGGGAACCGCTGATGCCGGAGGCGCCAAATTTTGTGGTTGGCTGCAAAGTGACAAACGCCGCCCAGGACAACCAGGATTTAGGGCGTCAGTCGCAAGAGGTGAACGTGAAGCTTGTTGGACTTGGGATACTCCGTTTGCGGGAGGGTGCAAGATTCATTTCCGTCTGCAGGACGGGGAAGGCAGGTCTCGTTTCATAGCGACAATGCTGGCAATAAGCGGGTACGCAGGTCTGCGTGCGATGGATAGCTTCAATTTTGAACCAAAACGAACCTGTAACCTAGGCCGACCTGTAAGGTTTACCTCTAGTCCTGAACCAGTGGTGTACGTGTGTGTGTCTGGATGCTTAACCAGACGCTCAGCTCAGATGGCAGCACCGAAGACGGCGAAATTCGCACATGACAGGTTCAGCCTTTGTATCGATCCACGGAATAAATTCATGTCGGTCCAACGCCATCACAACACGCGCGAAAAGGTAGCATTAATTTAGGTAGCAATACGGTAGGCAGCATTAATTTTCGGACTTTCATCGATGGGGAAGCCAGACATTTCGCTGCGTCTTGAAAGCAATAGTCCGTTCAGCAATGGATTAAGGATTCTCGGCTACGGAGGACTACTCATGCACGCAAACAGTTCGGGCATCAACCCGGAAATTGCAAGGACTTTTCAACTACGCTTAGTGCTGGGGAGGGGCCACTTTGACCTCCCCACTAACTCGTGAACGAAGTCACGTAGAGAGACGCGGTTTCCGCCAGCATATAGCCCCATTCTTCTCCTTCAAAAACAATGCAAGATGTATACGTCTATCCCGTATGTTAACCTTCCAGGTGACCCAAAAGCTGTCAAAGTCATGTTCTCGCGCGTTTTGCGTACAGGTGTTGGTTTTAGTCTACCGAAGACAAACTGGTCACAGCAAGGCAATTAAAAGTGCTATAGGACGAAATAAGACATGCAGAGAAACAAAACTGTGTGCCGTAATTTCAAGTTCAAGGTCTAGGTCATGTAGTAAATTGGCCTTCAAGTTGGCGTCTTCCTATTTGTTGGTTATGAGCCGAAACATTGTTTTGGATGGCTTTGATGCATAACTCAGCGTCAAAACATGCATCAAAACAAAAACTGTTAGCCTGCTGTGTTTTGAGTCGCCTTATTTGGCCTTAAAATCATTGTCCACATCTCACTGTGACTTATGGTACAAGACAGGAAAGTGATGTCTCCAAGTAGGAAAATATTCGTGAAGTACAGACTGTGTCTCATGCACGAAGCCCAATTTCCTTCTCCATATCATAACCTAAGTTAGAGTGGTGATCTGATCCAAGGTGTGGGTGATTGGGGCCTTAGGGTATTCCGAATACGTGGTCGTATGGCACCCGCTCCTGAACTTGACATTTGCCCTTGGAACACATCAAGGCCATTTTTGGCAATCTTCGGTTATGTTTGGTGTAACAGGGGTTAAATTCATTCCCCTCATGTCACCAAATTACGACCAAGTCTACTTCGATAACACGGACTGAGACTGAGTACCGAAGATGATATTTCTGCTCTCCTGACCTGACCTGACCTGATATTGACTTCATCCTTGAAGACGTTTAGAGGACATTAAGGTGAGTCATATAGTTTATGGTATTTGTTTTCGGATGAATATTTTCTGAACTCAAGAGCTGGAATATATCTGTTTTATATTTCTGACCTTGATCTGACACGATGACCTGGCCTCATGTCGCCTAAACTACTTTTACATTTTCGCCTATATATATATATATATATATATATATATATATATATATATATATATATATATATACCTATATGCTCGCGTCAGGTGTTCATCTATCTTATATCTTACATATATCTTATATCCATATCACGTATGTCTTAATAACTTGGTTTGAAGCAGTCGTTTAAAGTTCGTCTTATTTTTTGCCTTTTCACGAATCGATGACCTGACTTTGACCTGGCCTAGCTCATCGACCTGGGAAAGTAGACTAAAAATGGACATCAAACGAAGCGCCATTAAATTACAGTATGGCAAACTAAATTTCACTGTTCTGGCTTTATTCGTTCTCGAGATATTATTGAAGCCCATTGAGGGAGGGGGTCAAAGTGAGCCCCCAGCACTTTACGGCTTAAATGATACCTTTCATCGATCTCATGTATGGCAACACTTAACACGGACAAAAGGCAAGTGTGAACACAAAAAAACTTTATTTTCACTCAGAGTGGCGCAGCGTATGCACAAAGACGTGAAAGAATGTAAAACAGTGGTCCATTGCAGTCTATTTGCATTGTTGCAGTACCAATTAATTTCTCACCCGATCCTATCGACCGATTTCCAGGCGCGGTGAAGATGTGTCTGTGGAGATAAGAGGGTAAGCGTAATTTTTAACTTGCTTTTTTTCATCCGACGCCATAGGGTTCATGTGAAATATTGCCGAAAGTTGGAAAGCAGCTGCTCCCCTGCCTCCCCCCTCGGTTTCAACGCCCGTGGCTATTGTTATGCAAAAACGTGTGCGATGCGACAGTCAGCAAAACCTTTAGTCGACGGCCAGGTAACCGAACAGGCTGACGACTTAATCGCTTTACATGGACTGGAAGACCGTGGCATGGAGGCACGTTTACAGACATGGCGCAGCCCGAAGAGCCGTGAGAGAGCGTGGACCTCGGCTTATCGCATCCTTTACTATGCTTCTCAACTGACTGGTATGTATATCAAACGGTATAGCAAGGATGTGCGGTGTCGCAGTCGGCAAGGACTTCGAAGCGTGAAAAATGTATGCACGAAGAAAGTAATAGCGACCAGATGGCGGGGCGCGTCCTTCTGCGATTGACACGGGGCAACCGAACACCGAGACCGAGCGGCGCGGGGACAGGGGCAGCAGCAGGACACGCGCGGCAGCAGGGGACTGAGGTCCAGCGCAGTGAACACCTCTCTGCCAACGCAGAACGAATGGCGGCGGTCAGGGACGCTGACGACGACGCAGAAAGGTCACAGCGGCGAGCTGCCGATGCGGAACGGATGGCTGAGGCGCCCAGGGCAGCTGGCGACGCGGAAAGGTCACAGCCGTGAGCTGCCGATGCGGAACGGCTAACGGCTAGTAGTTTACGTGTGTGTGAGTCCGGATCTTTAGCCAGACGCACAGCGCAGACGGCTGCAACATGTCGCAGTCGACAAAGACACCTACAAAGGGATGCGTATGCACGGAGAAAGCAGCAGCAGATAACGGATGCTGGTAGAACTTACGATGAAACGGAGTCCAAGTGATAAATGACCGCCAAATTAGAAATGCAAATTGTCATCCCGCCCAACCTTCACATTTAACTGGCTTGACCAGCGGGTTCTTCCCTGGCATCTACGCACATCAAACGTGAGAGGCTTTCGCAGGTAAAGAACGTCGTTTGCCCAAAGCACCAAAATCATAAATATGTTTGCAGGATCAAAATGGAGAAATGCCGGCGTTTGGTGAAATGAACCATAGTTGGACTAGGGAGGATGGGTTGCAGCTTGGATTTTTCAAAGTTCTGAGTCTGTTAGCTATACAAATCCTATTTAAGATGCATTAAATACTTTACAACGAGATACGACGCCACCGGCGCCAACGGCGTCGCATCTTCGCGCAGCGAAGCAAGCTGGAACCGTCTGTAGATACTGAACTCTTGGACGTATAGGCAAGAAACCCACATTGTATATTATGATCATGTGGCCTGCCCATTGCCTAGTCTCATGGCGTATTTAACTTGTTGAGACACGCATGACATGACACAGATGTCGTTAAGAACACTTAGCATGCGACAGTGCCTAGCGATCGTGCAGTTAGTCATATGGTCACCTGAAATACGATGAGCACGCAGCGCAGATATGCCTGAGAAATGCCGTGCATATTGGCTTTGCTCAAAGCATTAAAGGGGCAGGCAGACGTTTGGCAGGTGCATTTAATTAACTGAAGTGGACTACGATGGATTACGTTAGTCGCACTCTCGGCATTACGTTCCCTGAAAATTGCGATTTCAGCAAGGCTTCATGTACCTGCTTCGTCTTTGGTTTCTGACTTATTAACGACACTCTTATGCTTAGCACGTACTGGTCATTGTCCGGAGATTGCGAGGCTTTTACTTTGTTGATGTGATCCAGGAGATCCTCATCTCTCGGGTGGTTTTTGATTCTCGGATGGTGCTGAACACCTCTGTTTGGGCATGCCTTCAAGGGCCTAGACAGCGATTGAGCGAAACCCAAACGCCAAATTCCGTATGGGTTTTAACCAACAGCACGTCACGATCCCCGTGTCTTCTGGGTGGAATTTAGCAGGCCAACTAAGCGACTTCACGCAATGATGTCAGCTTCTGAATTCCGTAATTTTTAAATGTTTTTTTTTATTTTTTTAAGACGTTTTTCATATTCCCCACGGGAACATTATTGATGAATCAGTTTTGGTCAGGCATGTTTAGATGTTCTCAAAAGTAAAATCACAAAATATCCAAGTGCGCGCGCTTCTTATAACATATTTCTGCGTAATTAACAATTTCGAAATATTGCTTCAATCTAAAACGCAACAGGATGCAGCTTATGGTATGTGGTACATGGTTATATAGCCTAAGCAATAAGGAATTCACGAACGCAAAATTTGGTACCGAATTTGCTCTGCTTTTCTCAGCAGTTCATGAGAAATCGTCGAAACTAATGCAAACAAGCAATTAGTTTCGTATTCAGAAATTCAAATTGCCGCCGCCTGTTGAATGTATTCGACGTTCGAGCTGTAATCTCTGTCAACCCTCCGTGGGCGTCATATCTCTTGTTTTACGAAGGAATCGTTTTTTTTTCTTTTTTAGTTGAATTTCACCAAAGCACACTTGCACTGCACAACAAACGGCCACGATGCCGATTCACGTTCGGCGAAACACTTCTGAAAGTGTGTTTCACTACACCATTTACTGTCATCCGCAACAATGACGCCTGACGTTGTTAGGTATTCCATTCAGAACAATGTACAACTCTCGTGAGGAGCTGTCACAGCTGCCCACCATCGCCCGGTCTATTGGCAAAACGTCGACGACTCCCAGAAGTTCTATTTCTATCACTACCGAGTTGAAGCACTTTCACACAATGAATCATTATCAGATGCAGTTGTGACACCAATGTATTCAATCGCTCCCAGTAATCTGACCCGAAATCAGCCAATGAAATTGAAAACTATAACTTCAGACTCAGGTGAATAAAGTGGATTGCAGTGAAGTGCATTCTTTTAGTGTGTGTTCAGACCTGATAGGGATTCGCCTTAACCTTTTGTGTTAAAGCAAATATAGGTACTTATCCCCGTATGTCTGATCAGTAATAATATCAACAGTCGTGGCAAGTTGGAACTGTTATTAATTTAGACATAGCTGCGAGGAAACATGACCCTTTGGGAACAACATACGCATATGCTCTGGACAGCGATTTCCCAGTTCCTCTGGCACATTTCAAAATTACGGAATTCAGAAGCTGACATCATTATGTGGAGTCGCTTAATTAGCCTAGCTAGATTCCACCCAGAAGACGCTGGTATATTGACGTGCTGTTGGTTAAAACCCATACGGAATTTGGCGTTGGGGTTTCGTTCAATCACTGTCTAAGCTCTTGAAGGGTAGGCATGCCCAAACAGAAGTGTTCAGCACCATCCGAGAATCAAAAACCACCAGAGGGATGAGAGCTTCCTGAATCAAACCAAACAGTCTACAACGAGGATGCATCGATGGAATTGATTCCATGGTCCGACTGCCGAGCGTTATCACGACTGGAGATCCTTAGGGATCACATTGGATAGAAATGTTCTGGGGGAGACCCCAACATTAAAAAAAAAACAGTTATCCTGACGCCCACCACAATGACTAGAAACAAGGGTTCTAAAACACTCTGCAGACCCTCCAATAAGTTTTGGGAATCCATAGCCATGGGTTATGTATTCTCTGCATAGAAGTTTTCTTTTTACCGTCGCGACGTTACCACGAGCCGACCCTGAACCGAGCTGCTCCGAACTAGACATTCTTCTTCAACCACGAGATGGCAGCACCAGAGGAATACAGCCGCGTATCGCCCCTACACGTCTGGCTTAACATTTTTTTACAGTTCTTCAGCTCATAGGATTTTGCTGAAACTTCGCCAGTTTTAGTTATGGGCTCACTGAAAACATTTAACGCCGCATCCATTTATCTCCTCACCGTTTCTTCCCGTAAATTCACCCATTTGTGGATGTTTTTTTATCGCTAAAATTGCCCACAGGAATTATTCATATTACAGTTTTATTCAGCTCGATCGCACCATTACGAGACTAACAAGCAACTCGCAACCGAATTAGGATTGATTCTGATTGTTCGATTCTCTTCGTGAAACGAAATCAAAATTTATTCATTATTTGGCAACTGTGAATCAGAATCAGAGTCAGAATCACATTTTTGGGGCAATGAATCATAATCGGATGGATTTCCAAAGCTGTCGAAAATTTCCGCGAATCGGCTACTTAATACATCAAGGCGTATATTATTAATGTTTATAACAACCACCATGATATCTTTTAGCATTGAGAGTAGAACTAAATGAGAAAAGGAAATGAAAATCACAGCTATGACAGGCACAATGGAAAATTCTACGTTTTCTTGAATGATGTCATGAAAATGCGTACGTTCAGCACTTCAGTTAATGTTTAGGCTGCATGTTATTGTGGGCCAAGCGCTTTGCATGCATGTCCCAATGTACCTCTGTCGTATACACAGTAGCGTAGCCAGGAGGGTCCTAGGGGTCCTGGGACCCTCGAAATTTTTCGAGGGTCCCTCGCACTGGTCTAAAGGGCTCCTCCTGGCCAGGAAAGACAAATCCACTCCTACGCAAAGAGTCCCCAGACCACAGGCAAAGACCCCTCTGGCAGGTAGCGGTGTGCCCCCTGACAGATGTCCCTGCGGAAGGTGAGTGGGCCCCCGGCATATACCTGCCAAAAGGCATATGCGAGGACAGGAAAGGATACTCTGCAGAGGAGCCGCCAACCAGCACGGATCCTCCTGCCATGGATGGTGTCGGTGTGCCGGGAAGAGCCCACGGAGGTCCCCCTGGTATCTGCCTCAAGGGGCCCCCTGGCTGGGAAAGGAAAAGCCACTCCACCGCAAAGGGCCCTCAAACCCCAGGCAAAGACCCCTCTGGCAGGTAGCAGGGTGTCCCTGGGAAAGGTAAGGGGCCCCGGCATATACCCGCCAAAAGGCATATGCGAGGACAGGAAAGGATGTTCTGCAAAGGAGCCGCCAGCCAGCAAAGGTCCTCTTGTCATGGATGGTGCAGATGTGTCGAGAAGGGACCTCCAGTGACGTAACGTAAGCCAAAGGACGTAAGGGTCTTATCACCCCAGCTCTAGAAATTCTTGAGAGGGGAAGGGAATCCCCTGGCCGGGCCTCTGGCATGTCGTAAAGGGCCTCAGTGTCCAATAACCTGTAACGGCCAGTGGACATTGGGGCCTTTCCAAAATATCTTTCTTGCCGGGCAGGTCCTGGCAGGAAAGGTATCTGCCCTGGAATGGCTGCCAGATGCCAGAGACGGGCATCGTAGCGGCGTAACTAGTATGATATATCTATAACCAGTATATCATTGAAGTAGTTCGATGGAAATGTAAGCATGTTAGCGCCTGGCAGGCTGCCTGACCATTTAAATTTAGGAAAAGTGGGAGCTCTGCTGTTAATGGGCCCAGTAGGCAGCACACTAAAGAGAAATAATCCAAGCCAGCTTTCTCAATAGAAAGCTTGGTTATGTGGTAAAGAAAAGAGGTTCTTATCAAGTATCTCTAGTGTTATAACCATGGAGAGGGACTTCCTTTTAAATCCTTTTCAGGGGGTGTGCGCATCTCTCCTCAATGTTCATTCCAGCCCCCCCCCCCCATAATGATTTCAGCCCTCCAATCTTGAAATGGGGCCCGCACTGGTACTCCGGGGCCCATGATTGAAATGACATTTAAATTTGATGAAATATTCTGCAGCTTTTTCAAACGGCGGTACTAATCAGTGACCAAATCTAAGGTATAGAAAGATTCCCTTGTCTGGTTAAGAGAATCTTCTCCTGGAACTGGAGAAGCTTTCTTCAAACAGTCAGGGCAACCTCAAAACATCGAGAGTCCAACAGCATACTCCATGCACCCTCTAGATGAATTCAAGGGCATCCTCAAGATGAATCTAGTGGGCTTTACTCCGTTCTTAGGGGCCCTCCTTAAACATTCTTAGGGACCTCTTCAAACAATCAGAAGAGGATTTTTAAATCAACGAGAAAATAGTTGAGGGACCCTGAGAAAATGTTTGAGAGTCCTTTTCAAAATACCAAGAGATCTCTCCAAAACTCAACGGGTCTAAAAAAAACTCTCCTGGGTCCTCTGGATCAACTGAAGGAATGACCATCTCCCAGGCTAGAGAATTCCCTTTTGAAGTCATCTCGAGGACACGTTGACTTTTTTGCGACGCCCCCAAACTTCTGAGATGCTCTGAACATTCAGAAACGGAGTTTTGAACCAGACGAGGCATTGTTTGAGAGGCCCTCTGAAAATATCAAGGGGACCTGTCGAAACGTTTGAAGGTCCACAAAGTTGCAAAGGACCATTTAACCTAGTTCAAAGACAGGCACCTCCCTAAAGCCTAAAGAATTCCTTTGAAGTAGTATTCCTTCAAATTCCTTCCAACGAAATCCTTGAATTAATTTGCAGGGCCTTGATATTTTAAGAGGGCACCTCAAGCATAGAAAGGACACACCGGACGAGGAGATACTTGGGGCTTCATTCAAAAATATCTAGGACTCTGAAAAAAATCGAAAGCCTTACAGAGAAACTCTAGGGGCCCTTTAGATGAATTCAAGGAGTGGCCCACTAAAGTCTAAGAGACCCTCACTAAATGCCTTTCGAGGGCTCATTGCAGTTTTTGTGCGGCCCAGAACATTTGAGAGGCGCAGTGCTATTTCAGAGGGCCTCTAAAACATTCAGGATAGGCTTTATTAATCGCATGAGGTCTGTAGGTGTCTGAGGCGCCCTCCGAAAACATTAAGGGGCTTCTCAAAAGACTTTAGGTTTCACAAAACTCGATGGGTCCTTAAAGAAAGCAAGGAACCTTCATGGTGTTCGAGGGCCACTCCTTAAATGTATTCGAAATGCCCTTGATATTTCCAGAGGCACTTCATATATTCTGGAAAGGGTGAACTGGACGAGTAAATGTTTCATGGGCTCCCTGAAAATACCAAGGGCACCCCTAAAACGTTAAGAGGCCCAGAAAAAATCTAATGGACACTATACAAACAGAAGGAGAGGTACTCCCAAAAGTCTATTTGAATCCATCTAGGGGACCCATCGAAATGTTTGTGGACCCCTTAAACCTTTGAGAGGACATTCATTACCTTTCAGGGGGCCCAAATTCAGGAACGTAGCTTGAAGCTGGAACAAGGAAATGTTTGTGGAGCCCCTAAAGATACCGAAGGCCCTCTTAAAAAGCTTGAGGGTTCCGCGAAAAACTCCAATGAGCCTTAAGACCATGGGAAAGGTCCCGTCTTGAACTTGTCTAGAGGGCCTATTGGAACTTTTGTGGGCCTTTAGCTCGCTGAGTGGGTCCTTGATCATCGTATATTCAGAGTAACTTTTTACAAAGCCCTAGTGCGGTTTAAAAAAATTTTCCTTAATGTTTTCGGGGTTTTCTGGAAACACCAAAGGCCATCTCCTTGGTGGCCCTTGATCTAATGACGATTGGGATAAATGTGATGTGTATATATATATATATATATATATATATATATATGTGTGTGTGTGTGTGTGTGTGTGTGTGTGTGTGTGTGCGTGTGTGTCTATCGTCGCGCCATCACCTCGAACATAAAAATCCTGGCGAAGGCAACGGATAAACGGCGCCTAGCGGTTCTCGAGGCCGTATTCATTCGGGATATGGACCCACTAATTAACCGTCAGGTTAACACGCATGGGACTTTGCAGCTGTGTGAAGCGCCGCCACTAGGACTTAGGCAATGAATATATGAACAGATGTTGTATTGATCTTTCGTGTATTTTTTTCAGCGCTGCTTGGCCATGTTTAATTATGTTTGCGAACCAGAAAATCCATGTCTTTTCTAACCGTGTACATTATTTTCCAAATCAAAACCAAATGTCATTGACCCCATACTTATGTCTGAAGATGTCTCATGTGTAGATGAAACGTTAGATCGATAACAAAATATGATTTTTTGTTTGTTCTTTATATTATAATGAGCATTGGCAACGTTCATAATGAACATTCATGATTTAATTCATAATAAACATTCAATTACCTAAATCCCAGTCTGCAAATAATGGTAAGTTGCAGTGCAAACAATGGTAAGATTTAGGTAAGCTGTCATCCGGCGGTATAAATATTGGCTATTGCCATGCAGCTAATGCAGTGAGAACCGCGCCACATTAACCTTCTGTACAACTTTCCACGCATTGAAAGCAAAAATGGGAAACTGCTTTCATTGCCACGTATATATATATATATATATATATATATATGTATATATATACAAGACGGAAAGATAGATGCATCGCTTTAGACTTCATCCTTTACTTTCTGACTATCTCTTGTCTATTGCGGCCGTCCTTTTAGTTGTTATTACTCATTTCCTTTTAAAAGCGGCGAAACATCTGGGGGGCGGCCAAATCAGCATTGAATGGGCCCAAATCAACAATGGGTGGCCCAAGGCCCTCTGAAAAGAAAACAGGTCGTCACTCCTCTATTGCAGCCAATTTTGAAAAGTATTGGAAGGCAGAATCAGACAACTATTCACACTTCAATGTTACATTTATGTACAAAATGACCGCCAGATTTTTCTCGGGTGACGCCGATTTTTCCATAAGTTACCCCATGCCGCGTTTTTTGCAAACCGCCAGATATATAGGTATGTATATTACCAATATACAGGTTTAATTTTGGAGAATGTCCGGGACGGGTGACCAACCATACTATGACGAGCATCGGTCTAGGTTCAATTTTTTGAGGGGCTGTCATTGATAAATTGAAGGAATATGAGCAAATTTGCTACAAGCTGCCTGGTTTTGACCCGGACAGGCCCAAACCGGGCTTATGGTTAGGCCTGCCCGGTCCTGGTTTTGACATCACTATGGTAGACTGTAGACCACGTGACTCAGGGGACTGACTACGTACCTTTCCTTATTCTATGAATGGTTGGGAGGCAGTGGTGTCAAAACAAGGGCCCGGCAGGCCAAACCAAAAGCCCGATTTGGGCCCGACCGGCTCCAAACCGGGCAGCTTGTAGGAAATTTGCCCACAGCGCTTCATTTGCGCACTGGCGCCTTTCAAAAAGCTGGGCCAGGATCGGACCTTGCCGAGGGATGGTTGGTCCCGGTCCGCACTGGTTCCGGATATTCTCTAAGACTGAGACCTCTGTGGCAGGCTCCCACAGTTCAATGGTCTCCGACCAACTGAGTATTTGGTGAAGACCAGGCAGTTTGTACGGCAGTAGTTTACCTATTGATAAGTTCGGCGCAAATAGTACGAAACAACTGTATACGCCCTGGATCAAAGGTATTTCGTCGGTGACGAAAACGTCCAGACTGAAGCGAAGCTATCACTGACCACTGGTGACCTTGTTGCGGCCGAACGAAATATAGGGGAAACGTAAGCCATGCTATACGCCTAGTTTAGAAAAAAAAAAATCGTTCATTGTGCTGGACATGAGGGATTCGACCAATGTTCGTCCGTTCAGCAGCCGGATATAAAGGGGACCGTAAACTGTGTTATTAGGATACACTTAATTAATAAAAAAAAACGTTCACGGAGTGATGATGTCCGATGCCATGTCGGTTTTGCAGAACATGCTTTTGAAAGTCAAAGGTAGGCTAGGTGGATGTCTACCCAGGTGGTTGGGACACTTACCTACTTGCCCCATGGGATTGAGATCCTGATGTTTTGTCAAGTAAATAGTTGGCAGGCACTAGGTAAACAAGACCATGGCCTTCTCGTCTGCAACGTGTTGCATTGTCATGTGAAGATCCCTATGTAGATGAAGCCTGGAATTTGTTTGGCTTCACAGAATCAATTACCTATGCAGCTAGGTATCTATCCAAACTTTCATCTCAGGACTGGAGCTTCAAGGTGCTTTTTTAGGATCTAGCAAGAATGCAGCTTGCTTATTAGTAGAGTGCTTATTAGTCTGTGTCTTTCCATTTCATTCTTTTCATAGCTGATTGGTTACCTTCACGCATCAGCTGCATTACAGTTTTCCCTTTCCTCAGATAATCTGTGAAAGTAATGAGTTGTGGTATATATGGTGTTTGTGTTTGTTAACTTATACAATGGAATGTTGTAACTACATACAAGATATGGTAGAAAGTGTTCGTAAAGTTTAGACTGTAAGAACACATGCTGAATTTTGTGTGTTATCTTATCCAGACAACAGCCGTGTCTGGCTGTCTGATTAAAACAGCCGTGTCTGGCTGTCGTCGAGCATGTTTTTTTGTTTTTATTTCTTCTGAGTACCTTATTCTCATGATCACTCATATTTCTTGCTTACGTGAATTCCCTATTGTTTTGTGATTAATAGCGACCATAATTTTTGGCAACAATTTACACAGTGCCCATGTCTTTTGGTGAGTCACTTACAAAGTTGACAGAGCCAATGAACTATCAATTTTTGCGTTTACAGGGCATTGGTCTCATTTGTCCCATGGGTGTCTGATGATATGAGTCCAGCGTTTGGAAAAATCGACACAAAATCGAAGAGAAGAGAAGAAGAATGCACTGGAAAAGCGGGTTAGAGGTCCATGCAATGAAATAAGTCTGACATCTTCCGGATCTTAATGATGAGCATTACAACCCAGGTCGACAGGTTAAACTGGAACTCAAGTTAAATTGGTCGACAACTTTAATGAACTACGCCAAGCCGCAGTGGCGTCATACTGTTTTATCCTGGCAACGTTTCTTAATTAAGTTGTCCTAATAATGTGTACGCCTGATGTATCAGAGCATCGTTGGACGCAGTCCCTTGATGGTGAAGAAGAAAAATAAGAGTGACCAAGGATGCGGATGTGGAAGAAATATTGTAGCATAGCACTCTCCCGTGCAACGATATGTAAAGGGAGAAAGACAATAAAGATGTTTCTGATGAAGTGTTCACAAAACCTACGCACTCTCTCATGTCTTCGGCTAACTGCAGTAGCATAACTGTGATTGTACCAAGTTTTGTAAGACATCGCAAAAGCATCACTGACTGGCAGTTCGCTACCGTCATTTTATTCTGCAATCATGAGACTTGAAACAGTCATATTACATTAAATTTGAAGTGAGCGAAACGATACTTAATTTCCCTTGCACAAAATAGGTTCACATTGCCCCGCGAGTAAAGTTAACAAGCAAAATCCTGTTTGGTCCGAAAAATGTCCTTTTGGTGTGAAAATTGTCTTTAAGGCAGAAAATTGCATGGCTATTTATCACACACTCCAAAGACCTTGCACGGTGGCCTTGTGGGTTGAGAGCGTCGAGGGTAGAACCCAAATGGCTCGAAAAATAATCATCATACAGCGACAACAATGATTTCGTCTAGACATGGTAAAGGCGTCACTGTGATATGAAATCGCTTTATGTTTCAGAATCAGCTGGATGGATGCATATCATCAGAAGGGATTGCAAACTCTGCGGCCAAACAACCCAAGCTAAGCATGCAGCAGTTCTGTCCTCTTGGCGTTAAAGTAAAAATGCCATCCAGAATAAAAAAGTAATAATAAAGGAAAAAGAATCACAGAATACGGAAATAGT
Source organism: Capitulum mitella (assembly GCA_030062745.1). Taxonomy (NCBI): domain Eukaryota; kingdom Metazoa; phylum Arthropoda; class Thecostraca; order Pollicipedomorpha; family Pollicipedidae; genus Capitulum; species Capitulum mitella. The sequence goes on along the minus strand of CP099839.1, from coordinate 16,305,538 downwards.
GCTTTAGAGTCGGCTGGTATATCATTCGATCTGTTACATCCTTTTCTATAGCAAGCAATCACATCTTTACCTCCAGTCCAGGAAATGGAGTTTCCGCGACCACTGATAGACTTTACCGAAAATCCACGTTAAATCTTCATCGAGACGAACACTCCTAAGACATAATCCCTCGTAAGCTCTCCTCTCAACAATAAACACAAGCTGAAGGCATACTTCGTGAGACGACAGACTATGCTCAGCATAGTCGGAGACAAGGAATCACTACAGATCGTTCGACTGACAAAGTCGGTTTGCACATTCCTGGCGTATCTTACGTACGGATATTGATTCATAAACACCATGATCTATCGTGTCTTAATTTTGTGGAACAGATCAGCTGGATCTGCGCTACGGTGCTTCCCTAAAGAACGCTTGGTTAAAAAGAGCAAAATATAGTTGAATCATTCCGACCTGTGTTTTTTGTTTCCACCTGGGCATAAGTGATGATTAAAACCAGGTCAGAAGCGCTGTGGAGCGCATGACGAGTTTCTTCGCTGATCTTTTCTTTTGCTGGATACATTTTTAACACAGTCGGACATTCATCGCTTCAGTTTCAATACTTAAACCTCAGGTATGAAGGATTTAGCCGTCACACACACAAATGATTTTATTTAGTGTTACTACTGAGGAGATAAAAAACTATATATATATATATATATATATATATACACATACACATATATTGTAGTAATATCATCAGTACTGGGATTGTTATGTGGAGAAAAAGGTTGCAGGCCAACACATCGATAATCATCGTCTAAAATCCGTAGATTTGGGCTACCTTCCGGTGAAAATTTTATGATTAGGTGCCCGGTGGTTGAAACGTTATTGAACGGACGGACCGCTCAGTTTGGATTTTCTGCTAGCTTAAGAACCCACTCGGAGTACGGCTGCACTCGTAATAACGTGTTTTAAATCTACCACGCCATTACGGGGACTAAAACCATGGATGCATTATGGGTTCATGATTTTTAAGACCATGGTTTTTAACCCATGAAGATCCAAAACAGCTCAAATAAATTCGGATTTGTTTTATTGCTATCGAACATGGCGCAGCCTGCTAACGTGTCGCAATCGCAGTCGAAATGGACCCAGAGAAATGATGAAAGCTCAGCTGAAAGCACAAAATGACCTCGAAGGGCAGCTTTCGCCTCTACTGGCAGAGTCAACTCAACGATCGTCCGTCTCGGCGGCAACTTCGCCGTCTCCTGCAAAGGCAACGGCAACAGCACCGTTACAAACTGCCAAACCTTACAGATTTCCGGTATGGAAGCAGAAGTTCGAGGGCTTCGTGCTACTGACAGGGGTCGGCGTTCATGCGAAGTCTACATCCGCCATCCTCAGTCACATAGGCACGCCGAGACTGTTGCGAAGGCAGCAAAGCGTCCTCACGGGAACATGGACAACAACATTCCCAAGAGGCCTTCTGGAGTTAGGAAACAACCCAAGCCCTGACGACCGGTTTCCAGCTGATGTACCGACCGGACATCCCTTCCGATTCGCGGTGTCTGCGCACCACCGGTCGTTCGCTGCCTCATGGCAGAAGACAGTAACCGTCTGCGGCCAGCACGCAGAGCGGCTCCGTCACGACGCCCGAGAGACGTACGATCAGTCGGCATCCACGCAGTCCTCCAGAGACCGCAAATGGTCGTTGGGACCGGACGGGCGTCGTCGTTGGAGTGCACGCAAATCGCGACTTTCCGGTCAAGACGGCAAGCAGACGGACTCTCAGCGGGACCTCCGGTTCCTCCGACCAACCGATCGATGGTCCCGGTCGCTTATTTACGAAACGCTATCCACCAGTTTCCTGTGATTGACTGCTTTGCCACGTGATGTTTTCTAAATGGCGTTATACATGGAAACACTCCTCGGCTGGGGGTTGCTGTCAACCGAGAAACGGTTTCTTGAGTCCCATTTGATGAAAGTAATAGAAAATATTGTTGGATTTCTCATGCTTGTCATATTCCTCTTAGATCAAAGAACGCTGAGAACGGCGTAAGACTGAAAAGTAAAACTGCTGACCACATCAGGAAGCCGTTGAAACAGGAAAAAGCGGCCAGATTTAAACGTTGAATACGAACGTGCTGCTGTACTACGTGACTGAGCAGTTTGCTGCGACGCTTAACCCGGCACCGCCTGGCGTGTTTTCATGCCCGCGACCGCCTGGAAGGCTGCCGAAAGGGCACCCACTGTTATCTCAGGATTTAACCGTCTGGTCTGAACTGATCCGCCATCAATCGATAGCCCTGAGCCTTGCGATTCAGAAAATATTATGTTAGCCCTGGTCACGTGGCTGATGACGTTACAGGCCATGTAGAACGCATAATACGACGTCGGAAGAGCTGGCACCGGTTAGTACATCATATCATCGCTAATACTGGTCTTAGAGCCTAGGTCAACTGAGTATCGAACGAAAATCCACGATCTTATGCACCAGGGGAATGTCATAGTGTTACAAAATGTCGGGTCAAGGTCAACCTATGTCAGGTGGAATACTGGTTTTACTTTGCCAGCCAAAGAACGATGCTTACTCGCAGCCGTTTTGATCCACGTCACAAAAAGGACCTAAGTGAAACCTTCTGATCATCAGTTTTGCATTACCTACTTTCCATCCAGCCAGGGTGCGTCTAGGTCAAGTCAGATAAAGGTGCATTACTCTTTCTGCCAAAGAGCAATAAATACTCGCTGGGATTCCTAACTGCGCCAAGTACAGAACTGAAATGACACCTCGTGATAAATCAACCGTGTTTGCGCTTTATTTGATCAAGGTCAAGCCAGGTCAGGCCAGATAGTCATTTTTCTTTTTTCTGTCTAGGGGTAACGATTACTGTCTGCTGCCACTGAATGATTCTCCACAGACAGTGTTGTATTTCACTGCGTTTTGGCATCTTCCTATGACGTGAACTGAGACGACCTCGCGATACATTTCGTGAACCTTGCTTAAAGGTGCATATGGATTTGCTTGTCTAGCTTGAACGATGGGGAAGATCGGTGGCAGCCACTTCTATTACTCACAATGCAGATCACGTTTAAGTGTCAACGTGGGTCCTAGCATAACCATGTCCTATGTAAATCTGAATAATCCACGCGTTATATTCATTAATATGATCAAAAAACGAACCATGTCTGCGCCACTACCGAAGAGGCGAAAGCATCCATGCAAGGATTTACTCATGGCGCCATATCTCCAAGACCTGATTTGCCATGGAAATGAGTTTGGTGTCAAAACATGTGCAATTGATTGATGGACAAGTACTGAAGGTTCGTTTAGGCTGGCTCTTACGGTTTAGACGTTATTCACGAAAAACCGAGGGGGTGTCATATTTGACATCCCTCAGGCGGTGCTGGATGGACATGTGCGCTGGTAAACGGGTAAAATCAAGGTTGTCACGGAGGCTTTTCTGCTACCCTTCTGGGAACGCAGCAATCTAGTCACGACCTAACAATGTATTTCCCGGAATGATTTGTTTTTACTCTGTCCAAAGACTTTGGGGCGCGATGAATCTTAAGGATAGCATGATGTCAGTACGAAAGCTACAGGCACTGTTCATTGCATGCAATGCATTTAGCCGGAGAGGCCTGCGCGCATAGCTCGATATCCTAGGTTGGGGAGAGGGCGGGATGTTGAAGGCCCGCAACAAGTTTTCGGAAATTTTATTACAAAGTCTGTGAAAATGACTGGAGAAAATCTGTCTGAAATCCATGTCACCCCCGGGATTATGTCCAGAAATCTCCATTGTATACATTCAATTAACTAACGACCTTCATTATGCCCGAAGACATTGTATGGCTATATAATCAGTTACCAATCGAAAATATATTAAGACTCGACACTTCGGCCAAGGGCTACCGTCAGGAGTAATCTAGAGCACGAAGTCGAAAATTCAAATACACAGGGGAAAAAGGCGCGCGGCAAACAGAACGGCTACCTCAGCGTTGCGGACACTCAAAACAACGAATATAACGTTACACAGCAAGGCACTGTGATCAATAAAAAGGGTTCAACCAAACAAAGAGAGGTTCCCCTAAAACAAAGCCCTAAAGAGTCATGAAGAAACAAAGGTACATCTGTGGGTCACGAACTACGCAGGCAATGATTAAGCCAACTATGATAAGACCTCCCTCCTCTAAAAGACCAAAAACAGACCATGAAATCCTAAGATGATAAAACAAACCAGATATATATTTGTGGTTCTCCGAACTAACGATTATCCCCACTCCAAGCGATGCAAGCAAAGCTACTCATGTTATCCACGAAGATGCCTGTGTGTTTAGCTGAGGCTGAAGACATCTGATTTTTCAGATGTCTCCAGGATGTCTGAAGTCAGAAAGTCTGATGGAGACATCAGAACTTTCAAGTCGACGTTGTCTCTCGCTGTCGCCAGAAATTTGACTGCGAAGTTGATGTGCTCACCTAGGGGTGTATTTGCTCTCCGAAGTCTGGCATCCCCCAGATGCTCGTTGCATCGACTCCTGTTGCCACGTTTTGTTCCTCCAAGATAAGAAAATCCAGGATAGCGACTTCATCCAGCTTTTTTGTACTACGTTTTCCGTGTACAGCTGCCTTTTAAACCAATGATCAAGTGTGGCACGTTCTCCTACCAGAAGGTGTACGCGGAAAAAAAACTTCGTATGTAAGGTTACGTGCAATCGCTGTCCTGAATTTTTTTATGCCGGAGAAGCAAAGCGTGCAGAGCATCAGGGATCGATGTAATGATCACCTGGGGATGCCAGAATTCGGAGAGCAAACACCCCTAGGTGAGCACATGACTGACAAACACCCCGGCATGGGACACACAAACATAACTTCGCAGACAAAATTCTGACAACAGAGAGAGATAGCGCCGACCTAAAAATTCTCACATGAACGCATCAGAAATCTCCGGGCGAATCTAAAAACACATCCAGTACATAATATGAGAAGCTTCGCTTGCATCACTTGGAGCTGGGTTATTCGTTAGTTCGGAGAACTACAAATATATTTCTGGTTTGTTTTACAAAAAGAGGACTTCATGGTTTATTTCCGTTATTTTATTTTATTTCATTTTATTTTATTTCTTTGAACGGGGATGGGGTCCTATGATAGTCGGCTTGTTTACTAACTGCGTAATTTGTGGCATATAAATATCTATATTTCTTCCTTCGTGTCTCTCATAGGCTTTTATTTTAGGGGACCCCTCTTTGTGTCAGATAAAGTTGTGCTCTTTTTATTGCTCATAGTGCCTCCCTGTGTGACATTATATTCCTTGTTTTATTCTTGCGACTGCAGCGTTGAGGTAGTCTTTCTGTTTATCATGTGCCTTTTTTCCATGCGCATTTGATTTTTTGGCTTCCGTACTCTTCATTACTCTAGATTACCAAGGTAACTAATAGATTAAACCTCATGACGGCCACTGGCCGAAACGTTGAGTCTAATATGTTTTCGAATTGTAACTGATTTGTATAACAACACAGTGTCTGCTGATATCATAAAGTTCGTTATTTCATGGATGCATGCAATTTCCAAAAAACATGAGTATTTAAGAACCATTCTTCAAGACATTAAATGGGGAAAACTCCAGCCAGGCTACTTAAGTCGCACTCATGGGAACACTTTTCCTGCTGCTCCTATTCCGCATGCATGAGCAAGTGTTCTTGACTTGAGTGATCAGTCAGTTCAAGAATATTCTTGAACTAATTGATCTCCTGCGTGCAAGAACGAATATCAAGAAAAGAGTATTACGAAGATCACGATATAAATGGGCCTCTTCGTCTAAATGCATTTTGAACAAGGGGTAATGCACAAAATTACGGCAAATGTAAGACGTTGTCAGCAGACTGCTGCTTTTGAAAGTCTTCAGACAAGGAATAGAAACCATCACTCCTGGAAAGTACACTGTTCGATAGGGATCACTGTTCGCTTACAGAGGAATGACAGAAAAACTGCTACGGCACCAACGATTTCAGTTCACTCCACGTTGCGTAGAAGTGTACAGATTTAGCGCCGTAACAAAAAACTGCACCGTCACGGTGCGTTGCTTGACGCACCTTATAAAAGATTTCAGTAGAGACGACTTCTGCGATTCCGATGTGCAGATGGCTTCCTGAACTGATGAACCATTCTGCTTATCTTAGGCCACATTTATTCCAGCCCTTTCATTTAAAAAGAATATGACAGGGATGAAAATCTCAAATAAATTTCTATTACGTTCACGAAATGGGCCTTAGGTGTCGTTTGCTGACAGACTGCCTGATTGCAAGAATGCTAAGGCTTTGACGGCAGCCACCAATCGGTTGGTTGGTTGGTTATTGGGGCTTAGGGGCGCACCGACTGCAGGGTCATTCGGCGCCCAGCCACCAATCGGGAAGTGCTTCCAGACATAACGTCATCTAAGAAACGTCACGCATTACGTCAGCCAATCACAGAGGCCCGGTGCCGTATTAGTGTCTCGTAAACAGGACGTCCCGGTCACCTGCTGCAACTCAGCTGATGGCGTCCCGGCATCGCCGCCGACCTTATCAGGTTCCGGAAATCCTGTGTGACGTCACCAAAAGGAGGATCTTGGTCCCGGCACTACCACAGCAGAGATGTCAAGTAACGTTGAACCCGGACAGAGCGATCGGCAGGGGCGGTAAACGGCGCTTCTGTAGGCGGATCAAGCACAAAAGTTATGCGCCGACGCATGTACCCAAATACCCAGGAGCAAATTTCGGAAATAACATTCATGCCCAGTTGCTTGTTGGTCTTTTCGGAGCACATATGAGTAAAGGGTGCCATGGTATACAAACCCCATGCGTTTCGACATAAACTGACATTTAGTCAGTGAAGCCAGTGTATTTCAAGCTCTAGGCTTGTGGAAACCAATGTATACTAAGTTATAAGTAAGCAATTACCGTAGTTCGAAAATGAAATCTTCTGTATCTGACAGCAGTGGAAAAGACAACAACAGTAAATCAGCAAAATGCCGTTTAGCAGTAGTGTATGCGTCACGGAATGTGCAGTGACATGGCATTAAGCGAAGAGGAGACGACAGTTCTCGATTCCCTTTGTTCACAATTGCTTGATATATTGGCCCTACGTCGACCACATACAGTGTCTTTATTAAAAAAAAAAACCTAATCTTCATGTGGGAGCTGGAATTCACAGAGATTCAGTACAATGGAACAGCAAATATGAAATATTTCCGGCGCAAACATCTGACATGCTTGGCTGACAGTCTCAACCTGACGCGTCGACGGGACTTCCAGACCCAAGCACGCGTCTGATTGTCAATATCACGCCGGCGTAAAGCCGTGCATGTCGGGCCTCTGGTCGCCGGCCTCTCTCCGGGCTCTCAGCGCTCTCCCTTCCGCGTTCGTCAAAGAGCGGCGGCCTGCCTTCCGCCGGACACGAACGTCATTGGCATTGATCACAGCGCTGACTGGTGAGATGTGAACGACGCAGCTCCGGGTCGTCCACGTCTCACCGAGCCTGCGGTACACCGGAGTGAGTGCTGTTCCGCGTTGGCGTTGTATCGATCTCGGCCAGCGTCCTGCGGGGGCAACCCTGGCGTGATCAGACACCCGGCAGCCGGGACTGTGAACCGCCAACCGGCATCTGCAGTACTGGCCGCGGTTCGCGTCTCGACAATTCGCTGGGCGGAGCGAAAACCAGCTACGAGCTTAGATTGGTTTTCACTGGGACTATTGATAACCTGCGCTCTTCCTCCGGATGAATTCAGGTGACTGATGCCTCTTTTTCTTTTGTTTGGAGGGTGATGGATCACGTGTCATTGTCTTGCCTCGTAGATGCCGCTGACCACTATGCCAAACGACTCCATTCATGGGCGATTTTTGCCCTCAATGGAAATAAATCGGTTGCCGAATCATGAAAAGTGGTTGGATTTGACCGTTGCCCAAGACATTAGCTTTCTCTCTCTCTCTCTCTTCTTGTCGTCTTTGTCGCCATTTGGGGCTGCAGCCTATACAGAACATGCTCATTGGCGGTTAGGAAGGCATTCTCCATGATTTCAGAGATTGTTCCTAAATTTTAACAAAATTGCCAAGCTGCCGGAACACCTGACTGCGGCAAAAATCAACAGCAACAATGCTTCATGAGGCTGTGCCGTATAATTATTTTACGACTCATCATATTGTGGTCTAGCCCTGCACGAGGTACTCACCTGATCAAGTCCTTGTATTGATCATTAATGAAATGAAACTGGCCGGACCTTTCTACGAGCCCATCCGCGCCGATCGGCTTTTCACGTCTGCTGCAGGGGCTTTATGTCCTGCGGCAATGCTGAAGGCTGGCAGCTCTCATTCTGGATCGTCTCCCACCAGAGCCCCCTCTGCCACGGCCAATAGCTCGCTCCGCCCCCGACGGCGGCCACCGACTCCGAAGGCGCCCGACTGGACTTGTCGAGTCGGCGGCGTCCGGCCACTTACCCTTATGACCGGCAGCTGGCCGCGGCCGGCGGGACACCGCTCAGAGGGAGCGCGCGGCCCGGGCCGGCCGGAGCTCGCCGTCGGCCGACGTCGGCTCGGCCTGCTGCCTCCTCGGCTGTCGACCGCCGGCGGCGTGGCCGGCCGGACGGTGGCTGGCGCCTGCCGACATGGCGCCGTCCGCTCGCCCTCGGCCGTATTGTGTGTCCAAACAGCGGCCCACGGCGACGCCCCGGCCGGCGCCAACGCCAACAGCGATGGCTGCTGATTCCGGACCGGTGGCCGTGCCGCCGCCGTCAGCCGGCTATCTGTCCCAGGCGCCGGGGAACGGCCGTCTTCAGCCGCCTGCAGCTGACCGGAAGCTCACCGGCGGCACGCCTCCGTCCTGTTCACGGCCCGCCGGTCGACGCCGCTGCCGTTCCAGACCCGACCGGGGCGGCCGTGATGGCCGGGGCTGCGCCGCGCCGCCCCGGCCCGCCCTGTCTCGCCGGCTCTCAGAAACGGACCGGCCCTGAGAGCGCTGATCAAAGAGGATGATCCTACGTCCAGGCTGGTCTGCGCGATAGAAAACACCATCTCCAATCGCCGTCAGGGTCCATCGATCGACCGACCGTCAGCACGACCTCGCCGAACAAGCAAATTGTTGATAAAACGGAGCAATTTTACAAGGGTCCAGGCGTCACAAAAGGGGATTTGGTAGGCGAGTGCAGAAGTGGAACTCGTATCCATAAAGTGTCTTTCTCGCGAATCATCAGAACCTCCTAACCGGCTGCATAAAATGGCTTCTGTAATTTTCTGGCTCTGTCCCTTCAATAATCAGCAATAAACTACGCCTCTGCAGGACTCTGAAATTCAGCTCCTGTTCGTCGTAGAAATAATTGCTCCAAAATGATAAAAAAACTTGATGTGAAAGGGACACTTACAGCAATGGTAAAAATCGGTTGACGAGTAAAATTATCGATAATCAGGTGTGGTACATATCAGTCGCCTACAAGCCGCGTAATTTTCGAGCTTACAGGATGATCAGATGATGGAAGTTAGATACACGGAAACACATTCGACAGCTTAAAAAACGCGTCAGTAATTTTCGGCCGTGAAAAAGGAACAGCTCAAGCACCTCGAGAAATACAAATGAAAAATATCCGTTCAGACATGTCAACAACCCAAATATCATCATAACAAAATCCGCACTGATCAAGTGGAGTTTCGTGTTCCGATGAATATCACCAAATTTTGAAAACGGGAGCCAGACACCTGGACGTTACACTCTCTGTTTGACCCAATACACAAAAAGTCATCCTGACCCCACAAGGTGGCTTTCCCGTAACCCTGACGCCCTGTAAAAGATCCGTCAGCGCCATCTGGTTCGGTGCCAGTGGTATCAATGGTCCAGATTCGCGTCCGCATAAGCCACAGAGTCGGGCTAAGTACATCAAGCTCTGACTGTATGAGTCCTGATCCAAAAGCAGTCCACTACACATGCCTGAGGTTAAATTTATGAAAAAGATGGCAAAGTCCAGTTCTCTAAATTCCAAGTTTGCATTGCACGAATGTATCCAGAATTTTCATATAAGGTGCAAGAGGCTGAAATATAAACAAAAAGATAAAACATGTCTCTCGGAACGTTTCATCTTGAACTAATAAATAAAGCTTTAGTTGAACTCTCGTATACGTCACTGCCAGCGCCACTAGTGCAAACACGTGCTCGTATGGAAATTTCACTGCCTTAACAGCTATGCATATGCAAAGATTACCGCGTCCACTTCAACGTCGATGGTCTCAAAACATTATGAAAGACAGCAGGCAAAAACTTTAGACCCTTTGAAGCGTAAGGACGTCCCCTGAGAGGCAAAGATCGCAGAAATCTTGAAACCACCTTAGGATCAAAGGAATCACAATACCGTCCTCAGTCACCGGACAACCGGGTCTCGGCTGCCGAGAAATGCCGGCACAAGGCCGCGGCGGTGAAACGGCCAGTCACTGGTCCACGACGCACGAGCGGAGCCGGCGCACACCGCACTGCACGGCGCCTCCTCGATCGCCGCGCCGCCGGCCGGCCGAGCGTCCTCCTGACTCCGGCGCGCCGCGTCCGCCGCGTCGCCGCCGGCGGCCAGACGCGCCGTCGCCGACACGGCCCGCCGGCCCAGACTGCCGACGCCGACGGCCTCACCGGACGGCCGCACCTGACGGCGCCTCTCATTAGCGCGAGCGACGCGGCGAACGGGCTGCCGGCGCCGGCCCGGCCCGACACTGCGCCGCCAATCGCACTGATGGCCGTCTCTGGCCAGGCCCGGCGGCCCGCGTCGTACGGCGCGCGCGACACGGCCGCCCCGCCTGATTTGAGTGTGAAATGCGCCGCTGGAGGTTCTCATCGAATGCGGCAGAGGCGCTGGCGGGATCGAGTGGAATTTGACGCGGAAGCGAACCGGTCCGATCGCGGAATTGAGCCGAGTTGGCGAATACGCGGGACGAAGACGTGGCCACCGTTTGCCCACCGACACAGGACTCGATCTCAAGCCAGGCTCCACTTGAACGTGATGTCATTGCGTAGTATGATTTGATACCAAGCGACCTTTCACCCTATCATGTGGATGGTCAGGCTGGAGATTCGCCTATATTATTGGGGAAGATCGGAATAGGATTTTAGGCCGTTTCTTTGCAATCGGTGCCATAGGCCAATGTTAACTTTTCTGAAAATGAAGACCTGGGGTCCCCCCCGGGTCTCCAGCCATGCTACATGGGCTGCTATGAGTGAAGGGCCACTAATCATATCATGATGCATTGTTCATGTTTGCTAATCTAAATCTCCTGAAAATGTTAGCCACTAGAACGCTTTTAAATTCATTGAACGTGTCTTCACAGTGGTAATTTGCCGAAGTAAGACGTTGAAAGGACCAAATCCTTTGAAAAACCGACCCCATGGGTCACGGATGAAATCCGTGACGTCACAACGGCTAGCAATCTGTGAGCACAGTAGTGAACTCTGTAAAGTAATATGAAAAGCACCGTAAAAATACTGAGCTCAATACACACGTCAGCTCGTGTTCAGCTCCCCTTGGTGGGCCCCTCCTGTACATCACGAGCACACCTGACCGACGGCTTCCAGGAACGTCGAGCAGACCAATTTCGGATCGTTCTCTTGCAACAATGCATGCCACGCATGATGGCGCTACTTTGTTACGTCGTTAACTTTGACAGGTTGTAAATGATAAGCATTAAGCAGACACATAAGGTCATGTGCATAGGACTACCATGCCATAAGACAAACAGGGCGGTTGCCAGAATTTCTGTCAAGTTTGGATTATGTTAGCATGAACCCTGTGGTGTTGCAGGGATAGACATTAACTCAGTGATTCCAGTCTCATCAGCTAGACAAACCTCCTACACGACTGATCGTGATGCTGATACTTCACGATGTTGCCAAATTATCTAGCCCCAGTCGCTTGCGGTGTGCCGCAGCTCTGAAGAGTGGTGCTTTGTGTCACCCACGTGGCTAGGCAGCGCTGTACAACACCACTAGGTTCTACTTTTCTTTGCACCAAACTATGAAGGAATCCTTTGTCAAAAAGACAGTGAAGCGCAAATGTGCGCAGACCGAATGCATTTGTATGTACATTGGTCGAGCGCAGTGATGGGAATGGAAACCAATACCCCGTGGAACGTGACGACGCACCTAACACCACTCCCTTCAGTGCCACATGACATCTGAAAATCCGACCACCGAATTCATGAGATTCTTCGTACACCTGATACACATGACGGAAGACACGGAAATGAGATTTGATCCACAGACGTAGGTACAATTAAGCAGTGCCATGGCGTACAATGTTTCGAATATTACAATGATATGCAACATTTTTTTGTGGTCAGTAAGGCCGTCCGGATGGCTTTCCTTAAATAGGCACTTCGGAGCGAGGTTAACTGCTCGCGGGTCCCCATGCGTCATATTCGCGCCATATGTATATATGCACTGTATACACCACAGCGCATATACTCTACATTCCTGTTTGGTCAGGGAGGTCTAGACCGTTGCAGCTGTGCGGAATCAGCTTTCCAGGTTTCTCGGAATTTCAGTGGCGCCTCTCGGGTTGCCGGATTCGCTGTCAGCACCGGTTACGGGCAGAGCAGAAGCTGTCACGATCATGATCTGGAAATCCCTTGGGGCTTGCTGGGACTGATGCAGTGTGGCTCGTGTTGCAGAAACTCGATAGGCAGGGTCGGATCGTCGGCTGCTCCCGTCCTCCGTCCTCCCTCTCCGCAATTCGGATCGTCGGCGTCGCTGACGGGCCGTCGGCGTTCCTGGCGCACTTCGTCGGAACTGACGCACCAACAATGGTCGCCTATCTCGGCCGTCCGTCAGTTGGCCGCGTTCCCCGAGCCGTGCGACCCCAGTGAACCCTGTACGTCACCGCCTGACCCACTCTCCACCTGCTCACGAGCTCGGCCGGCAAGCACAAACAGGCGCGGACTGACCAACACTCTCTCGGCCAGTGTATAAAGGACCCAGCAGGACCTCGGCCCATTAAAAGTAACGCAGGCTTTTATTACATCAGGCGGAATCGTGCATTCAGTTGAAATGAGTGACAGAGACATCACGCGGATGCTAGTGCAGCTTTTTAAAGAGGAATATCAAAGCCGCGACTTAAGCCGCTACAGCGAAGTCGTAAATGCGTATGTATGCCTTCAAAAGAACTACGTAATGGTTATTCATCTAGCTGTGGTTGAGCGCACATCATTCTTTAAAGCCATTTAAATCATGCGTGTATCTCGTTCCGTAAGGAACGGAGATGTGGGGATGTAGACATCTAAAGCCAGACCAGTGCCCAAAGTGTTTAAGCGTGTTGGCAGCTGACCATCCAGCCTATCCTTCAGCTCGGTGACCTCGCTGATGTCACCGGAAAACGTCGGCCAATGACGAGGCACGCCATCGCACCCTAGCCTGCCGCCAGCAAACAACACTTCACGCTTTCCGGAGGACACGTCACTGTCAAACGCTTCCGAGTATGCCGAGTCGCATCCTTGGATAACCATATTATGTCTAAACGCCACAGCGGTTACAAAGCAAACCCCTCATCCCAGCGTCGCCGTTTTGTACTGGGCGTCTACAAATTCGGCCCTTGGGACCCAGCAGCAATCCAGGGAATACTGTGACTTCAGCCTAACTAGCCGTCTTTTCGTCTTAATACAAACGCCCAACTTGTCAAATGTGCGTGTTCTTAACTGCATGCTGTGACAGCGCTCCCTTGTGCCGTTCATTTCCTTTCACCATAGCGTCTGAGCAACTTGGCGTTTAACATGTCCTCTGAGTTGTAAGTACCTTCTACGTTCCCTACCTTCTCAGTTCTATGGGGCAATGTTTACTTTAAGTACATCACTTGTTCCTTGACAGTCAGATGTGAGGCCAATTAAGTCATTCGCGGAGCTTTCACGGTAGTGTGTATAACAGTTCGCTAAACATAATTACGTTAACCCCATTCCCGGCAGGTGGCTGCATCCGCCCCTCCCTCCGTTTTTTTTTTTTTTTTTTGCTTGGCAATTCCAGGGTTTTTGACGCAGCTTCACGAAACTTGGCGAATTTTCTTAGCCATTTCTTCTACGAACCGTGGCAAAATTTTGTAACTTTAGTTTGCTAAGCGCGGAGCCGGAAATTTTTTTGGGAGGCACCTCAGACCACTTCTGACCCTGTTGAAAGTAAAAGGAAAATGATACCCGAAAGAGATTTTTAAGGCAGAACTTAAAACTTTACATGGGTAAATAGCTTCGTAAACAACCAAAACTAATTTCGTTAATCTGAGGTCATTTCATAAGGTCAGGTAAAGGTCGAAAGTCAAAATTTGGTTTTACAATACTTATTTTGGAGCTTATTTTTCGAGTGCAAAGTCCGAAAAACTTATGACGTAGAAGTATACCCTCTACTTGTGTCAAACGTTTCAGGCTGATATCACGTCGGGTCACGGAGCTATGACCTAAAATGTCAATGCGCGTATCATATGTCAGGGCAACCGTAACATGAAATTTTAGAGATAGAGCAAAAACAAAAGGTTAAAAATGGTTTCAATCGATATGAAATGCACTCAAGATCATTCTATGTGACTCTGAGGGCCTTAGGGATCATTCAAGCTCCATGGTCGTAAGCTGGCCTGATGAATATGTGGCCTTGACAGTTTCCCCTTTTCCACGTCCCTGGCGCCGCCTATGCTAACATTTCACAAAGAATAGGACATGATTTGCACATCTACAACATGAGATGGCTATTGAAAGCAAAAAGTGTTTTTGGCTTGTTTGTTAATAGTTTTTGGAAAGCTAATTCTGCATTTTTCGAAACCCTGTGAACGCCTATGAATCTTCTCACAGTTTTAAAAGTATGGATCAATGGTTAAAGCTGCATATTCATAACCTCTCGATTCTTGTCAGTTGCATCAAAATTGGTTTAAAAACAGCAGAACTACAACAAATCGAACAATCTTCCCCATTTTGATTTCCCCGCACCCAAACCTTTCAATATTTTCAAAACCTTCTTTTATAAAAATGCCATTTACGTCACGACAAATCGATTTCCATTTTTGCAATAACGTCGGACTATTAGAATGTAATTCTCGAGATCTCGGGGAAAGTCGGATCGCCCCCTCCCCCCTCCCCGCTGGGAATCGGCTATACCGTCTAGCACTCCGGGAATAGGGTGAACAAGAGCCAAAGCTTCCAAGGAACTACTGAGAAGTTCAAAGCGCAGAGCAGTCTCCACCCTACTTGTGTGGGTCCCTGAGGCGAAGCCATGCGTGGATCCCACATTGAGCAGCACCCGACGTCATGCCTGAGCTTTCAATTAAGTTTTCTGAACATGAAACCTATTCATGCGATACCTTTCGTCGTAAATTGAGCCCTGGGCGTCTGGCCTGGAGATCGTTCGGGCCGCTGAGGAGTCGGGTCGATCCCCGCCGCCTCCTCGAGCGGCCGGCGACACGTCCCAGCCGCTCCCGGAGAGGCGCTCTTCGGTGACAGATGGCACCGCGGCGATACAGATGACGCACGGCCCGCAGGTCCGGCCAGCTCAGCACGAGCTCCGGATCGTGAACAAGTGTTGGAAGGCAGAACGCTCCGAGCGACGGCCGAGTATCGCCTGCCGCCACTCCGTCGCGCGTAAGGATCGGAAATATGTTGAGACGTCGAGTCGCGGATTTAGAACGGAGCATCGCATCAAACTGGTGAAGCAATGCTTTGCGTTGACAGCAGAAGATGGTAAGAAATTTGTTAAGTGTTCTGCCAATTTGACTGTAATCTGTTGTCCGCTCACATTAGTCGTTTTCACGACGTTGAAGTTATAAATGCCGCCCCACGTATTACTCGAAATATGCCCCCAGATTCTAAATTAAATGTTCGATTCACGTCAGGTTACTCTTAAAGCCTCAAACACAACAACTTTTGCAAGGCAATGAAAGTACTGAGGTTGTCAGAAAATTTCCCTTTTTATTGTAAAGACGTATTCATATTTACATCAAAGTGGTCATGTCCCATACGATTTGCACGTCCGTCGTTATAATGGTTACTACGCCCTCTGACCCTTGGCAGTCGCCTGCAGTGACTCTCTGATCTGATGAGCCGGCCGTCAGACCTGGTAGCTCCGGTGCCGTCTCCGGCTCCGAGCGTCGGTCCGTTGCTGCGGACGTCTGCGGCCGTTTCTGCGGAGACCGGCCACGGCCAGTTCTGCTCAGCCGAGCTCGGACGGGCAGGTCGGCAGACCCCTCAGCCCAGCTGGCCGACACTTGTACGGCATCGGGACGGCCGGCAGCGATACTGGAGCAGCCCATTATTGATCCAGCTATCACGGCGCGCGCTGTGACGACCCTGAACTGAGTCAGGTGCGGCATCCGTCGCCTGTGACTTCGACGCGCAAAGCAATCGAGCTAAAATATCTCAATTTTTTGTAGTTGGTACGCACGTTTTGGAGCTGAACACATCGGACCAATGTTTGGATATTCTGCACTAATGCCGGAGAGTGAAAGGTCTGAGAACTAATACGTAAAATATCCGAAATGAGCATATCTAAAAGATCTATACAGCCACCATTCACAAATTGCTATCACGAAACCAGTGGTACAGAAAAATCGTGTTTTTTTGTTTTTTGGAGGAATCAAATATCTATTTCACTTCAAGCACACGCAATTCCGGAAAAATCTGACAAATTACTTCAGTTTTACATGTATATTTTTTGCCCCGAGGTAGCATGCTCAGAAGACATTTTCCCATTCCTCCCCAGGAACTTTAAGTCGGAGAACAAACAGTTAGTGTTTGTTCTCCGAAATGGTGTTTACTAAACGGTGTAAGTCACGAGCAGACAACATGCCGTAATTGCTGTGAAGTTTTGGTGCAGAAGTTTGCGTCACAGACAGACATTTTCTTTCCTAATTCTCTGGTGGCGTGGGGAGCTGTCCGGAAGCGGCAGGCTTGTTTTGGACAACTTCGCGTGACCTTTGCCATCGGGAGGACCTAATGACCTCGGTGGGAAAGTGGATAAACTGTCCGCAATATCGTTAACTGAGAAGGCCCCGAAACCGTGCATCCCCGTCATTCGGTACGGGAAGTCCCAAAAGTCCCGCGGCAGAGTGGTGGAACTGCCGAGACGTCTCAGAGCAACCTGCGTCCGACGTTCTCAAGGACGGCCGGCCCCCTCCCCGTCCCCCCTGCGGCTGGAGGTCGTAATCAGAGCGGTGCCACTCGATCAGAGGCGGCGTCTCGTGAGGAATACACCGTCAGCGGCGCCGTCTCGTGAGGAATACGCCGTGCTGAGCTCAGCCGGCGCGCGGTTGGTGCCCCGATCACGCCGCGCCAGATTGGTCCCGTCCGGAACGGTCCACCGCCCGCGTCCGCCGCGTGGGCGCCTGTAACGAGCGGCGGCCGAGCTCGCCAGCCGGCCACGGCTGTAATCGCCTGAAACGGTACAGGCAGAGCCATGCTGTCCGACCCTGGCTATCAATAAGCCGCTGTCCGACCCTAGCTATCGGTCAAAAGGCCGCGTGGGCGTAGGATTTACCGAGCCGTAGTATCTCACGCAGAATATCATGTCCGCATCTTTGCGACATTGATCCGTGCTTAATTTCTACAAATCTAAGCTTTGGCTATTGACAAGAGGTATCGTTGTTTGTGACTGAAAGAGGGCAGGAGCAACATAAGTGGTAGTTTTCAAACAAAAGTGGCCGAATATAACGAGTCTGTAAGGTGATGAAGATCACCACCTGTGTTTGATGCTCTGTGAAGCTTAACCCGCCATTGACTGTGGTATGCAGCCTAAGGTCATAAACTGGGTTGGGGGAATCATTCCCCACCAGGATATCTTTTGAATTATTGAAAGGACCTAAATGATTCAAACTTCGATCGATAGCCATATGTCGTGCGACCTCGGGTGTAAAAATAACTTCAAAATAATTTATTCACACCTTGTCATGAACAACTTACACGTGCCGAGCGTACCATACATTTCGACGTTTCCCTCATGTGGTCAGGTTCAGGTCATAGTCGAGGTTCAATGAGGCTTATTTTAGGGTCAATAACCCCAAGAATTACTATACAGATTTGACAAAATCGGATGTTAATCGATAATCTTATATTCGTAAACGGCGGAAAGGGGGCATCGGCACCGGAGGCATCGCGCCCCCCCCCCCTCGCTTAACTGGCGAAATTCAGCATTAACACTAAGGCGCTGCATCAAAAAAATGGCTCGAAAAGTAATCGGCGCCCACCCCCATTGCCGGAACACGTTCCGCCTCTATCTTTGTTATGCAGTCACGAAATTAAAACCACGAAACGGTTGTTTAAATTGTTTTACGACTTAAAATAATCGTGTATGCGAAAAAACACGCCGATTTTATCTTAACTCTGATTACCTTATATCATCAGACATGTTGTACGTTGATCTCGAACGACATAACCATACAGGTCGCAACGCACCAGTATCTTGAAGCTCCCATGTGCCAGCAAAAAACAAACAAACCAAAAAAAAACAAGCGAATTTGAATTATACTGAAACTGTAGTGAACATGATCGCCTTTATGGCGTCATTTTGACATGCGCTGCAGTAACCTGAACAGAAATCTAATAGAAATACGTGGTGTCGGTGTAAAAATGGCAGCAAAATTTTCATGGCGGCAACGTTGTTCGTTTTCAAGATATCTTGAGGATTCGTCAGAGCAATATTTGCCCGGTCAAAAATGGCTTAATAAGTTACTGGTTCGCAAACCATAACAGTCTGATTTTACTTCCGACACTGAATGGCAGTGAGGAAGCAATTCCGTTAATGATCTGTTAACAACGTTATGCAGTGTGTACGTATCAACACCAGGACCTGCAATCCACTTAAGCATACATGTCATTGACAGGGGGAATGTGCGTGTCATAGACCGCAGATGTCATGCAACAATTCAATTTTAACTTTTCAGCTAACTTTCCTTACAAACGAGGCCAACAAGCGCCTTCGAACAGCACGGCATAAAGCGCAGCATGAATGAGAATGACCCCATTAAAAAGCGATTGCCTTGGAAACGCTCAAGATCGCATCCAGTCAATACTAATAAAAAATTAGTTAGACCGCTTTCCTGTTAGTTAATCTTTCCTCTTTTTTTAAATTCAACTGCCCTGATGTACTCCGCAAAACCGTTCAATAAAAGTTTCCGGTGGTCTGTTGTAAAAACCTTTCAACTGTAAACTACTGTCGGTAGCAAACCCTAAGCGTTCTAATTTTTCGAAATAATCTGCAGTGCTGAAGAAATTTTACATGTGGCCGTTTTGGCTTCAGCGCCGGTTTTCGAAAGTGATCGGTGAAAATCGGAAACAAGTGCCGGAACTTATCGTAGTTTCTAAAAAAAAAAAAAATCATGACGGCAAAATATTCCGGATAGAGACCAGGAGGCATGACGTCATTTATCCATCGCCAGGCTCCGTCAACACCAGACAGGGGCGTAGCCATGATTTCGCCCAGGGAGGGGACAAATCGAATCAAGGGGCCCTCGTAACCAATGGGGGCCGATCCTGGCCGCCTCCCTCATTTTATGCTCTTCAGATATGACCAAAAACGTTGCTCTGCGCGGGTCCAGGGGGAAATATCCGATGAATTTTTGCATTTTCTTACCACGTAATATAACCAAAAGAAAATCAAGCGCATCACCTTATTTGAGAAAATTCTGCGTTTTGTTCACGTACAAAATGATCGAAATAACGGCGGGATTTTAGGCGGCTCCGCCCTTTCCTCCATGTGCAATGTCGTGTCAGGATCTGGTCCAGGAGCCCGTCTTCCCCCTCCCCCGTAGTTTTTGGGGACTACTTTTTAGCATAGGTTAGGTTTCCCCTTGCAGTTACCGGGGCACCTGGTGTTCTCGGGCCGTCTGCCATGCTAGAACCCTCTAGTGCTCTCAGGCTCCTTGATCAGTTTCACGTGTCCATCGGGACGTCTCAGGCAATCCCCTGGCAGTTTCAGAAGCACCTCGAACGGTTTCAGGGACCCATCTGGCGGTTTCAGGGGCGCTGAAGCCATCTCGTGTCTCCTCCTGTCGTCCCTGGGATGTTTTTGCCTACGAAGAAGCCTCTCTGGCGCCAACAAAAGCCCTGTATAAGTCTCTCTCTAACGTGGTGGAGGCGCCTCTGGCAATCCTCTATGTTCTTTGGCCGTTTTAGGAACTGTCTGGGCGTCTCAAGGTTTAGAAATTTCAGGGGCGTCTCTGGTTGTCTCAAGGGCTCCTGTCGCTAGAGAATTCTAGTTGGCAGTCTCAAAGATTCTTCTCTAGTAGTCTCAGTGGACCCCCTATTGTCCTAGGTGGCCCTCTTATTGCCTTTTGGGAGCATTTTTTGTCGTCTCTGGGACCTTCTGGCACTTACAAAAGACCTTTGGCAATTCCAGGGCCCCTGTGTCGTGCTATGGGCCCTCTGAACGTTTCTGATTGTCCCCACGGCCTTATCAGGGGTCTTCCTCTGCTACATCTAGCAATCTTAGGGCCCCTCTATCCATAACAGGGGCCTTTGTTGGCGCTTCACGGGCCTCGCTGGCAGTCTTAGGGGGACCTTGCCCGTGCCAGGAGCCCGACTAACATACGGGGTCCTCTGGCCTTCCATGGTTCCCGCACCGTCTTCTAGGTCCTTTTATCGTTTTTGCCGCGCAGGGGCCTTCCGACGTTTATAACCGTCCGAAGGTTCATCTCCTGTGTAGGGGCCCATCTTGCCGTCCCAGGAACCACCTGACCTCCCCGGGCCTCCTGACAGCATCAGAAACCACTCAGCAAAAAGGCCAGTGTAGCCCATTTGGGGTCTCTCTCGAGGTTGAGAAGGCCACCAATGAATCCCCGTTCGGGGGACCCCTCTGGCTGGCTAGGGTCTCCTTATGCCGTGCTAAGCACTCTTTTAAATTCTCACCGTCTCTTGGGCCTCTCTGGCACTTTTAGCGGTCTCATGCACCCTCTGCCGTGTTGGAGCTCCTGTTGCGGTTCCAGGGGCCCTTGAAGAGTTTCATGGGCTTTCTATCCATCTTAGGGGCTATCTTGTCGTCTCAGGGTCTCATTAACTCTCCCGGGGGCCCTCTGACTACACCAAGAACCCTCAGCTTTTCACACAGGCTCATGAAACCTATTCGGGACCATTATGGCATCCCAGGGGGCCTTATGCCGCCCTAGGGACTCAGTGCTCATCTTGGGCGTTTCAGGGGCCCTGTGACCCCTCTGGCGGTCTCCGGAACACTCGACCGTGCTGGGACCCTGTTGTGGTCTCAGGGGTTCTTTGGGAGCTTCCAGCGCCCTTCTTTTCGTCTTATGGGTCATCTAACCCTCCTGGAGGCCCCCTGACTGCATTAAGAGCCCGTCAGGTTTTTACAGAGACCCCGTGAAGCTCATGCAAAGCCCCTTCGGGCCCCTTTTGAGTCTGAGGGACCCTTTCTCGGGCCTCAGGGGGGTCGCCCCTATCATTCCCCATCCTCTGGATCCATGCTTGGCCCTCGTATTTAATGGGGCCCCATGTGATTAAAATCACTGTCGGTTTGTAAATGGGCGTCGCTGAAGTGTAAAGGGGCCCAGCTTGCCTGTAAATACGTTCCTGCCCACCTATCGGGTGCCCCTTATAGGTCGGCAAGGACATCTTTACAGGCAATTAAGGGCCCCTGAATGAACGTTTAAGGGCCCCTGCTAGCCTGTAGGGGGAGAACACTGCCTGGCT
Source organism: Capitulum mitella (assembly GCA_030062745.1). NCBI lineage: Eukaryota > Metazoa > Arthropoda > Thecostraca > Pollicipedomorpha > Pollicipedidae > Capitulum > Capitulum mitella. Next base: position 16,283,911 of record CP099839.1, on the reverse strand, counting down.
GTAAAGGGCCCCCTATCCGCCAAGCAAAGGGCCCCTGGCGGCCTCTGGAAGCAGGACAGGGCCAGTATTACAGACTGAAAGGTGGTCCCTCCAGGGGCTGACAGGGGCCCTTTTATGGATCGACAAGGGGCCCTCCCCAGACAAGCAGTGAAGTCCCTTTCAAGCTAGCAAGGGTCCCTAAACGTTGATTTAGACAACAAGGCTTCTCTTCGTAGAACACAAAGCCCACTTTTATATTCGGAGTACGTTTTTTAGGTTCGTCAGCCCCTTTAATGCTAACAGTATTCTTATTGCTCTCTAAATGTCTATTTTACACAGTGCCAGGCGTCCTGCGAGCGCGTCACACTGTCCACACCGCGTGGGACCCGCTTGGCCTCCAGGGGGGAAGGGGGCATGGCCTCTTTGGTCTTCCCTTGGCTACGCGACTATCACGGGAAACGAGTAAGTGTTGCCCAGTCGGGAGAGTGGTGCGCTGTAGCATCCAAATATCCACGTCGTAGAAACAGCTGAACCCTCAGCCACGTCCGTTAACTTGGCACACATATTGATATTCGTATTCAGCACACACCACAGATTTTGCCCAAATTACTCTTTTTGATCAACTTCCCCATGCCGTTTCCGAATCTGAAGTTCTTTCTGCCATACGTTTGACCATTTGACCTCTAGAAGTCAAAAAAGAAAATTCAAGGTCAACGACGTGGACAAGCATAGCCGTCCACCTATGACAACAAACTGTACAAATGAGATACCAAGCCAAAGAAAGGAATCGTCCGCAACTTTGACGACCCAAAGGATCAAGGTCAGGGTCCGTCCTCAAGGTCATTATCAAGGTCAAAAGACGGGGACAAACATAGCCGCCGATCCTATGGCACCAAACTGGCACCAAACTACTTTCCTCTTCGGTCTGATTCCTCATTTGCACAGTCTGGTGCCATAGGCCGGCGACTGTCCAAGGTGTTTGGCCTTGACTATGACTTTGACGGCGGACCTTGACCTTGACGTTTTTGGTCGTCAAAACTGCGGATTTATCTCCTCTTTGCTGCGATACCTCACTTGCACAGTTTGGTGCCATAGATCGGCAGTTATGCTTCTCCCCATTCCTTGACCTTGACTATGATCTTGAAGACAGACCTTGCCCTTGACCTTTTGTGTCGTCAACGTTGCGAACTATTCTCCTCTTTGGTCTGGTACCTCATTTGTACAGTTTAGTGTCATAAGATCGGCGGCTATGTTTGTCCCTGTCTTTTGACCTTGATTATGACCTTGAGGACGGACCCTGACCTTGATCTTTTGGGTCGTCAAAGTAACGGACGAATCCTTTCTTTGCTTTGGTATCCCATTTGTACAATTTGATGTCATAGGTGGACGCCTATGCTTGTCCACGTCGTTGACCTTGAATTTGCGTTTTTGACCTCCAGAGATCAAATGGTCAAACTTATGGCAGAAAGAACTTCAGATTCGGAAACGGCATGGGAAGGTTGACCAAACAGGGTAATTTGGGCAAAATCTTTGGTGTGTGCTGAATACGACTATGAATATGTCTGCCAGGTTAATGGACGTCGCTCAGCCAGACATCACCGATGTTAAACCGGCACTGCCTGGTGTCAAATGGGGCACCCCCTCGGCTTTCCTTGAATAACTTCTGAACCGTTAGAGTCAGCCCCACCAAATTTTCCTTACCTCTCCAACAATCAATGGTACATATTTTGACATTCGTTTTCATGCTAGGTCAGGTTATGGAGATATGACGTCATAAGCGAACCCTTACATACATTTGTGCGCCTTATCGGGCGGTGTGGCGAATATGCTTCGTTTATTATAATACTCGCGAATATAATGCATGAATTATTTGGATTTACATAGGATACGGTCTCCAGAACGATATACACGTCACGTCAATATTAGAGGTCATGGTAGGTCATATGCATGATGACAATTGGACTGATTTACATTCTGGGTAAAAGAAGAGGTTGCCGCTGACCTTACCCATCATTCAAATCAGGCAAGCAAATCTATATCCTCCTCTTAGCAAAGTCCCTCAAATGCAACGCGAGGCCATGTCAGGTCACGCCATAGGTAGATCTCAAAACGAAATAAAATGCAACATTGACTGTAGAAGATCATTCAGTAGCAGCAGAGAGCAGTCATTGTTTGTGGTCACAAAATGGAACATAAATGTCTGCCGTAACCTGGCTTGACATTGACCCACTCAAAGAGTGGACGGAGCAGATTTAATTGTTACCAGAAATCATTTCAGTTCTGTCCTTGACCCAGTTAAGAATCCTAGGTAGTAATTACCGTTCTTTGTCAGGAAGAGAAATGCAATCTTATCTGACCTGATATAAACTAGCCTGGACTGAATGAAACGCAGACAGTGCAAAAGTGACCATAAGAAGGTTTAACTTCCATCCTTTTCGTCACGGAGATCAAAAGAGCTGCGAATAAGTTTTTTTGTAGCTTTGACAGGCAAAGTAAGACCAATATTTCATGTGACCTAGGCTAATCTTGGCCTGGCCTTTTTAATATTTTGGCATGCATCTGATGCAAAAGATCTGGACCTTTCGTTTGATACCCAACTGAAGGCTCTATTGACCACTATTGCCGATGATGTGATGCACAAAACGACGTCAGTTTGTCAGCTCGTGACATCAATCGCGTGACCAGGGCTGGCAATATTTTCTAAATTGAAATGTTCCGGGCTATCCATTGATGGCAGACCGGTTCAGATCCGATAGTTAGATCCTGAGATAGCAGGGGGTGCCCTTTTTTGACACCTCCAGGCGGTCGCGGGTACAAAAACACGCCAGGCGGTGCCGGATTAAGTGCCAAATATGTGATTAGGGTGTTGGGTCGTCGATCAGTAAGACTGAAAGGGAACGCGGGTTTTCCCGCACAGTTTGCGCCGGGCCGCGCAGGAGAGCGGACTTGACTTCCTGCCTTCCCTCGCTCAGTTGCCGCTGTTCTTCAGTCGGGGCCGCCCGGGGCCACGACCTCTGTGTGCCCCGGCCGGGGACAGGCGGGGAAAAGGCCGCTTTCTTCACGTTCGGAGCTCCGGCGCCGAACCGAACCTCTTTCCACGGGTGCTGTCGGACCGGACAGGGCAGCTGACCAGCTTGGTCGCCACAGCCGCCTGGTCACGTCTGCCGGCGGCTGGACGCCCGGGAGCCGTCGTGCCACACTGGCAGCCGCGCCGACAGCTTGACGCGGGCCGCTGGGGACGGAAAGCAGCTGTTCCGGACTGGTCGACGCCAACGTCTCTGCCGCCGGAGCCGCCGACAGCGCACGTTTGGAAGCTCGCGCTCAACTGGACGCCGAATATTTCGATAGCAATCACCAGTGTCTTGTGCAACGCCCAGGATTTAAAGCAGACACCCAGCCTGTTTCTCCATGATGAAGGCCTCCGAAGCCTTCGGAGGCCGCTCGCTTGGACCCCATTGTGTTCTTGAACTGAGCTGGAGCGACAGGGTGGTGACCACCCTTAACAGGAATCCGCCGCTGACCGGGAATGATCGGATTCCCTAGAACCTCTCTCACTGGGGTGAGAGGCCCGGCCCGGCAACCCGGCAGGGACATGGTAGACACCGCCTTCCCCCCTCCCGCCAACGGCACTGAGCTGGCCCACTGACGACCGGGCACATTAGCGGCGGCGGCAGCGCCGGCAGGGAAGACCGCAGGCCCTGCAGCCGTGCCGGCGTCCACCATGTGCTGCCGGCGCGGCAGAGTCACCTTGGGAGCGCTCCCGGACCGCCGCGCCTGGCTGCGGCGGCACCACGAGTTCTACCACGACCTGGAGGCGCCCCGGGAGGCGGTGAGACTGCCGGCGGAGCACGCCGGCCCTGACCTGCCGCCTGCGGCTAACAGCCTGAGGTGGTCTCCAGGCCCCACCATCGGCCCGCTGCCGGCGGTGGGGTCAGCTGCGAGTGGGGACGGAGTTGGCCGTGAGCGCCGCTCCCGCCTGCGCTCCCGCCGCCGGCCACACGGCGACTCGGTGTACGCGGTGCCGCCGCCTGCCGCGGCCGCCTCGCGAGCTGTCGGCTAATTTGTGTCTTCCCCCACCCAACGCCACTCGAGGAGAGGTGCGGCGGTCACGTGCCCTCTCTGGTGGTCCCCGCCGCTGCCGCTGCTCCTGACGTCACGCCCCCAGCGCTATCAGTCCGACCCGAACTGCACCGGGACACGGGGCCCTCGTGAGCGCCAGATCCGTTCGTCCCGCCGGAGGAAGGCCCGCCGCGGAGTGCTAGGACTAGCCGCGTGCACCGCGAGGGCTTTGTGGGAGCTGCAAAGCTCGCAGGGCGTCGCCTGTACACACAGCAGCCTGTACCCTGCAGTCTGAATGGCCTCAATTTGCGCACTGTGCGCCGCCAGGGCCAGGGACACCACAGCGTAGGTTCACCACCACCGACCTGGTTTCCCCAGGTCAAAGAGGTTCATTTATGTGATGCTCGTCTCGTCTTATATGCTCTGCTGTGTCTTGTTTGCGTTATGTTTGCTACTTCTGTTGCCGGCTCATCCTCCCTTTCATCAAGCTGGGCCAACGTGTTTGTATTATCCGCAAGTTTTGCAACCAAGTTCTCTGGGCGACGGCGGCTGGTATGCCGCATGATAAACAAAAAATAACAAAAAAGTTTTTGTGAATGAATAACTGGAAGCCAAAACTCCTCCTTCTCACTCTAATTACTAACTTTACCTCGGGCCATTGCTGTAAGACGTGAATTCTGACTAGGCGTGGACCTAGGGTGTCTGAAAAGCTGGGGTAAAAAGGGAAAGGAGAAGCTCTTTATTTCTGTAAAGTTGTGAACCCCCGGGAAATCAGCAGATTCCAAAACAACGAAGCGGCCGCGAGCCCCGAAGTCCTTCTCTCCGGACCCATCACCGCGGACACGGGCATTCCGCGCCACGCAGCTGACACGGCGGACCCACAATCCCCAAAATACGACATCATTTGAGCGATACAGCGTAAATAATCTGAAAATATTCACAGAAAGTAGATTCAGACACGCGTCAACCCTTGGCCAACCCCAGCTACAACTTCACTCCGCTCCGGGGTATACAATGCGTGTAAATTTATCAAATGGTAGCTTGACATGAAAATAACTCCTACATTTACAGTTCTTCAATACATTACATTAATACACGAATTCAAATCATTCTGATCCACCAACAGCACGAGGCGCTCGGCATCAGGCGCAATACCCCATCCCCTCTCGGTTTTGACTGGCCAGCAGTAACCAAACGGGTCGGTCGGCCCGCGCCAGCCCGGCTGCTCGTGTGACAGCATGGCGTGATCAGGAGTCTCTGAGACATCTCCAGCGAGCTGATTTTGCAAACTTTTACCTACTTTGGGTCAGGGCTATGAGCGGCGTGCCCGCGACTGGCCACAGCGCACAGAGCTCCTGTATCTGCTCCACTAACCAAACCCAGCACATCACTTACCCCTCGTCTGCGAGTTGAGATGTTTTGTATGAAAAGGGATGAAGATGTTCAGCCTACTGCCGGTGCCCGGTTGACATCAGATAAGTTAAACTGTTAAATACTGAAGAGCATATTGAATTGGTGAAGGGCCCCGAGCCGGTCGACATCAGGGAAAGAAACCAAGATCCAATAAGCCTCTCCCGACTGCTAGACTAACACATGCGTCGATTTGCAGTGTTGTCTGACGGCACCGGCTCTGACAATGATTCTTGTTGACATTGTATCAGCTCTTAGCCCATCTTTGGCCAATCCGCTGGTACAGCGTGCAGGAAGAAAAAAAAAAAAAAAAAACCCCAAACTCGCTGGTACATTGTTGCGCCCACCCGCTCCCGGCGCGCCTACCGCGGTCCGAACTGCCGGCCCAGGTCACGGCCGACAGCCAATCAGAGCAGCCGCAGCCGGGTGGTGAGCGCACTGTCATGCCTCGTGCCTGCTGCATGCTTTTTCAAGCGCATTTGTTCATTTTGTTTCCTTTTACTTTACAAGTACGTTTTTGAAGCATGCCTAAACTGAGGCGGCCATTCGTAAAATTTCATCGACGTTTAACAATGACCGTTGGAATTATTCCGAAAAGTAGTGAACGCAGAGCTTGCCATCTGTGACAGGAATTTTGCTGCAGAGTGAAACGAGTTTTTATTCAACCCATGCAGGTGATGACATTCAATACAATGTCGTACCAAAGTAGTTTGTCACGGATAACCACCCTAGTGTCATGTTATATCAAATCATAATCACACCCGTGTCACGTTGCATGAAATCAAGAGGCCAGGGATCTCTTTTCAGTCGCATTCGGTTGTGAATTTAACGAAATATCAATGCCGCCGTGCCCAGCAATGGCCGAACGAGGACCACTGCTTGCATAACAACAGGTCTGGGCAAGGACAAGCCCCGAACCGTACATCAGCCGGGACGCCTTGGACCAGCTGGGAACCGGACCCATCTGGAACGTGAGCGTACGGGAACTGCGGCCGGCTGGCGCGCTACGTTTATTGTTGGTGCGGCGCGTGTGAGTTTCCTGCATATATCGCGTGTTGCGAGTTCAGTGCGTGCAGGCCACGCGTTCCGAGACGGCGCGGCCTATCTTGCGGTCCCCGAGAGGCCCACCAGCGTAACCCACCAGCCGCTCCCACCAGCCTTCCCAGCAGGGCGACTGAGGTGCGACCAACTTCCATTCAGGTGCGAGATGAGCAAGGAATCTCTGCTGCGACAGGCGTCTCCCTTGAAGCTAACAGCATCATCAGGATAAATGGCTGACGAGAGACCACGCCGCGCTAAAAACCGTCCTAGGACATAATGAACTCGGACTGCCGCAAAGAGCCGGAAAGCTCGAGGTGAACAACCCACGTCACAACGTGTGAACATGAAGACATAAACCTTCTCACGCGGGATGTTGACGCAAGACACACACTCCCCGCGAAGCCCAAACGAGTACGCAGAAAACTGTGGGGGCTAAATTGTGGTAGAGCTGAGCTGAGAAGGGCTGAGCTCTGCGCCGAGGTAGGCGGCTGCCGGCTCGTCACACGCACGAGCATAATCCTGCTGACCGCTCAAGCGATGGCGTTGAACCCGCCTGGCCAGACAGCGGAGCCCAGCTACCCAGAACGACCATCTCGCGGCAGTGGTGAGAGCAGGCACCCCAGGACGCATCATCATCAGACGCTGACCCCTCGCGAGGATCTCAGCGACACGCCCTTTAGGCGGAGGAATCGGGTGCTTATCCTCACAGGAGAGCTCAGATAACTGAGACCTACCCCTTTTTACGAAATTACGAAATTTTGTAACAGGACGTAGAAAGAATGGGTAGGAAAAGTGACCAAGTTTCGTGAAGCTGCATCAAAACCCCTGGTACTGATAAGCAAAGAACCCGAGGGGGGGGGGCGGATTCACGTCGCCGGGAATGGGGCTAAGAAAGGCCATTATCACCTAGAAAATGTAGGGATACGTCACTGGGAAACCCCTGGAAATGCTTTGCCCTGCTGCAAGGCGCAAATGTCACAAAGAACACGCGTCAAAGTAAACATTTTTTTCAGCAGCTGAGCTTTGACGGCTGAGATCCCGACAGCAGCCAGCTCCGGAAGACTGGCAAGTGGAAAACGAGGCCAAATGCGGTGCAGATTTTATTCATGTTTTTTCGATTGCTCATCAATGAGTTTATTAACGCAAGGAAGTGTTACGAATATTGCCTTGTTGCTTGTAAACTCCTAACATGCAGGAAATGTTTATTCCTAATGGGGAACAATTCGTGTTGTTCTTCAAGACACTCGATTCCTTTCTTCTTGTCGGCACTTCAAATATGGTTCACATCTTGACTGTGTTACAAGTGCTCCAAAAGACATGCATTTTTTCAGAGCGCCCTTGCATCTAGTGCTTCTAAAAATATGGACACAATAACCCTGTTTCCGGAGGGCTGGACGGTATGGTCCATTTCCGGCAGGGGGCGGATTCGGCCCCCTGAGATTTCGAAAACTACACATCCGATTTCATCGCATTAACCCTATTCCCGGCAGGGGGGGCGGAATCCGCCCCCCCTCGGGTTTTTTGCTTGCCAATTCCAGGCTTTTTAACGCAGCTTCACGAAACTTGGTGACTTTTCCTAGCTATTCCTTCTACGCGCCGTGACAAAATTTCAAAATTCTATTTTGCTCAGGGGCGGAGCCAGGCAACGTTTTTGGGAGGCACCTCAGGTCATTTTTGGCCATGTTGAGGGTAAAAGGAAAATGTCTGCCAAAAACAGAGTTTTTAAGATAGAACTTAAAACTTTATATGAATATATAGCTAAAAAGTTGGGCAATGTGCATATGTAATTTTGTTTATCTGAGGTCACTTTACAAGGTCAGGTCAAGGTCAAAAGTCAAAATTTGTTTTTTCGCAATAATTTCGGCGCCGTTTTTTCAAACGCCAAACCCGGAATATATATGACATAGAAAGATGCCCTCTACTTGTGTACCAAGTTTCAGCTTGATATCAGGTCAGGTCACGGAGCTATGACCTAAAATGTCAGTGCACGTACCCTGTATCGCAAAAGCCAAAAAATGAATTTTTTGGAATAGAGTGAATTTAATCGATTAAAAACGTTCACAGATAATATTGAATGCACACGACATCATTCCAGGTGACCCCAAGGTCACTGGAGGTCATTTAAGGTCAAAGGTCACAAGTTGATCTGAGAAACGTGTGACCATGACAGTTCCCCCTTTTTTATGTCCCTGGCACCGCCTATGCTAACATTATACAAAAATTGTAATGCGATTTGTACTTCTTTAGCATAACATGACTAGCAGAAGCTAAAAAAGTGTTTTGGCCTCTTTTGTTCATTCCGTTATTGGAAAACTAATCCCCCTATTTTTGAAACCCTGTGAACGCCCATGATTTTCTCAAAATTTCAAATTTGCATACCCATGGTAAAAGCCCTATCCATAATCTCTCGATTCATGCCAGTTTCATTGAAATCGGTCCATAAACAACGGAGTTATAAGAAGTCAAAAAGTACCCCCCATTTTGACATTTTTGCCCCCCTGTATCCACAAATTTCAAAATTTTGAAAATTTCTTTTTATCAAAATGTAGTTCACGTCACGGCAAATTGATTGCCGTTTGTTGCGATGAAATCGGATAAGTAGTTCTCGAGATCTCAGGGGGGGGCCGAATCCGCCCCCCCCCCCTGCCGGGAATCGGCCATACCGTCTAGCCCTCCGGGAATAGGGTTAAACGGCAATGGATTTGCCACGACGTGAATTACGTTTTTATAACAAGAAGTTTCCAAAATTTTGAAATGGGTGGATATATGGGCGAAAAAGCCAAAATGAGGGGTATTTTTGGACTTATTATAACTCCGTTTTTTATGGACCGATTTTGATGAAATGGGCATGAATCGAGAGATTACGGATGGCACTCTTATCATTAATACATTTGGAATTTTTGAGAAAATTCATAGGCATTCACAGGATTTCGAAACTAGGAGAATTAGTTTCCCAGCAACTGGATAGACAAAAAAAGTTAAAAGCATTTTTTTGGTTTCTGCCAGTCATGTTGTGCTGAAGAAGTACAAACTGTATTACAATGCTTGTACAATGTTGGCATATGCGGTGCCAGGGACATGAAAAAGGGGGAACTGCCATGGTCATATGTTCTTCAAATCAGCTTATGACCTTTGACCTTAAATGGCCTTCAGTGACATTGGAGTCACTTGGAATGATCTCGTGTGCATTTAATATTATCTGAAAACGTTTTCAAGCATTTCAATCCACTCTATTTCAAAAATTCCATTTTACGGCGGTTGTGGCATATGGTACGCGCACTAACATTTTAAATCATAGCTCCGTGACCCGACCTGATAGCAAGCTGAAACGTGGTACACAAGTAGATGACACCCGTCTACATCATATATATTCCGGGTTTGGCATTTGAAAAAATAGCGCCAAAATTATTACTATAAAACAAAATTTTGACTTTTGACCTTGACCTTACCTTGAAAAGTGGTCTCAGATAAACAAAATTGTATTTGTGTGTTGCCATACTATTTAGCTATACATCCATGTAAAGTTTATGCTCTATTTTAAAAACGATGTTTTTGGTAGTCATTTTTCTTCTACCCTCAACCTCCCAAAAACGTTGCCTGCCCCCACCCCTGAGTGAAATGAATTTCCGGAACTTTGTCACAGCACGTAGAAAGAATAGCTAGGAAAGGTCATCAAATTTTGTGAAACTGCGTCAAAAGCCCTAGAATTAGCGAGCAAAAAACCCGAGTGGGGACGGATTCAGCCCCCATGCCGGGAAAAGGGTTAATGTCTCGACAATGCCTAAAATGCGTGCCACTGATGTTGGCCGCCAGTTGGTAGTTTATCCTTTTGAAGCGTGTTTTTACATTGGCTTTGCCCGCGTCTTGCCTCTAGTGCTCATAGCTCGGCTTGCTGGACGTTAATTTTGGTTGTGCCTTGAGTCTGTTTTCCTTTCACCGCTGGCCTCACTGGGTGCTTTGCTTCCGCAATCTGTGAGTGGACACTGGTGCCGCTCCTCCCACTGCTGATCAGCCCAGACTCTCCGGCTGAAACGGAATTCTCCGGATGTTTGCGGCGCCTGGTGCGCTCGTCCCCACGTCCTCAAATGGCTTTGCTGCTAATATCCCACACTTAATGAATCAGCTGTAAACTACTGCATTTAAGAGGAAGTAAACGCCGCTGGGATGGGCTAACCCGACGCAAGCTTCTGAACTGCAAGACATGCTGCGGGAGGGGCAGAAAGAAACCGGCGGCAGTAATGCCGAAAAATACTATCTAACAGATTTCACTCCTCTGCACGGATAATTACGGGATTTATTAGAAAGGGCAAAACACGTAGACTGGCGTATCCGTGCTGACAATATTGCTGTTTTTGTAAGCACTGTGGTATTGTGATGGCGCTTAGTCCATTTGTATTTTGTTATTTTGTATGCTAGTTTTCTGCACTTTTGTGTGATGCTTGGTCACAATAGTAAAATTGAATTACTCATTTTCGAATGGACTAAATGATTTTTCGTGCCAGCTAAGGCTTACACGATCTTTTTTTTAATGGCAACAGTTCTTTCAAGTACAGCATGCCATCACTGTAACTACGAGGGTTTTCTTATCACAGGGGCCACTGAGGATGGTCGAACAATATAGGAGAATTTCAGTTTAATTAGGTTCCGTTGTTGAACGTTCACTCTGGTGCTTTAATCGCATGACGTTCACACGTTGAGCATGCAGCCATTGGCGGCGGGACGCCTGGCATTTGGGGGGAGGGGAGAGAAGGTGGAAATTATTTTTAAGTCATTCCTTGAGTAAGCACCAAAGGGTTGTTCGATTTTCGTATTAAATGCATAGTTTTATTTGAGGGGGAGTATCGAGCCACCGCGCCTCCATGCTTCCGCCTCTCGTGCATAAAATTTACTTGCTTCAATAAAACAATGAAAACTTCGCATCGTGCGAATGAAGTCAGGTGCTGAGATGCTTAAATCGCTATGCGTCATCACGTCTTGCGAAAGTCACGTACCATTTTTTTAAAACATTGTACCATTTTCTTATTGTACTATCACAAAACTGCTTGATAGCTGTTAAAACGTCGGTCAACGGACCATCAGTGACCCACTCGACAAGAATCCCACAATCATCCCTGAGAGAAAAGGCAGTTGAGAAATATCTACGCCACCTATCGGCAAACACGGCAACCAAAACTGGCCGCCTGGTGGCGACAGATCTGCCGTCAGCCGTCCATCAGCCAGCCGGCTTCAGATCCACAGCCAGCCGCTCTCACGGTCCAGACATCATATGGACATATATATATATATATATATATATATATATATATATACAACATATAGACATCAGCCAACCGGTCTCAGGTCCACAGAGACGTGAGCCAGTCGGTCTCAGATCCACAGCCAGCCGGTCTCTTAGTCCACACAGACACCAGCCAACCGGCCTCAGATCCACAGCCAGCTGGTCTCACAGTCCAAAGGCAGCCGGCCCCACAGTCCACACAGACATCGGCCAGCCGGTCTCAGGTCCATGAAGGCATCAGCCAGCCTGTCTCGGATCCACACAGACATCAGCAAGCCAGTTTCGGATTCACGCAGACATCAGCCAGCCGATATCAGATCCACGCAGACTCACACACGGCACAGTCACACGACCGGTAACAGATCCAGCCGTAAGACAAGTGAATGTGCGGCATACGTTTTGCGACAGACGATACAAACCGCTAATACAGTCAATAACACAGGACACACCATGTAGCTTGTGAGCAATAGTGAGAAAAGTTCGTTCTTTCCGAACTATTTGCAGAACGAACTTACTATTCAGTTGTTGTCGCATTGCTAGATGTCCATTAAAAATGCATTTATTATGCGTTAAAGCTGGCAAGCCAGGTGACATTAATTTGAACTGCTAAACGCATAAATTAGGCCAGCCGCTATGGCAAACGTTTCTTCCTGGAAATATATTGTTGCGGGACACCACAGTTCTCAGTTCCAGCGTTGAGCATTCAGTTCTAGCAGCGTGGGACATGGGTCTGAGTAATTCCATCAGGCGTTACTGCGCTCCAGCGGGCGGGCGGTTCGCAGCGGCCGCTCCGTTGCTGAATGCCGGGGACATCCCAGCGCCGGGCCCCGGACGTGCGGCCGCCGTCCAGTCGCGCCGCAGTCTGCCACTCGGTCACGTGCCGCGGCCGAACGGCCCTTGCCTGGCGCCGGGGCCGCAGGCGTCCAGTGGTGGTCTGAGACTTCTGAGACTTCTACGACTTCCCTCTGCCCCTCCCTCCGACCAGCAGCCGGAGGAGCACACGCCACAGCAGTCGATGCCAGCAGACGGAAGGTCAGGCAGGAGATGAACGCTGCGGTCTGCAGCATTAATCGGCAATTCTCATCCGCTCTCTGCACATTAAATAGACATCACTGGCCTCGTTTGGCTGTTGTGATGAGTATTGCAGCCTTTAGGAGGCATGCGGTATCATTAAAAGACAGACATGCATAACAGGTTCCAGTTTTCGGTTCCACCGGCGGGTTATATCCGTTTGATTATGCGAAACTTCAGTCATCGTATTTTCTTTCATACTGAACACAACCAAGCTAACATACATTGTTGTGAATCTCACATTTTAGGTTGCATTTCCCTACAGCGACCACCAGACGTAAAGAAAGGTGGTGGTAAAAATGGGCTATGGCCCTCGGTACGTCAATTGTAAAAGGGTACTGGGACGAACCACAATCAATATTACCACGACTGATAATCTTTTCTGACACGTTAACATCACAAAACCTCGCTTCGGATTTTTCATACGAAAAAGCGTTCCGCTTCGTGCTGATCTCGGTGGTAGCCTCTGATAAACGTGAGGATATACTGTGCCGCGGCACATCCAGTCTTCCGGTACAGTATAACCATTCGCGAACTCCCGGGCGGGCCGACAATGAAGCTCGTTTTCCTCTTATGTATGGCTGAAGGCTCCTAACTGGGAAATTGTGGATAAGAACATGACAGAATACCACTCAACTGAAAACCTTGTAAACTACTTGGCCTTGCCACACCCCATAAAGACATAGCGAATATCCCCCGTGTAACTGGAGTGTAATGCAAGCACATCCACATGAACGATATATGACTATTGAACACAAAAAATGGAAATTATGTATAACGTGTTATTTTTAGGTAACACAGACACAGACACCGCTTTCGCCATTCAAGCAAGGACATCCGCTAGAGGGAGGATGGAACATACGTTCCCAAGGGTTTACAACACAATGAGGTTGTGAACGCTGCATTCCACTAACAAGTAGTAATTCACAGCACAAAAATTAGCACGATTTCCGCGTCAGTCAATGGACTAAACGGATGTTTTTTACTATTCTCGTTTTTCGACCACTTAAATAGTTCACGCGCCAACTTTGTAAGGTCTTTTGTAGAGTCTCTAAGGCAACTGCCTTGTTTCTGAGGAGCTCTTACTCTTTAATCACCGCGACAGCGTTCACATTTTGGCAGACCGGCTCTTACAGTGCCTTATGTAGTCACGGTCGGAAAGAATGGATCGCAAGTTAGCGTAACTGGCCCTTCAAGTCATTTTCGGAGCGTAAACAGTCCCTTGGGTACCAGGCTGCGGTCACATCCTTGAAACATAACCCGCTTTAGCGGTTTTAGACTTCTGAACAGAATTGGGTAAAACAAGATCGCAGTACGGGAAGTCTGCGCACGAAAACAAAGGATGTGTAGCGCGTTTGTTGCGGAGGATTTTCGCCCGTCAGGACACGCATGGCATGAAGCGGACGTCGCAAATGACTTTCCGATGGTCCGATAATGTCTGGCTGGTCATTCAACTCGAATTAGTGAAGTAACTGGTTCATGCTTTAATGTATATACCACTTAACTCGGTGGCAAATTTGTTTAGTCTTCAGTGAGTGGATCTCTGCCAGGCAAGCCGACTCATATGAGACTGCAGGATGAAATGGGCCGGCTGCTAACGTATGAGTTCGCAACGCCTTCGGCTGCAGGACATTCTCGTTGTTTAAATTAAAATATGCACAATATCCGGCTTCCTGTAAGAAGTTCCTCAGGAATGTTCCCATATGATGTGCGTTAAGGGTCCCCGAGATTATTCAAATTCCCAAATAAGCACAAATTTCGCTGGCTTTAAAAAGACGTCCCAGGTTTAAATATAGCCTAGATGATAAGTAGGTTTGAGGTATTCCCCTGCGTACCAGGACCGTTGATCAAGGAAAAGTAATTCAGGAATTATCTGTGAATTTCAATATTTAATCCAAGCATGCCAGCAAGCAAGCAGGCAAGCATTCAGAATCCTAGTTCCAATCGACTGTATGACTGCGTTCACTTGGTTCAATTGCTCACTCCGTCTGAAAAAAATTGTTTTATAACTGTCACTTTTATTCATAAACTTCCAACATTATTCAGTTCTAATCCTTCATTCTCAAACTAAAAAAGCTCGATGATATGTTCCCAGTATTTGAAGACAAATCGTCAGATTTGAAATCAAATTCGGCGTTCAACGTAACGCAGTTCATCCTCATCACAAATGCATTGGGGCGGAATTGTGATTCCAACATTTGGAGCGCGTTTATCGTCCCGGAATCAATTGGCAACGCATTCATTAAATCAGTCCTAATGTGAGGGAGACAAAAGCTCTTTGTGTTTCTCTGCCATATTGCATTATGTACCCACAGCCTCTCACCGAAGAGAAATTAAGTACCGCGCCAAAGACGCATCGAAACCTCTCGCAACGACGCTTCATTGCCGTCGTCAGCTGTCAGCAGCAGACGTTCGTTAATACCGGACAGCCGTTTCCAAGATCTCCGAGAACTGATCAACACCTAGCATCGCACGGCGTCTCATTATAGCGACGTTAGACGCGTCCCTCTGGCTGGGCAGTCCCAGCCAGTACTGGCAGTAGCTGTGGCGGCGGCCTCTGGCCGGGCCCAGCCGCTGCTCCGCCGCCTGATCGTCAGGGGGAGGCAGGCTGGACATGGTTACCGGCTGACGACCGGGCGTGAAAAGGCTATCGATTATCGATTTCTTGGGGATGACCCAGTCTAGTCAGGCTAGATGTATCTATCACATGGAAATAATCATATTTTTGCGGTGGGCGCATAAGTTACCCCTCTTAAGTACTTGCCACGCCGCAAACTGCGGCAGGACAGAATTGGTGAGGCCCAGAGTCATTTCCGAGCCTGATGTTTGCTTTAACGATACAAAGACCAACGGTTTTTTCGTTGCACAGTGGTAACCAGTTTGAGTCTTTTAAAACACAGGATGATCTAACAGATGACCTCAAAGGATATCTGCAGTGGATTCTGGTTTCCATTGAATCACATGGGTAGTTCCGAGGGACCCGGAACAACCTTCGACGGTGAATAGGAACAGAAACTACTGCTTTTATGCAATCAGGACTTTTGATTACTTCATGACCCCTCTAATATCAGTTAAAGACGAAAAAGTCGGCGACTTCAAGGCATGATTCTGACCCAAGATTACTTTCACCGAAGCCAGGAATCAAGTGTGGGAGTCACTCGCAGCATAAATGACACCCATGTGTGAGCGCGAGTAGGGCTAAATATCGAGGGATTCCTAAAACGTTTGCTGTACGATGACAAACCGTGACCGAACAGGTTTCGTCCACGACATGACCTCGAGAAAACGACCATAGCTCTGCACTTTGAAGCATTTTTACTTTAACCCTATTCCCGGCAGGGGGGGTTGAATCCGCGCCCCTCGGGTTTTTTGCTTGCCAATTCCGGGCTTTTTAACGCAGCTTCACGAAACTTGATCACTTTTCCTAACTATTTTTTCTACGCGCTGTGACAAAATTTCACAATTCTACTTTGCTCAGGAGCGGAGCCAGGCAACGTTTTTGGGAGGAACCTCAGGTCATTTTTGGCCATGTTGAGGGTAAAAGGAAAATGTCTGCCAAAAACAGAGTTTTTAAGATAGAACTTGAAACCTTATATGGATTTATAGCTAAATAGTTGGGCAATGTGCAAGAAAATTTTGTTTATCTGAGGCTACTTTACAAGGTCAGGTCAAGGTCAAAAGTCAAAATTTATTTTTTTGCAATAATTTCGGCGTCGTTTTTTCAAATGCCAAACCCGGAATATATATGACGTAAAAGAGTGCCCTCTACTTGTGTACTAAGTTTCAGCTTGATATCGGGTCGGGTCACGGAGCTATGACCTAAAATGTCAGTGCGCGTGCCCTATATTGCAATAGCCATTAAATGAAATTTTTGGAATAGAGTGAATTCAAATGATTGGAAACGTTTACAGATAATATCAAATGCACACGAAATCATTCCAGGTGACCCCAAGGTCACTGGAGGTCATTTAAGGTGAAAGGTCACAAGTTGATCTGAAGAACGTGTGACCATGACAGTTCCCCCTTTTTCATGTCCCTGGCACCGCCTATGCTAACATTATACAAACATTGTAATGCAATTTTTACTTCTTTAGCATAGCATGACTAGCAGAAACCAAAAAAGCGTTTTCACCTTTTTTGTTCATTCAGTTGTTAGAAAACTAATCCTCCTATTTTTGAAACCCTGTGAACGCCCATGAATTTTCTCAAAATTTCAGATTTGCGGGCCCATGGTAAAAGCTCTATCCATAATCTCTCGATTCATGCCAGGATCATTGAAATCGGTCGATAAACAAGGGAGTTATAAGAAGTCCAAAAGTACCCCATTTTGACATTTTTGCCCCCTGTATCCCTTAATTTCGAAATTTTGGAAATTTCTTTTTATAAAAATGTAGTTCACGTCACGGCAAATCGATTGCCGTTTGTTGCGATGAAATCGGACTAGTAGTTCTCGAGATCTCAGGGGGGGAGGGGGCGAATCCGCCCCTTGCCGGGAATCGACCATACCGTCTAGCCCTCCGGGAATAGGGTTAAAATGCTAGAGAGTACATAAAAATGCTGAAAACTGTCCTATGTAAAATATTGGGTTTTAAACCCTCTCAAAGCTAAACCACGTAACATGTAAAGTAAAGGAAACCTGACGCTGAGGCAAACTAGAATCAAACGGAGACTTTCGCAGTCGTTGCAAGGTCATTCAAAACTGCAGATATCTGATCACAAAACAACACTTCTGGAAGATCTTTTTGCCTCCAGATGCCAATTTGGGACCTTCCCTGAACAATGAATAAGACAGCGGCGCACTTGCGGGCCGTGTTTACGCTCCTCAAGCCAGTTTTGTTTAGGTTCAAGTTACCAGAAAACATCCATACGGCTGGTGCATGCACCAAGTGTTTAGACGCACAAAATAGCGGACTGAAGAACATAATTATGAAAGTGAAAGCAAAGTTCAAGTGGCCATATAAGTGCTGGTTAGTACGAAAGTCCACTGTGGACTCGAATGTGACTGGTTAAGCAGAGGCAGCGAAAGGTAGGACTTTCACGTCATGACCGCTGTTATCATTTACCGCCATATTCCAAACTCTGGCGTCCGGACAACTCAAAGGTGGTCCGGACGTTGCTGATCTGATCATCTTCTGCTGGGTGCGCCTTTGCCAATGCCGCCTTTGCCCTTCCCTGCCAGGGGAACGTTTCAGGGTCACTTGTATGAGGCTTCTTGACCGCAGCAAATTGGACAGCTGATTAATCGCAAGGGGATACGACTGGTGCGTCCAGGTGCGGCGTGCGGTGTCTACAAGCCTCCGCTAAACTCAGGTATCCTGCACAATACTCGTGGACACCACAGGCCAGACAGGTGTTCGTGATCGTGAGGTTCAGTGGGTCTGTACCCTATATAACCTACCCTAAGCTCACACGCGACGTATAACCTCTCTTTCTCTCTCCCTCTCTCTCTCTCTATACATACATACACACACACATATATATATATATATATATATATATATATATATATATCGTATGACATACAACCTCCCCTAAACGCATATTTTTACATAAGATTTAAATCTACTTATTGCTACCTTTTCGTTGTCTTAAATAAACTGGAGTCATTAGCTTGAGCCCTCATAATCATATCTCTCCCGGTAATGTTTTGCCATACAGGCATGGGTAAAATGGATCACCAATGGACAATGGTTACCGGGCAGTCGAGGGGATAAACAAGCAAGTACAGTAGGACACAAAGTTATTTCATCATGTTTGTAACGACCGACAGATGTACCGAGACGATATATTGCTCTCTTTGTTGTATCGAAGCCAAGTGACTAGTCACAGATAGTCTAAAATGGATGTCGTAAAATGGACTAGGTGGATCATCGTGTTCAGCGAATTCCTGACCAATATGGGCGACGAGACTCCGTAACACCCGTTTCTATGGTTCGAAAGTTTTGCGGCTAGCCAGTTGACACGATTGTATTTAAGCAAATTTCCAAAAATATCGTGTCTAGGCTATCATTGTGCTTGGAAAATATGATGATTGATGGTAGTAATAAGCTAAGCCATCCACTTGCATTGGATTGCCTTATGTTGTACCAAATACTTTTGTAACAGCTATTGGACTCATGAAACAAAATACTGAAGTATAATTTAAGTGGCGATACGAACTTCGTAATTTATAACGTCATTTGATATTCCACTTAATGAAAAGTGAGCTGACACAATCCTCGCGGTATGAAAAGTATTAAGTCGGTAAGTAAAACAAGCAAAGAAGCACTGGCTTCTTCTATTAAACGCATGACATGACACAAAGACTGCGAACAGTTCGCAAGAGCAGCAATTTTTCATCTTTCGTTTTGTCCTCAACAGATGTTTAGCCCAGGCACAAATGTCCGTATGCGCGCTTGACTGCTATAGGCCCTCCCTGCCTCTCTGTTGCTAGCTTCTGCACAGAATCTCATTATGTGTGGATTGTCTGTGTTACTGCAAATTGTTCCATTGTGCCGGTGGGGTTAGGGCAGCGTCGCATCCAAGGAAGGTGGTAAAATGCTGGTCAGGACAAACAATAACTTTCGTTATTTATTACAACAACCCCGTGTCAAAATGAAACACCTCATTTGTAGAAGTTGAAGTCTCGCTAAGCCGTGCACGAAACAAAATAGCAATCCCACAGTCCCTTAAGAATAAGAAGCGTTGCTTTTTTATATGAGCCCCAATGTTGCCATTTCTTTTGTGGCCACCTTTATGTGACTGAGCATTTTTGCCTTTTTGTTATTAAATAAATTCCTAATTATCCCAAACCACATAGCTCCTACGTTAGATCAGATGGCTTCATCGCGAATAAGGTCTAAAGGAATACCCTCCCCTCTACAAAAATATTCTGGGCAAGGCAGATACACTACCAGACGATGATACGTCATGTGACGAATCGTCTCACTGAACGGCAGACCTCTGAGAGCGTGACATCTCACGGGATATGAGCTCGTGCACATCTGTCACTGACGGCTTGTTACTGACAGACACATTGACAGCCCAGCTCCAGCTGTAACAAACAGCGCGTCAGTGACCACCCAAAGAGCTCTGAGAGCGACAGCTCTGCCGAGGACGCGAAATGTCGAATAACTCCCCCGGAAGCCACCGTTGGAGCCACTGCAGAAGCCGCAGCGACCGTCGTCTCCGGGGAGTTTGTGATCGGCGGCGGAAGTCGGCTCCGTGGCTGTCCGTGGAGAGCAGCCCTACCTTGAAATCGGCACGAGGCCTCGTGCGACGCCATTGTGTCCATCAGCTGCTCCTGCAGCAATCAGTCTGAAGAGGCCTGCGTTCTGTATATTGCGCCAACAGTGCAGATCTTTCCACTGCGTTCAGGGTTCATGATGAACCATGGAGATGACTCACCTGAAACAAAAGACACAATGTCGTTAACAGCAGGCGTGCGTTCCCGCGGGCGGTGAGTCTCAATGAAGTTTTTAACTCTGGAATTGAGAAAGTCCTTCACGGCCACATAACTCGCAATGTTTCGTAGGTCTCAGCGTGCAATATTTTCTTTATGTCATATGTTATCCTATGAAACGACCGTAACAAAACGGCTTCCCATTCCCCTGCGATATAACTTTCACATTCGTCACAATACCATTTCAGCATGCAAAAGCGTGGTCTTGTTTCAAAAGTTCGCAGCACGCACTGTAATGAACATAGGGCGTTGAAATAAACAAAAAAGGTCTGTCAAAACTGCAGCGGCCTCATATCATCCGTCAAAGAACATAGAAGGATTCTTGAATTTCGCGAACCACAAGCGGCTGTCTAACTCGCAGCGTTTGAACGCTAAACGCTTTAAATGTCGGTAGCAAGCGACGCAGGCATAAACAACTGAAAGGAAACCGTCGCCGCGGCTTCCGGTTTCTGTCGGCGCTGCCACTGCCAAAGTCATCGATAATTCTGCCCAGTTCGCCGACCATACAATCAATTTCGAGGCGAGACTTTGTGGATTCATTGACGTCGACTGCGTATTGGGTCTAGAAATGAGTTCCTCAGCAATGGCCTACGTCGCAAGACAGTCACGCGCCACAGCAGATAGCCTTTTCAAAAGATGGCGAGTTAATATCAGTGGCGCTAACATGTTCTTGGCCCCGCCTCTTTCCTGTCGACATCATCTTTAAGCTGGGTTTGTGATTGCAGCACTATTCGCTTCCTAACTGACACGGATCAGCAAAATTAGGTACTGTAAGGTTCACGAATCTGTTAACACGAACCAAACAGTAACAGTTAAGACGTCGTACAGTTCTTGAAATATAAAGAAATCAAGCTAAACTAAAGTGGACAATAAGTTCCAGAAAAACCCCATACTGAAACATAAACTGTCTTAAAAACACTCCAGTGTTAGTCTTCGTTTTGCTTTAATAATGTACAGTTTTCTTCCTGTACAGGCCTCTTCCACTACAATATATACAAAATGATGAGTGCATGACACGTTGCTTGGGCTACGTGTCATAAACGTAAAAAGTATTTGCATCCATTATTGTGTTTTCATTGGAACCTCAGCATAGTTCGTACTTTGTTGTGGACAGAAGGTAGTCTTAGCTGCGCAGGTATGCGTATTAGGATAACGGTACGACTCTTGAAACTCTGTTTCAAATACAAATGCTGAACTTTTGTTGCCCCAGTATGTATCTACTCATATAGTGATATTACTGCACCCTACATTACTGCACATTTGATCGGTAATACATTACCAAAGACTGCCGTCCCCTGATTGCTTTAAAGATATAAAAATGGTTTAGATGTTACATGTCAGTCTGAGAAAGGATGCTGCTGTTGCAACATGGCAACTCACTATTTTTTCCCTTCAGAGTACGAAACGATCCCCCATTGTAACAAATCATGTAATGTGACATTCCAGCACCGTTCATGGCAAATACCTCTCAGCTCAAGAAATGTTCATGCATTGTAGCGTAGAAAGCTGAGGCAAAGGTTTTGGCCCCACAGAAGTGCGCTTCAAGGACATTCTGGACCAAAGGGATCTGCCGCAATTCTCCTTTAGTGGGCTGTCGAGCTGTGAAATCGCTTCCAGCCTGGCAACGAGGCGTGAGCAGCGGCGCCTAACGAACGGATGTGGGGCGGGGAACGACGCGTCTGGAACCAGTGGAGGCTCCCTGAACGCCTGAACGAGCCCTTCATCTCGGTTCTGACACCTGACGATCATGATCATCCCTTAAGACGCTCTTCTTGACCCAGACGCGCTTCCTTCATTGGTTGTGTCCTGTTAAATGTAAATGCCTATGGAACTTTAACTCGCCGCCGACTGGGGAGGATGCGGTTGACCGACCCCTGAGATTTTTCTAGGACTGCGAGAGAACGAGCGAACACAGCGCCGCGAAACTTTGTATGCCTTTTGCTGGATCATGCTTATACCTTGTGTCAAAGTTTTGACCTCATGTCAAGCTAGGTGTCTGACCTAGGTAAGGTCAAACGGACCTATGCCCAAAAAAGTTCAGCGCCCTGTAACTTGTAGGAAAACAAGATATCGCAATGATACTTTCAGGTATAAGACATCTTGATAGATGCAACAAGTATGCTATCTCAGATTTTTCGGAATTTTCTAGGTCATTGACCTAAGGTCAAGCTCATTTTTGAGACATGTCGTAGTTTTTTTGGAAACTAGCGGAATTTTTCACAACATTTGAGTGTGGAATGAAGCAGACATCTAGTTACCGTCAACGGGCAAAGCATCAAACAAAACAACATCTTAGTGAGCGGTGTCGTGGTGTTATCGATGCGAAAAAATACCCTCCATAGTTATCCGTTTGGGTATCATCATCCATCATCATTCGTAAACAAAAATATTTTTGTCTACCGTCTGGGACGCAGCCTACACCGCAGGCGCTGCTCGGCATGGACTATGATCCCAACACTATCCAAGTGATACGTCCGAATTAGATTTGGGGGAGAAAAATCGCATTCATTGCCGATCCATCTTCTCCGTGCCCATTAACGGTGAGAGCCACTGCCGCCAAGCCGAGCAGGCGAGTGGCTCTGCCCAACAACTGGCGCCAGGCTGTGGTCGTACCCCACCGGGGCTGCTGCCTGTTACGATCCAGCTGGCGCAGAAAAGGGCCGGGCTGACCCTCTGTCCGGCCATCGTATTTCCATCGGCGCCAGCGTCTGCCACGGACGCCGAGGGCCTCGCTCCGGTCGCGCCGAACGGGCTGACTCCCGGGCGGAACGTCGCCGGACGACCTGGTTCCTCTGTGGCGTCGCACCGCCGGCTGGTGTCTGTATTTCAAAAAACGCCGATGGCGCTACAGACTGTCGCGGCGTGCTAACAAGTGTCATCGCCTTCCGCTGCTCTCTGGTGCGTTGTGAATGCTTTGAAAAACAACATGTGCGTCATCGTGTTGTTTTTGCTTTGTTCTAAAATAAACGAATGTTGTCGAATGGATGGCTGTGTCTTCCGTTGATAACGGACAGGTTGTGGCAACGCCCAACACTTCAGACTAACATGCATGTGCACCTGCCGATGGGGATCAAGCATGTATAACCCCACAGTTTTTGGGTTATTTCGCCGCCTTCCAGTTCCTTCGGAGGAGGGTGAGGGTGTCAGACGCCCCCACGCAGTAACTCCACAACTCGCACCAATGAATCGATTCCGCCGATTCAGTCGGCAGGCGATTGCTATCGGTGATGCGACTCCCCGTATGCCAATTTTTTTGACCCCAAAACTGCGGCCAGGTTGCAGGTCACGTCGAAGATGGCTTCGCAAAGACCCGACTAATTCAGTGCGCACCGTTTGTTTTTGTGTACGAATCTGAGATTATAGAAATACGAGACCAAAATGCGTGAAGAGGTGAACAAAGGTCATGTCAATACACGTCTATTAGAAGAAAAAGGCAACACAGACCAACGTAGGTCATGCAGTACTAACGGATTCATTACTTGGTAATTTGAAGTCTGTCTGATATCGCTCACAGCACTTCACATATACCATGAAACTCAATCAAATGCCTCTAAATAATGGAGCGTGTATCGGAAAAGCTTGAGATAGATGTGACACGTCCATAAAAACCAGCTTTTGTATCCGAAAATCTTAACCGTATTTGAGACATTGCAGTGCATGAACTGAGCCTTTGATGATCTTGTGTGAAGCCAGGGGTGCCCTGCTTAACCTATCACGTCATTGCACGCAGTGCATTGCACACCGATGGCCACCCTACAGAACCAGTGTAGCGATCAAGATCAAGCCAGCTCATTAAAATGATTAACCGCAAACAGTCGTGTTTCTCATTGTCAGGACCTTAGACGATCTTGACGTATTTTGCAACCAAAATATGCAGAACTAATATATTGAAGGTTCTGGAAATTTGATGACGCGGTACAGTTTGGTGACGGAGCTATACGGCAGAGAAAAAGCTGGTGGCATGATGCAATGATGCCCTCCCCCCGGCAAGTAACGGGTTAACGCATCAGATCACTGCGTGCATTGAGCACGGCCATGCTGTTGTGCAATGCATGGTTTGGTTGGCTGTAAATGGTGCTCCTTCGACCAGTTCTGATCGTTTCGGAGGTTTGGGACGAGGGAGAGAGCTTTGAGAGCAACTCAAATTCCGCTGGAAAGAAGAGATTTTGAGGACAAGCATCAGGGTTAAAGGGGATGAGAGGACGGGTCTGTAGTACATGGAAGCCAAGGCTACAAATGTAACATCTATAAATATAATGTAAGTTATCGGGAAGGTCCTAACATCGCTATGTAATGAAGGGCCATAAATGTATCTCTATAACGGAACGTTCGAGGAAGTCGTATCTTTTCATATAGTCGTATGTTATATTACGTATGTTTTATATGAAGTCGTATGTTTTAATATAGTCGTATGTTTCATTACGTCTGGGTTATTAGAAGCCTTATATTTTTGTTTTCCGATAGACATTGTTTTCTGACTGTGTAATTCCTAGGCGTCTAAGGAACTGCTAACAAACGTCTTAATTTTTTTCACTGTAGCCAAGCCCGGCTATGACCGATTTAACGCTCTTCAGAGTTTAAATATCAGGCATTATAGGCTTTGCAAAAAAAATACTGCCTTTCGCCACCAAACAACCGATTCACATAATTAACTGAGTACTAACATATCTGCGGCTCAAGTAGCAGGGTGACTGACCCCATCATTATGTACCGGATCAAAGGACGTGGATTCTCTACCCTTGCAAACGTGCCCGAGGCGATTTATACTGGAATCTGCCCGGCCGGAGGTTTGCTTGCATCCCTTTGGCGGCACCCTTTACAGGTTCCATGCAAAGGCGATCGGGTTATCACGAAAGAAATGGATATTTCTATCCTGAGCAAAGGCAGATCCAGACTGTGCGCTCTGGAGGCAAGATTCCGTCTAACCTAACCAACCCCGAAATATATTTCTTTCCCGGACTCTGGCCATTTTCTTCCATCATTTTCACAAATTAACGTGCATTTTTAAAGCATTTCGAAATATTCCGCCCGGCAAGGGGGCAAAAACCTCTCGGCCACCTTTGCCAACGAAAGGGGGGACAATGCCTTTCTGGATCCTCCAGTGACCCTGAATAAGTATTTTGGAAGCATTTAGACATCTGGGCATATTTTCTGCGCCAAAGCTCAAATGATTGTGAAATAGTGAGAACCAAAAAGAGGCGGAATAACACACATTATCTTTTTAACGCTGACCTAAGATGTCAACATTAAGTTGTCTCCACGAAATTCAAGAACATTTACCAAACAGTTTTCATCGCAATGATTAATAACCATCGTCACTAACCAATCTTGACTCTTAAAAAATTGGCAGTATCCAGCGACATGTTTTAGGAGCTTATCTTTACGAGAATACCGAGAGATATGGGAGACAAGTTTGTCGTAACTGAGTCTCTCAGAATATTCCAGCATATTGTCCCAATGAAAAAGTAAGTTTTTTCCAGAAACGTGCCGTGCTCATCCAAGGATTTTCCATCAATGTACTCTTACAAAACCGTCGTTTTATCTAGGTTTTCTGAATCTTCATTGCAAGGAATCCTGCAAAGTGCAACAAGCGTTTTAATAGACGTCGAGACAGTTGTGTACGAGCAGACATCCGTCCTCTACGCAGCAATATGCGCAGTGCTTCTTCCTTGGAGTCGGTTTCCTGCGATGTGTGCACGCGCCGCCGACCGCTCGCCTTGCGCGATAGGGAATCCAGAATGAGTGTGACCGAGCTTCTACCTGGTACTCACCTTAACTGAAATGACTTTTCCGGCCGCTCGCACCTTATACAGAAGCACACAGGGTCTCGTAAGTGCTCGTCGTCAGGATTTCGCAATGGGGAGGGGAAACAAAAGAAAATTTTGCACCGAAAATTTAGTTTAGCGCGCCGCAGGCGTGGAAATTCTTTTACTTGACGTACATACAACATCGTGTGTTCTTGATCTACTTATCATTTACCGGCCTACCTCGAATTTGCAGTTGTCGGCATTTATTCACATGTATATTGATACATGTAAAAAAATGATAAGGGGGAGGGCATGTGCCCGTTGTGCCCCTTGAATACGCCACTGGAAGCACGGCTTCCAGCGCTTTCCGGCGATCTGTGGACGGCTCCCGGCCCGGTGCGAGCAACCCTCCAGCGCTGTTTCTTACCGGCTGGCTGACCAACGTTTAGTTGTCGATTGGCCGGCCGGATCTAACTTCACGCGTTCGGCCCCACACACCGGGTGCCACAGCATGGGGGACGCGAGGGGACACAGAGTACAGTGGAATGTGACAATAATTGCTAGGCCGGAACTCCTGTCTTATGTAAAATGGCCATAAGCCCCATGGCCAAGGGCACGGCAAACAGAGGGGCAGAGGAGGGCAGCTGCTCCCCTGACTTTTTTGAAATTTAACAATGGTCTTATGGGCGTTGACTGGAAAGAATTAAACCAAAATGTTTGCTGACCCTCCCCTCCCCCCCGGCTCTGGAAGAGTTCCCGCGCCCCTACGCAGGGCATCCATTTACGTAAACCATTTCACCGAAACCAGCGATCTTGTGGACCGGAACGTCCGATAAATCATATTCACCCTCGCCGCCAGCAGTCAACTGTCAATTAACAGAAGCGCTCCTATTAGCGTTAAAACAAGGGCGCCGCCCGGCGGCCGTGGCGCCGACGACAGATAAGACGAGCGCAGACGTATGGTGGCGGCGAATCGATGGAAGCTGCGGCCAGGCGTCGAACCGCATCGTGTCGCCGGCCACCGCCATCCGCGCCCAGTCGATATTGCTTAACAAAGCGCGAACAAACTCACCGAAAAACTGGCGGACCCGCCGCCGCAGGCTCCGGAGAGCGGCGCACAGGATAAGTGTTTGGCAGCCAGTGGATCCCTCTGACGAAGAAAACACCGAAGAAGCAAAACCAATCAGGGCAGACGATGTACGCAAGCGGACTGTGCTCAGCTGTCTCGGTGATGTCGTTGGCAGACAGCCGTTGTCATTGTTTTCAGTGGCATCGAAAAGATTTCGTCGCAGCTTTGAACGTTGGTAGTATGTATATCGTTTTTATTGTATTTTTCTTTCATCGTCACGCTCATCCTCAGCCATTCGGTGCAAATCACGGCGACCACTTTCAACTCAGACTAACGCAGTAGACCAAAATCGCGTGGTCTTTTCATGGGAGGCCAACAGGTCTTTCATGGCACTGATAACCGTTCGAAGATTTTGCACAGCACAACATCCTCATCACCGTTTTTTGTTGCAGAAAAATACCGTGAGAAGACGGTGACCCGAAAGCCAAAATCAAGAACGGAAGCGGATGGCCATTTACTACCGCTGCGGCGGCCTCATTCTTCCCTCGTGCTCGAGCCCGACTCAATTTGGTAAACCGGATTGCCGTCCGCTCAAAGCCGGCGAGAGCCGAGCGAGATAGTTTAGAACGTTAGAACGCCGAAGACTACTGGGAAGAGATCGCGAGCCATCGCTGTCAGCCAGGGGCGCGACGCAAAACCTGGCTGTCGCCGGACGGTGCCCCCCGTCCTCCGCCCCCGGTTAGGTGAGGGCTTCGCTCGCAGTCGGCGGCACGTGGCGGGCCATTAAGGAACGTCGTCCAGCGGTTTCATGGGACTTCGGACGTGGCGACAGCTGGGGACCACTTAAGGCCATTCATCATGGCGGTCAGAGGGTCCGCACGTGTCCGGTCTGCGCCGACGGCGACAGACCGGACCGAGATTAATCACCGGTGTCGTCCGGACCCTGGTGCTGCCGGTGCAGGCGACTGCAGCCCGTCTATGGGCTGCAGGGGACGACTGGAGCTTGTGTAGGCACTGCAGAGCCTGTATAGAGGCTGTGGGAGACGACTGGAACTTGTGTAGGAGTCGTGGGTGACAACTGGGGCATGTGTAGGAGTCGCGGGAAACGACTGGCACCTGTGTGGGAGCTTCGGGAGACGACTGGAGCCTACGAAAATATTGCAGGAGATAACTGGAGCCAGTATGGGGACTGCAGAAAAGGACTGGTGCCTGTGTAGGTGTGGGAGACGACTGGGACCTAGATAGGGTTGCTGGGAGACAACTGGTACCTAGGTAGGTGTCGTGGGAGACGACTGGAGCCTATATGAGGATCTAAGTGGCTGCTAAAACATGTTTAGGTGTGAGAGACAACCAGAGCATTTATAACAGCTCTGGGGACGACCGAAGTTGTGTATGATCTCCAAATGACACTAGAGTTTCGTGGAGGCTCTGGAAGACGGCTGGAGCTGTGTAGGAGCTCCAAGAGACCGTTGGGATCAATGTGAGGGCCCCGCGAAGCGGCTTGAAAGCCTGCGTAGGAGCTCTGGCAGACGTGCTCTGGTAGACGTGTGTAAGACTTTCAGGACTGGGTGACAGGCGAAACATTTGCGACAGCTTTGCCCCAGGACCAAAGTGACATTTCCAGTGACGCTTCCAATATCAAGCTGGCAGTAATGAAGAGCCACCGTATCCGAACGCTAAGAGGATTCCTGTGTCACCAAACATAATTGCGATCATTTTGTTAACATAATTTTGTGCTCTTGTACAACCACTTACCCGTTTTTGAACAAAAGGATCCTTAAATAAACATGTCCCGATGAATGGAGATGGTTTACCATTGGGATGTTTGTGTCCGGTTCGGATCCCATCACTACTGCATTCGCTTTTATGCGCATGCGGAAATGCCTGCAGCGAAAAGCAAAACGTAAGCGCGTTCTGAAGGCAATGAACAAGAGAACCCAGTTACGCACCTTGTTTTTGTACTCGGTAACAGTTTCTAAGCTTTTTGAAAAAATGCCACTTTTACATCTCATTCCGATACAAGAATTCTATGAAAGCTTTCCTAGAAACGCAATCAAATACACGTTGTGTAAATTGCAGGGTACCTGATTTGCACAAATCTGACAAAAAGAGTACTTGCGTTCATAGTTTGGACGATGGGAACCAGAAAAAGGGAAGGAATATCGCATTCATCTCCAGACCCAATCCAGCTTCGGTGGTGCAGTCATGGTTAGCACATCATGGTAGCAACAACGATTAAAATGTCAAACTTCGCCCTTCCTTCGGAAACTACGGCTTTCTCGCTGCAGCAAACTCTAGCTGAATCCAGAGGACCCGCACCAAAAGAAACACCATCGTTGTCCAATGATATGGAGTCGAACAACATACAACGTATGGTGTCTTCGGCTCGAACCCCGGATCAAGCGTCAGTTTTTTCTGGGGAAAAAGGCGAACAGGTCGTGGGTGGCCAGCTCGTGCAGATGCACGGAATGCTGATGATCTTCCAGCGCCATCGGGTTCGGTGTCTAGGCAAAATAAGTTCCTGCTTGGAAATCATTGGATACCGGAGTGAGAACCGGCTCACCATAGACTGTGATTTTAACGCTACCCGTTACCCGGTGCTTACCACCCAGGATTATGTGATAATATGTTATTTCTATTTTTCATACAACATAGGTATGTTTGGAATGTCAGGTTTACTGATAAATTATTGCACAAGTTTGCGAAATCAGCACGATAGATCATTTTCATTTCCTATTCCTCTAAAGAGTTGTAGAGGGTAATGGTGCTAGTATCATGCAACCATTAAATCTTTCTTTTCTTTGTCTTTTAACCCAGTTCCCGGAGGGCTAGCGGTATGGCCGATTCCCGGCAGGGGGCGAATCCGCCCCCCCCCCCCCCACTGAGATCTTGAGAACTACTCGTCCGATTTCATCGAAACAAACGACAATCGATTTGCCATGACGTAAACTATATTTCCATAAAAAGAAAGGCTCAAAATTTTAAAAGTGTTGGATGGAGGGGGGCGAAAAAAGTCAAAATGAGGGATTTTTAAACCTCTTATAACTCCCTTGTTTATGGACCGATTTTGATTAAATTGGCATGAGTCGAGAGATTATGGATAAGCTTTTACCACTGGTCCAAGAATTTGAGATTTTGAGAAAATTCATAAGCGTTCACAGGGTTTTGGAAATAGGAGGACTAGTCTTTCAAAAACTGATTTAACAAAAAAGTAACAAGCACTTTTTTTACTTCTTCTGGTCCTGTTATGCTGAAGGAATACAAATCGAATCACAAGGTTTGTATAATGTTAGCATAGGCGGTGCCAGGGACATGAAAAAGGGGCAACTGTCATGGTTACATGTTCTTCAGATCAGCTTATGGCCTTTGACCTTAAATGACCTCCAGTAGCTTTAGAATCACTTCAAATGATCTCGTGTGCGTTTAATGTTATCTGAAAACCTTTCCAGTCATTTGGATTCGCTCTTTTTTCTGAAATTCCACTTTACGGCTCTTCTGATAAGGGGTACGCGCACTGACATTTTAGGTCATAGCTCAGTGGCCCGACCTGATATCGAGCTGAAAATTGGTACACAAGTAGAGAGCACCCTGCTACGTCATATATTCCGAGTCTGACATTTGAAAAAATAGCGCCAAAATATTTGTAATAAGGCCAAATTTTGACTTTTCACCTTGACCTAGCATTGTAAAGTGACCTCAGATAAACAAAATTGTATTTGCGTGTTGCGCAGCTGTTTACTTATACATCTATATAAAGTTTCAAGTTCTATCTTGAAAACTTTTCTTTTGACAGTCATTTTTTCTTTACCCTGAACAACGCTAAAAATGGCCTGAGGTGCCTCCCAGAAACGTTGCCTGGCTCCGCCTCTGAGCAAAATAGAATTACGAAATTTTGTCACAGTACATAGAAAACATAGCTAGGTAATTTCGCCAAGTTTCGTGAAGCTGCGTGAAAAAACCCTGGCATTGGCAACCAAAAACCCGAAACGGGGGGCGGATTCAGCCCCCCTTCCGGGAATAGGGTTAACTGTAACATCTCTTCGAAGAGTGTGATGATGCAACAATATTTCCGAGTCCGAGAGGGCCTAGCAATTTGCGAAACAGCTTAGGCAGTGCCGTTTCTGTTAATTTACAAGCATGACATCATTTTCTTCTACTCATGAAAAAAGCCACTGGCGAACAGTAAGGGTACCACGCCATACAATTATTAAATCTTCCACGTACTGGATCCTACATAGTACCTTTCTTCCGCGAGCACGATAACGTAAATATCGTTTTCTTCCGAACCCACGCGTCATTCCATGTGTCTCGCAATTTACTAAGTAATCTAAAACGTGCCAGAAGCGTTATTGTTCCCGTCTCGGCGCCGGTGATTGGTCTATTGACTACGAAATGAGGTTCCGCAAGACATCTAGTTATGGATGTCTTCATCAGAGGAAATGTTGTCCTGAAAAATGAGGACTAAAATGGGGTTATCGCAATTTTAGCCATTTCCATAAAATTGTCAGCCGTGCATCCTGGGGCACCCGAAAATGTGAAAGCGAGCCTCACGTAAAATGCAGTTTCGCCCGCATCGGGTCGGACAGGCCCTCAGTATGCTGGAGTCTAAATGTGACGAAGTTACGCACCACGGCATTAACGAAACTGAACTATACGCCTCAATCATCGTCAGATTTTGGGGGTGGCTCTTTATCCCTGCCTTTTTCAGCAGTTCGTCTGACATCCTTGCTCCACGAAAATATCCACCCCTCGTCTGCCGCATCATCCCAGAAATCCTTCAGTGTTGTAAACACAGCTGTAGCAACTAGCATTACGATTGTTGCGACCATCTCAAATGTCATTTCAGCGTGGCGCCGTTGCCTTGCCCTTGCTGTACAATGGGTTCAGGTACTGAGTTCTCAGGAGTAGAGTGTTCTCGGGCTAGGTGGGCTGAGGACCCGACTTCGTACCGGGGGTCGACACACGCCTGCTGTGCTGTACGGCCCTCGAGCTCAGTGTGCTGGAGGCCCGGATTTGTACTGGTGCAGTGCTGTACGGGGCTGAGCTGCGCCCGCAGAGCGGCCCATCCACTGGCCACACGGGCGCCAGCTGCTCCGTGGCGCCGACAGCCACCAGTGCGTCCGCCGCGCCGGCGGCCGGCACGGAGCAGGGTCGACTTTGCCGCGCCGGCGGCCGGCCGCCAGCTGGCGGGAACGTCACCGTCTCGGGCCGGCAAAGACACGGTGTGACGTCACCTGTCGGAGGGGTGCCGAGGCTGCCGGACAGGACCGCTTTGAAAACCCGGACATTCACAAACAAAGTCTGTAACGGCTGCAGTGAACCAGATTTGTCTAACGCAACGAGTTTTATTTCACCTTTTGCCATGGTCTGCCCTCGTGATTCTGTCTCAGCTGTTCCAGTGATTAAACACGGTAGACGTACAGCATAAGGCCAGTAACGCCGGCGCCGCTAATACGGAAGTTTAACACGAACTCTAACGTCTTCCTCAATTCATCATCCGTCCTGCAGATGGATAACGCTAAACACGTGGACGTCCTGACTAATTCGCGAGTCTTACCTCTCTGTAGTAGCAACTCCAAAGATGGAAGTAACTATGTGATGAAATGCTGAAGAACGCACAATTGTTTCTGCATCTGGGTTTCGTAAAGATGGCCTTTACTGATGCGCGTGTTGATAATGAGCGCAAAATTGCGATTACTGTGTTGGAATTCGCAGGAAGCTACCATATCGAACGCCTTGGTCGTTCTACACCTATATGATCAATCGAGTCCCAAATAACCTTAGAAGTTTACCTAAGAATGATATGTAGGGACACGGGCCGGAGTTAAAATAATTTAACTGCAAAACAGTTTTGCATGTGATCTATCTGCTGACAAGACGAGACCATACACTTTCATCACAGTCCTCGCCTCAGCAGATGTATTATTGTTTTCAGAGGCAGTACTTCTGGATGAAGCGCGTGTCTGCGTAATCGAGTGGACTTTGTTAATGAAATAGTCAAGAGCGCCATTGTATGACACTTGTGGGGGTGCATCCAGTATGTCAGGTTTTTTCCAGCATCCAACAAGCGTTTTGTTCAGCACACATATCTCGTTCATTCATTCCATGCAATTATGCCCGAGCTGGAACCAATGTTCCCATGCATTTTACATCAGGATTTTCCTGGAACCGAAATCTGGTCTTTATTACGCACGCTGCTTGTTGTATTGAGGCACAATATTGCCACATGAGAGCCGTTCGCCACAAAGTCCATCGTTCCCTTCTGATATTAACAGGAGCGATCGAATGCCCACTCATCTTGTACGTCTACTCTCGCTAACAGATTGACCTAAGTCGATTGCCACCCGTCTCAAAGCTTTATCAGCAGCCACCCAGTGTCAGAGTGACGCCAGGCCAATTCGATGTGCACCCAGCTCTGCCGGGGGCCGTATTTCTCTGTTTATCTTAACGTAAATTGCCTTCAAGTCGCAGCTTTATTGCCGTCCGGCCGAGTCAGGTTACCAGACAGTGCAGCAATCGGCGGCCGTAGCGTGGGCCGACGTCGGAGCCTGGAGGGTCGGGTCGTCACCCGAACACCCGACCTCACGCCCTGGTCACGGAAAAGCCATCAGAAGGCATGCTGGGCTGCGCGGCGAGGGGTAATACAGTACAGCTTAACTCGAATCCGCCCGGTGATAGATTGTTGATGTCTCATATGGGTGGGCAGTCTGCTGGGACTTACCATGAATCTTGGGTCAATTTCCGGATGACCCCGTGAACTGCTATGCTTCCGGGCCCCTTGTTATTCATGACCCCAGCAGTTATCTGTCGTTGGTGCCTACAGTTCCAGAGCCTCGTGGACAAACTGATGTTGCTAGAACCGCATAGCGTGGCCAAAACCAACACCATTTATTGCCGGATTAACCCGGCACCGCCTAGGGGGTGTCAAATGGGGCAGCTCCCTCGGTGTTTCGTGAATAATTTCTGAACCGTTACAGACGGACCAACCAGACTTTTCGTAGCTATTTACCACTCAATTGTACACATTTAGACACCAAAACCATTCCAATGCTACGTCAGGTCATGGCGATATGACGTCTTAAGTGAACCCTTGCATGCATGTTTCCGTCTCCTCGGGCGGTGGCGCGAACATAGTTTTTTTTAGAATATTCGCTAGCATGCATGGGTTATTTGGATTTGCATAGGACACGGTCCTCAGAAGGATATATAGCCATGACACGTCAACATCAGAGGTCATGCTAGACTACATGCATGATGACAGTTGGACTGGCTTGCATTTTGGGTGATAGAAGTGATTGCCGCTGACACAAGCAAATCTATATGGGCCTCTTAGCAAGGTTCGCCAAATGCAACGTGAGGTCATATCAGGCCACGTTATAGGTAGAGGTAGATATCAAAACGAAATGAAATAAAGCATCGTTTGTGGAAGATCGTTCAATAGCAGCCGAGAGCAATTATAGTCAGAAAAAAGAGAAATAACTATCTGTCCTGACCTGCCTTGACCTTGACCCGATAAGGTGCAGACAAAAGAAGTTTAATTATCACTAATTTGCGATACCGCGATGTGATAATGAGATGTCATTTCAGTTCCGAATTTGACGCAGTTCAGAATACCAGTGATTATTGCTCTTTGTCAGGAGGAATATTGCAGCCTTATCTGACCTGACGTAGACTGACCTTGAATGGATGAAAAGTAGGTAATGTAAAAGTGATTATCAGGTTTCGTTCATGTCTTTTTTGCCACGTGGATGGAAACGGCTGCGAGCAAGTTTCGGTCTTTGGCATGTAAAGTGAGCCCAATATTTAACCTAACCTAGATTGACCTTGCCCGAATATTTTTCTTAACATTTTGACATGCTGCTGATGCAGACGATTATGGCCTTTTGTTTGACACCCAGTGGAATGCTCTAAGGCCAGTATTGCCAATGATATGATGTACGGGCCGTTGTCATGTTTTCCGACGTCGTGTTATGCTTTTCACGTGGCCTGTGACGTCATCAGTCACATGACCAAGGCTAACATATATTTCATACGTTATTATGTTATTCAGTCCATAACATAGTATTTCCTGAATCGCAAGGCTCAGAGCTATCGGCTGGTGGTAGACTGGTTCAGATCTGACGATAGATCCTGAGATAACAAGGGGTACCCTTTATGACACCGCCGAGGCGGTCGAGGGTACAAAAACATGCCAGGCGGTGGTGGGTTCATTCGCGGATCCAAAACCGGTTTGTTGAGCGTTTTTCTTGGCACTCATTTTGTTTGTGAGGCTGCCGGGGCTGCGCGGTCCGCCCAGCGGTGCACTGCACAGCTCCATCCTAAGGCGTCCGTCCTGACACCCTACGCGTCTGTTGTCTGTCTGTTGTCTGTCTGTCTGCCGTCTGCTTGAGAAAGTGTCCGATGACGGTGACCAGGCGACTTCCGGACTCCTGAGGCTGGCGAGCGGCAGTCGTTATGTCGGTTCCTGGGACTGGCGAGCGGCAGTCGTTATATCGGTTCCTGGGACTGGCGAGCGGCAGTCGTTGTTTCGGCTCCTGAGACTTTTGGGCGGCCGTCGTTGTCTCGGCTCCTGAGGCTGCTGGGCGGCAGTCGTTGTTTCGGCTCCTGAGGCTGCTGGGCAGCAGTCGTTGTCTCGGTTCCTGAGACTGCTGGGCGGCAGTCGTTGTCTGGGCTCCTGAGACTGCTGGGCGGCAGTCGTTGTTTCGGTTCCTGAGGCTGCTGGGCAGCAGTGGTTGTCTCGGTTCCCTCCAGACATTGACGCGCTGACTCAGAGACGCTCGCCAGTGAACTGATGAACCGCCATCCACTCGGAAAGGACCAATCTGGCCGTCATAAATGATGTGAAGTGGCCGTGAGTGTGGGCGGGAGCTATTCTAACGTGATCGATGTGTGAAACTTTTCACCGGGGACACCCAACGGTTCTGTAGAATCATTTAAAGTGAACGATTTAAAAAAGTCCGAATGGAAGTCACACGTACCCAAATTAAAAGCTTAAACGAAACAAGGCCCAGTTTTTATTATGCTTTGTCCTGCTTATGGCATTTTTTGGTAACTCTATGGCGGAAAGGTAAAGGCAAATTTCTGTCTTTCAGCATAAATGAAAATGAGAACCCAGCGCAGGCCGTTGTCAAGTCTGGCCCACGAACACGTCGTGGGGCCCGCAACGAGACCCCATTACCACCAGCACATTACATTTCTACCGACCAACGGCTTCCGAGTCCTACGGAAGTGAGAAAGGTCTGTCAAGTCGTCAGACTTATTACTCTCTTGCGTGGATGCCGCATTTCCCGTACTCGGATTCACACGGTTCCGAGTCCGTGCGCGCGATTGCAACGATACGATCGTCATACGCTGAGAGATAGAATTATTCCACCGCGAACGAAGCCACTGACCGACACACACACACACACCTGAAGTGCCCGGTTGTTGCAAAGCCGTAGCGGAAAAGGCGTTCAAGGCTGTAACACAGAAGAATCAGAAGGCGACTGGTGGAGTTGGCAATGTTAGCTTCGCGCGTCGCCCGCGATGTGGTCCGTACTGGTTCGAACCGTCTTTTATTCCGCGACGCTCTGCTGTTCAGAGGCAGGGGCCCCGGACGTGTGGCGTGACCGCGGTGGTTTCCAGGCTCTCCCAGGGGAGGTGTCGCCGAGCCGCCGTCGCTGGTCGCCACGCCGGACCCCGCCAGGGCGGCCTGCGTCCCGGCGGCCGACCTGCGCTCTCGGGAGACTTGGCCCCGTCCGGTCGGCGCCGGCCCAGATTGGCCGGGCGGGCTGTCGCGGCGGACAACGGCCGCTGACGCCAGCCGAGCCCAGCCGGCTCCTCATCGGCAGTAGCTCAAACGGCTGCCAGCGGTGGCACCGCGGCCGTCGTTACTGGCGAGTGATAGCCGACGGAAGCTGACGGGCTCCGCGCCGGGCCGAAGCGGCGCGGTCCGGCCGCCGGCGGAGGCGGCTCGTCAGGCGGACGCGTGTCTCACTGGATTAGACATAAATGACACTTTTCTGGCCAGTGTTGTTTCTTTTACAAAACGCTGCGCTGCTCTTGTTCTCCTGTAGGAAAAACTGTCTTATTTCGTTTATTTTTTCCATTGATTATTTGTTTTTATAACATATTTTTTTGTCGTACGACTCGCTCATGCTAGCAACAGATTTACTAGGTCTCAACGACATTCATGTGCTTATCAACTCTTCCAGGCAACATCCGCTTACAAGAGCTGCTTTCCAAAATCTCTGAGCAATGCGAGAGATGCTCTCATCAAAAAACTAACTGTCCTGATATATCTTTTCTGTGCGCTTATTCATGACACGTGCTATTGAAGAGAAGTGTTTTTTTAACTGCATCACGAATAAGTCATACAAAAAATGACGAATTCGGAAGAATTTCTCCTGAGATTCCTGTTTTCCCTGCTAAAAATTACCAAACCTCGAATTTCTGCCGTTTATTTTTAGGCCTGGAAAAATAGTGCAAAGATGAAAACGTCAGTGGTTTTTAAATGGATTCTCGCAACTAACTCGTGGGCGCTGATGGACCTTTTCATAGATCACGACGAACGAACTAACCATTTTAATCTTATATGCAATCAGTCGTGCGTGACAATATCATGACATATGGCAGCATCCATAACGCAACTAAGCAGAGTTTAACAGAAAAATTGTTCAGCTCACATCAGACGTGGCCCAGAATATTCAAAGCACGTGAGATGGGCCTTAATGGTGTGGAAATACTGAGACCGAAAACAGCTTTTTGTTTGTGCAGTTTTTCAGTTTCCGTTCTATTTGTGAGAAAATATAATTTTGTTGTGGAACAGAAGCCTTAGTTTTCGTTTCTAGGAGCACTGGGTATTTTTAAAAAATATGGCAACCTGAATATATATGACCAGCAAAGGGTCTGCTGACTGCCATACAGCGTTGGCAGTCAGCATTAAATTTTAATTTACTTAAATCACATTAAAATACTGCCAAACATTAAATTTTCGCCATAGAATCGGTCGTTACCCGATTTTGCTCGCTTGGGTTAAGGGCATGAATGCAGCTTTTCGAAAATGATGACGGTGAGGGAGGGAAAATGGGGTTAAGGAACCCCTTCTTTCCAGTCAACGCCCATAGGACCCATGTTGCACCTCTATAGCGGGGGGGGGGGGGCACATGCCCTCTCCAAAGCGCATTTAAATTCCATCCCTGGTGTAGGGATAGGAGCCTACACAACAAGCTGTGCTTAGCACTGGCTCCGATCGCTAACATCACCCCATCAAACGTTTGGATCAAATTGAAAGATATAGCTTTGCGTAGTAACTAAATGTTTCAAATGTAGGGCCTTATTCAAAAGCCCATTACTAAATGTGTTTTAAGACCACACTCATAAAAATTTGCTTCAAGCCGGAGATTGGCGTGCTGGATGTTTTCTGCATACATGTGGCATCAAACCCAAAAATTATAACATGAGCAAGAAAAATAAATGCGAAGAACTCAGAAGAATAATACGTTCCACCAGATGGTAGAGATTTTCTCCCTCTTCCCTTCCTAGTTGACAGGGTTCAGGGACTGGTCCAGCCCACTTCCACCAGCATTACGACTCCTGGAACATGCTCACACGATCACCTCCCAACCGTCTACATTTGGGTCTGAACCTGGCCCACTACCTGAGAATGCTGCAGTTCACGGGTTTGCGCTCATTTTCTTTCCCGTTAAGTACATATGCCACATTTGTAAGAAGCCTGGAGATCATGCTGCATGCTAAATTAAGCCTGGATTTAATTTTGTTAGATAAACCACCAAGTATGTCATATATCCGATGCTGCCATTTCATACCGTAATGAACATAATGTGGAATCACTCGATATGTAATTCACATTTGTGAAAATATTTAGCTCTTGTTTTCTAACATTAATTAAAATCTCAAGCACGATTCATGTTTTTTTAACATTAACTACCAACTATTTGCCCTTTATTGCGCCCTTAGGCGTGCGTAACGTGTTGATAAGAACTGCGGAGATTATTTTGCATTCAAATTTAAATTCTCATTCAATCTTGGAAAATAAACTGCCTTGTATGTAGTGTAAATTAAACTCCCTTCCACAT
Organism: Capitulum mitella; assembly: GCA_030062745.1. Classification (NCBI taxonomy): domain Eukaryota; kingdom Metazoa; phylum Arthropoda; class Thecostraca; order Pollicipedomorpha; family Pollicipedidae; genus Capitulum; species Capitulum mitella. Next base: position 16,244,739 of record CP099839.1, on the reverse strand, counting down.
TCTGGTGGCTATAACCTGCATTCACTTTAGTTGTGTTTTCTAGCCTTATCCATGAAGCTTAAGTTTAACGTTTGCTATAAAATACGCAAAATGAATTTCCAAGCATGACATTGACATGACGGGTATTGATATAATACTCACTAATGTAACAGGCATCGCAGCTAGTGTATGGTTTTGTTTACAGACAAACACGGCTGAGCGACGATCCACTTCGACCTGGCATCAGGGTTCCTGCCATCATGAATCAACATTCGCAAACCTTCAGTGCAGGTCAAGACGTTCAGAATTAAAACAAAAACATTGGTTGAGATTTCCGTATTTGTAGAACCATCAAGCAACAGGTGTCTGAGGTGTTTGTGTCTGTAGAATCATCGTACAATAAACTATACACAGCGATGGGAAGCCTAGCACATGCTCACATAAAAAGGCCAAAAACAGACCATTAACAATGAAATACGGTGCCGGAAGGCGCCGACAAGAAAAGTGGTTACTGTGAATTAGACTGGATTTATAAAAGGCAGTGCAGGGATGAAAATAATGGGAAAAATTGCGACAAAGTACGGAAATTGGATTAGTACTAGGGCTCACCGCTTCCTTCTTTAAGCAGAGCTCCTGCGTTCCTCTGTACAGGTTGGCTTGGAGTGGTACCGGTTTTGAGCCACTGTGACTTCTGTATTAATTGCAAGTTCTGAGAAATAAGGCAATAAGTATTCCGTGTAAGCTCCTGCGCGTGACGGGTCCTACGCGCCTAACGCGATCTATACCACATGCCAATGCCTTTCCAGTTTCCTTCTCGACGAGAGGCAGCATCCGACTCTCAGTCTGATGCTAATGGTACGCAACAAAAACGCTATAGAAGTCCATTTTGATCTTTTAGTCTCTGAACGTGACATATGTTGTATGCTGGTGCACGTGCACGATGCTGTATGATTGGGCATTGGATTTCGTTCGAGGCGAGTACCCATTTCGAGTCTCTCTGACCTTGGCTTACCGATACGGTTTGCTGCAACGGAGACCGCCTTGAAAACAAAAAAGTCACCATTTTACCAAGGGGATCCCTGGAATTGGGCCGTGTGCGTGTACATCAGTTAGTTTATTTGACTGTGAATCTAGCCAGGGACTGCAGTCCGCAAGGGATTCTTTTTTCGAACAGTCCGCGTTAGGTTGTGCAGGACCTCACGAGAAGATGGAATGTAACTCAACCGCGTTAAATTTCGACAATATTTGGGAAAATCTAGGGCACAGAAGCACGGAGTACACGTCGGAGTGATTTTCATTGCGAAAAATCAAGGGCCTCCTTGCGATGTTGAAGTGGAATCGATCGGAGATTAAAGAATGAGTGCATGGTCCCCTTCCAGGTGACGTGGCGTCCAAAGCATGGGTCGGAGGCGTTTGGCTGTCGGCACAAGGGACAGAGGATGAACGGAGCTATATCGTGATCCTTTTTCCAAGTCGCTGCAATCTCTGGATCGCCAGCACCACACTTAATCCTGAAAAGTGTTCAGAGGAGCATTTTTCACATTACCACCGCTTGCGCGTATCACGTGCCGCGCGCACTGGAACGTGCCGAGCGCCGCGCGGTTGTCCTTTCACTTCTCATCCCACGTAGGCGCGTTTCGAGCCGACCCGACACGTCGTGGCCGAAGGAGTTCGCCGGAATCGAGGCGAGGTTTGACGCTGTCGATGATTCTCGTTATGTGCTATCCTCATGGGCTAAAACCCCCCTTGAAACGCACAGCACGCGCCAACGACGGGTCGTAGCGCGACGAGTCAGCTCCTACGCCGACAGAGCGCGAGACCTTTCGAACGGTGCGCGACATGTGCCCATTGGTTAGGCAGACAGAGAAACAGGCACGCTTTACTCCAAAGTATATAGACTAGGGTTTGTCGCTTACTTCGTTAAGCAAGTTTTATGCACGGTGAAACTGCCCGGTTTCCAAAAGTATCGGTTTTGAAGCACATGTGGGATCTTTGGTTGGTTTTTGGCTTTGGGGTTTGGATTGTCATAAATGAGGGTAACGTGCTTCTCGTTGGACACTCCTGTGCTTGACAGACGCCGTTTTTAGATGCACTTGATTTTATTTTGCATTTCGCTTTGACAATCTGAATCTGGTGACTATCTCTATGTCTGACACAAAAGGCGAAAGGATGGAAAATAATCACTTTGCTCTTTGCTCATGAACGGTACGCCCATAGTCCTAGGCGCTCACAGGGCGCTATGCGATGTGCTGTTTATTTTTTTCGAGGGGATATCCATTTCGAGTCACTGTTCCTGGGTGGCAAGGACAACGTTCTGAAACCAAGGCTACTTTGACAACGAAAAGTGCCGAGTTCTCGACCACGCGGATCCTAGGTTTTGAGCCCCCGTGCGCTTTTCATTTTGTTTGGCTGTGAATTTAGCCAGCGACTGCAGCCGGCATGGTCCCGATAAATCACGTTAAGACATAGGACTTTACCAAAAGACATATTACAGACAAACCACAAATAATATGCTAGTTATTGGGTGGATACGGAGCACAAAAGAACTGGCTGCACGGTCATATTTTCATTACAGAAATTCAAGAGTCTCTATGCGATACTGAACTGGAATCGACAAGAGGTTCGAAAATATTGCATCGTCTGCTTCCAGGCGGGATTGCGCCCGAACCGTGGGACGAAGCCGCTGGGTTTTCGGTGCGAACGAAAGACTTTACAATAGACCACACCGTGATGCTTTTTCCGAGCCGCTGCCATCTCCAGATCGCCAGCAATACACTCAACCTTCAAAGACGCCCACAAGCAGCTTTTTCACATTGCCATCGCTCACGCATGACTCGTGCCGCGCATTGAAACATGCTATGTGCCACGCGACTGCCTGGTCAATTCTCGTTTCAAGTTGATGCGTCTCGAGGCGATCCAACTGGTGGTTGCCGAGAAAACTCGCCGGAACCGAGACGATGTCGGCAGGTCGCAGCGCGACGAAAATTAGGAGATACCCTGGTGGCACGGGAGGAATTTTGAACGGAGCGCGGCACGTGCCGATCCGCCATCCCGTTTGGCCACAAGACCGGATCGGAGATTTGCAGGCAGACAGACAGAACGACACACAGAAAGACAAAAAAGCGAAGCAACACTCCTTACTCAATAGGTATACAGATTGCAGTTATATGAATTTCCAAAAATATGAAAGATTGATATGCACAAAGCAGAGCGCAAAACAAGCACAGCTCAAATACAACATATATTCCTTATCATGTGAAACTGCACCACCTTGACTAGCCAGCCCTTCACAGTTTTGTGGGCCGTAGGGATAATTCATATACGTTTAACCCTCTCCCAAATTATTAAGGAGCAATGTAAAACCAAATGAACATCCAGCTAGGCTTAGTAAATCGCACAACATCGTTCCAACCAAGGAAGCCAACACCATGGAGAAATTTTCCACCAGAGGCTTCACTGAAATGCGCATATATCCGCTCATACTTTTCAATTCTTCAGCACTTATTATTGTCAAGAGAAAAACTTGCTAGCAATCACACTGATATTGCTTCCGTAACGTGTTACATTGTTTATAAATATATATATATATATATATATATATATATATATATATATATGCATTGCTATATGTATACTGACATTGCTTCCGTAACGTGTTACATTGTTTATATATATATATATATATATATATATATATATATACAATGTAACACCTTACGGAATCAATGTCAATCTGATTGCTAGCAAGTTTTTCTCTTGACAATAATAAGTGCTGAAGAATTGAAAAGTATAAGCGGATATATGCGCATTTCAGTGAAGCCTCTGGTGGAAAATTTCTCCATGGTGTTGGCTTCCTTGGTTGGAACGATGTTGTGCGATTTACTAAGCCTAGCTGAATGTTCATTTTGGTTTTACATTGCGCCTTAATAATTTGGGAGAGGATCAAACGTATTTGAATTATTCCCTATGGCCCACAAAACTGTGAAGGGCTGGCTAGTCAAGGTGGTGCAGTTTCACATGATAAGGAATATATGTTGTATTTGAGCTGTACTTGTTTTGCGCTCTGCTTTGTGCATATCAATCTTTCATATATATATATATATATATATATATATATATATATATATATACATATATATAGGCGTATCCCAGGTATCATGCCCTAATGCCGCCTGGCCGTCAGCCCCGACCCGCCTATCACCACCTCCCATCGCCGGACAGCTCCGCGCACCCGTGTACCAAACAATGGAGGGGGAGCAGCGCGCACCTGACCAGTGCGCCTTTTGGCAAAACACGCCCATTACGGGAGCAGGTGGCCGGATTCCTTTTCAAATGACCCGGCGACACGGGCGCAGCCGTCTCTATTACCGGGCCACCGGTCCGAAAAGAACACCACCGGAGGAAGGTGGTCCGCAAGAACCGGCAGAAAACACCACACTGATCTGGTCGGCACACCAGGCGACAGCTGACGCAAGCTTGGGAAGGCTCGTTGGAATGTTAACCCTCGCCGGGTCGGCCTCCGGATCCACCCTCGCCGGGCAGGGGGACATGGCACCCCCAAGATCTCAAGAACTATAATCCATATGGAAAAGAAGAAACGTCGTTGTAAAGCCCAAGGCGAAAATAAAAGAAAGAATCTGTTTTTTCTTCAAATAACGTCAATATTAAGGTCTTCACAGGTTATGTCAAATTACCCTTCTTACATTTTTTGCAGAAAATTTTGAAAACTAGGGCCTCTATGTGGGACAGAATATAAATATATTAGTATAGAAAAATGTATGTGATATATTAGTATAAATATATTAGTACAGAATATTACATACAAAAATATAAAAAGATGGCATGGGTGAAGTTCTTATCATTTGCGGTCATGCAAAATGCGTACGCATTGAAAACAAGCAAATAAAAAATCAAATCAATTCAGCCTGGACCACATGGGATTGTGTCACCATTGGCAAGTAAGTTCTTGTCATAAACTAGCGTTTCCGAAGAACTCTTGGTTACAAATAAGCATTCCAAGACCGTAAACCAAAGAACTGTACTCGGTTGCGGATCTGAAAACTCGGTATGAAAAGCGATATGAGCCCAAGTCACGAATCAGGCCGTACGACTACGTGTGCAAATGATTTGAGAAGCACCAGGTTGTGTATGCAAGCTTCAAAGCTGTCGAATCAGTTCCACAATTTTAAAAGCAAACGATAAAAGGCTGGAAGTTTAGCTGACTTAAAGTCAATGGCCTGGGCATTTCCAAAAAAGCGAGATAATAGAACTGTTCCATTTGCCATAACATGAAAAGTTTCATGCCAATCCGTAAATTTTACAAAATGTTATGCCACTTCCATTTTTGGAACACGGTCTTACGATATGTCAGAAACCAATAGTTTCGGATGGCTATGAGCCCAAAAAATTGACACAGGATATAAAAATGATGCGTAAACATGTAGTCAAAATTTCGTATCTCTGCGCCTGTTCATTTTCTAGATAGCCTCAAAAAACCGGAGGGGTAGTCATGACCTCCCTGGTCCAACAAACGATAATACCTGGCTGTCGGCCACGCCGCGCCTCCGGGAAATGGAACAGCGCTGGAAAGATTCCAGGAGACAGAGACCAAGGGCGCCGGACCTCGCCAAATAAGGATAACAATGGTGAGATGGCAGGATAAGTTCCCGACAGCCGTGAGAGCGTGCCACGACAGAACAAAGATCTAGGTCAAATCGGGAGGGAATAGTAGAAAGGAGAAAATCAGAGCAGTTCGAGAGGGAGAGAGGCAGCAGAACTTCTAGATTTTCCGAGATTCGGCAGCAGCAGTGCCGCCGGCACCGTGTGCCCGCCGCAGTCTGCGGCCTCGCCGTGCTGGCGACAGTAAAGAGGAAGCTTACGTCGCGGCCTCAGCTGTGCTCTCGAGTCCAGGCCCGGAGTCCTCCGCAGTACAGAACGGCCGACACCGCAGCCGCAGTCACCGACCGCTTTAAAAAATGATCGCTGACGGAAGCGACTTCTGCCCGCCCTCCCATGTTCCGTCCAATTCCTGCGTCCGCCCCCGCCACTCAGGGAAACCCAGCAATGAGGTAAACGGTCCTGGCCGAGAATGGCGCGCGCCGCCGAGGAAGGACAGGGAGAAGGTGGGAGAGGGTCTGGATCCCGTCGCTGCTCGAGCGCCGCCCTGGCACAAGTAGGACATTTTGTGATGAGGATGTCATGTGTATCGGCGATGGGGTGTAGAACTGAAATATCAAGGAATCCGATATGAACAGTGGGGATTGAGAAGCGGATACGTATTTTAATCTGACGTGTGCATATGCTTAAGGAGAATGATTTCTTGTAAAGGGCGCGCAGAGTGCGGACGATATGTGAAATTGACCAAAGATCCTGAGGAAAGTACCGTTGAATTGTGACAAACGTGAGCATACTTGCTAGGTCAGAGTTCGTGAGCAATCGTTTTGTTTAGATCGTTGTCCATATAACGCTCAACAGTAATTAAGTCGCTTAGTTTGATTAGCTCACCAAACTATCGTCCAGCCCTGAAGCAGAGGACGCAGCCAAAATCATCACGCTGAGACCGACACCCGATTGAACTTACCTCCCCCCTGCGCCCTCCCGTTGTTCCCATTTATAGATTTATAGGAGAAGTTACAAAAGGAGAAAAAACTGACATTTGGCGGGGCGCGTTGCTGAGTTAACTGACACTACCGGCAACTACAAACACGTCGAAAACTACGCAAGATCGCCGCAGTTTTGTCAGTTTACATTTTAATTGCTGGAGAACGAGCGGAAGCAGCTGGCGAGCGGAGTTAACGTTGTGACCGGTTCACCTAGTATTGTTCAAAGCGAGCACCGCCGTGTCGCAGGCGCCAAATGAAGCCTTATTGTCTCGGTGTGCAAAACTATTACGTGGATCGCAGCGTGCCGACGACGCCGCACAGCCGATATCGCCGGCAAGATACGTGCCGACACCTCTTTAAATATGTAGAAGCTCGCGCACACCGAGCCCGCGTGGGAATTTCGTTAGGGCAAGGATGAACGATAAATGTTAGATCGACGGGCACCACATCAGGCAATCACGATCCGGCCAAATCCAGTGCGTGAACGCCTACCAGGTTCCAGGACAGAACTTCGTATCGCATTTCTTTGTATGCATATATCCGTGTCACAAAACTTGGTACACGCGAATCTCCTCATACGCATTTCTTTGTCTCCGCGGAACTTCGTATACGCATTTTTTCGTATCGATTTCTTCGCATACACGCAAATCCTCGTATCGCATTTCTTCGTATGCGTAAATCTTCCCATAGCAATTATTTATATACGCAAATTTTTGTATGATATTTTATTCTATGCATGCGCAATTCTTCGCGTCTACCGCATTTCTACTTTTGCGCACAACGATGTGTGCATTTCTTTCTTTCTTTAACCCTATAACCCCCCGTCGGGTTTTTTGCTTGCCAATTCCAGGGTTTTTGATGCAGCTTCACGAAACCTTGTGACTTTTTTTAGGTATTTTTTCCACGTACTGCGACAAAATTTCGTGATTCTGTTTTGCTCAGGGGCGGAACCAGGTGACGTTTTTGGGAGGCACCTCAGGCCATTTTTGGCCCTGTTGAGGGTAAAAGGAGAGTGACTATCAAAAGTAGCGTTTTTAAGATAGAACTTAAAACTTTATATGGATGTATAGGAAAATAGTTGGGTAACACGCAACTACAGTTTTGTTCATCTGAGGACAATTCACAAGGTCAGGTCAAGGTCAAAAGTAAAAATTAGGTTTCATAGGAAAAATTTTGGCGCTATTTTTTCAAATGCCAAATCCGGAATATCTATGACGTAAAAGGATGTTCTCGACTCGTGTATCAAGTTTCAGCTCGACGTCAGGTCGGGTCACGGAGCTATGACCTAAAATGTCAGTGAACGTACCTTACATCACAACAGCCGTAAGATGGAATTTTCAGAAAAAGAGTGGATTCAAGTGACTGGAAACGTTTTCAGACAATATTAAATGCAAACAAGATCATTCCAAGTGGCTGTAAGGTCACTGGAGGTTATTTCAGGTTAAAGATAGTCAATTAATCTGATGAGCATGTGACCAGGACAGTCCCCCCCCCCTTTTTCATGTCCCTGGCACCACCTATGCTAACATTACACAAACATTGTGATGCGATTTGTATTTCTTCAGCATAGCATGACTAGTAGAAGCCAAAAAAGTGTCTTTAACTTTTTCGCTAAATCAGTTTTTGAAAAACTGTCCTCCTATTTTGAAAACCCTGTGAACGCCTTTGACGGACCAATGGTAAAAACCCCATTCATAATCTCTCGATTCATACCAATTTTGTCAAAATTGGCCCATAAACAACAGAGTTATAAGAAGCCCAAAAATATCCCCCATTTTGACTTTTTTGTCCCCTTTGTGTTCAATCCTTTCAAAATTTCGAAAACTTTTTTTATAAAAATAGTTCACGTCATGACAAATCGATTGCCGTTTGTTGCGATTAAATCGGAAGAATAGTTCTTGAGATCTCGGGGGGGGGCGAGTCCGTCCCCGTGCCGGGAATCGGCCGTACCTGTCTAGCCCTCCGGGAATGGGGTAAAGGAGGGTAAATCATATTCACTAGCTTGGTCATATACGTATATCGCGTATAAGACAGTGCATTTCGATCGGTGCGTAACAGGTGCGCAGGTATGTCCCGAAATGTTTGAGGGATGAGCAAAATCCTTTTTGGGCTATTCCTTCCATGCATCACCCATAGCGTTATGTTTTGGTCGACTGAAGCTGTATAAAATAAAACAAATCTTAATATATGTATAGACTGAACTCCCGTTTCAAATCAGCAAGAGCCCGCTTTATAGGTCAGCATGATGCCTTTAAGTGCACGTACATCGGATCCCGTGGTAGTGATGCACGAGACCAAGTGCGGAACCACAACGCCAGGCAGTCAAAAGGCGTTCTGTGCGGAGCGCTGAGGCGCCGCTCCCGCCACAGTCCGGGACATCTTTGCGTTGCAGGTGGATGGAGCCTTGATTGGATCCAAAAGTTTTCCTCCGGCACCAAAGGGTCTGCAGCCTCGGCAACGCAGCCAAGAAATGGCACTGTGTGTGGGGGGAGGGGGGCACAAAGCGATGTGCTGGGGAGCGCAAGGCGGTGAACGAGGCTTGTCTGGGGATAGGGGAACCGCACGCAATAGTGCCGAACCCACCGTATATAATTCCTTAGGTCGCCGCTGCGGCCAGCGCAGGTTGGAGGCACCCAAGGGCCCAGTGGCACCATGGCCCCAAACCCTTTCGTGATGACGACCAGCGACTGGCGCCCCAAAAGCGCAGGTGTCCCTCCCCGTCCCCATAGCAATCTCTGGATTCCTCCCCAGTTGTCTGGCCATTGTTTTCCGCTGAAGGCTGCTGAGGTAGCCGCATGAATGAACAATGCAGGTCTCATACGCTCCAATTTTTGCACGTCAGCTGTGCAGTGCAAGGTGTAGGTGCATATCAGCGATAATCGCCGGCCAAATGGTTGGTACGCGGCCGGCTTCACCCGGCACCCCCTGGGGTGCCGGGTTAAGCTGTCAAAAAGGGCACCCCTGCTATCTCAGGATCTAACAGTCGGATCTGAACCGGCTACCACAAATCAATAGCCCTGAGTCTTGCGACTCAGAAAATGCTATGTCAGTCCTGGTCACATGAATGATGACGTCACAGGTCACGTAAAACGCATAACACGACGTCGGAAAAACTAACGCTGGTTCGTACATCATATCATCGGCAATACTGGCCTTAGAGCCTTCAATAAGGTATCAAACGAAAGATCACAGTCTTTCGCATAAGAAGCCGGGTCAAGGTCAATCTAGGTCTGGTGAAATACTGGCCTTCCTTTACATGTCAAAGATCGATGCTTGCACGCAACAGTTTTGATCGACATGGCAAAAAGGAATGAAGTGAAGCCTTCTTATGATCAGTTTTACATCACTTGCTTTTCATCCAGTCAACGTCAGTCTAGGTCAGGTCAGATGAGGTTGCATTCTCCTCCTGTCAAAGAGCTACAATTACTTGCTTGGGTTCATAGCAGCGTCAAGTACATAACTGGAATGACATCTCGTGATAATTAAATCTGCTCTGTCTTCACATTATCGGGTCAAGCTCAAACCAAGTCAGGACAGATCGCCATTTTCCTTTCCTGATCAGGAACAATCATTGTTCTCTGCTGCTAGTGAAAGATCTTTTCCATTTCATTTTGTCATCTACTTACAACGTGGCCTGACATGACTTCACGTTGCATTTGGTGGACTTTGCTAAGAGATGCAAATAGATTTGCCTGAACGATGGGGAAAGTCAGTGGCAGCCACTTCTATAACCCACAATGCAGCAGTCCAACTGCCATCATGAACGTGACCTAAGCATGACCTCTAATGTTGACGTGCTACGGTTTTGCTTCCTTTTCGGGACAATGCTCCATGCACACTCAAACAATGCATGCATTATATTCGTGAATTTCATGACAAACAAGAGGAAGCGTGTTCGCGCCACCACCCGAAGAGGCGAAAACATGCGTGCAAGGGTTCATTTATGACGTCATATCTCCATGACCAGACCTAGCATGGAAGTGGTTTTGACGTAGAAATATGTAAAACTGATTGATGGACAACTTCTAAAAGTTCCGTTGGGCTGACTTCGACGGTTCAGAAGTTATTTGCGAGAAACTGAAGGGTGTCTCATTTGACACCCCCAAGGGGATGCCAGATTAAGCCATGATTACGCCGATATTAGCAAAATGTAACTAACCCTCGGAGAAGTAAAAATGCAAGAGGTGGAGAATTTTCGGCTCTAGGCCATCCTCAGGTCAAATGAATGGGGGCGGAATGCAATTCAGCGAGAGCCGTGGGTCTCAGGGCGGCACTAACCTGATGTTCAGGTCGGATCAGCTAGCCAGCGCCCTTATCGCTTAACCCTCATCGCGGAACATGTTCGCACGGCGAGTTCATCACCGAAACATTTCCTGTTCACTTGGGACGCAGTATTGCAGAACCACGGCAGGTACTGGCAGTCGATGTAACACCAGTACCGACGGTGCAGAAACACTACATGGGTTGGTTTCAGTACCACAGGGACCGATTATGCAGTTCCATTCCGAACCACACGACGATGCTCTTCCAGTACCAGGAAATGTCGGACTGCATGTCTGTCATGAGAGGTGGCGCCCGTGTCCGCACCAGGCGAACCCTGCGGGCTTTTGGCTGGTGCCGGAACATATTTAGGTCGCTTTGCTGCCATTTCGCCGAGAACATAGCACGTCATCCAATAGCCAAAGGTCTGGTCCAGGAATACCATGTTAATAAGCGCATCCGGGCAAGCCTCGTTCGACCAAATTCTAGTAGTTTACAGCGTGCACTACCGCGACACGTTTATCAGATTTACGTCCGCGTGCGACAAAAGACGTCTGTCTCTCCGTGATCCGAAACCCACACGGGTGTAGTATCCCCCATCTGCCTCAACGCACCTTTTTCCACAACGCCTGTCGTGGACATTTTGGTCGTAGCCGTGGGTGTAATCACCAGGGAGGGGAGACATGTCCCCTATTTTGGTGACGTGTCCTAATTTTGGCGTAATAGTCTTCTTGCCCCTCTCCCAATTTTGACCGGGAAGTGGGCGTTTTTTGGCGATTTCCTCGTCAAAATATATGATTTTGGGTCAGACTGCCCCTCCCCTTGTATTCCGTTTTGTCCCCTCCCCGAAAAAATCCGGAACGTGGATACACTCCATGGTCGTGTCCGATTACTGCACCGTTTACTGCACTGGCTCGTGACTCGCTACTTTGTCTGCCCTTAATACAGTGCCGCCGACCCCCCCCACCACCACACACACACTGAGCTGAGATGTCGCACAACGAAATGAAACCCACTTTGTGATATAGCGTCAAGTTAAACACGTAACATTTTCTCCGGAATCTTCTTCTCATTAGGTCGTCATTACAAATCTGAAAGTTTTCCGATGCATCCTTGCTAAACGCATATACCAAGAAACATCCTAAAAAATTTGTGTATACAAAGGAATGTGTATACGAAGTTTTGCGGATGCAGCGACAAGTCTGTCTGCGTCGTTTTGCAGAAAGATTGAGATGAGTTCTTTTCTCCTTTTCCCAAAAAATTTTGCCGGGGACGGTTTGTATGTATGGCTTTTGGCTCAGTATCTGTATGTTAAGCAGAGCTTGCTGCCTGTACCTTGAACCCACCACCCAGCAATGTATTTCAGGTTTAACGGATGATTTTGCACACGATCTTTTTAGCCAGACAGGACCGCGGAGTAATCTTTTTGTGTCGTATAATGCTGCGACACGGCGGCCCCGTGCCGTGTTGACCCTCTCGGGTCAGTTTCCTGTTGACTACATTACGAATGGTCGGGCCAGACAGTTCGTTGTTTCCGGTATTCGAGTCCAGCGCCATCAGGGCCAGAGACCACGACTTTATTCCCTCGGCCACGGAGATGGCGGATAAGCCTTGGTATGTGGCATGTGGTATGAGGTATGAGGTACCTTATGACAGATGCAGTAGTTATCTCGAGTTACGGATTAGAAAATGATTTCATTATTCAAAGAACTTTTCAGTTGGATTGAACTTTTCCTCTGGCGGCAGTCACGGGTTCACTGCTTTATCAGAACTTTCATCTCATGTTTGAAGCCGCATTTTGAAAAAAAAATCAACCAGAAGCCTTATGTTTGATCAGAAACACGACGGAACATTACGAGTGACCGAGAAAAAAACGAAATACGAAGTTTCGCGCACACGATGAAATACGTTACGAAGAAAATGCGATGCGAAAATCTGCGTATGCGAGGAAATGCGATACGATGAACTGCGTATAGGATGAAATGTGTCTACGAAGTTTTGCGGATAAGAAGAAATGCGGTTTACGAAGTTCCGCGTATACGACGTTCTGCGCTCGAATATTTGCGTACGAAGAGCTATCCTGTCTTGGTATTACTGCAACAACCAGTCCCATTTATGAAGGGAAAGCTCATAAAGGGAAAGCCGTACTTGACAGAGAGTTAAGCATTTTTCATCAATAGAAAATGGCCCCGCTCCTAGAAATGTCCCTACAGCAACGGGTCCATGCTTTGTTTTGTTTAGTACGTATAGCGGGAACGTCCAATCCAGAGGCAACGAAAACGGCAGTCGAACGTGGCAAAACATTGCTCAGTACGTTTGAAGTCAAGTTTTCCTCATAAAATCACATCTGATGTACGACGCCCCAGCCTCGAGAACTAAATGACATCACTGGTTCGAAAAGTCGGTGCCGTACAAAGTCTTGCGAAGCGTAGAGTAAGATAATTGATGTTTATGGTTGACTGATTTGGTGAAATTGAGCGTTTAGGGCTAACGTCCAGCAGTGACACGCACAACGAAGAGGGCATGTTTTTGCAAAAATGCTGAGGAAATGGAGTCCTGGTGATTTTAATTCAAGAACTACACCATCTAGCCGCTGACAGGTTGATGCAAAATCGGTTCGTTTACCGCACCCTTGTTTACTGAATGCCTCCCTGACGCGACGAATGAATGGCCTCGGACAGATAGCATTTATTTACCAACACAGCTGCCTAAGGGGAAGCACTTACATCCAAGAGCTTTGGCCCCCAAAGTAGCGGAGGGACAGCCCACAGATGAAATGCCTAGTACCGGTGGATCCATATGTGTGGTAGGGCAAAAGCTGAGAAAAGTGTCTCTCGCATCTCTCGCAGGCCGGCTTTGGTCACAAGTAAGGAGGCAGGGGAGTGGAGTCCTGGGGGATGGGACCACCTACGGTCAGGTGGGCCAGGACCACAGTGCAGGTGGTGGGGAAATGCGACTCCCGGCAGAGGTAGAGAGCCGCTACTCGGTCAGAGCCGGAAGCCTCTGCTCGCTTGCGGCGACACGGAGGGGCGATCACTCGACACGGCCTCTCTAGGTACGGGGGCCGGAAGTGAGCCCAGATTGAACGAACCACGCGAAGCACTGCTATTGTCAGTGACGAACGAGACTTCTCGCCACGTGATTTATCAGCCAGGATCACCACAGAATAGCTTTCAGGATTCGCCCGGAAAGGGAATAGGGGTAAAGGGCGCGACAATTACGGATTTTAGTCCGTGGGAGACCAGAGTCTTCTTATTCAGCTTCAGACTGCATGGACTTCTTGTTGCAGAATGCCCGGGATGGAGAGTTTACACGTCCTCGGAGGCATCACTTCCCTTTGTTAACCCTGTACAACTGGAGGAACAAAAAAGGACCCGCAACGCTTTGGTAATGACCAATGACGGGGGGACCTAGGGACCAGCGGAATAGCGGAACAGATGGGTACTGAACAGGGCTTAACAAAGAGAGGTGACCTCGGAGGGAAGCAAGTTTTTATTCCGCAATAAGAACGACGTCAATGGGCCCAACATTTCGGCCCACTCAGTGGGAAGGCGCGTTTACCCGCTATTCCTTGGCAGCTCCAATGGGTAGGGGACGTGAGCGCGGCAGAGGAAACCATTGTCTCCACTGCACGCCTCAGAATTCCCCCGCCCACCCCTTCCTGTGATCACGAACTCAACACGCGATGCACCACGGCTGTCCGGTCCCATTACATTAACATTCTGCGAATGGACTTGACAGGACAACATCGTCCCGGCAGCGGTCCGTAAGCCGTCGCACAGCGGGCGCCACTGCCGCGAGTTCCGCAGCGCGTGGGAGGGCTTCTGGCGAGTCCCGGCCGCTCTGTGAATTAATTGATCCCATTGCTGCAAACTGTTGCAAAAGTTGCACAACGTTGCGAGTGCCCTTCTCTACATCTTCGCAACGAAGCGCCAGCAGCGTCCTAGGGGGCCCACCAGGGCGTTCGCAGAGGTCGATTTGAAAGAAAACGACAGCGCTCCGGCCGGAATCGTTCAAGTTGCGAGCGGACCGTGACGCTGAAAAGGCAGCCGCGCGTCGTACCCGCTGCAACCCGTCACACTTTAAAACTTCCAGACACCTCTCATCCGAACCCAAAACCAATCCTTCTAATTCAAAACAAGTTCTTCGAGTGCCGCAAGAGGCCGGTGTTCAATGTCCAAACTGCATCTGCTATCGGATACCGGTGCTGTGTCACGGTCGGTAAATTACTCCAGTTGGTAGTTTGTATTTTATTACTTTTTGTGCCAACAAAAATTTAAATTTTCCGGCAAAAGTACTTCTGGAAAAGCAATCAGCGATATTTTCCGGAAAACACTAATCGACTTTTGAAAAACTGACCCAGATGGAACATTCCATTTAAAGGCAATGTTCCACCTGGTCACGTATTTTGAACAGTGACTGAGCACTTTCAGCACTGAGATATATCCAAATTGTGGCCTGTAATCTTAGGAGCTAGTCTTTAATTTACATTAGGTCCCAAAACTCCTTACTTGCGAAGGCCGAATGTGTAGCATAGGCCTCGCGATGACAAAGTATTGCTCGCTTGTCGCTAGGTTTGTGAGCGTTGTGCGGCAGACAGATTTGCCCAGCGCCTCGGTGCTTCTTATGCTCTGCCCACCGGCCAAATCGGGTCGGCTCGGTAATTCCGGCACTATGCAAATCCTTGCCGGGGTGACAAACCGTCCGCCCGCCTTTTCACTGACGCACGCCCTTGCCAGCGCGCGAAACATGTGTA
Source organism: Capitulum mitella (assembly GCA_030062745.1). Lineage (NCBI taxonomy): Eukaryota > Metazoa > Arthropoda > Thecostraca > Pollicipedomorpha > Pollicipedidae > Capitulum > Capitulum mitella. Next base: position 16,229,142 of record CP099839.1, on the reverse strand, counting down.
CATTAATCTTAAACGCTTATCTTCCATTTACCACATCCATCATTCAATAGCCCCCGGCAGCCTCATCCTTTACCTCACACGTTCGTGACGTGCCCAGCACGAAGACGTTACACAGGGCCAAACACGCACTGATCACGCGCCCTCACTTTGGACCCAGCCCCAAAAACTTCTAGAACTTTTCACACGGCTCCGACCAAGTCCCAACCCACCATCGAAGAAGACGTCACTTTTTCACAGCACGTCACACCCTTTTACGTCATAACCCAGCCACGCACAAAAACTGTACCCCAAGCCCTCGGACAGTGCCCTACGGCTGGCCATCGCCGATACCACGCCACCGGGCTACGTACACTGCTCTGCCAGCTCTGCCCCCCAACCACCAGAGTTCGCCACTTCGGTTGTCATTCGCGAAATTCGCAACGTGAAGCGAAGTCCTGCTACTCGACTGCTCTGCCTTTCTGTACTGTCATCACTGATCTGCGTCTTCTACGAAGTCGTGCTGTCGCCTTGCTGCGCTGTCGGTTGTCGAAATACAGCGTCCTCCTAGAAATCTGAATGTTCAAGTCGTCAGAGACGGAGGGCAAGGTATCCACCAGCACCAGGACGAATACGGAACGAACGAGAGGAGGGGAGCGCTTCAAATGCGATTTTCCACGGTTTTCCTGTGTGCTCTAATGGGCCGTTTCATTTTTGAAGCAATTGTGAAGTAGGACAAGCGTAGGACAACGAACATTTACGTTCATTGCCCTGCGTAGGTTCGAGTTGCGTCAAATCGGCGGATGACCGCATCATGTATTCAAGTCACTCAATTTCCTGTAGTTTTTAATTCTTTCAAAAAAGAAGCACAAGGAACGCTAGCGACGGCATTTTTCAGACAAAGCCATTGTTCTTGTAAAAAAAGTTTACCTAGGTGGAGCATTGGAGCATTCCTCTCAGGCGCGGCGTATTTTGAGATTCCGAATTCCATCTGTGCCTAGTCCACGCTGCACCCGGCATATGTTCTGGAACAGTTCTGCAGGTCGGCGTCGGCGATGGAAATAGCCGCTCGGCCGGGCGGCGTCCGCCGGGCTGGGGCAGCAGGCGCCGCGACCGGCGCTGCCCCGGCCCGGCCTGTAATTACTCCGTACTGGTCGGCTGGACCCCGGCGTCGCAGCCAATAATCCCGTTCGCCGCGGGCCCGACCCGTTGTCACCGAGCCGCGACCACCCCTGCCGGTCACGTGACAGGCCCAAGGGCAGTGGCTGCGGCAGTCCGGCCTAGAGGGATGGCTTGCCAGCCACAACGTCTGAGCTGTGGCGAGAGGAGCGTAGTCCGCATGTTGAGATGCCCACCCTCGCCTCACGGACTGAAAATGGGTAGGAAATTCTGCAGTCTGTATTGCATATTGAGGGAAGAGGTGAAACGAAGTCAAGCCACCGAACAGATCTGATCTCTCGTGTGCAGCGCAGTGGCATGCAAAAGATCTGGTGTTACGTAAAGCTTGTGATAGGCCAGGTCTCATGATGACATAAGAACGCGAAAGACCCTCGAGAGGCAGGAAAACCAACATCCGGAAAGCCCTTGCTAGCAAGCTAAAAAAGGCATGGTAGCATTTGCACAGCCAAGATCCTTCTGACTCTGAAGTGAGGATTCCCAACTGACCAATGCCAAAAAATATTGCTATCTTGGACTCATTTTTAATTAATGGTCCAACCTCTGCGGTCTTATGTGCTGAAAATGACTAAAAGAGACCAAAGGTATATTCCTCTCAACTTCCGTTATGTCCAACAGGTATCTGAAACACAAAGCTGGCTTCCAGCTAGTTTTTTTTAACTAATAGTTCGGGCTAGTACTTTAAACCACACCTCTGCCATCTTATGCTGAAAATGACTAAAAATGGTCATAGGTAATTTGCCCTTTACTTCCGCTGTATCGAACAGGTACTTGAAACGCAAAAGTGGCTTCCAAACCGATTATCTTTTTAACTAATATTTGGAACTAGTATTCCTAACATCGTGTGGCATTTATCAGCACCTGACCCATATTGGACATTGGGTTTCAGTTCAACGGTTTAACACGTGTGACAGAAAGCGTCTAAAAAATGAATCCTATAGAATGTTCCACATGTAATATATTACATGTTTTGAGCTGAGTTAGCCAACCTGTAGCCCCCAGTCTAAAAAGTCGATTCCTGATACAATTTTGTCTGAAAAGTTCACCCTTTTGCATTTCAGCAAGATTTCCCGCGGTTTTTCCGCCGTCTCTCGAAAGAGAAATGCCTCTTTCAGAAATGGTTTGTAGGCGAAGAAAGGAACCTCATACATTACTGTCCTCACATAGCTGCTGCAAAGGACATTAGTCACTTACGTCACTCAGTTATTTCGACCTTTCCAAAGAATATGCAACGCGTCCAACAGTATGTGACGTTATCGTTAACTCTGGAGTCCTTCAATATGCCTATGTATGTAGTGCATACCTCCAGATGCGGGACCGTAGAGCGTCGCTTGAATCAGTGAAATCGGCCACTGCTGTAATATCAATATTACCCATTCCTCGGTATCGTAACTACATTGTACTGGTAGAACATGTTTGCTCAGTTGGAGGAGATGGATAAAAAACGGCATTTATGTAGAACAAAGTACTGCCTAGCCTGCCATTGACTGTTGCATTTGACGTCATGCCATTGACTGAGAAATATTGCCCTCTCCTCGATGTTTCTTGAACTACGGGGCGAATGTCATTGATTGAAATGCCAGTCGATAGCCCTTTACAGTGCGACCCCGGAAGATTAAAAACTAGCTTCTGGGTCTATATTGGGATTCCAGTAAAGGTCGAGTGCAAAGTTGCTACGTTTTGAAATGATCGCCGGGGAGGGCAGACGAGGATGTTTTCCGACTTCGTCGTTTTTTGGTTTCCTTAGTCTTTGTCGGTATACTGGTCGGCGACGTGGTCGATAATGTGCAGTACGTGTTCGAATGTCATGAGAGGTCAGTGTAGGCCATTTAATGTATCATGGGTCTAAATGTACATCACTGCAATTTTTCAGAATGTCAGCTGACTTCTTAAAATCCCTTTACGATAGTCATTTTCATATATTCTGCTGCATACACGAGTATTTAGAGGTATTTGATAAAACTGTACATATGCCGCTTATATAATTCTTTGTGTCGTATTTGGCACATTTAAGCCAGGCATGCAATGGGCCTCTTGATATCACGTGACCTGGATTGACCTATGCCACCAGTTTCCTCAGACAGACGTATATTGATATCCTGTACGCATTTTTCGCGGCCCTCGGATGTCTGAAATCTTCCGTTTGTTTTAAAACACAACACATAGGTAATGGGTTAAGGATAGACCTTTGGCATAACCTGTGACCTAGGTTTTAAGCAAGAGGCCCAGACATATGGCACAGCGAGGTTGCTTTATCGAGCGAAATCAACTGTAGTCTGAACCAGCCGTATCATTCCATTGGCTTCGGAGCTAGGGAGTGGGAGCGTCAGACGCCGCTCTTCCCTGCAAGAGGACGGTGGCGAAATACCCCACCACCTGCCTGGTTAAAGAAAATGTTCCGCCTTGAACATGTGTTTTGAGTTCAGATAGCCAAGTTGTAGCCTGCTGTCTTAAAAGTAAATTTGAAAGATAAATGACGTCACTAAATGTAAATTTCCGTAGATTCAAACGATTTTCCACGGTTTTTGGTATGAAGAAGAATGAAGGTAATGATACCATGTTAAAAGTAATGTTGCTCTTGCAATGGACGTATTGCGTTACATCGGTGGATGAATATAGGCATCGATTTTAATCAATTAGGTATCAAAACTACAAGGGTAAAAAAGTATTTCCGCACATGTTTTTGAGGGAAACGCTGCAGACGTAAACAGCGACATTTTTAAACCATCGAAATCTACTAGTATTTAAGAAAAGTCGACCAAGGTAGAACATTTCTCTTAAATCATCTTAACGCCATGTTAGGTCACGATCAAAATGGTTTCTAACCGATTTTCCTGTGAGCTGTCTTGGTAGATCTGATTTGCCTCGTCTTGCGCTTGAGGCACAATAATTGTCTTATAGCCGACACAGAAGGATGGGATTTACTCCATAAGGTTTCATCAAGTCATACAATATTACAAGGCCAAAGTTCAATATGCATGGCGACCATTTCAGCGGCTGATTGAAAGAGCACATCCCCTGACGAGCGATCCCAGGTCGGTCGGAATCTTCAACATAGCGGTGGCTCTTAATAGCCTTACAAGACCGTAAGTGACGCTAACATTACAAGACGTTTGAGGACCCTCATGTAAACCTACGTGGCAAGTTTCATAAATCTAGCTTCTCAAATAAAATGGTTATCTTGGAATGGCTGCAGATTTCTGTCGCTCACAGAATATCAGCCGATATCAGCACGTGGGCCTAAAATGGCCAGCTACTAAAAATGTTGGCCAGTTTTCAAACTTCTTCTTTAACCCGCGAGCGATCGTCGGTCAGTTACGATCATGCCCGACTGGGGAGGGGGGCAGTTGGCCGCCCCCACCTCTAACTCACGGACGGTTGGTCGCACGATAAACATAAGCACACCGTTGGAAAGCTTGTGACGAGTAGAGCTCGAAATTGGTCTCATTTTTAGTTGTAGATAATATGTAAGCAATTTACGTCTTATATATGTTCTCATAGCCGACTGCATGAGACCGAGACACGGCCTGAATCTCAAGGGCCGTGACTAATAATGCATAGTTAAAGGCACCAGGGCACAAGTAAAGGTCCACAAATGCCGATACACATCTAATTTCTTGGATTTGTTCAATATATACGCCGAAACGTTGAGTTAAAGACACAGCAAATTTTTGCGCTGGCTGTCGGCGTGCGGCGCAGCCTTATGCAGCAAGAAATTGACGGGAACCAATTTTTGCGTTCCTTTATTTTCGCGACAAAAGCCTATCCATGTAAATTGTATTGATCTTAGTGGTTCTTGTGATAGCTTTTCATGCTTAAATTTTGGAAAAATTCATTAGTTACCAGTCTACAAAATTGGCGGAACTTTATTCGCGAGAGCCTGTTTATTTCCAAAATATGCAATTTTTTATACTTTTTAAGGTTCCTGGTATTACTTACGTTGTGCAAGCCAGTTCTGCCATTTTCTACCCATTCTGAGTAATTCATCGCTGATTTTGACGGTGATACATTTTGGCTCGCTACAGCTATTCGTGACCTGACCTCAGGTCAATGGCTGGAAGCCATTGATACTTCGCCGAATGACGGTAACTAGACGTCTGCTTCACTCCACGCTAAAAATGTTATGAAATATTTCGTCAATTTCCGAAAAAAACGACGAAATGTCTTAAAAATGGGCTTGACCTTAGGCCAATTACCTGGAAAATTCCGAAAAATCTGAGATAGCAGATTTGTTGCATCTATGACGATCACTAATCCCTGAAAGTATTATTGTGATATCTTATTATGTGATATATTATGTGATATAAAAATGTGATATATATTATGTGATATAAAGTATTATTGTGATATCTGTGATATTGTGATATTCCAAAAAAGTTACAGGGCGCTAAGCGTTTTTGGACATAGGTCTGTTTGACCTGACCTAGGTCAAACACCTGACCTTAACTGGGATTAAAACTTTGACACAAGGTGGAAAAATGATCAAGCAAAAGGTACACAAAGTTTCGTGACTCTGTGTTCGTTCGTTCTCTCGCAATCCCAGAAAACCCTCAGAGGGGGGGGGGGGTTGCGGTCAGCGGCTTCCAAGTCGGGAACGGGTAAATAACGCACTAAAATACAATGTGTAGTTTTTTTTTTAAAAAGTCGGTACACAACGTGGGTCTCTTTACGAGAATTTCGCGGGAAGTCCGAAGGAGCGGGCGGATTTAGTCCTACTCCCTTCACCGTCTGTTTCAGTTTTGCATTCACCGAGTCGCCTGTCGTGCATCTAGTTGCGCAATAAATGGTTTCCTCGTGATATTTTGCCCATTGCTACATAGTCTGTAAAGAAGTAATAAACTGCGCGTTACACAAGTTTACCATTTGCACGATCTGCCCTTAACGTATGAATAGCTTTGATCACATCCGTACTTATTCAGCACTGACAGAATACTAGTGCGAAAAAAACCCTGATCAGTCAAGATGTTAAGGTGTCAGGGTGTAAAATAAGTGTCTCGAAGTTTAATGATCTTATGTACCGTGCGACAAGAATATGGAATCAACAAAATGAGCCTCTCGAGCTTTAATGGTTTTACGTACTATGCAACAAGGATATGGTGCCAACATCGGGGGATCCCCCTTCCCCAAGAAAAAAGATAAGTCCCCGGCAACAGGTCATAAATAAAAGAGTGCAAAATAACGAGTTCCAGGGAAACTCGACGCAAGTTTTCTCTACTCGGCGCCGAAGAAACTTTAGGGCTGAGAAACAAGACATTTGCACTTGACTTCTTTTCCTTGGTATTATGGCCTGGTGTACAGCTCTTGATATTACTGATGTACGGCAGATCTCGAGACGTTTTCCAAAAGATAAGAGTATCTCGAAAGGTTTTGCGAATCCCTTTTGCTATTTCGGGAAGCTTGTCCATGGTTATATGTCCCACTTCGGCCTGCAAGTAGTCCGATCCCGGGTAAATCGAGCACGGGAGTCCATTATCCTGTATATGAACACTGTGAAGACCAACCAAAACTCCAGCCACCATATGGCTTGACGTGCCAAAGCCTCAAAATACCCTGCATATGACAGTATATATGTTTGGTCAGTTTTTACATTACTATTCAATTTCCAATTTCATATTTTAAAATGTAATATTCTGGTATATTTATGCAAAACAGTTATAAGCACATTTGGGGCAAATGCAAGGCATGGGCAGGGCGATCAGCTGTTAGAACAAATCACTTGCAGGTTCTCCTAAAATTAACACGATGAGAAAATCATAGAGGATCTAACTTAAACACACAAGCAACAACAGATTGACTTCAGTTTCTTAAGAACGTCCATTCTGATGCCTTCCTGGATTTAAATTTTGTTCAGCTCGTGGGGTATAAGTGCCAGTAGTGCACCTGGACTATAGAAATCCCGTGTTGCTCACTTTCCAATTTCGCGATAAAAAAATAAAAACTGAATATTCTTGCCTGATATCAATCGTGTTACAGTCATTACTGTGTCCGTAATTCATATTATACGTATTTTAGGCAATATGTTTAGTCAGTGCGCTTCACTGGAAACTCTTGCGCAATGAAAGCTTGGCTCTTTCACGTCCAGAGCCATCTAAGTTTATCTCTTTATGGTGTTGTGCAAAGCAAATTGAAAGGCCGATTCAGAGCCCATTCTTTTCCAGCTCATATATCATGTTGGCAGGAGCTATTAAAGCTATTTTTGCTTCACAAGTATTTGTGCAAAATGTCGTGAATAGAAATAAAACTCACTGAATTCTGCCAAATACGACATAATATTTGGGCCATGCCACGTCATTTCGCACAAGAATTGACACTACCCCTTTGGAATATGATGAAATCTGGTACGCTCAAAGGGTTTATGGAAAAATGGCCCGTCAGAAATTTTAAGTCCTCTGACCTGGGCCTAAGTCACAGGTTAACCTCTGAGGCCAAAGTCACAGGTCACAAAAAGATATCGATTTTTGCAGACAATGCATGATTCAGATGCCCGTAACTTTGTGACAGATTGTCACAGAAAGGAGCGATTAGCGCCATTCGAAAGACAGATGTTCCTGCTTTCATAAATAAATCAATTTTTATGGTGACCACGGGATCACCTTTGACCTGACTAGGTGACATGGAATATTTTCGGTTTAGCCATGTTTGCCTACCGTGATTTTCGCAAAAACATGACACAGTGTGTTGCCAAATATCTGCAAGCAATGTGGCAAAAAACATCTCTGGACAAACTAAATCTCTTTCAGATATCTTGACTAAGTGCTGCCGAGTGGCGTCTGAGAAATACGCCCTGAGGCTATTTGACGAATATTGATTTATGTAGTATCTTCGGTTTGTCTAGTTGTTCTACGATCTGGTGTGCACAATGCCCTGCGTGCCTGTTACACATCAGCTTAATTTTAAGTTGCTTGACCCCAGAGGCCAAAGGTCATGGCACCCCCTCATCAATGGACCCCTGCCATCCAAATCTGACTTATTCTTTCTTTACATTTTTACGAATGTGAGTATATCTGGTGTTTTGGGGCCTTAAAACCAACCGAGATAATCCTAGTCGTGCATTGGGGCCTTTGGAATCTCAAACTAGGTCACTGGCATCGGTCGACCTTGGATTGCTCATTTTGTCCTCGTATCATTCATTGCCTTTTTTAGGGGAGGGGCGCTGATATCGAAATTCACATGCATTTTGCACGTATCGAGCCATGTATATTCATTCCATGTCCTGGATAAAAGTTAATTTTCTGATTTTTTGGTGCACGTATCTCAATCATCACGTATGTCTGCTACTATACAAAGTCGTCAATTCATTTGTTACTATTCCAACATCCAGCGGAGGTTAATGACAAAAAAAACGTTTACTTTTTGCACTTGTTTTTGGCACGCCCTATAGCTGACATGGAATCTTCGATACTTGCAAACTGCGATACGTCAAGAGTAAATGTGAAATTCGGAGTCAGTGGTCTAAAAAGATTGTGAATGATCCAAGGCCAACAGGTTATCTAAAGCCAATCGCGGTGAATGACCTCGGCTGACCTTCAAAAGACCCCGATGCACGACTAATACTGCCTCAACTGGTTTAAAGGACTAAAAACACCCGGCAGACGTGGGAATGTGAAGAACGGGTACGTCAGATCTGGGTGGCAAGAGTCTATTGGTGGAGGTATCATGACCTCTGATTTTTCTGGTCAAGCAGCTTAGAACTAAGTTTATGTGTAGCACGCATTGGTGTGCACGACATCATTCACACCAAATTGTACAACGACTGGACAAACGAAATGCACGAAATCAATCAATATTCGTCCACTAGCTTCAGGGCATATTTCTCAAGCGCCACTTTGTAACGCTAAATTTAGGATATCTGAAAAAGTTTCAGTTTCCAAGAAATGTTGTCGCTTACTGTAGACACCTGGGAACACACTGTGTCAAATTTTCGCGTAGATCACGGTGGGCAAGCATAGCTAATATCAAAAATGTTCCATGTGACCTAGTCAGGTCAAGGTCGTCCCGAGGTCAACGAAAAAATGAACTTACCTGACGATCTGCCACCGAGTTATGGGCATTTGAATCATACAGTGTTTGCAAAAATCGTTGACGTTTCATGACCTGTAACTTTGACCTCAGAGGTTATCAATGGCCAAAAATTTCTGGCTGGCCATTTTTTGGTAGGTGCTACGAGTGAATCAAACTTCAGCAGAATCGAAAGGGGTCGGGTCAATTCTTGTGCGATTTGACGTGGAATGGCCGATTTATAACGAGACATCTGCCACGAAAATAGTAATGAGTGTTCGCGGGATGTATTTGGGAAAGCTAAACGATAGTTTCAGTGTTCAGTGCAATGCAAAAGTCTGGATATATTGCAAATAAATGTTCATAATGCAAATAAAACACATGCTTCTAACTGGATCGATAAATCCACCGAGCAGTCAGCTGGCGACCACAATATCTTTAGTCATGATGTCCTGTTCCACATCAGTTGAAATGTACATTTGTCATAACCATCACATGTACAGGATTAACATTCCGGCTCGGGTCACAAATCTCGATACTGGCCAAGATTGATGAATGTGTTACCATTTCAGCTCCGAATCAGCCGACTGCTCGTCAGTGGCGGCGGCGCTCGGGCGTCGCCGACCGCCCGCGGGAACCGAACTGGTCTCGGTGTTCGCGGCTCACTGGACCGCTTGGTCAGCCGTCAGCACGTTCTGCGCGATCACCGCCGGTTGTCGCAGTCGCCGGCAGCTCACAATAGCTACACGACTGGCGAAAGGTCACAGGCCTGTTCCGGGCTGAACATTGGCCAGTGGGCACTTCCCAATTAGAGTATGCCGCCAAGAAAATCGTATCGGCATTTTAACGGCAAAATTAATTCATTTAGATTCAGTTCATTCAATCAAAGGATTCGTGGCTATATCTCCTAACTTTCAAGGTTTCCAAAACGTAATCAGTGTGAACACAGCAGAACTTCTGGGAAAAAAAGCACCTTTGAGAAACGGCAAGATTGGTTAAAATCAAAATCTGCTTTACCGTTTCAGAATGCTTCGGACGTTCATCTTGATTTTAATTTCAGTCTTTTAGCATACAGAAAGGAATGTTACTGACTGTCCTTGGTCATTCAAGTAAAGCCGGCTGTCAGTCGATCACATTGTAGCAAAGTTCATTTCATGGCCGTAAAGTTCCTGCATCTGAAAACCGTGAAATTTTAATCGCTTTTAGATCTCCATTTATTCTAGAGATCTTAGACTTGCATCGGAAGACTCTCTGGAGGTACCATGTCTTCAGTTGTAGTTCTCGAATCAACACTGAAGGAAATCAGACAGAGACGTCTGAAACCCCATTAGTGTCCCAGGTATATGTATCGCTCGCCTTTGGCTTCTTGTATCTGTTATGCAAAGGGATACTTTCTTCTTTTCTAATCTAAAAACAGCATACGCCAACAAAAGCTCCTGTGCTCTTCTTCAGTCTTACACCAGCCAGTGCTAAGAATGTCATGCTTTCACACCGCCGTTCATTGGTTTAAATTCAGTCTTTCTATAATATTCAGGTTGCAGGACGCCTCCTAGTTGGCCGAACGTAATGCCATAATCGCACCGTCCTATTTAGTCATATCCGTTCGTAGGTAGATCAGGCAAACCGTTCCTAGCCTCATAATGTAAGATACAATTAGCCTTAAGCTCCTGATGCCCAAAAAACGCGAGAGAAGAAATTAATCCTGTACTTCGGCCATGGGCCTTCCTCAGGGATGTTTTTCAAAGAAACGTTTCTAAAAAGCTACCTATCTTTTTTCTGTCTGTCTATGAACTATCTTTTCTGAAAAGAAAACTGTTCTTGAGGATTGTTTTAGTGTTTTTTTTTGGGGGGGCATTATGAGCTTAAGGCTAACTCTGTCTTACCTTATTACAACAATGGTGTTCATTAGCGCACTAAAATGTATTAAACGTTTTTAGCCTCAGTAGATTGTACTTTCGATTCGGCTCGATAAGTGGTGAACCCTGTGACGCTTGCAACGTGATAAAGTGCGAGTGCTGTTAGTGGCAAGCGTTTGACTTCAAAAATATACATGTAGTAGTAGGTGTGGTAATTGAAAGCTTTGTCTCGACAAATGAAAACTTACTGACAAAAAAGATTTATAAACAGAGCAATATTGAACAAAGCGAAATGTCCGCACAGATGACGTCGCCAATAACAAACTATCGCCACAAGCAGACAAACATGCTTTACCTCCTGCCGACCGAATGGCCACCGGATACAGAACACCAAGGGCCCGAGAGTGACAGGCCCCTCCGGCGCAAGACATGCGTCGCCGCACGCCTCTCCCCTCGGTCAGGGCAGTTTTGCCGGTACATTTACTCCGTGTCCACAGCCGTGATGCGCCGTCTCCGTTTCCGTTCGGAGCACGTCAGTTCCGGTCCGTTGCCACGAGAGGGACAGCGTTCCGGCTGTTCTCTTAGCTCCCTCGGCGATCACGGCTCTGTGCTGTCGGTGGATGGCTGTGGCCCTCTGCGCCTGCTTGGCTTTGAGGCGAGATGGTTCTGCTTTCCTCTTCATTGCACTTGTTGATGGGAAAGCCGCAGTCAAGCTCGTTTTCGTTGATAGTGGGACGTCTTTGCTAACTTCACTCCGCGTCTTCAGACCTCAGCCCGCCCGTGTCGACACACGAGACGAAGAACTAATTACTCTGTTGGAACGATTAAATGTCGCTGCGTTAAGATGTCGCCAAATGTCCAGCGAATGATGACGATCTTTGCCTATCCTGCCTGGAAAATCACAAGAAGACACTTATTACTTTCGGTCAACACTTAAAAAACCAAATCGCCCAACGTTTACCTAACAACCGATGTTAATTTTCACGACATACTTAAATGTTTAGCCTACAGGAAAAGTTTCGTACAAATTCACATGCCAGAACTATAGGACGACTCCAGTTCTGTTGACTACACGGCTGGAGGGTGCGATAACATTCGAACATAAATACTCCAGCGTCACGACAAAAGCCATGATCAGATCAAAATCAATTCTTCAGGATATCTCATCCGTACTATGAACCTGCGACGTGCAAAAAATCGCACTGACATCTCGCTTGGTTGCCGATTATGAGGATTAAACCTCAAAGCCGGATTTGCCGGTCCGGTGTCCGCTGAGCATTAAGGCCATTTCCCGCGCAAAATCCAATACTAGAGAAATCTACGCTTACACCTTTACCTGTGGATGGGCGTAGTTTTACATACACCATACACTGAGATATTTGTTTACGGATATTCCTTTTCATTTCAATACAATTTTAGAAGAAAATGTCGCCCTGGACAACAATTGGGTGTATTGCAATAGCGCTGTTCAGCCTATGCTTGTTTTATAAGGTATATATATATATATATATATATATATATATATATATATATATATATATATGACGTGTGGCCACAATAGACTGCAATGCAAGAGGACGTTCCATATACAGATATACAGTCACGAACAAGAAGTTCTGTCGCAATACAAAACGGCGTATACGTGCAAAATGCAACTCACAACGCTTGGATCAACTGGTGTCAATTCGTCTTTTCCGCATATCGACAGAAATGTTTCGCCTCGAAGTGCTGGAAAATGCACGTTGCAGCACCCAACATTGCGGGACACCTGTGTATACAATGTTTTCGGTGTCCTACTGCTGTTTCCTCCATCGCTCTCTCTCTCTCCTATTGCTCGTCTTCCTCATCTTCTTTGCCGTCTTCATCACTGCTTTCCAACCTCATTACAAACTGCTCGACCTTGTCCGCTACTTGTTCCCGTTCCCAGTAAGCTGCTTCCTCCCGCACAACGTGCTGACAGCAGATCGTCCAATCAGATGGCGGTATACTGTGAACAGCTGCTTCAATCAATGCCTTGACGGCTTGAGCCGTCCGCTGACATTTTTGCTCTCATATAGGATTTCACGTGTCCATATAAGTTCCTTGGAACTCAAATCGCAGATGTCCATGTTCCTTCGCAAGCTGATCGACAAAGAAAGTTTCGTGAAAAGAGCAGCTCCTCACGAGGTGCAGAAACTCTGCCTTCAGCATGTCCTCCTCAAAGTCGATCTTGTAGGCCAGCCAAGTTCTTATCTCTTTTCTTTACTGTCTGTAGTTAGTGCCCTGTTCACTTGGCAGCTGTGACAGCTGTCGTTATCCAAGACTATTATGCTCCTGGGAGGATTATTCACCAGAAAATCGGCGAACCACTCTTCAAATGGCATGGCATTGGTGAAATCGTGATTGTCGCCATTGGATAACCTGATCTGTGGCATGTCGAATCGTATAAGAGCTTCCATGCAACAAGGAGGTGGTGACAGACAAATAAACAACCAATTCTGTTTCCCTTGTTTTGATATTATCCATCTTATAAAGAGACGACATCAATTTCGTGACATCCCGCACGTCGCTATACTTTTGCAAAATCCGTATCGTCCAAAATCCAAATTACGATGAAATAAACTACATTTTTGTAAAAAGCGAGTAGCTCATGAGGCTTGGAAAATGGAAGGAATATTTCCATTTTTCCAAAATGCATTAGCATGACGCGAGAAAATACCTTTGTTCATCACTTGTTAGTCATGTTATACTTGACTAATCATGTTCATATATCATGTTATGCTTACTTTATCATGTTAAAAAAGTGCACGTCGTATAACATGCAAACATATAATGTTTGCCTAATGTCGGCACAGGCGGCGCCAGGGACACGAAAAAGGGGAACTGTCATGGTCGCATGTTCATCAGCTCAACATACGACCTTTGGCCTTAAGTGACCTCAAATGAAATCACAGCAACATGGAATGGCCTTCAGTTCTTTTCATAGTGTCTGAAAACTTTTCCATTCATTTGGATTGACTACATTTTCCAAAGTCCTGCTTACGGCCGCCTGATGTACGGTATGCGCGCGTCCACTTCAGACTTAAGTTCCGTGACCCGGCGTGATATCGGCTTAAGACTTAAAACGCAAGCAAAGGACACTGTGTTAGGCGGTATATGTCTCGAATTTTGCATAAAAAATTGGTATCAAAACATGGAACCACTGACCTCGTGCAGCAACCTCAGACTAACAAAGGTATTTTCGATGTTTGCTGAGTTATTTATCTATACACCAGTGTGGAGTTTTGTGCTCTTTCTTAAGAGCTCGATTTTTGTAGCCATTTTCTTTTACCCTTAGTTGTGCCAAAATGGCCTGAGATGCCTTGCAAAAACGCGGCCTGGCTCCGCCTTTGGGCAGAAAAATGAGAACTTGTCGCAGTACGTAGGAAGAACAGCTAAGAAAAGCGAATAAGTTTCTTCAAGCTGTTTCAAAAACCCTGGAAAATGAGAGTAAAAAACCGGCAGGGCCTTGCAAACCCCCAACTTCACCTCACCACATACGGGAATATGGTTAAAGACTGCAATGAAGGGTACAATGCTTTAAACATTCTTCCGTGAATATTGTCGAAAACACCAACATCTTTCATATTCTTCAGAATTTTTGTCTAGCTTCGCCACAGGAACAATGAGAAAGTTTTCATTTCGGCTTCCGTCTGCAAGAGATTATCGGCGGATTTTCAGTTCCCTTCAGACAGTTCTGAAGAGATTGGCCGATAGCTGTAAGGAAAGACTTTGCTTTTGGAAATAATTTCAAAAGATGGATTAACATGCTCTATGATGAGTATGATTTGCATCGACGCACTGCAAACATTGTGATGAATGATGCATCACTTTCATACATTATGATCCTTTGAGCTGCTTACTGTTTTTGCTGGTTGTTGAATCATTGACTCATAAGAGAAGGCTTGACAGAAAAATGAAAGGAATAAGCTTTAATGATACTGAGCTAAAAAAGCAGCTTCGCTGATGATACCTACCTAACTGGATGGGTTCGAAAATTCGTTCCGGAAAAACGTCCAGGTTTTTAAAGATTTGAGAACGATGTCTGGAATACAAATAACTTAACTCATTCGTAGAAAACTGAAACATTACGGTAAGGGGAAAACAGAGGCCGACATGACGGAATCTGCCTAGATGTAGAGTTGAAATGGACCCAGGGTCCGGCAAAATGCCTAAGGGTAAAATTTCCTCATACGCCGAAGGATAGGCAGAACTCATTTATCCTGAAAAACTGGAAAACTGAAGTAAAACCGTCGCCGTGGTATAACAGAAGTCCCACACCATATGGACGAGTATATCTTTTGAAAACAGAGGCTTTGTCTCAGCTGGTTCTATTTATGTCTGCTATTGTGAAACCAACTAAAAAGGCAGCCGTGAACAATAGAAACGGTTATATCTGAGTTCATATGGAGAGGTGTACCGGACAAAATAAAAATGTGTAATGAAGCATGAATACGAAGTAGGAGGTTTAAAGGCGTCAGGTCCATTTCTACAGGCAGATTGCCTAAAATCTCGTTTGGATTAATTATTGGACGATAGAAATGGGGTCAGTTGGAAAGGCAATTTGAAGGACCTTTTTACCTTCGATGATAAGATTTCCACTTTTACTTGTGATTTACCTGATAACTCATAAACTAACACAGGATAATATGTGGGTATGAAGGTATAAGACATGGGTGAGATTACAATCGAGGGCGGTTGATGGGTAAGAAATTCTTCCACATGTGTTGTGGAGAAACAGATCGCTATAATTGGGAAATAATCCCAGTATCTATGACGTAATACTTATTAGGAAGGAGATTATTACTATGCAAGACCTTTATAATTTGGGCTTAAGGAGATTCATGAAATCGCAAGAGTTGACAAATAAATACCATACTGTTACTTCCCTTCTACGGCGAAGTGTGCAAGCATCATTAATGCGCTCTTGGACAGAAATCCTGGCACAGGATAAAGCAAGAAAATCGCGACAAACAAAAATACTAGAAGAACTTATAAAGACATTCAAAATAGCTAACTAGTCTTCTCAGAAAATGCTTGAATAGTTTTGGTTAGATCATAAGAATGTCACAAAATCACAGATAAAATGGGAACAGAGTCTAACTTTGAGCGATGATTGTAATTGGAGGAACTATTTTATGTTAATGTATGGTACGACATCGGACCAAAAAGTAAGCTGGCTACGGTGTCGTAATGTATATCGTTTTCTGCCGAAGGATCGTCTCTTGTACTTATATAAAGTGAAAGATATGTTCAAATGCAATCGCTGTGAATGTTCGGTAGAGAGTAATTTGCATGTCTCCTTGTGGTACTGCGAACATATGTTTATTTTCTGGCGCAGATTAAGAAGAAAATTGGGAAGTGATGCGGTGCTCTACTTGTGCAGTGTCATTCTCGCGGATTTTTCAGGAAGAGGTCAGACGCCCAGATGTGAGCTCTGATCAAAAGTACCAGATGTCTTGTTTCGGTGTGTGTTCATAAACATTACGAAAACAAGCTGCAAAGTAAGAGTGAAATTCATTTCCAAACATTTTTGGGCTGTTAAAATCGTCTCCCTCAGATTCAACAAATGATTTTGGAAGCCGTTCTCTTGAGGCAGAGTTGAATGCTAACCACATATTTTTTTTGGGGGGGGATTACGCTTATAAGTTTAGAGTTCATGTGAAATGAAGTATAACTTAGCTTTCCGTATAATGGTGTTAAGCCTGTTAGGGTGTGAGCTGTACCGTACGACATTTGTTTGCGATGGGCGATAGAGTTGGACTGAAAATAATTCTCCCCTTCTATTCAAATGTGCCAGAACAGTAGGCATTATCTATGTTCTTAAGGGCGTGTTGCGACGATTGGAGTAATACTTTGTACTAAACTTCCGGATACCTGCTCCGAAGATGTCAGAAAAACCCTAACTGGCTTGTTCATGACCAGTGATCAACTCGAAGCCATTTGCCATATTCTGTACTACATAGTTAGAAAGCGCTTCAAAATTTTGGTAATCAAAAGATGTTACTGATACCCGTCAGGTCTTCATGGAGTGTAGAGCAAGAGATGCAAACACTGGGATGTGGTCAGACATCGAAAATTATGCCGGAGCTAGGTACGAGTTTGATATTGTTGCAGAACATGTTGTCTATGAATGGGATACGGGTATCTCACATCCTAGCGCCCGTAGATACTAGGGGATAGGAACCAGAGGAAATAAATATGTCAGTAAATTCTGTGATTAAGCTACTATTACAGGGATCAAACAGGTTTCAACTGAAGTCGCCATATATGAGAGTGGCTTTGATGCACGTCCATTAAGACCAGACCATGGTTTCAAGTACAATTTCTAGGGGAAGAGAACTCATGCCGGAAGAGAACTCCGTCCGTTCTGAGAAACAGCAGAACTCCGTCCGCTCCCGGAGACAGGAGGAGAGCGCCAGGCCGCCGAAGCCCCGCCGAAGCCGTGATCGATCAACGAATGGACGACGGAAGCCCTTCCGAGCTGGCGGACGCTTCGCGGCAGCACCTCACCACACATCAGTGTTTCCTCAGGGTCGCCGGCAGGACTCGACGTTGGCACTGACTGCCTACAGACGGCGGCCACAGTTTGGCCGGTTTCCGGCAGCAGCTTTTGCCGTTTGCGGACATGAACCGACAAAAAAGATTTGCAAGCAAGTGAAGGTTTCCAAATATGGATCAGCGGAGTCTTCCACTGCCAGCGGCGGATCGCTGAGTCGCCAGAGGCGCCCGACCAGAGACGCCCAACGATTCGTCCTCACAGGTGCCGACGACCGCACACCTCCACGAACCAGTTCCAACTTCACATTTCCAACGACCTAGTATGTTGATGCAGTAGGCCCGGCGCAGGAAGTGGAAGTGAATTTCTGCCTCAGTATTAAACGCGATTAAAGCGGTGCCGAACCATAAAGCAAGCAGGCCAAAGGTGAGCGATGTTCTTTGCCATTAAATGCAAGGACCCGTGGCAGCGGAGAGAGCGGAGAGCCTATTCATAGTTTGCCATTCAAAACACGAAATCTTTGAAGTGTCCGACATTGAGTCAGCTAGTTGGGACTAGTTTAAATGCGCAATAAATAATGCACCTGCCAGTGAAGATGATTAATCTTCGGCGAATTTTCCTCGTCGACCCTGCTTCTTACCCGCATCAGGATGTCGCGCCTCCTGCGATGTGGTGCGCCGGCTGATGCTTTTGAGGAAATGGAAAAATGCCCCACCGTGCATGATGACTGCGGCAAATGAAGAGCAGGACTTTAACGATTCTTCCTTTTGGACGAGTCTCTATTTGAAACAGGCCGAAAACTGCTCGGGCTCCTTTCACAACAGTCGAAACAGAACGATTCACTGAACAATTCCGAACCGAATAATTTGCGCATTGATGAAGTCGTGGCAGATGGTAAGGAGTGGGTGTACTATTGAGGACTGGTCGACACCAATTGTCTCATAAACAAAAAATCATTCGTAGCAAGAATACCCTTAAAACTCGACCAGCCTGTGTCAATATGCTATCCACCCAAAGGCCAATAGTCGCCAGCTTAAATACAAAAAGACAAGCCAGGGCAGGCTGGAAATGCTTTCACTTTTTAACCCTCACAACAACGCATGCTTCAATGGACATAGGCAAGTAGTGGCGTTTGCCAAGCGCAGACACGCCTCAACTCGACGGGCAGACCAGGTCCTAGGCCCACCGTTTCACGCAGCACTGGACCGTTCTGGTACTGAGCGACACCGACCGGCGAGAGCGCCGTCTCCGGGAAGCAGCTCGTGATGTTCCCAAATGAACCAGGTAACGACCTCGTGCGGCCGGCGATACTCGAAATCGGCCGATAGTGACCCGTCAGTGACGTGATGACCTCGCGCGCAGCCTAACGGCATACAGCAGGCTTGCGATATGCCTAGCCGTGGAAGGTAATGGTGGTGCGTGCATTACGGCACGTGAAAACCATGCAACACGATTTCACCGTCCACAAGCCGCAGGTGCGTTTTAATGGCAAAGAAATTGGTGTGGCTTCTGGTACTACCGCATCTTTTTACACTCGCCAAATATATTTCCGAATATTTCTGCATAATCTCTAATGCCATGGCAAAACACATTTGTTCTGTCAGCAACAAAATACAGATTAATCAATTCAGAGGTTGTCGAAGTCCTAGCAATTTCGGCATTACTTCATTATGCTGTTTGACAGTGTTTCTATATTTCCCGATCGGGTATGCAGACCGGGATCTCTTGCAAAACCTTTGCCCATTTGGATGCCTTTTGGGGAAGGTGGGATTTAACAAATGTTGGTTATCGCACCCTCGAAAATATAATCTAGCGATGACTGAGAACGACTGAGATGCTGGTTTTGCGGAGTCGCGGTGCACCAATTCTGCGCGATTTGTGACATCCGCAACTGGGATTGTTACTGGTTTCGCTGAATTCCGCTTAAGTAAACAGGAATTGATATCAACCAATCTAACAAGCACCAGTTAATTCCATTGGTTCCTGATTTGTTGCATTTGTTTGTATCCTTCACTTGGCGAATTCACGGGACGAATCGTTTTGCGTTTGTCATACGTTTTCAGGCAAATGATCATTTTTGTTATGGTGAGCCTAGCTATGCTACTGCCGAGGGCATCTGCGTCGCCATACGGCTCTACTTTTGTGCCAGACCGGATCACAGAGACATCATCAGGACCATCAACGGCCGCCGAGAGGTGCTTATTGATCACAGATGTCCTCTCTTTGATCTGGTCTAATTGGATTACCCCGGCGCCGCAAGCTAGTTTGAACTGGCCATTGATTTCATCGTCGTCCTGCACGCACCAGTAGCTACGAACAGCTCATTTATAGAGGACTGGCACGATCCTAATGCACCTTTCCAAATGCGTCGGAACGATTTGCGTGAGCTAACCGGAGTCAATCCAAAAAGGAAGCGGGATCTGTGGGCACTTCCGGTGCAGCTCGGGCAAAATGCATGTAGTCTTGCTGCAGCTTTTTAAATGTTAGAGGTTCCGTCCCAGCTTTCCTACAAAAAACACGCCTATCTTAAGTATTTTTGTTGCGCTGGTGGAACCTGAAGTCAGCTTAGCCGTAAATAGTTAACCAAATACAAATAATCAGTTTCAAAATACCTTATTATGTTGCAAAAACATGGTGTTTATTCAGTTGCTTGAGTGCGACCAGGTGATGGTGGCCACATTCCACCTACAGACTCAGCACCGAGAAAAAACCACGCCCGACACAGCTGACTAATTAGAAACAGCAACATGGAACACTAGAAAACACTGTTACCAGCTATTGCCAGAAGTGCACCGGAGAGACGAATTTACACTGAACACCGCGACAGGTATACAGAGAGAGGCAATCTCTCAGCTGAGGGCCCAGTGGCACTCCTGGGATAGTCATCTCCAGCCCTGTATCGACACCGGCAAGCCATCCCTCGCAATGAAGGAACCTCATGTCATGCGAACCCTGTGCCTCCTAAAAGCCGTCCGAGTGTTTCAGGTCGGTCTGCGACGGAACGACCTGTCTCGCTGGCCGAGGAGCCGAATAGCTTTTTGCAGGAAAGACTATGCTTTCATTTCAAAATATCCCTACGTGAAGTGTGCTGTTTTGTCATTAAACGCGTTGATGTAAGTTTGCTTAACGAAGCATGGTGTATAATAGTGTGGATGTGAAATGAAATACTGGGCAAAATATTTGTAATTCATACTTGGACTGATGAAAAGAATTACTTACACCGACTTCCGAGCTGCCGACTTCGGGCCCGACACTCCTCCCGCCCGAGAGGAGAGGCGGCCCCGTCAACAACCGGCACCGGTCAGCCGTTCACTGTCCGCGGCAGAGCACACCACCGCCAGCGGTCTTCGTGCTCAATACGTAAACCTTGCGAGTTAGGCGCACATACATGTTTCGTTTTTGCGGGCAAGCGGCATATAGGTAGGTATCCAACTGTTGCTCCGTACTCGTCTATTCGCCCGATCACCGGTAGAACGCCAATATTCTTGAATCCGTCCCCCTCTCCCTGGCCCTTCCCCCGCCCCCCCCCCCACACATACCAGGTTCGGATCCAGAAATTCACCAGGAAGGAGTGGCTGGTCAGTGGGGGCTTTTTCGATAGTCGGGGACTTCCCCGAAAGTTGAGGTACCTCTTGTCTTCTTTTATCTCCTTTTCTTCACAAAGTTCGTGTCCCGTGACCGTTAATCCCTTCTGGGTTCGACCTGCGGCTGGTGCAGTCTACTTTGATCTGGGCTCTGGTTTAAACTCGGCCTTGAGCCGCTGATGACGACACCCGCCCGAAAAAGTATCGCAACGGAAGGTTTGGTGGAACAACTCGTGTGGCCGTGAACGCATCGGAGGTTTTCTAAGACTTCAAACGGTCCGGCAGGCGTGCCCCGCTGGAAGCGAATGTCGACTGCTGGAATAGAGCTACTCTCGGCCAGCGAGAGGACCTGAGGACCTGACCTAGCTCGGTAACGGCAGGTTGTCTCGAACAGATCGCGACCCTAAAAATCAAAGCGGTTTATGGATACATGTGTGTGTGAGTGTTTGTGAAAAATGCATTTCCAAACATTTTCGAGAACTCCGTGCGGCGCTGGCCAGTAATGTAGCCAGGATTTTAATAGGGAAGGGGTGAGGGTAGAGAAAATAAAAATGTTCTATACTATTCTTGCCATTTTATTGCAAAGACGGGAAATAGGCCTTCCGCACACCTGAGGATTGTGGAAATAAAAGTAGGTATTTTTTAATGTTTTTGCCTTTTACGCAAATCATTGCGATAACAGCCAACTTTTGGAAACCTCTGACCACAAAGGATATCAGCTGATCTCCATGAACCCTCTGTGGTTACGCCACTGGTGCCGGCGATCCAGAGACCGCAGTGACTTGGAAAAGCACCGTCGTGTAGCTCCAGGTGCCGTCTTTCGTTTGTACCGACGGCCAAACGTTTCCGGCCCACGGTTTGAGCACCACGCCCTGGAAGGGAATGATGTACTCATTCTCGAATTGCTTAACAATTCCACTTTAATATCGCATAGAGGCGGCTGTTCATTTTTTGCAGTAAAGATCACACCGGCACGTAGCCCGTTCTTTTGTATCCCATATCAACCGGGAAAACCATCGTACTTTGTTGTGGTTTAGTTACAGCCACTCTTTTCGTCTGCACGTCGTGACACGGATTTTTCGCAAAAAAGAGTCCCTTGCGACCAGTGACCGGTACGACAAACTGCCGAGATGGGCGGAGAGTGCGACTCTCCGCTGAAGAAGGGCACGGGGACGAGTCAGCTACCGTCCCCGACACGTCTTGCACCGGCTGCTATCACGTGCCAGACGCCCGGGAAATGTTTCCAGTTGCACCGGTTCTCTTCCCTGGTCTCTGAATCTTGTTGAAGGTGTTATACGCAACTTCGCGAGAAGGAGAAAGACTTGTGATAGACGGAGCATTCTTTTGATTATTATTAAAACACTTGTCTACGACGGAATTTGGCAAAATCATTTGCACTCTGTCAAGAAAGAAGTTACACGCAGAAACAGAAAACTTACCCCACAAATGCTGGTTTCTCTCCGGGTTTCAGCCACTTTGTTTCGCAGTTTTTGAAAATTTATACGTACTTTTCATGTTCGAAAAACAAAGAATTGCACCTTCCCGTAAAAAAAACGGCCAAACAACTGTTGGTTCCCTTTTTCCAACGAAAGACGAGCCTTGGCCCCGATGATCCACCAATCCACCGATCCACCAATGTACGTACATAATGCAACATCACTATTAGCAGTAACTGTCCAGGCCTGATGGGCCAGATTGGACCTAACGGGACAACGGTGTAACTTCATGATATCTTTATTTTTGTACCACATATTTCTGTTCATCGTAGAGGAACCTTGACACCATTATTGATCGAAACCTCCTAAGCCATTTTAATGCCCAAAAGACTGCATCGTTAGAGTCGGGCTTCGCAATTGGAATTAGTTCCAGTTTTGGTTCTATAGACAGCAGTGTGATTCACCTTCGACACTGATTCCGACACTTATTAGTGAAATCGATTCAGAATTTGGCTCTAGCCTGGACGAAATCGATTCCGGAATCAATTGTTACTCCTCTGGAATCAGGCACGAGTCTGGTCATAGTACGGTGACTCCTCACAATCTGATTGATGTCAAGCCCGTGCTGCATAGGATGTACATCGTGCTTCTGTGAACTCGCGATGAGCGCACAGAAGGTCGGCGGGGAGAGGCAGCGACCTCTCCGAGCGGCGGCTGAGACTCGCGGGATAGAGTGGGAGCTAAAAAAGAAGACGCCGGGGTACGGTGCGGGACCCTGCCGCCACGCCTCAATCGGTGCTGGCCGGGGGGCGTGCCCGCCGCACAAAGGCGGCCAGGAAACGGACCGCGTCCGCACCGGCCGCCGCCGCCGCAGCATTGTAGCGGCCGCTGCGGCCGGCGCGAGATAGCCGGCGCTCCATACATCGACCGATCGAGCTGCCATTGAGCCGGGGCGGCCCGCCAAACGCCGCCGTTGACGCGGCGCACCGGGTCGAAATCGGAACTCGGCCGCAGGGCAGGCCGCCCGTCCACAGCCGTCCGGCGGGGATTGGGTTAGAGGGCTCCGGTCTCTGGTCACGACTGACGGCGCTCAGTACTGATTGCCTCTTGACATCGAAACAAAGCGGCTGGTCGTATCAGGACGCGGCGCCTCTGGTTCGACATCCGAGTCCCAAAGGAGGAACATCGGTCCCAAGGCCGTCAGACGCGGCCGTGCGGCACTGGATGCCGAACAGGCCATGTCGCGGAACACTGTGGCCCCGACGGTCATCTGGTGGCTCTCAAAATCTGTTCAGACGCTAAGACGCTGCCTTGACTTAACCCGCGAACTCCCGAATGTCCGAATCGCCCTTCGCTTACCCAGGGCTCTCGAGAACTCTCCTCCGAGATCTCAAGAACTAAGAAAACTACGGAGATGAGAATAACACCAACGGAAAGCTCGTGAAATTTTAGGAAGAATAAGAGAATATTTATTGAGTACGAGTTAGAATTTTAGGATCAAGAGGTCAAACAAGGTCATATCATGACGTTCAAAATATGTGGGCAATAAAAGCAAATGTGAACTTAAACACTGAACATTCTAAAAAGGGTCAGAAACGTTTTTCACTGTCAAAAAGTAAGTTTTTGTTCCTCAGTTCATGTAGGGCAAGGTCAACAGCCATTGGAACACGACATTGATTTATGTCGAAAATGGCAGTTCAGTAAAGTTACTTCTGGCATACGTTTTGGAATCGCCATTGCGAGTGTTTGGTCAGATATGGCAAAGCCTGTCAGAGAAAAAGGATTAATATAGATCATCTTAAGTCAGATCAGGTAAACTAAGGTCATAGCTTACAACACTCATATCTCGTGATTGGATAAAGGTGCGAATGTTGAACAAACGCCATTTAATCGCTGTAATCATGCAAATGTGTTCTTGCATAACAGGCAAGTCCAGGACAGGCCAGGTCGGGTCAGGTCAGGTCAGGTCAGGTCAAGGGTGACATCAGGCAAAATGTGCCTGTTCTGTTTGGCAAATCAGGGGTCACGGGACAAAACGAAGTATTGAAACACTTCTGAAACCATAAAACAGCCTGAAGCCACTAAAACAAGCGCTCTCATCCAATCAGGATCATCCTAGCAGATGAAAATACATGTACAGCCAACTCTACACGTTGTCTTAAAACATTCCATGAAATTCAACGGCTTCCTACATGACAAGTAACCTTTGGAATAATATCAGGTCATGCCAGGTAACATAAGATCATTTTTGACGATCCCTGGCACATGCTTAAGCTTTTTTGACATGCCCTCGTTAAAGGTCAAATAGGTTAGTAATCTAACAAGACCTGACTTGAAATTTTGCCAAAAGATATAAAAATAACGTACCAATAGCTATTGGAAATTTTGTTTTTTTCGCTTCCTTTGTTTTCGCATTTTGTCTAGTTGACTTGAGAGAGGTTCTCAAGGGCTGCCAGATGAGCGAAGGTTAAATCGTTGCAAAGAACAAACCGCTCGTGCCGGCGGACGGCCAGACGTCCGCCATCAGGCCGCAGACTGTCGACCAAACGGTTACATCAGGCCACAGACTGTCGACCAAACGGTTACATCAGGTCGCATACTGTCGACCAAACGGTTACACCCGGCCGCAGGATGGCGACCAAAGAGTTACACCCGGCCGCAGACTGTCGACCAAACGGTTACACCCGGCCGCAAGCTGGCGACCAAACGGCTACATCCGACCACAGACCAGAAGGCACGTGATCTGGGATTTGTCTCAGCCGCAGATTCAGAGGGAGGGACAGGTCCGAGGACCGAGGGACGGCCCCATCTCGTGACGACCCAAATCGGGAAGGGGTGGGGCTCGGTCAGGTACCGCACGGTCTGGACCAGCTGGTGTCACAGCTGCTCGAAAAGCGGGGTGCATTAGAGGCAGAATGCGAGAAGAGCGCTTCCAGTGCAATATTATTGCGCAGCAGGTCTTGCTTACGTATAGGTTCCATTGGTCAACCCTGGTGGTACCCTCGTTCCAGTGCTCTCCTCGGTACTGAAAAGCTACTGTTATTTGTTGATTGTCTGAATCTAAGAATATTCTTTTGCGCCGTGCGTGCAATACGTCCACCCGGAGTCCGCTGCCAACCTTGGTGCTCTCTTCCGGTGTTTTGCGTCTTTAATAGGGTCTTTCAGAAGACCTGAGCTATTCATTAAGACGTGACCTCCAGCTGCAGCAAATACGGGTATCATTCGGGAGAAATGAATCTCTGTGAAGCGCTGATCTGTAGCCTCAGATCCCATTCAGAAGGCCCTTAGCTTTGCTTAACCGCACTAACTACAAAACAAAATATTTAGTATGCCAGGGAAACCTGGGTCTATATGCAAAAGACTGATGTGTATACTAACAAGGACTCCATGTTTCGGCCATAGGCCATCTTCAAGAGTGATAAAAAAGAAAGCTACAGAATTCAAAATGCTGGAGCACGCATCAATCAAAATACCAACATCGGAACAACCGACACTAACATCAACAGGGAAATACATACAAAAAAGCATAAATGACACGAATGCAGATCGACTCAACCTAGAACCATTTATCTATTTTGACCCTCCACAGCAAAGCGGATGGACTACAACCGCTGATCAAACATACAAACAAGGACAAACGCCACAGATTTATAACAGTGTCGTTCTACGTAACTTAGGGCTTGTTATGTGTTTTTATCCTTCACAGACAATTTCACTTATTGCATGTATGTGGGAATGAAAGGTAACAAAAATCACGCCATCATAAGCCCCTCTCCCGCAAAGTCAAATGATATACCAAGACATAGTAGGTGTGTTAAGAGGTGGACAGAGATTACGAATGTAATGCCGTGGCGGGTGACGGGTGGCGGGGTCAGATTCAAGCAAATGCTCAGCTTAGCACGGATTCTAATCCCAACGCCACCCAATTCAACACATTCGAGCTAAATTTGTTTTATTTTTTAAATATATAAATCAAAAATGACTTCAGGGCTCGGAATTCCGCATTGTCCTTCAACACGCAACACGCCGCCACCAATGCGAACGTCATGACCGAAATCCTAACCCCCGCGATGGCAATGCGGACCTCGAGGTTTCGGTGTCACTTAACATTCGTAAACTCCGTCCACCACTTAATACACAAAATACGTCTTGGTCTAGTATTTGAGTTTACCGAGGGAGGGCATAAGGTAGCGCGATTTTTTTCCCTTTTATCCCCTCCTACGTGCAATAACTGGACTTGTTTGTCAAGGGCCAAAATATACGACAGGCCCTAGATTGTGTGGAATGGCACTGTCATAAATCTGTGGTGTTTTCTCCAGGGGCGGACCCAGGGTTTCGCCAGGGCGACGATTGGTCAAAGCGGCCCACTCCCGGCCAACCCCTCATTTTTAGCCCCTTAGATATGAAAACAAACGTTGATATGTTCGGGTTCAGGAAGTATTTGATGTATTTTGCTTCGTTTACCACATAAAGTAACCGAAAAACTTAAACGCGCCACCTTATTTGAGAAAATGTTGCGCGTTGCGCCCCTTACACAGTGACAGAAATATGATGACAACGGCGAGAATTTACGCGGCTGCGTCCTCCCTCTGTTTCAAATGTTGTGTCTGTATCTGGTCTTGGAGCTCCTCTGCCCCTTCGTAGTTTCTGGAGACATTTTTGCTAGATTAGTTTAGGTTTCCTCTTGCATTTGCAGGGGCACTTTTGGTGGTCTCGAGTCGTCTACCGTGTTAGGGCCCCTGGTGGTCTCAGGCTCCTTTTACATTTTCATGTGTTCCTAGGGACGTCTCAGATGCTCCTTTGGCGATTTCATGGACACCTCGAGCAGTTTCATGGGCTCGTCTGGCAGTTTCAGGGACACTTAAGCCATCATGGGTTCCTTTTTGTTGTCCCTGGGGAATTTTTGCCGTCTACGGAGCCCCTCAGGCAGCAACAAGGGCCCTCTATAAGTCTCTGCCGTGACAGAGGTCTCTCTGGTAATGCTCTATGTCTTTTGGCCGTTTCAGAAGCTGACTGGACGCCTCAAAGGTTTAGTAGTGTAAGGGCTAAGAAGCTAGCTAAGTAGTAGCTAAAGGCCACTCTGGACGCTTCCTGTTACTGCTAATTAGCTGAGACTGCTAATTAGCAATCTCAAAGACCCCTTCTAACAGTCTCAGGAAACCCGCTGTTGTCTTAGGTGCCCCTCTTGTCGTCTCTGAGTAACATGTTTGCGGTCTCAGGGGCCTTTGGCAGTTGCAAAAGACTTTCTTGCGATTTCAGGGCCCCTGCGCTGCGTCATGGATCCTATGTACTTCTCCGGCTGTCTCCATGGCTGTATCATGGGTCTTTCTCTATTACATGGGGTATATCTGGCAGTCTTAAGGCCCCTCTAGCCGTAGCAGGGGCCTTTGATGGCGTTTCAGGGGCTTTACTGGCTCACGGAAAAGGCCAGGGGACCTTTCCCGTGCCAGGAGCCCGCTCAGCACACTCTGGCCATCCAGGACCCCCCATATTGCCTCTGAGGACCTCTTGTCATCTTTGTATCGCAGGAACTCTCCGACCTCTTTGGCGGTCTCAGGGACCATCTTCCGCACAGGGGCCATCTTGCCGTCTCAGTGCTCAACTGGCCTTCCCGGAACCCCATGACTTCATCAAGAACCCCTCAGGTTTTCAAAAAGACCAGTCTATTGTGTATAAAAAGACCCATTTGAGGCCTCTCTCAAAGTTGAGAAGGTCGCAGGAATCCCTGTTCAGGTGGCCCCTCTATCTGGCCAGGGTTTTCTTGTGTTAGCCGCCCTCTTAAATTCTTGCCGTCTCGGGGACCTCTCTGACACTTTTAGCGGTTTCATAGACCTTTTGCCGTCTCGGGTCCCCGTCTTGCGGTCCCAGGAACCCCTGGAGAGCTTCAGGGGCCCTTCTATCCATCTTAGGGACCATCTTGCCATTTCGTGGCCTCATTAGCGCTCCCGGAGGCCCTCTGACTGCATCAGAAACCTTTAGTTTTTCGCACAGCCCGTGAAATCCATCCGGGACCCCCAATAACATTTCAGGGGTCCTTGAGCCATTCCAGGGACTCAAGACTCATCTTAACCGTCTCGGAGGCCCTGTGGCCCTTCTGACAGTCTCAGGAGCAATCTGCCGTGTTGAAGCCCTGCTGTGGTCTCAGAGGCTCCCTGGGAGCTCCAGAGCGTCTCAGGAGTCATCTAACCCTCCCAGAGGCCCCCTGACTACATCGAAAACGCGTCATGTTTCCACAGAAACCTCATGAAACTCATACGTGGCCACTTCGGGGCCCCTTTCGAGAACCGGTCCATTTTTTGAGAGGGGCCCCTTCGGAACCGGTCCGAGAGGCCCCCTCGGGGCCCCTCTCATGGACCTCATCTCAAGTCTCTGAGGGCCATTGCCCCCATCACCCATCCCCCTTGGACCCGCGCCTGTATTTAGTCGCATGTGCGATTGCCAATTGCAGCTCATCTGCTTCATTGTACAGGATGAAAATAAATAAGTGACCCTACGTCGTGTCGATCTGCATTGGTGTAATTTACGCCTTTTGGCGTTTCCCTGTTCATGCTTTGGTGGCTGCAGTTCCCAGGTTGGCTTTTCTATCAGCGCGTGCTTAAGCTCTTTGAATTTCGTAGCTTTATTTTGTACCACTCCTGAAGATGGCCCATGGCTGCAACGTTGAGTCCTTTTTAATATGTGGGTCTTTTCTGCGTAAACCCAAGTTACTCCCGGTAGAAAGAAAGGCGTATGTTTTAATAATCATACACAAAGCCTGGGAGCCTGTAAAGACCATTTTTGACTTTATCAAGTCCTATCCCCGTACCCATAACGCCAGGGCGCATTCCCGCACTATTCTTCCCTCCCCTCCTCTTTCGAGATTTCGAGAACCACCAGTAGAATTCCATCCCAGCGAATGACAATCGATTCGCTACCATGTAAAATAAATCTTGCAGAATAATCTTCAAAATTTGGAAAGGAGGAGACACGAGGGGGGGGGGCAAAAATACTGGAAAGGAGGTATGCCTGATTTGTTACAATTCCGATGTTTACTGACTGATTTCGATGCGGATGGCTTGTATCGAGAGGTAATCGGTGGGAATTCTCCCTCTAGAATTTCGAGAAAAAGTTCATAGGCGCTCACGCGGCTTTGAAAATTCAAATAGGCTCAAGTGCAAATTAAAACATGTGGACAACAGTTTAGAAAAAAATGGAGCTCAAGTTGAAAAACGTTATAAGCAATTGAAAATACTCCCAATCGGAACTAGAAAAGCTGAGTAGGATGGTTAGTTGGGCTTGTTGTAATGCAAAGGTAGCGGAGGTCGGCCGCTTACTAGATACCTGTTACTGCGGACCAATCGGACATTTCTGATTTTTCCGACTCGACAAGTGAGACCCACACAACATGCCAGGCACCACCGCTGAAGCGAGACGTCAGGCGCGGTCCTGTTCGCGGTTCGTATAAAGAGAGTTGCCCAGATGCCCGCCAGCGCATTCTCGACTGCTGTGGCGCCGGCGACGTTTGGAAGTGTGCGATATGGAATAGAGTTGATGAAATAGATCCCGCGACGATGGGTATATACATCTAGGTAGAAGACAAAACAGGAGCAAGAGACGCATTGTGGAGCTGCGAATCGTCCCCCACAGATGGACCCAGACCTGGGTCAGAATCATCCCTCATCATCGCCATGTTCATCTACATATGCCAATATGAAAGATGGTTTTGATATATTACGTCCGTTATAAAAATTGCCCCTTGGAAAATGTTCATGTGTAGGGGATATGCATACGGCTATAAAATCTCGCAATATGAAAGTCAAGACCTTAGAAGGTAAACTTCATATTCCTGCTATTCTAATAGCGATATGGTTCGGCGATGTAGTGGCGATATGCCGAATTACTTTTAGCGCCAAATGTTACGATCCTTGTATTGTTTGGATGACTTTTGCAATAATGCTTTCGGATTGAAGCTTGGCGGACGGATCGCTTCGCGTAAGCCTCGCTTTCTCAAGATGACCGCGAGGAATCGGGGAAGCTATCAGAATGCTTCGTGTTGACAAAAAACGCGTGCATGACACTGCTGCTCATGACGGCGAGGTCACGATGTGACCGGGAATGCTGATTTGCACACAGACAGAAACTTCAGTCTTTTGTCATAAAAAGACGTTTTAGTTCCCAGATATAGAAACGGCGGGGGTCTGTCAGCTGTACCGTCATACCAGCTGTACTGTCGAAGATCGCCAAATACCGAATACCGGCGAAGGATGAAGGGATCAATGTTATGGACTTTTCATTATCTCTACGTGACTGGAGGTCAAACGAGATCACGTGTCAGAGACCAGTTCTCAATTACGGTCTTAACAAAAAATGACAGGTCCGAACAGCCTCAACGGTGACCTCTTCACGACGACATGCGGTCAGTGGCCTTCCTGGCCTGTCTCTGGCCTCAAAGGAGTCATGGAATAACAGGAGGTGTCGAATAGTATGGAAGCAATTATTTCAATTACGTCATCGCTATGCGGGTATGTCGGTCTGGGGTTTTGTTCATCCTTCTGCGCAGTACGTCCCACACCGCCAAATGTAAGCCATAAGCTTGCCGACATGCCTCACCGACAATGACCCCAGCGGTCATTTTCCAATTAGAAGCATTAGATATATACCATCGTATTGTCAATGTGTGGAGAAACACTCTCGTTTTCACCTTGCCGCTCTATCGTGTCGGGTTAAAATCGATGGGAGTCGTACCAATTCCTGACGTGATGAAGGTGGTGTAGCCTGAGCTATATTCTGTTATCTCCTCTGTATCAGCTCCGTGGGTACCTGTTGGACTTAAGCCTTGGTATGCTTACTAACCGCAGGATCCCAGGACCAGCCCAGCTAATTGGGTTTTCTTGTAACAGCCCTTGAGCATCCCATAGCTGTGTCCACTTAACTGATTGGATCTGCTTGTTGCTCACTACCTATATTTTTACTTGCTGTGAGGTGTTGGAAAGGTTCTGCTCTCTCTCTCTCTCTCTCTCTCTCTCTCTCTCTCTCTCTCTCTCTCTCTCTCTCTCTACTTCTTAGATCTCTAAGCACATGGCTTTTCATCGCCATGGGGACGAAACAAAATATGTCGAGCGGCATTACCCAGTCATTTTGACACCGACTCCAACCGCCTCACATTTTACCCGGGCCACAATCAGCCATGCGCCTCGGTCGGCCCCGCGCGCGTCATCAGTCGGCAGGAACCAACAATTATCTCGCCCGATGCCGTCTCGCTGATGGCTGTGACTTGCTCGATGCGCGGCCGCCGCCTGCAGTCAAAGCCCGCGCCGGGCGGCATTCACATCGCCTGCAGCATGGCCGGGCTGCGTCTGACGTCTGTTAAGACGGCGAATGGCCGGCGGCAGGACCCATTCGGACCTGCCGCTCGGTTTCCGGTGTCGGTCGCAGGTCAGGCGGCGTCCGGGCCTGCCCTCGCCGCGGCCACCGGCGCACGACGCCGTCACGCCGCGCTGAGTCGCGTCACAGCGGCGGGCGTCCGTCACGCGGCGCCTGTCCCCCGGCGGGCCGCGTCACCGTCAGCGGACAGCCCTTCTCGCCCCTCTCACCCGCCGCGGCTGAGTTTTCATCCCGCGAATCAATGCACCGCGGATTATTTCCAGCCTGATCCCCATGGCAGGCGGGGCTCTCACGTCACGCGGGCCGGCGCCGCCGCCTCCGCGTCGGCCTCGTCTGGACAGCCGGCACGTGTCGGCGGAATATCAGTCGGGACCGCGGCCCCGCGGGCCAGACAACAGCGCTGTGCTCGGCGACATCGACCGGACGGCTCTGACATTGACGTGGCCCCCCGGAGCCTGCTGGTCTCTCGAGACTGCAGCCGGGGACAAGTTGGTTCCCCTGATAGATATCGCTGAGTTCTGACAGGAAGTGCTCCAATGCATACGATTACGCACGCATCCGTGATCCATACGAAATGTATACTGAGACGGAAAATTTTTCGTCGGCTGGAAATTAATCGTACGAAAGAGTTCGGACGATTTTACACCGAGCACGACGTCACTAGCAATTCCATTAATTTCGCTTCCTCAAAACAATACAGTGACGAAACTTTTGCCTTCTTTCAGCTTCAAGAGCAGCATGCGTTTTACTACATTTCAAAATGGGTTTTCTGCGCTCGACGTGTTTTTATCGGCTGCGAAGTTGCGCGTTGGCCAGCAACACTGACTGCCGTCCGATTACCGAGCAGTCCAGACTCATATCGCCAGCGCTGCCTCGCCCTCACGCTTCTTATGTAAAACTTTCCCAAGAGCATGGCATTATCTGAACAGTTCCCGGCCCACGTAACAGATCTCAAAACTAAGCCGGCAGCGACCGGATCTCCGACCCTCGGCCTGCGTTCCCACGTCGGTGGATGGGCGGCTGGCCAAGATCTAGTCTCTGCTGCTCAATATTTCAACGTCAGTATACATGGTCTGTAGGTGAATCGCGACGGATTCCATTTTAAATCTCTCGGCACGTTTGTGGTAAGTGGTACTGGGAGCCAAGGTATCGTATGTCGAGGCCTGTCCACGGAGGCAGTGACCTTTCGCTTCTCAGCGCGTGCCAAGAGAGCGTTGACAAAGATCAGTGTCTGTCGCTTCATATTTGCGGTGCTCGTCGCACGATGCTTGTGAAAAGCGAATTCTTTATCCCGGAATTTTGGGGCTTTTTATGGTTGATTTCAGCAGATTATTTAAAAGTTGTTATCTCTCTTCAGGTTTTTAGTTGTGGGTCCAAAGAATCGTTTAAATGAAATAAATGATGGCATTGAAAAGCAATCTAAATTGGTAGGAAAAGTCCCTATCCTCACTAGCGAGGCAATGACACTCATCTGACTCATTGACAGCCATTTCGTAAACTTCACGGGTCATTTCCTACATTTCCATTTTCCTCTAAATTTGGCATTGTTCATTGCTGATTAAAACATGTTTTTGTATTAACAGGTTCTGGTTGGGATACCCGACGTTGTATCAAACCAGTTTGCGGGTTGGCACCAAGACAAAAAAATGGTTTAATACGAAATTAGGCAGCATAAATACTTGTTTATGCTTTTTTCCGCTTGTTTATGGGGTCGGTGCACACAAGAGTTTGAGTAATGTGAGCGCTGCCAGCACCAGGACTGACCGGAAATCCCCCACAAGGCTAGTTAATCGAGCGTCCCTGATAACCTTGTCCACTGCCGGAACAGACCAACTTTCCGACACGTATTGGCGCCGCGCAGATTGATGGGTCGTTCCCCGACCGTTTGCCTCGCGCACTCCGTGGGGTCACTTTATTATGAAGCCTCGCCGATCGGTCGCCAAACCCAACACTCGCCGTCACCAGCTACAAGGTGCTGCGTACTCGCTACATCAGGATGTTTCCCTCCATCTGGCGCTGTGCCAGTCTGGCTCGGGGGCTGGCGGAAAATTCCGCGGCAGCAGACGGTAGGTCGAAAGTGGCTCCGTCCCACCTTATGCCCATCCCGGGGGGACTATTTCGCGGCGTTCAGCCCTTGGGCGCGGCGGTTCTAAACCTTCCCTTGGTGGCTGTTTGCCTCAAGTTCTATTTGGCGAGCGCAGCCTTTTTCCGACAGGCTTTGTAACGCTGGAACTTCTTTAGGAAATAGCTGAAAGCAACCTGTAGACCCATCTAGACCAGCACAATACATGACCGGTTGTGAACAATATCGGGATTAGGAACGGGGGTCAAGGAACACCTATCGTTTGTCGTTGCGTGCGGAAATGTCCTGATAGAATTGGAGGGAACTCTAAATAGGTTTTCAGACACAAAACACACAAGAAAAAAACGCAGCCAAATCGCATTATTCCGGGGCATGCTTCTCGGCGGAAGAAGAGCGAACAGAAACCAGTTTTGGCTGTTGACCATTCTTGGAGTTTCCGGCAACCACCCATATTCTGATGAGTGGAGTCTTGACGAAACATCTTCTTTAATATAGCCTGGTTTATTTTTGCTTTAGCGTCACCAGTATTTGAATTTGTCCATCTTCGCAGTGCAGGATAGCTGGTACGATTCAGAGCCATTTCCAAACCTGAACTGAAATAGCAATAAACAAACAACGAAAGTTCGCCTTTTGACAGCATGATGCTATTCAGCTGGATCCTTTGAAATTCTACAGCAGCCATATCGATGAACTCACACGTCATATCAGGGAAATCTGGTTTTCATTGGATTATATAGGATGTAACCTATCGACTGTTTTTGAGGGGTCCAGACCAAGTTCTCCCGCAGAATAGAAAGTGAAACTACTGATGCTATGCAAACCGGAATGTTTCGATTTAATACGGACTTTCGAGGAAAGGTATGCTGCTGAAAACCGTTTATCATTCGGTATAAAATGTCGGGCATACATTGTGTTACATTAATGTCTTTGAAATCCGAAGAAGTGCGGACAGATTTGGGCAGAAGCACTTGATTACTCAGAGGTGACCATGGGTTAACTTCAAGC
This sequence comes from Capitulum mitella, assembly GCA_030062745.1. Lineage (NCBI taxonomy): Eukaryota > Metazoa > Arthropoda > Thecostraca > Pollicipedomorpha > Pollicipedidae > Capitulum > Capitulum mitella. The sequence continues at coordinate 16,194,148 of CP099839.1, read as the reverse complement.
CTCAGTCTTCTGGAAGAACTGATTGTTATAACAGGCGCAGAGTCGGTGCGACGGAGGCACAGATATGTGTCGACCCGACTCGTCACCCCTGCTCTTGAAAGGGCAGGGTACTGAAGTTTCCACCTCTGTCACTGCGCGCGTCGTGCCTGCCACTTTCCCCACGCTCAGAATGCAGGAGTGAAGGTTGAACCGCCGGCGGATAAAAAAACCTCGGCCGCCTTCTGCGCCGTGATTTCCGACAGTCGTCTGCCACCGGGGAATCCTCCACACTGCAGCGCGATGCCACTCTCCGTCAGCCGAGCGCCACCTCTCCTCTCTGCCTGAGAGAGTCGCCAATATAAACAGAAGAGGAAAGAAACGGCAGCGCAACGCCAAACCGCAGTCCTAGAAGGACTGATTGTTATGTTCGCACTCACGCTCCGCCAATAACTCGCGAAAAGCGTAAGGCGCGGGCTCGACAAAACCCACACGTTGAGAGTTCGCGGCGGCCCAGGATAAGAGCCTCGTAATGTTCCACCCGGGGCGCTTTGTGAGACTTACATTTCTTGAAATCGTAAACAATTTATGGGTGATATATGAGGCACATGGTGGTCTTATCAGCCACGCCCCTGCAGAGACACTGACAATGTAGCCGACGGCGGGGAAACTACATCCATAATGGAAGGAGGCCGCGACGCCATTGAAGTTTCTCGTGGACTCCCAGCAGCGAGAACGCCCTTTTCGCCGTTGAAAAGAGTCTTCTCTGACTCTTCCTTAGTCCCCGGGACAACTCCATCATCATTTGCGACTTTGTATTCATGCTGCACGGGCTCTCGCGCCAGCAATACCTGAGGAAATCGCCACCACGCTGTTATGGGAGCGCAAATAAGCATTTCTTAAAGTCCGGTCCCAACATCCGCAGCATCGCGCCACTGACAGCCATCGCTATCTCCTGAATCTCCTGGTCATCAGGGGTTTGAAATTCCCACGCTCATGCACCTGTGGGCATCGCAAATCCCTTGAAAATGGCATACCTTATAAAAAAAACTAATTGGTTTGACACACCCGTAAGCACACAGATAGTGATAACATTTTAATCTGCGGATCAATCTACTTGCAACGTTCTTTCAGGGCAGATAATGGTTTTGTCTGGGCCGTGTAAAATTCGACCAAATCACCTACTGTGGGACTGGCTTATCCCATGCACGAACTCGCTGGCTTACTTTGTGTGCATCACCATTGTCAGTGTTATCTTTTCCCGTTTCGCTGAAGTCTCTTAGTTCCAGTTATGTCTGTCTGGCTAATTGTAATCTATTAGACACAACAATATCCGCTTTTGTCAAATAACATGTTTCTAAGCGCTGAGATGTCCAACGTTATTCATCACATTTCAAATCAAAATAATGTGCTGAGAACTACATAAAGTAAAAACGATCATGATTGGCTTTTGGATAATATTGATTGTAAAGGCAATATTGGATAGCAATGGCACATATACTGGATAACATTGGTTATATTCAACGGTCTTGAAGGCGGCCTAGCGCCAAAACATTGAATAAAATATTTGTACAATTTTTTACCAGTGGATCCCAGTTTTTCCCGGCACGTAAAAGGTTGTTTGTGTTGATAATCATGCGTTCATGACAATTAATGATGGAAACAACGGGCAAAATTAGTACAAAAATTGCTGCGAACAAACACGTGAAAAATTGCATACAGCATGCGACAAATTGGCAGCATAGTTGATTTTCTAGTTAGGGGAGAAAACAAGATGCAACAACTTTTTTCTCAGCACCTCTATGGTTTCCAAGCCGAAAAGGAAATACATAAACTGAAATCAGTAGAAATTTGCGTCAGTATTCTCTAACATTGTTGTTTCTACCAACACCTTTTCTGTGGTGAAAGACCTCACCAAAAAACGTGATCTCCCAGCGGGCAAATGTTGATCACATTCCTTATCCTTGAGAGTCGGCCTGACTACGACGCCTCTCGGTCCAGCTAACAGACACTGTCAAGAACGCCGCAGCACCCCCACCCCCCCCCCTCTCCACTGGGGATGCACATCCGCACTGCCTACCTCGCGCATGCTATTTGCAGTACATCTCACGATTTCGTTTTGTCGCCGAGCGTAGCGACGGCCGCGGCTAGCGGAAGGTGGTTACCTAGTCCTGCCTTTGGACCGAGTATCGGGCCGTAAGCCCAGCTCGCCCGAGGCGTCTGGCGCCAGCTGAGAAGCGGAACCGTCTGTGACATCGTCATCCGGGAATTTCGGCCGGCTCATATGCACGGATGGGCCTGTGGTGCGACATTTTTGAACCCTCAGTATGTTTTCATTGCGGCGGGTGGGAAGTGCCGGCCACGTATTCCGAGGCGTTTAGTAAGTTACGGGTCGGGTGTGCGTGGAAAAGGTGTGCGGCTGGTGTGCGTCGAGTTCAGTGTGATCTCTGCCCCATTTTGGTTTCCCATCGTTGTTGTTTTTCTGATACCCGGACGGCCTCTTGGATTTAGAGCATTGCTGTACTTGGATCTTTATTTCGTTTTGTCTCAGTAAGCTCTAGTTGTTCAATGACGACAAAGTATAAGAAAAGAGACAAAAAATTATCGTGATGCAGTGCAGGCTTCGGAAGGCAAAAATACCACGGAAAGAAGTAGCACTCAGATTTTCGGCTCAGTGAATTCCTCATGTATATGTAGAATGATAAGAAAAAGGAAGGTGCGTCCATGTAACTGCTGACTCCGTAGAAGACTAGCGCGTTTTGAAAGTGTTTTAGTCGGTCTTCGCTGGGGGGTCGATAACTGCTGTTCAGTCAGAGCCCTCTAATTGACTTACTGTTGTGTGAGTAGGGCCAGGAAGATGTTTGTGTGCTAAGTTCTGGCGTGCAGTCTCTGATATGGGCAATCTGTCACATTCCGGTTTCGATGACGGAGATCGTGAATGTTCCAAAGTTTGCATCACCACCAGGGTGGCAGTTTCTCATATGGTCTCCCCGATGCATGTCCTGGGCCAAAAATGCCAAAAAATCCTAGTCATGGTGTCGGGCCAAGAGTGCGGAATGCTGTGGCGCGGGCGTGACATGCCACATCAATTTCAAAAGCTGGTGTGGCATGACACAACAGCTTTTAACGGTGAGCGCTTCGAAAAATTACACAGAAAAACAAATTACGGAACAATATCATCATAGAGCACTCCAGTCCACTGCCGTTCAGGATGTTTCTTTCTCAAAAGTCCAGTAAGGCCTGGAAAGACCTAGGCACCTTTCAAGCTACATTTGACTAGGGGTGTGTCTGCGTGTCACTCCTCGCCCAAAAACAGTGGTGTAAATGTACGATGGAGCCGAAAACAATCTTCCTTCATCGGTTCCCAAACAAATTTCAGTTTAATCAATACCCGTGTATTAAATACAATGTCATCTTTAAGCAAACAGTAAATAAAATCGATCTTACTTCCCCCAAAATATTTTCAGCATAGGAGCCGGCCTACAACATGCAGCATATGTATACCAACCTCATTGGGTGTTCCTAGCATCGGCGAAGAGGTGCCGAGAAGGTGAGCTTCTCAATAACTGACGTTTGGAGCAACGGTCACCGCGCCTGCACGCTGCACAATATGTAAAGGGTGTGGAATGTGCAACTCCTAGTTAGCTGCACCCGTCAGTGCTGGTTTACACAGTGCTGCGGTGTAAACCTAGCTATCTGGCGGAAAAACAAGTTCTTTCTAAGCCATTTTGGTTAACTTTGAAAATTAAGTGGTTTAAATTGGACGAAAAATAATGGTGGAAGGGGGGAACTGAATATATGATACTAACCGGGCTGTCCTTTGCCACACCAGCTTTTAAAACACTTCTCTGTATGTGTGGGGCGTCCCACAGCTGTTCGCAAAAGCCTAGGGCTCAAAAAACTATGAATGCTCCTTGCCTCCGTGATCTTTCTTTTTACCGCCTGCATTGTCTTTTCGTCTGTATCTTCTCGTCATCGATTGCCATTGACAAACTAGGAGCTGTTTGGTAAAAGCAGAACAATCAACCATGTCTTATTATTTGTCCTTTAGCTCAGTTCTAACGTGATGAAGTGGGTTGCGTTGGAATCAGCGTTCATGCAAAGCTAAGTTTACTGCCGGACCATGAACCTCCACCTAAAGGTTCTGGAATATGGGGTAATTTTGGCGCAGAACCACGTGTCGTCGGGGAACCTTAATCTTGCTGTGCAACTCCACGTGAAGGCCGTCCGGTGACCGGCTTACCCTTCCAATCTAGGGTCAAACACAGGTACCCGCTCAGGGACACGAGTCCAGATTCTGTCGCCCTGCTTTGGCTTATGCACCTGGCTTCGGCGGGGGAAATTTTCCGTTTGGACAGGAAATATAGTCTTTGGAAGTGCACATGGTTCTGGCTGAGTTTTCAGGCTGCTGAACAACAACAAAAGGACGTGCATCCCTGGGACATTTCCTATCAGAACACCATCCAAAAGAAGTGGGGCTATCACTGCTCGGCATCGAACAAGCCAGGCTCAAACACTGCTGCATATGCACTGGACTCTGTCCAGCGCAGTACCACACACATCATACACGATAGAACATGCGCACTTTCTGGTATACTGCTCATAATACAAATAATACCGACGCCCTCGTCTTGCAAGCATACACAGCGAAAAGAAACACCCGTCGACCTCCCAGTGGCACTTCGCGACCAGCATCCCGGACTCATTCAGATTGTTTCTAATTTCCTCGAGGATGTGGGACTAGTTTCGCTTATTTGGCCCAAGAAAATATACAAACATGCTGCGGATCGTAACACGAAACACAGTACATAAAAACTAAATGACTTTTAGCTCAGTATGTCATGTGCTTGATATTTTTCTGTCCTTTTGCAGTTTTTGTTTTACAGTTGTAAGCAGGTAATTGGAAGCTGTGATCTCACACGAAAGCCAAGAGAAATAGATCTATCGACCATGTACCCATGTCTGCATTAACATAATTACTCCTTCAGCATTACCGAGGTAAGCATTCAGACTTTGAATATAACTTTGAAGTTTTTTCGCGCATTTTAGCACAATAAGAGTTTGTTAGAAGTTGATTCAAAGGCCTAAAACACTACATTTTCTCCAAACGAGAAGCTGCCAGCAGTGATACGTGTGCCCGCTTTCGACATTTCTTTTCATTTTTCTTACGGGTCAAGTCAAAAGTCCTTCGAGCTCAGTGTCGATACTGCTCTTGTTATTTCCTTTCGCGTAGATCAGTGAAGCCAGAGAACCGTCTTTTCCAAACAATGCATAAGGACAGGATGTGATTCCAGTCGACCACTGCTGCGGTAATGATATTGACCTGAACTGATTTTATTCACCTCAAATACGTCATGTTGTTATGTATTGCGTGTTGTGTATTTGTCTCGTATTTCCTTTCACTCTTTCAGGCATCCTTCAGATAATAGCGCACAGAATGCCTAGAAATTTTTCTACTCTCTTTGGACATCCTCTTTTGGCTTGCTCTTCTGTTTTGATAGCAGGCAGTAACTCTTGTTTTGACGCCAGTGAAGGAAGTGTAATCTACCATTAAACATGATACCATAATGATTTAGAAACATTAGATGAATGTTGCACGTAGCCGCACTGAGCACGGAGCATGTTTTTGGCAGTATAGCATGTTAAGAGTTTGATGCGGCTGCTCAAGACTCTGGTAAGTTTAACGACATTCGAGTAAGCTGGTGTCGAGTAAGCCATGTCCACAAACACATGGCACGCCGTCGGCATCGTCTTCTTCGAAATCTTCAGCATGACGGCTCGTGCATGCACCTTACGTAAGACGGTGTTGCCTGAATCAGTGGGGTAAGAGGGTGAAATTTTGCATAGCTGCAGCACTGTAGCAAGTTACTTCCGGGATATAAGGTACACTGAATGTCTGACATTTAGCTCAGAGGCCATCTGTGGCCGTTTTAATTCCGTGAAATAAAATTAGCTCATTCGATTGAAACGAATGGCAGGAAGTTACCTTTAATGGGACATATGAAACCCCAGACGTACCAAGCAACAGGGTGGCCCAAATGCCGGCAGTTTGTCCTGTTCTTCTGCGTGTAATGAACTGGCTGGCTGTTTTCCGTCAGCAGCCTCCATGCTGTTTGGAAAGATTGATATCGCCATCGTCATCGGATTCCTTCTCTCGACATATGCACTGGGATTTCGGTTTTCTCAAGTAAATAGCATCTGTTCCATGAGGAGCGCTGGAATGCAAACCAAATCGAGCGAGCACTCTTAAGTGTATGGAATAATAGTGAACAAAGAACGAGCTCAAGTCTGATAAAATACTAAACATCAAAAGGAACAGATGGCTAATAGTTTCTATGTGGATAGCATAGAATGAAACCATATGGCAGATAGCAATGCAGTAGAAAAACACCCCGACCAGCCGTAGGCAGATCACATTACAGTAGGAAAACACTCCGACCAGCCGGAGGCAGATGGCAATACCATAGGAAAACACTCCGACCAGCCGGAGGCAGATGGCAATACCATAGGAAAACACCCCGACCAGCCGGCGGCAGATAGAAATACCATAGAAAAACACCCCGACCAGCCGGAGGCAGATAGCAATACTATAGGAAAACACCCCAACCAGCCGAAGGCAGACAGCAACACAGTAGGACAAGAACCCAACCAGCGACGCAGAGGCCGGACAACGCCAGCTCTTCGTCTGTGAACGTCAGGGGAGGCGGTGCTCGCGCCACTGGACGCCCGGCGGGAGGGTCCAGTAGGCGGGCCCAGCTGCCGACGCTGCCGCCGGCCAGTCTCGTCCGCCGCCGGCGCCGATTAAACACCAGATAGGAAATTGGGAGGCTGATGACGACATCCTAACGGCCTCCATTTGTCAATGACGGCATCCTCTTTGGGCCCATCTTAGTATCATTCGCGCGGCCGGTATTCCACAAACGAGGCCATCCACCATTTGGGGTTTCGTTTTAGGACTCAATATTTTATACTTAGTCGGCTATTTATTGCAATAAGGAAGTATTGTCCTTGTTTTTTTGGGTTACTTTTATGTACTTGACCTATAAATGTGTTTTTACTGCTGTTGCGTCGACGACCAGAGTAGACCATAGTATAAATTTTGTCCATATTAGGTTATGAAAACAAAATAAAACGAGTTTACGTGTCACGGAGAATCCAGTGTTTTGTAGCGAGGTAAACAGCTCCCCCAGGAGAATAATATTCACGCATGCAACATAACCCAGTGCGTCAGAAGGCGAGAAACATCTCATTGGGTCTGAAGTAGGTTATGCGTCCTGCATCCACAACACGCTGGTTAGAGCGAAACAGTTTCGAGCTGACAGCAGATGAGATGTTCCTGCCTGTGTTTTGAAACTCTTCATACTTCATGATATTCAAACATCGATACGTATTATGTTTCCCGACCTGGTTGTTAATGACTCGATTCACATTTTATGGATTCTGAAAGGTGCATGAAAAAATAAATGGCAGATCTCGGTCTGGTTAAACCAGGCCAAGCAACTCCGTTACAGACCCGGAAGCCGACTGTTTAACGACTTGATAGCTAGGATTCGCCAACTGCATCTTAACACATTATCCAGTATCACATTAATTGTATCTTAACACATTATCCAGTCCGAGTGTCACGAAGTGTTCGGGCCGATTTCGACCGGTGTCCGGGCTGAGCGCTGGCTGCCGGGGACGCTCACTCCGACCCGGAGCCGGAACCGGAGGCGGCGACGGAGGGCTGCCGGGGTCCCTGCCCGGTCCGTGGCCGGCCTCGGATGGCGTGGCCCGGCACAGGACGCCGCCCGCGCTTCTGGAGAGGCCGCTCCCGCCTGCGGGCCCACCGCCGACCGGACCGCTCCAATCAACGGAAAACTTCGCCTGCGCCAGGTCCCGCGGGATTCGGCAGTTCCGGCAAACGGTGGCGAAACTGCCATCATCTGACGCTCGGAACTTTGAGTTAATGAAATCAATGCGGCGGGGCATATGCAGCAGGCTCAGCTTCAACTGGCTGGCTATTTTGAGGAACGGTTTGAACTCCTTGTCAATGATAGATTCCGGGATATTGCGAGATTATGCCGCATCCGCCACCACATTCAGAAACCTTCTCAGTTTTATGGTGCGAAAGGCTATCCGATTTCGTTGCCTTGTTACATATGACTCTCCCATTTGCAGGGGATAAAAGTTTTATAGTCAACATATCAAGTTCTTATTGCGGTGATAATGTTGTTTTCAGACACCAAAGGTTTCGCCGGCTCCGAAAAGTTCTTCAGAAGCTATAACAGATTTCACTGATTAAACACATGTCCAGAATCTAGCTGTATGGCTGTGGACTGCTGTCTCCAACTCAACCGAATCATTCCGTGTGTTTCGCGATACAATGCAAATGGCAAAAACTACCATTTGAAAATGCCTTTGGTGAAATGGCTAATGACATCCTGTGATGGGAAACGATTTTGCAGCAAAACGCAGGTTGACTAATGTTTACGACCAATGCCATAGGCTCAGTGATTTTTAGTCCAACTAACGGCAAAAGTTAAAATGCAGCAGCCGGCCCGACCCCGTCCCGCCGTAGCACTGTAAACAGGCCAATAACTTTGCAACCGCGTAAGATTAAACCTTGATGTTTTCAACAGATCTTTGCTCATTTATTTCATGTGTTGCATCTTTATTCAACATACGTTGGTTTATGCGCTTTGTCGCCAATATAACTCTCCCGGATGCAATGTGTTTGCTCTTCATTGTTTTTGCAGCGATGTCTTGACGCGCTCATTAATGACAACCAACCATGCCATGGGAACGGCTGACGTTCAAGTTTGCAATCCACGGCATGCAAAATCATGAAATGAACTGACAGGCGTCTGTTTGGATGCAAAATATGGCAAAAGAAAACATCTGCGCTAGACTACTGAAAAACGCACTTTCAAATTTGAAGAAAAACGCCGAGAAACCGAGGCCAGGATTGTTGCTTGGGAGGGGTCGTGGTCGCGCACGTCCATATCCATTTCTTTCTTTCTCCACATGGAAATCACCCAAGGCCAAAATAAACGGTACATTGGGGAGATGCTAAGAAAGCCACCACCCCTTTTTTGAATCCTATGTGTGCGCCCGCCATGTATCGTTAGCGGCTGTGCAGCCCATCGCCAAAGCATAAAACTCGAGCCATTTGTCACGAAACGGTGCTGTTCCAAGTCAGACATCCATCAGCGAGTTAGTGTGCGAAAATTTCTGCGCATCGGCGCTTACGCACAAACGCAGGACGACCGTTAGTCAGTTTTAAAATGCAGACCAAAACGCCTTGCCATTTTGCAGATTCCGCAAATCCACAACTCTTTGAGCAGAAAAAAGCCCAGATATGTCAGTTTTTCTCCCGACAGCATGTACTTTCTTCCGATTGTTTCCATTTTGGTATCCGTTTGTCAAACTAGATGTGCCATTTGTACACTTATCAACCAACCAGAGCTTCAACGTCTCGTCAGGTCGAATAAATACAAACTTTTTTCATGACTGGCTACCTTTGTGTATAATCGACAGTTCAATTCCTGCTGAGACAACAAAGAGTAAACGAAATTCATAGAGCAGTTGGGTGTGCAGTACAGTATACACTGGGTATGCATTGGGTATGCAAAGCAATACGCGTGCAGAAGATGGTACAGCAGAATTATTTCAAATCTCTCCACAGCTCTCACGGTAGACCTTTGGTTGGACCTTTGGGGATTTCATCAAAAATGGATTGGTCTTGGCGCAAACCGACTTGAAAAATTACAACGTTTGGAAACCAAGAATCTCACAAATTTTCGCACATTTATATCAGCACAGGCGGTCAAACAACATAGCAGGGGTATTGATGCAATGAAAACGTTCCAGTGCAGCTCTAACATGTGAAACTAGAGGCTCAGGAATTTTTTATTTAGCCAAATTTAAGCGCTCTTTCATCCAAATGGAGTAGTCACCACACTTCCCCCAACTCGTGAGAACGAGAAAATAGTGTAAACGTCCCACACGCTAAAGGCAACTGAAAACAGTTTGCTGTTATCATTAAACGTACGACAAGGCTGAAGGCAGCCGTGAAGTGATTCTGAGCAACGGTCGGGGACTTTGCCGCCCAGTTTGACTTTCGTGACACCCTGCTTCCCGGCCGAAATGTGTGAGATGGCACCATGCCCTGAGGGCACCTGGCCGCGCGGCACAGCAGACAGCTCTGAACGAAAATCAATGCTCGGGTCGGCGGCCGTCTCAGCACGAGGTCAGGTTTGCAGTAAGCTGGCTTCTGCCCCGGGGCAGGACCTGACAGGTCAACTGGGGTTAGCATCACGCCACACCACCGCCAAACCCCATCACGCCTTGGCTTACTTCCGCAGCCGCTCTGTGATTTTAATTTCGAAACAACCCAAGTGGATTGCCAGAAGAAATAAATATGAATATAGCAAATACGCATATAGCAATACGTAATGCAGTGGAAACTTGGAAAATGGGACACAGAACAGAAAATCTAGAAAAGCGAGTCATGTAACGTTTAGCTGGGACCGATTTGCGCATGATTATCCATGACAGACCGCCTAAACTCAGACACTGCGTCACTGGTAGATTTCATGCTGATCGTTGGTATTCGTTCTGAATTCTTCATGGATCTTAACTGAACCCATTAGGAAAATTGATGTTGAGTCTGTATTATTCGGTCGAGGGGAGGTGATCGATTTCTTACAATCTAATGTTCTAAAAATAATCCAAGAAAACAAATGTTGGCTGCAGGCGGCCACAGATCCGAAATTCAAAACCATATTTCTTCTCAAGGTCCCCTCCCCTCTCCTCTCTCTCTCTCTCTCTCTCTCTCTAACATTTTTCTGTCTTGAAGAGAAGGTTTCACCTCGGTCCATTTTTCCAAAATAATTTTAGGTGTGCGAAGAACATCGCTGACCACGTTTTCAAAACCCAGTTCCTTAAGAAATGTCTAGAACCACTAGACCTAAATAAAACAAACTGGCCACATACTTCAGATGTCTTCTGGGAAACCCATGCTTACCTACTTCAAATATTATAATATTGCTGGTAATGACGCAATGGGAGTTGCTTATACTAGTAGCGAGTTTGATATCAGCCCAATTTTTCATGAATTAAAAACACTTGCTGTTATGGAGGATATAACTTAGGCATGGGATGTCGGCGAGCACCAAGTTTAGTCGTGTTTGTTACCAGTTACCGGCTATTGCAACGATTATCGCTGTATTACTGTAAGCGCGGTCTTCTTTATAACAGATAGACTTCTATATAGTCTTCTCATATACAGCTCTATTTCAGTCGTTTCCAGAACACATTACGCCCGCGCCGCCCGAACCCTGTTTCCCGACCTCCCCTTCCCGGCGACTCGGCGGCCCGACCTCGACTCCTCATCACGTGGTATCAGTCTCGACCAATCCGGACCGCACATGTCCGGATTGGCACCACGCCGGTCAGGGTGACCCGACAGTCACCGACACCCGCTGAGCGCCGGCACGGACCGGCCCGGCGCCACCCAGGGCGGCCGACCCCGCATTCAGAATTTGCGCAGCCCCCCAACATTATCGCTACGAACATCATTTATTTGCCATAAATCGTTGGGATCGTAGGTGCCCCAAATAGACCGTGTGGAATCGCTTCGAAACCCGTAACCATGGTATTAAGACGCAATATTTATATGGAATCCAAGTCAGCTTCCAGGAGCAATAAACTGGTTGCTCAATTCAGAACACATAAAGGTGGAAATCCGCTATACCGCTTTTATATTGCAAAGCATTGTGCATTGCACGCGGATATATTCATCAGTGTCGGTTTTTAAATCTTATGCAGCATGGCCAAACGCTGTTGTATCTGATGGGTGAAACGAATGAAGCGAATCGGGTTGTAACATCTATGAATGTAGTCTGTCCACATTCCACTACATCTAAAACTTCAAACTCTGTGCAATATACCCATGGACATCTAAGCGTTGCGCTTGCGCAGAATCGTGTTTATGAGTGCATGGTTTTTAATCAGTTCATGCCGAGCGGAAAATTGTCCAAAGTTTTCGGAATGTCGCACTGGGCTGGAACCTCTCAAGACATCCAGTTTACTCATATTCCCGGCAAAGGGGGCTGAATCCGTCCTTTCGGATTTTTTTTTTTTTTTTGCTTGACAATTCCAGGTTTTTTAAGCAGTTTCACGAAACTTGGTGACGTTCCCTAAATATTCCTTCTATATACTGTGACAAAATTTCGAAATTCTATTTTGCTCAGGGGTGGAGCCAAACAACATTTTTGGGAGGCATCTCAGGACATTTTTGGCCCTGCTGAGGGTAAAAGGTAAATGTCTGCCAAAAACAGCGTTTTTAAGATAGAACTTAAAACTTTATATGGATGTACAGCAAAATATCTGGGAGACCTACAAATGCAATTTTGTTCATCTGAGGTCACTTTACAAGGTCGGATTAAGGTCGAAAGTCAAAATTTGGTTTTACAGCAATAATTCCGACGTTATTTTTCCAAATATCAAACCCGGAATATATTTGACCTAGAAGGACGCCCTCCACTTGTGTATCAAGTTTAGCTTGATACCAGGCAGAGTCACGGAGTTATGACCTAAATGGCAGTTCGCGTGCCCTATACCACAACAGCCGTAAAATGAATTTTTTGAAACTGAGTGGATTCAAATTATCGAAAACATTTCCAGACAATATTAAATGCACACAAGATCATCCCAAGTGACTCCAAGGTCACTGGAAGTCATTTAAGGCCAAAGGTCACAAGTTGATCTGAAGAACATGTGACCATGACAGTTCCCCCTTTTCATGTCCCTGGCACCGACTATGCTAATATTGTACAAACATTGTAATACGATATATACCTCTTAAGCATAACATGACTAGCAGAAACCAAAAAAGTGCTTTTATCCTTTTTGTTCATTCAGTTGCTGAAAAACTAATTTCCTATTTTTTAAACACTGTGAACGCCTACGAATTTTCCCAAAATTCTAAATTGCGTACCAATGGTAAAAGTCCCATTTATAATCTGTCAAGTTATGCCAGTTTCATCGAAATCAACGAAGTTAAAAAAAAAAGTCAAAAAATACTCCCATTTTGGCATTTTTGTTCCCTGTATGCATCCCTTTCAAAATTTGGAGAACCTCTTTCTTTAAAAGTGTAGTTTACGTCATGGCAAATCGATTGCCGTTTGTTGCAATGAAATCGGATGTCTAGTTCTCGAGATCTCAGGGGGGGGGGCCAATTTGACCCCCTGCCGGAAATCGGCCATACCGTCTAGCCCTCCGGGAACAAAATCCCGCTGGAGATGGACGCTGCCTGGCGGTCCGGCGCGGGCTGGCGCATCTCGGAATTCGGGACTGACCTTGACCTGGGGTCCGCAAACGGACGTCAGCGAGTCGGCCGACTGCATGGACGGGTGCTGCTGGCGGTGCTGGCTGCTGATGCGGTTGGCGCTGGTGGCGCTGATGGCGCGGAACGTGGACACGGACAGTTTCATCGCCGACGGCTCGGCGGCGAGTGCGGCGCCCCGCGACCCCGACGCGCCGCGGCGCCGCGCGCGCCCCCCAAATCAATCAGCGCCGCTGATGGCCTCTCAGGAGCAGGCCGGCCGGCCAAGTGGCGCTGACGGCGGCCGGCTGCAGCTGCAGCGGTCACCGGCGCGGCCGCCTCAGCCCGGCTGCGGCGCCTCCACCTGGCGGCGGCCCGCCGACCCGCCGCACACTCCGGACGGGGGCCGGCGCGAGACCGAACCGGCCTCAGCTGGACTGGGCTCAGGGTCGGCCCACAGCCCTCGCCCCGGGGCCGCAAACCCGGCACGACCGTCGCACTGCGCCACACTGTTGCGCCCCCACTGCACCGTCTGCTTCTCAGGCAGGTCTTACGTGCGTGTCCGGTCTTGCGGCAGTTGGCGGAATCGGTACTGCGTGAGTCGGGGCAGTGCGCTAGTCGCCGTCGACTGAGAGATAACGCTAGGATGATGCCAGTAACCGTTAGATGAACCATAGATTGTTCGAACGTTTGTGTTTGCGACCACGTATGCAGCAGCCTACAAGGGCAAGCAGGGCGGCGATCCTACTGTATCGGGGACAGTCCTACCAGTTCAGATAACTTGAAACATTAGTCGGTGTTGTATGGAAAGGAACTGGCCAGAATTGACTCTGGCCCTACCAGCTTTAAAGGCGATCTTATGCCATTTTCCGACAAAATGTTTACATTCACTGGAATTGGTTTCAAGAGAATCATTAATCCAACTGCACTACCGTGGTCGGTAGATCACTTGGCAGAGTGCTGGTCTCCCCATCCTGGCGAGACGGTTTTGGGTCGCCTCGGCACTCAGTATTTGGTCCGCGGGTCAGCTGGCAACTGGCCACATATGAGTGTCCTGGCTACCACACGGTCATGTCCTATGGCAGCACGTTGAACTTTCTCTACATGATCAACCGCAACGTCGAATGGCTCGATCAGGACTAGGAGGTCGGGGTTCACTTACTTATACTAATACTTACTTATACCAAGTTACTCATACTTAGCACGAGGTCTGACCAACAACATCACCCAAGCAACCTATGGGGTCATGTTTATTTTAAAAAGGTTTTCATCGCCCGTCACGCAAAGAAGGGAGGAACGATGGGGCAGCCACTCCTTCGCGGAACGCTGTTTATGTCGTCCTTCGGGAGGCCAGAAAAGGGCTTTCATCGCACCAGCATTGGGCCATTTTGCATACCACAACATGTTATTCGGAAAGGGAGCCTTTGTAAACCACTGTCTCTTACTGTGCAAAATCATGGCCGCAACCTTGACTCATCAGCCTATAGCAATAGCCCTTTGGGCATGGAGAAAATAAAAACTGGGAACTTGGTGGTTGTTGGCCTGTGTGCTGTATAGTGTGACCTGCAGCTCTTAGAAGAGCCAGAAAAGCAGCATACGTTCCGGCCATGGACCCTCTTCAGTGCCTCTTCAGGGAATCACTGAAGAAGGAGCACTGAAGAAGCACTGAAGAGGGCCCATGGTCGAAACGTCTGCTGACTCCCCGTCTCTTCTAAGAGCCTCAAGCCGCACTGTACTGCATGCGCGCCAACAACCACCAAGAAGACCTTCAAGAACGCTGTACGCAGTCATCCAGCGGGCTGTCCGAAAACTCAAGTGGTAACTTGGTTCCGGTAAATGGTATGTCATTATTTGATCGTAGATTCCCGGACTCTCAAAATTAAAGTGCGCTCAACCACCATACGTACCCTCATCACGTTTTGAAGGGAAAAACAAAGCTGTTTGCAGAAAAGAAGAATGCCAAACAATTACAGGGCTAAAAGTCTAAGAGCATTTGATTCATTGCCAGTACTCGTACTATTTAATTTTGGAACATTGGAAGGACGACTGCAACCATTTCAAGAGATCAAAGATCGCACACAGCCGTAATTGGGGGTTTGAACAATATTAGACAGAGTGAGCGAGCACAGCAAGCGAATGCTGGTATGCAGTCGACGAAACCCGACTTGAATGCTTGTTTGATTGATTGATGGAATGGGTATGGTTCACAGATATATCTTGATGCCTTTGTTTTCTTGACCAGAAATATCGATATCCAGAGAAATGTTTCAAGATGTCCAGTGCTTAGGCTAGGTTTAAACTGGCAATATTGTCTCAAAAATATTAAAAAGAACACATTTACCTGGAATTATTAATCGAAAGCATATCTTAACCTGTGGAAATTCCTTAGCAAACCTCCTCACAGTAAACTGGAAACTATGCACATCTCAATCTGAATATCTCTGTTGCACTCCGGGCTGCGTCGCTGCGATTCAGTTGCACAGGATCGCAGTTGTGGTAAACACGTCTATAGAACACTGGCAATTCGAGGTTGCGCCGCGGTTAACGGTTCTCGCTTTGTCATTACGTTGTCGGGGTGTTCGAGGGGCGTTAATACAGTAAAGACTGATGTTCCAAACATTCCGATGCCAGACACGCCGCATGCGGCGAGTCGCCTACCTCCAAATTCTCACTAGCCGGCTTCTGCCTTAACCCTATTCCCGGAGGGCTAGACGGTATGGTCGATTCCCGGCAGGGGGGCGGATTCGGTCCCCCCTGAGATCTCGAGAACTACTCGTCCGATTTAATCGCAACAAACGGCAATCGATTTGCTCAGACGTCAACTACATTTTTATAAAAAGAAATTTTCAAAATTTTGAAATTTTTGGATACAGGGGGGCAAAAATGTCAAAATGGGGGTACTTTTGGACTTCTTATAACTCCGTTGTTTATCGACCGATTTCGATGAAACTGGCATGAATCGAGGGCTTATGGATAGGGCTTTTACCATGGGTACGCAAATCTGACATTTTCAGGAAATTCATGGGCGTTCACAGGGTTTCAAAAATAGGAGGACTAGTTTTCTAACAAATGAATGAAGAAAAGAGGCAAACACCCTTTTTTGGCTTCTGCTAGTCATGTTATACTAAAGAAGTACAAATCGCATTACAATGTTTGTATAATGTTAGCATAGGCGGTGCCAGGGACATGAAAAAGGGGGAACTGTCATGGTCACACGTTTCTCAGATCAACTTGTGACCTTTGACCTTAAATGACCTCCAGTGACCTTGGAGTCACATGGAATGATCTCGTGTTGGTTCCTGAGACCGCCAAAGAGGTCGGAGGGTTCCTGCGATGCAAAGACGACAAGAGGTCCTCAGAGACAATAGGGGGATCCTGGACGGCCAGAGTGTGCTAAGCGGGCTCCTGGCACGGGAAAGGTCCCCTGGCCTTTTCTGTGGGCCAGTAAAGCCCCTGAAGCGCCATCAAAGGCCCCTGCTACGGCTAGAGGGGCCTTAAGACTGCCAGATATACCCCATGTAATAGAGAAAGACCCATGATACAGCCATGGAGACAGCCGGAGAAGTACATAGGGTCAATGACGCAGCGCAGGGGCCCTGAAATCGCCAGAAAGTCTTTTGTAACTGCCAAAGGCCCCTGAGACCGCAAACATGTCACTCAGAGACGACAAGAGGGGCACCTAAGACAACAGCGGGTTTCCTGAGACTGTTAGAAGAGGTCTTTGAGATTGCTAATTAGCAGTCTCAGCTAATTAGCAGTAACAGGAGACGTCTAGAGTGGCCTTTAGTTACTACTTAGCTAGCTACTTAGTCCTTACACTACTTAACCTTGAGGCGTGCAGTCCGCTGCTGAAACGGCCACTTATAGAGGGCCCTTGTTACTGCCTGAGGGGCTCCGTAGACGGCAAAAATTCCCCAGGGACAACGGGAAGGAACCCATGATGGCTTAAATGTCCCTGAAACTGCCAGATGAGCCCATGAAACTGCTCGAGGTGTCCCTGAAACCGCCAAAGGAGCATCTGAGACGTCCCTAGGGACACGTGAAAATGTAAAAGGAGCCTAAGACCACCAGGGGCCCTAACACGGTAGAAGACTCGAGACCGTGAGAAGTGCCCCTGTAAATGCAAGAGGAAACCTAACCTAATCTAGCAAAAATGTCTCCGGAAACTACGAGGGGGCAGAAGGACTCCAAGACCAAATACAGACACAACATTCGTAACAGAGGGAGGACGCAGCCGCCTAAATTCTCGCCGTTGTCTTTTTTTTTTTTGTATTTTTTTATATTTCTGTCACTCTGTAAGGGGCGCAAAACGCAACATTTTCCCAAATAAGGTGGCGCGCTTGAGTTTTTCAGTGACTTTGTGTGGTAAACGAAGCAAAATACATCAAATACTTCCTGAACCCGAACATATCAACGTTTGTTTTGATATCTAACGGGCTAAAAATGGGGGGCTGGCCGGGAGGGGGCCCCGCTTTGACCAATCGCCGCCCTGGCGAAACCCTGGATACGCCCCTGAAGAGAACATCACAGATTTATGACAGTGCCATTCTACACAATCTAGGGCCTGTTGTATATTTTGGCCCTTAACCCTATTCCCGGAGGGCTAGACGGTATGGTCGATTCCCGGCAGGGGGGGGGACGGATTCGGTCCACCCTGAGATCTCGAGAACTACACATCCGATTTCATTGCAACGAACGCCAATCTGTTGGTCATGACGTGAACTACATTTTTATTGAAAGAAATTTTGAACATTTTGAAAAGTATGGATACAGGGGGGCAAAAATGTCAAAATGGGGGTATTTTTGGACTTCTTATAACTCCGTTGTTTATCGACCGATTTTGATGAAACTGGCATGAATCGAGAGATTATGGATAGGACTTTTACCATTGGTACACACATCGGAAATTTTGAGAAAATTCATGGGCGTTCGCAGGGTTTCAAAAATAGGAGGACTAGTTTTTTAACAACTGAGTGGAAAAAGAAGGCAAAAACACTTTTTTTGGCTTTTGCTAGCCATGTTATACTAAAGAAGTACAAATCGCATTGCAATGTTTGTATAATGTTAGCATAGGCGGTGCCAGGGACATGAAAAAGGGGGAACTGTCATGGTCACACGTTCTTCAGACCAACCTGTGACCTTTGACCTTAAATGACCTCCAGTGACCTTGGAGTCACATGGAATGATCTCTTGTACATTTAATATATCTGTAAACGTTTTCAATCATTTGAATTCACTCTATTTCAGAAATGTTATGTAATGTCTACTGCGATATAGGGTACGCGCACTGATATTTTAGGTCATAGCTACGTGACCCAACTTGATATCAATCTGAAACTTGGTACACAAGTAGAAGACACCCTTCTATGTCATATATATTCCGGGTTTGGCATTTGAAAGAACGGCGCCGAAACTATTGCAAAAAAAAAAAAATTTTGACTTTTGACCTTGACCTGACCTTGTAAAGTGACCTCAGATAAACAGAATTGCATCTGCACATTGCCCAACTATTTAGCTATACATCCATCTAAAGTTTTAAGTTCTATCTTTAAAATTCTGTTTTTGGCAGACATTTTCCTTTTACCCTCAACATGGCCAAAAATGGCATGAGGTGCCCCCAAAAACGTTACCTGGCTCCGCCCCTGAGCAAAATAGAACTTTGAAATTTTGTCACGGCACGTAGAAAGAATAGCTAGGAAAATTCACCAAGTTTCGTGAAGCTGCGTTAAAAAGCCTGGAATTTGCAAGCAAAAAATCCGAGGGGGGCGCATTCAGCCCCCCTGGCGGGAATTGGGTTAACGTGCGCAAGGGAAGGGGATTTTGCGCTAACGCGCACTAGAAGGAAACACTTTCGTACCCTCTCCGATCTCGGAAACAAGAAGAGCTAGAGACACAATGTTTTAAGACTAGGTAAGGTCATACAGCGTTACATTTTGTGCAGTTTGCATGACCCCAGGTCAATATCTTCCTCGTCAAATGGGGTCAAAAGTCAAGTTTGGACGCTTCCTCGGTCCGTGCAAACCATTCCATACGGCTTTCCGAGTGAAATGGTACAAGGGCTAGTGTTACAACTCTAAAACGTGGAGTATGATATTATCCACCTATCGGACGTTTGAGTAAAGATTTCGGATCGAGATCATGTCAGGCCATTGAACTACGACGTCATTTTTTTCTTTGTTTTTTTGCGAGTCAGAGCGCGAGCAACATGGGATTTTAGTGTTGCTTCATTGTAAATAATAACGCTTGGCGCAACTTTTAGCGTATTTCCAGTGAAGACTGCCAACATCGGTACGTTTGCTCATTTCCAGGATTTGCTGACCTCCGCAAGATCAAAAGAAGTGCGGCGAGTTCATTGACCTTGGGCGGAGTTTCCGACAAAAATTCTATAATTCTGTATTGTGATCCAAATTTAAATAGTTGTATGCCAGAAAGCTCTTTCCTTATAAGTAACCCAACGACATAATTTGATTGTTGTAAAACGAAAAATTATATATATATATATATATATATATATATATATATATATATATATATACATACATATGCGCAAACATGTTTTTATTAGGTTCCTTGAATATATATTTCATACAAATCGCCATATTGCAAAGCAAACCTGAATCAGGGCACAAGGTGGTTGACCTTGATCTTTCGTGACTTTGACTTTGACTGACCCTGGCTTTGGTCTTGTAACATCCATCAGTTATCCCCCATGATGTCGGCTGATAATGTTAAAACGTTGATCTTGCGTAGAAGGCTGGTC
This sequence comes from Capitulum mitella, assembly GCA_030062745.1. Taxonomy (NCBI): domain Eukaryota; kingdom Metazoa; phylum Arthropoda; class Thecostraca; order Pollicipedomorpha; family Pollicipedidae; genus Capitulum; species Capitulum mitella. The sequence continues at coordinate 16,174,103 of CP099839.1, read as the reverse complement.
CTCTCGATTCCCATTTATATGTGACAAACGTCATTCCCGTTATCTTGCCTTGACTTCAAATGTTTCAAACTTCAAAAAATTTCCGGCCGATTTTCGATCTCTTTGCGTCGATCGACGAGTTACTAAACTGACGTAAATGTCACAAAGCAGCAGCGAGCAGTTCCGATTCGTTCCGAAGATTTGCAAGACAAACGGGGGGGGGGATAAAAGTACCCCCTTCCACTGTGGGTGTTAACACTGACCTCAGCACCTTTTCCACCTCTATGCCATGAGATAATTTTTTTAAATGCCGAATTTGCGCAGCAGCCTGTCACTAGGTAGCTTGGTTGGCATAGATCCAGTGCCTGTAGACGAAATTAAATTTACGGTAAGAGCAAACTGATCTGCATTTTAAAACACAGGTTAGTTCTAAATTCACTTTTTCGAACTACGTGAACAACCATATACCATGTACTACTGGACCTTTGGCACGTTGCTCACGACATCTGCTTTATCCCATGCATGCTCTAACTAGGACAACAATGTAACAATAAAGGTCACAGTGTATTAATAAATGCATACTAGTCAGGGCATGCATGGCATGAAGCGGACGTCGAGAACAAAAGATGGTCCGATAATGCATGACATGTCATTGAAACAGAATCAGTGAGCTTTTTGGAATAGCGAAATGTTTCAACATTTTTTTTTTGTCAGCCGTCACCCATGAGCTGACTCCGCATGACACACACAGCCAAGCTCACACTTCTTGCTGGCTGTGCTTTAGGAGCCAGCAGGCCATTGATTGGGTGGCTTGCGGTTGATGTGTCTTGGCGCGTGCTCGTGGTGATGACAAGTTTAACATACCAGTTATCTTATTTTCCGTGCAAATTAATTTTCATCTACAGACAATGGGTCTCTGCCAAGCAGACTACCCAATACGAGCCTATCGTATAGAACCAGCCGGCTGTTAACCTTGCTCCCAAATGGGGGAGGGCTTGGGAGGCCCCTCTGGATTTTTGCTCACCATTTCCTGGCTTTTTGAGGCAGCTCCACAGAATTAGGTCCCTTTTCCTGTCCATTCTTTCTACGTATTATGACCAATTTTCGTATTCTTATTCCCCCCAGGGGCGGAGCCAGGCCAAGTTCTTGAAATCTTTGCCATTTTTGGCACTGTTGAGGACAGAAGAAAAACGGCTGCCAAAAAAGCCTTAAAGACAGAACTAAAAACTCAAATGAATATTGACAAACAACTGTGCAAACACGTACACAGATATTTATGTTGGTGTGCTGTTCCTTCACAGGGTTAGGTCAGGGTTAAAAGTCAAAATTTGGTTTTATATTTAGAGGTCATAGGCCACTTTGCGTCAAAGATGGTAAGTTACCCTGTTAACATGCAACCATGATAGTTCCCGTTTCTCATGCTTTTGGTGCCCCTTATATCAACATTAAACAAACATCGTAATGCGATTTGTACTTCTAAGTATAAAGTTACAACCAAAAGCTAAAAAAAGATTTGAGATTTTTCTGTCATTAAAGTTTTCAAAACGGTGTTTTTTTCCATTTTCCAAATCGTGTAAATGCCCATGAATTTGATCAAAATTCTAAACGTGTGGGCCAAAGGAGACTCTCCCATCGATTAGCCCTCAATCACTAGCCCAGCCAAAAGAAAGGGTAAGGGGGCCGGGGGGTCGTCCCCCTCCTTTAGGACCGATTTTTTTGCAAAAACTATTGCATATCGTCTTCCCAAAGGTGGTTTTTGTGCGATTTCACGTCACACTGAGCCCGCTTCCCCCCCCCCACTCCTTAAGAAAATCTTGGCTGCGCTCCTGCCCTCAGTTCATACCAATTGCATCAGAATCGTTCCATGAACATCGGAGTTACCACGAATTTACAAAACAATCCGCCTTCTTCCGTCTCCTCCACGCTTTCACAAATGTTGGAATTTTCTTCCCCATTGGGGAAATCCTGCCTCAGCGCTGGGTGTAAAGGCCTGTGAACAGTCTGCTAACAGGAACTGCAAGATAACGAGACCTTCCCACAGTGTCATTTTCTATTGGATTTTGAGCGCCGCATCCTAATTACACCCTGTAGTCCACGTAATAGAACATACAGGTCATGCGTTGAACTTATATTTCTTCTCCAATTTTTCCTTTCAAGATTACATTCTTCTGAGCATGTGGTCTATGGCATGATTTGACCGAGACGTTCTAAAGGTCGTGTCGTACTCAGTACCCCTCAGTCAAGTGACTGTGGGGTGCCGATACCTCACGTACCCGACGGTGGCGCCGCCCATGTGCCGTACCATCTTTGTATTATTTGATCAAAATGGTGTTCCATAGAAAGAAATAACCGAGTGGTTCTTGCAAACAAACTTTGAAAACGCACCTACATCGATGACCTTGATCGACAAGAGTCTTGCACTATGCCAAAACGGCTTCTTGTAACGTCCAAAATTTCAACATCATCCAGTGGCGCATCCAGGATTTTCCTGAGGGGACGGGCCAGCTAAGGCTAAACGTACTCCCCTTCCACACACAAAAAGCTCCACGAGTTTCCACTGAGTGGGCGATAAAGTCAGTTCCACCGTGGCGTTCGTCATGACGGGCAGCTTACTGCATGCTAAGTTCAGAAGGCTGTGCGTCACATTTGGGGCCTTTGTCCAGAAAGCTGACCTCGTTACAGACGACGGACAAGGATGCCCGCTAAGGCCATGAGCCTGGTCTGCCGTCTCGAGCTGTAACGGAGCCGCCTCGCCTGTCGCCTGAGCGGGGAAAGGGAGGAGAGCCCATGTAGTCGGCAGCTTGAAGGAATAAAGCTGGAACCTTATGATCACGCCTTTTGCCACAAACGTGGCCGGAATGACTGGAATGAGTGGAGGAATGAAATTGCGAGAAGTCCGGATTTAGCCTCAACCAACTGTGGTTTCGTGTGCAGCTTGTGCTGCATTGAAAGCATGGTTCCGACCATCTGCAGAGCATTCAGTACTACAATGAAGCACGGTGTTTTACAAACTAGTGACAAACGAACCCATATGGGGTAATGTTATCAGCCATTTGTGTAAACAAAAGTGCCTCACTTCAGCTTGTTGTTATAGGGTTCATGGTACCCGAGACAATGGGCTCATCTTGGTATTTTTTTATTTAGCTCTGATCCTCGTTCACGCAACATCGTCATTCGATGCAAGCTGAGCCAATAATCTGGCGTGGGCTGACCCAACGTTACCGTGCATCAGAGTAGCGTGAACAAATCTGGGTAGTGCTATACTGATTTTGGTTGTAAGATGATCGATGAAAGGTTCCAGTGAAATATTTCCGTGGTCATTTGACATTGATTAAGTGGTTTAAACTACTCATGCACGTTGGTTCAGTTTGTACTTTTCAGCACACCCGCCTTGGGGTACATGTTTTTCTGAGAGCACAGCTACCGCTACCGTGTCATGTGGCCTTCATCGCCAACGGTCGCTGCACGCTTGTCAACAGGCAGTGACATCCAGACTCCAGATAACTGGTAAAAAGTGACAACCTACCCACTACTCCTAGGACAACATATGATCTGATCTCTTCACGTCTGACTGAGTGCAGGTCTTCATCAATGTATGGACTAAACCGTAAAAAAAACTCAAGCTCCGGTCATCATCAGAACGTTTCGTCTCGTACTGACGTTCTAACTTGGTTGATCAAAGTTAGCCATCAAGCTAACGCACTAGCTGTCTAGCGCACTCCCAAAATCAAGTCACGTCTTTAAACTACGTCTGATACTTCCTCACATTTTGGCAAAAAAAATGTTACGTTGCTCTGCCTACCCATCGCAACGCATATCGCGAAACGCGCCACCATTACACTGATAACGGCATCACGTCGCGACATGGTGAATGCTAACGGCTCCCTGAACGCAAACAGCTGAGTACTCTTCAAAAACCAACTCAGGACTAGCGAAAAATTATAATTCCATAGTCGGCCAGAGTCGGCCATAGTACCGACTTTGCGTTTCGTAGTTTGTGAAGCCGGTAATGGCATGGTTTTCCACGGGCAAAAAAGGCAACGCTTGGTTAGTTTCACCTTATTATCAGCAGGTACGTAGCCAGGATTTTCCTCGGGGGGAGGGCAAATGTCAGATTTCGTCACATGTCACTGGCATATGACAAAAACTGTAGGAAAAAGGAGCAGTTTTATGTAATTTACCTTCATACTTAACGCACAAGAAAACATACAATGTTTGCTTTTGCAACATATACATCATCACCATTCCGTATTACTCCAAAATCGCTGTATATCTAGTGTATACCATTTGGCTGAGGGAGCCATGATCCCCATGGCCTCCCCTGGCTACGTCTCTGAGTATGAAATGTTTTTTTGTAGTTTCAGGTTAGTTTTGCCTTACCTCGTTAAATGTTTCTTCCTTTTCACACTATCACTGCCCCTGAAGTCTGTTTCATATTTTAGGATATGTACGGGTTTCTGTTAATGAATCCTTTCATGGTTGGACCAGTTCATTTCAAAACCCAAGTTTGACATCATTTTCATCCTTTTCAGGTCGTGTGGATGGGAGGAACGATGGCCGGCGTCCCACGGGAAACACGCTTTCATTCTAGTGCGTTTTGGCGTCCCAATTCCAAAGTCAATGTAGTTGTTTTTTCGATGCCTTTAAGAGGATCGCGTCAGAGTAATTCGTCTCGCGGTTGATTTTGTTTGTTACAGGAAGCATTGGAACGAAGAAAATCGTATTTGTGAACTCGAAATACAATGCATTGCTTTAATCCTCAGGCTTCAAATGGATTTGAGTAGCAAAAATTGTACCAGAACAAAATGAAGTTTTTCGAATATTCGTTTGTATTTTTGTATGGCAGTTTTTTCTGAGACGCCAATGAAATCTTCCCATTTCAGTTTGGGCCTCACGCCGTTGACCGGGACTAAGTTAACTCGCCTGACTTTGCTTGCCTTGCTTGATGTTGTTGGGCCCACCTGGTTGGTTTCCTAAAAAGTATTACCTGCCGAGTGACTGTTGTCTTCCTTGATAACAAAGAGAAGTGAGCCAATTTATGACACAACTAAGCCCCAGATTATCACATTGGGAACTGACTCAGTGCCCTGTCAAAAACCTCTTGGTTGCGACCACTTCCCTCTTTTCGACTGTCACTTTTTTCCCATTCCCCCCCCCCCACCTTTTTGACTTGGTTGCTTTTGTTGCGGATTAATTCATTCATCTTCGTTTCTCTCCTCCTCTCTTAGCAAGGAATGCAACGACTTCATACTTGCTCCTTTTGAAGGACGCTTCTTCTGAGATTTAGCGATGTGTCCTGTTTGGCCCTGTGCGTGGAGGAAAGTGGGATAGGGAGCATTTTTGGCCACCTAATGATGGCTGTCAGTGGAAAAAATCAGTATTTCCATAGAAATGTCCATTAATTGATATGACTGCTTAATGTGAATAAGGTTAGAAATATATGGAATGTAACAGCACATACAATTCCTTCAAACTATGACAAACGGCAGTGTTGATAACAATTGACTGACGAAGTAAGAACATACTAGCATTGCGTCAGCTCATAAAACTTCAATGCGGGAAGCTGGAGCCATGTTTTTAAATCGTCAAGCATTACATTTGTTGTCCACTCGATAACGAGCGTTTAGTGATGAAATTATCTTGATTGGGTCATGTCTCGCCGTCAGATTCTAAGTGAAGATGATAACTGATCTCGCCACCAGGAGCCGGCGAGGGTGCACTGCACGCGTGACTGTGACGGTCGGGGAACGCTGCCGGAAGCCGAGATCGGCCCGGCCCGGACGGCGCGCGCGAACCGCCCCGACCCCGGCCAGGCACGCCGAGCAGCCGTGTCGGGCGCCGCGGGACCAGGCCGAGCCTCACGCCGAACTCACGGCATGCGGCGGACGGGATCGCGCCGGGTCAGACAGGCCGGCACGTGAGCACGGTCCGACCACTGCCCGCCGGCCCGCTCACCCGGCGACCCGCCTGATCGACCGAACTGCCCAGGATGCGATCTGCCGAACCACACAGACCCTGTTGCGCAGACCAGGCCGGCCGGACCCGTCCCGAACGCCGGGTGGCTCAAAATAGGTTTTTTAGATGGACCCAGACACGAGTGCCCGTGTCTCTCCCATAAGGCACCGGTCGGTGCGTGCCGGATGGAGACGTCAGGGGGCCGTCCCCGGTGGTTCAGGGGTACGTGAGTACCGCGCCGACTCATGGGTCCGTGAGGGAACCGTCCCCGGTGCTTCAGGGGTTCTTGGGAGACCATTCCCAGGGATTCAGGACTTCATGAGGGAACCGTTCCCAGGGATTCGGGGATGCGCGAGGGGAACGCTCTTGGTGTTTCAAGGGCTTGTGAGGGATTGTCCCCGGGAGTTCGGGGGAAACATGGGGCACTGACCCCAATGTTTCAGGGGAGGGAACCGTCCCTCGCGACTCAGAAGTACTTGAGGGGACCATCGCTATTGATTCGGAGGGTACGTAAGGGGACGTCCTCGGTGGTTCAAAGGGTACGTGAGGGGATCGTCCCCGTTGGTTCCGGGTACGTCAGGGGACTGCCTTCGGAGGTTCACGGAGTACGTAAGGGATTATCCCAGGTGGCTCTGGCCGACAACCTCTGTCCTTGTTCATGTCAGAAGGCTTGTTCGGAAGCTGTTCTGTCCTTCTCCTCCTTCCCCTGGATCCCACACCCAACGTGGTTGAAAAGCGATAGATTTCCGGATGTTTTCGAGCTTTATCATCCAGTGTCGTTTTCCTTCATGGGTTATCTTCTGCTATTAACTGATTCACTTTCCGTTAGTTTCATCAGATAAGCGCATCATCAATCTTATGTGGCAGAAATAGAATCGTCTGACATGTTCTGAAGAGCGTAATAAAATTGATTCAGCCCTGCTACTTTAAGAGATTAGATCAACAGCACGCTATCAACTTGTTCAACATCGTTCTGAAGACTTCCGAAAACCGTGGTTCCATACCGCACTGTGTGTTTCTGCAAGGATAAACGGCGAATGGGAGACCAGCTTCACTGAAGTGCACTCAAAGAAGCCCCATATTCAGCTTATGTCATCAGCACAGGTATACAACATTCATTTGGAAGCCCGTTGAAGTTACAAGGAAGTCCAGCAGGCCATCCTTAAGCCACTTGACAGCCGTATATCAAGACAACGTATTTGCTGGGACCAGCAGTTCCCCAGTGTGCTGGACTGTCCACTAAGTAGATGGACGAATTGACGAATTGACGAATTTCCCTTGGACTTGCAGTCTCCCAGTTCGCCCCGTCTAACCATGCTTATGTAGGTTCGCCTTCTTGACCGTTGTCTGCCGATCTGCTACCGACAGTCTGCGTTTTTAACCGCCATTCTGTCGGTCTGGTCTCGCTGGCAGCAACTCCTGTCTGCCGTCTGTGACCATTGGTTTTTCGTTCTGCCACTGTGACCGTCGGTCTGCCATTCTGCCGCCGTGACCGGCGTCTGCTGTCTCTGACCGCCGGTCTGTCGCTCTGCCGCCGTGACCGGCGTCTGCCGTCTCTGACCGCCGATCTGTCGCTCTGCCGCCGTGACCGGCGTCTGCCGTCTCTGACCGCCGATCTGTCGCTCTGCCGCCGTGACCGGCGTCTGCCGTCTCTGACCGCCGATCTGTCGCTCTGCCGCCGTGACCGGCGTCTGCCGTCTCTGACCGCCGATCTGTCGCTCTGCCGCCGTGACCGGCGTCTGCCGTCTCTGACCGCCGATCTGTCGCTCTGTCGCTGTGACCGGCAGTATTTGGCGTGTGCAGGTCGGCGGTCCGACAGGCGGGCCCAGCCGACAGCCGACGAACTCCCATCACGCCTCATCCATACCGAAAGTCCCCCGAGATGGCACTTCGACGAACTGGAAGCCGAGCAGCGAGATGGGCGCTAATGGGGGCCGCTAATCGCACGAGTTAATGACCAGCGGGTCGGGTGGCGCCTGGCGCCAGGTCCTGCTCTCACCGGAAACGACCAATGAACTGGCCGCCAAATGCCGCCAATTGATGGCAGGACCAAGTGAAAGCAACGACGCTCTGTCAAATTTAGTGGAACGGCTGCTATGGTCCAAAGGCAGTCAGACGTTTCCTGAAACCCTTTGTGCCTGGTGAAGTCATTATGGTGGGAGCCGTAGGCGTAGGAACGGGGAGGACCAGGAGGGCCATGCCCCTCCCCCCCCCCACCATGCACACTTTTGAGAAGCTGAACATTAGCCATGAGAGGAGAGACGTCTTTGACTCTCCGTTTTTCAGAATTCCCCTAAGCTCCTGGCGGGAGCCCCCCAAATTTGCTTCCAGCTATACCTAAAAATAATTCCACAATCAGTTTCATCTACGCCCATGACAGGTGTCATGTTAATGCGGAAAGGAAAAACGAAGCACTTCAAAGCAAGCGCAGCCCTGAGTCGTCAAAGATGCGAATGGACCAGTCACATGACTACCCAAGGGATGTACATCACGTAAGTCATCATTCACATCCACGTTTATTTGAGGCTCCCACGTTTATGGAAGTTCGTGATTTTACTGGTCCTTGAAAACAGTCAGGGCTCGCGACGGGCACATGCCGCGGCTCAGTGTCGAGAACAAGCTTTCGACAAATTGGATTTCATCCTCGGCCTGTCAACAGGCCCGCGACACTGGAATGTTTGGCTGTTTGCCCGAACGCTGCCGAGTCCACAGACCGAGACATTGCGACCTGCCGCAGACCACGGCGCTAGGCAAGGCCTATTTCATAACTGCTCTCATATCACATACCGTGTGTTGCATTCACTTACAGTTCACTTACACCTGCATGCAATGCACTTGATGCGAAAGCGCTTTTGGCACCTGTGCAGCATTTAAAAAGGAACAATTTTCATTTTAACATGCGCCAACTGAACATGACAGAAACAGCTTGCAACGTCCAGCACTGGATATAATTTACAGTTTACTAGCCACAATGATGGTAAAAGGGGGAGGTTATGTTGCGTAAATGACACGAAGGTGTTGCAATTTTTCGTCTTCGCTTCCAGCACAATGCAAAAGAGATTAAATAATATGCTTTTCCGATTTCCCGATTAGGGACTAATAAGGTGTGCTATGTACGTGAGGATCACGCGTGAATTCAAGAGAAAAGGCAGACGTGATTTGGTGCAATAACCGTAAACCCCTTAGAAAGTTACAGATATTGCCCGATATGTCCCTAAACGTGCTGATGTTTACAGCGATTTTCTGACATACCATATTAATATCATTGGTTTGCAAGTGTTGTTAGGGGTACAGATTCATTGTTAACTTGACGTTAGTTTAAGATTAAATAAAAAACTTATGTGATCATTTCCGGTCGCACGCAGCGTAACACTGATAAATATTTTGAAAGTGTACGTGGCGAAAACGACTAATAAAGAATGTTAAACCCGGGTGAGTTTACTGAGAAAGCTGCTGTCTGTCACTGACGAGGCCGGTTTTACTTTCACCTCGCTCGAACTCGTTCGCGTTTGACCAAAATGATCAGACAGATCGATACATTGATCACGCAGGCTCCGGAAATGCCAGCCATTTGTTCACGTGTCAGTTTTGACGTTGATGATATTGAGGAAACATTGTTACAGCATGGAGGGTGGCAGTCGGTAGGGTGTATTTTTTCCGGGGCAAAGAACGATCCATGTGCGGTTGAAAAAATAGGATAATAAAATAGCCATGTGTAATGACAACCACTGACATCAGAGTGCCAACCTATGCCAATGAAATGCGACGATACTAACGAAATGCCACAAAACATTATTTACGAGGGTGGCGTAGTGTAATGGTTATCATGCTCGCCTTGTGGAAAGATGTTTTTGTTATGAAAGATGTTAGGTCAGAGTCCGGGTAACAGCGGCATTTTGCAGTTCCTCGCGACAACCGTCGTGAGAGGTTGCGACGCGAAATGACCCTGGCAGTCGAGAGCGTCGTTAAATATCCCAATAATCAACCGATAAAACATTATCGAATGGCAACAAAAGCACCAAACGGACGGACATCAGCGACCTTCTTACTGCCTCGAACGCTTTGTCTTGCTCCGAGGTCCACAGCCACCCGTCCTCAGGACGCAGGAGCTGCCGGAACGGTTCCGCTGTTGTCGTGACCTCTGTGGAGCCCCGAGGTCCACAGCCACCCGTCCTCAGGAAGCAGGAGCTGCCGGAACGGTCCCGTTGTTGTCGTGACCTCTATGGAGGAGCCCAGTTGGCTCACCAGACCGGTGAAAGATCGACGATCGGTGACGATGCTGGGCTACGGAAACTCGGAGATAGTCAAGACCTTCTTGCCGTCTGCGGTGTATCCGTCGCCGAGCTTTCGATTTCGCAGGAGTCGACGGTTTCCTGAGCGAACACCCATTTCTATGGGTTTAGTGTGACCCTGTGCTCGTCGCACCTTCGTAACATCTCCCACACATGGTGAATGTGCACTGAGTAACTGTGATAATTCGCCGGGACGTCGTCGAAAATCCTGCGCGTTCCCAGCATACCCTACAGGACCTCGTCCCGATATTTTCGTCTTCAGAGCTGATGAGGCCCATTGCCGCCCGCTTAAAGCGACATCTGTCCCAAAACTCGGTGGAGTTGTCAGACCTTGGTCGTCTTCGCCGATAAAAATCTGCCGATAGCCCGACTTTGCGTCCAGCTTCGTGAAGGAAGCAGAACGATGCTCGATGCCAGTCACTGCGTCGAGCGATGACCTGACCTGGTATACTGGTATACGCGCCGATTCGGTTTCGTTACGTCCACTGAGAGACGACAGTCGGTTTCAGCGCCGTCTGATGGTCGTTTCACCACAGGTACAAGAGGATAGCACCAAACATTAGGGTGGTGCACGGGCTTGATAATGTTCCTTGCCGCGAACTCATCTCGCTGTTCTCGAATGTTGTCGCGCTAGCAAAACGGGATATTGTGCGCGGTGGAGAGAGCGTCAGTGAACAGCGTCAGTAAACTTATAGCTCTGCTCGCATGGGCTCGCCAAACATCTTCCGTATGGCGGACAAGAATGAAAAAAAAATCGGGAAACGCCGCTTTCACAGCCTAGGAGTGTGCCTTCTTGACTTCATCTTACGGGATACCCGAGCATGCATCGTCCCATTTCGGAAGGCTGTTTCATTATGCATGTCTCTCGCCACTGTCGTCGCTGTCCGTTTCTCGCAGCGGCTGTCGCGCGGCCGGCGGTCCCAGCCTATCCGGCACCGTCTGCCGGCCGGCGACGGTAGCCGGAGGCGGCCTCCGCGCGACCGGAGCAGGGGCGGCCCTCCGCCTACCTCGCGCCACCGACTCCGGCCTCCGCAGCCGGCCCACGTCCAGTGCAGAGGCGGAGATAGCGCCCGGTGCAGGGGTGGCTGCCCGCGCGCGCCCGGCAGCCATCAGGTCCCGTGCCGGCCGTCCTGTGTCCTGCGGCCCTGGCTGAGGCAGAACCACAAACACAGGGCGGTCACGGCACCGGGCCCTAAGGCGGCTGTCGGAGGCGCCGTTTTCTGCTCGCGCCGGGCGGCCGGGAGCTCACCCCGCGCATGCCGTCTTGGATCCGGATCCGTGTTGCTGATTCCCGAAACGCTGACCGGGGGATCTGCAGCGGAAATATCTTCGGCACGATCCTCAGAACGATGCAGTCGCGCCAGGATGGCAGAGTCGCGTGTCGTTTACGCATCACAGCTGCCCCCACTGCTCTTGCGACGTCACCCAGCCGCAGTGCGCTGTCACACATCCGGACGCATTCCATCTTGCGGCCGTCGGCTGCCCACAGCTGGATCTCTGCGCGAGCAAGATCGTTCAGAGTGATTCCCGTCTCTCGAGCGCTGTGTGCAGACAGCGCAGACGTCTCAGCAACCGTGTCACGAGTGCAGGCGGTCTTCAGCTTGCTTTCATCTGATCGGGTCAGCTGTAACTTGACCCGCAGTGAACGGTAAGCTCCCACGCCCACTCCGCTGCCGCGTGCTGTTTCCAATAGCGCGGCCGACTGGGAACCCGACAGATCCCCGACCTCACTGACCGAGACCCGTCGATGAGATCCCTCAGAGCCTCGACCCCGGGGATGGCGGCCGGAATCGAGTACTGGTCGCCGTTGGCTGGAGCTGAAGCTGCGTCGGCGCTGGCCGTCACGCTGGTAGCACACAGGAAAAATGGTTCATTCGACCACATGCATAACAAAACGACCAAGGGTTGCTGTCAGAGAGCGCCGTTGCCCGGCAGCGGTTGCAGCTCTTGTTTTGTCTGGGCGCGAGCTGGCCCCCAGCGGTCAGGGGATGGGAACGGCTGCGATCCCATTCCTCTAGTACGGCGAGATCTTGGCCGGGCCACACGGCGCCGGGCAGCGGATTGCCGCCCTGTTGTTCGCTGAGTTTTTGGACTCCCGACAGATGTTAGTAGCTGTCAGGAACGTGAGGTCGGCTACTTCCGACAATGGCGGTCGAGCCTCATCGTCTCATGTTCCGTCGACGAGATGATCATGCAATGTATCATCCAGACATTTATCACAAAAAATCGCAAAACGATGCGATCTCCCTCAGAGACCAAACATACCTGAATGTTTCTCCGGATTGTTGCCGGTGTTTGCTTGCGCACACTGAAATTACAGCGGTCAATAACAACATTTCGCTGTTGCCGGGTGTGATTTTGCGTTTAGAAATTACTTTCCATGCCGTCATCATTTATCACTCATAGACCAAACCAGACGACTCGATCCCGACCGTCGTCAAGCAATGCCAGGCCAGCTCCCTGTTCGGCTGGCGGCAGCTCATTTACCACAGCTGGCAGGCGGCAACCGGAAAACTTACTCCGCCATGAGTCAAATTCTTCCAAAGATGCTGGAGACACCAGTCGTGGTGCTGGGGTGGCCGCGGCCGGCAGCTTTGGCCGCGCTCCAGCCCCGGTGCCGGAGGCCCTGCTGGCGGCGTTGCTTGATTCGCCCGTCGCCGCTGGAGGTCCTGTTGACAGTAACCGTTCCATCAGCGTGGCCATGCGCTCCTCACTCCGCGCCGACCGCTCCATCTGCTGCAGCAGGAGCCGTGTGAGCAGATCCGTCTCAGGGGGCTCTGCTCCCCCGCCACCGCTCCTGACGGCGCCTCTGCGTCGTCGGCCGTGACGTCGACAGTCACGACGGCGAGACGCGGCGCGAAGCGGCCTGCCGTGTGCCGAATAACACGCCCTGCCGGCAGCGGCACCGAACGGTTCCCGGTGAGCCGGTATCGAGTGGGGAGCTGTACACACACACACACGGCTGTCAACACTTGAATGCATTCTGCGCCGAACCTCGCGCCGCGCCCATGGCCGGCGACCCCGGGCGAGGGGACGGGGGTCCGGATTCTCTAGCGATTCTTACATTAGGCCCATTGCAATGACTGGAAAGAAACGGTCTGAGGTCCTATGTGGACCCCCCCCCCCCCCCCGCAATAATCTGCAGACATCTTTCGTCCTGGTCACGTCGTATACCGCGCCGTCAAATCTGGCAACTTAGAGCAATTAAAGGCAAGAAACCCCTTCGCAACACAACAGCCACGAGGTCCGATTTCCCGATATCTGGCGTTATGTCACGTGCCAATGAGTGTCATTCTCCGGCTCTGTTGGCCAACACCGCGAGGCCGGCGGCCGGATGGCGTTCCCTCGCGTCCATTGACGTCACCAGACCGGCCCACCGCCCCCTCCCGTTACGCCCGGCAACGGCCGAGACGGCAGGCGATCAGATGCAGAGAACGGCTCGACGCCCTGTCGACAGGCACTCGTGCCATGTACTGCATCCCAAACGGCCCTTAGTTTACATTACACTGTGAAACACAATGTCGTAAAGCGGCGGGCGTCGGAACGTTGCCGGCTCGCCTCCGTGGCGTCGTCTTGTCACCTCCTCGAGCGGGCACCCGCTCCCGCCGCTCAGCGCGGCCGCCAAATGAAATTCCTCGGATTCACTACGTTTCCGGCGTTTGAACCGCGTTCAAATCGGAGGCGATATTTTCGGCTGATCTTTTCGCCGAGACTGAGATCAATGGCCAGGCCGAATCGGAATTCGGCAATCGTTCGCCGGGTGCCCGCCCACGGGGTCGCGGCGGGGTTTAGTGCCCCGTCGTCAAGCCGAGATCATCGCCGATCGCCGCAGATCCCGCCGGATGAATCTGGCTCTGACCGCCAGCGGCCGCCGCTGAGGGATGCCCGGCCGGCACGGCCATCCGGCGCCTTATTTTGGTGTCGTGCCGCCGTTCGGGCTCGGCGAGATCGCGAATCACGTGCTGAAAACCGCCGCCGCCGCCGTCCTCACCGCTCGTAAACGGCCCGCGGAGCCATTACGCTGACCATCCGACCGCACATTCTGCCCGCTGGAATGCTAATCGTGCTCAGGCGCTGCGCAGCGCGGCGCCGACGCGGCGAAAAACAGCGCCAATCGGCCGTGCTCTCGTGCTGCACCTCTGGCCGTGGAGGGAGCGCGAGCTGCGCCGGTGCCGCCTCCGGTCACGCGGCGGGGTGTCATCTACAAACAAGGCGGCCCGGAGAGCGCGCCGCATGCTGGGGCCGTATCGATCCCCGGAGCTGGGCCTCGGCCGATCGGCAGCCTGTCCCCGGGTCGACAGAGGCCCCGGCGGTGGGGCCCGCCGGGACGGGCTGCAGCTTCCGGGACGGGGGATGCCAGCGGCTGGGGAGGCGTTTCGAGGCCGTCGAGCCGTTTCCGACCCGATTTCCTGGCCGGGAAACTTGGACTGAAACGCGGGCCGTCTCTGAGGCCGCTGTCTGCTGAAGACGGTAGGCCATTGCTGTCAGCTCTGTTCGGGGAAGGCTGCTACCGGAGTCGCACGTGCTCCAAATGGCCCGTCGTGACTATTCTTGGTGCTCTTCTCTCGGTCGGGCTGTTCGTGACGGCTGCTATGAAACATTTCGCCCTCAGACCGACTGATCCTTTCCCCAGCTATGTGTAGCACGTCGAGCTAAGTGCGAAGTTGCACTTAGCATTCCGCAGGCAGCGTAACAGCTCCATATACTGTCCACAGTGCAGCACGTCAAGCTACGAACGAAAATACATCATTTAGCAGGCAGCTTAACGGCTCCCTACACACAAGTATTCATCAATACAAAAGTGTAACAAAATTGTTTTCTCTTTGGCTCAACGTGTTAAATCACTATCTCATTCCGTACTAGCGAAGCTAATGCAAACCCTCGTTACTCCCCACTCATATTGCGCACGTATCTGGGGCGGTCTGTGTGCCAACCAACGCCGGCGTCTCCAAAAAAGTTCTAAACAGAGCCTCACAAACGTGGCCACCAACACACCACAAACAACCAAAACACCACGCAATGCGCATATCACCTCTGTGCTAAAGCATCTTGGCTGGAGGTCAATCGAGGACGCAGATAGACATCAGGTCGCCGTGGTAGTGGATCATGTCATGTATTCGCTTACGTTCCCACGTGCTTTGGTTCATTATTTAAACCGAGAACGGAAGTGAGCCAGGGAACCAGAGCTAAGCGCAACGCTCTGGACCTGCCGTCGGTCAGGACAGAACTGGCTAGACGCTCCCTGCAGTAAAGGGCAGCTGCGACGTGGAACGGTCTACCCGACCAGACTACAGACAGGTGCCAAAGGGAGCTTTGAAATCCAAATCGTCGTTTTAGCCCCAAGTTTTTTGCATGTGTGGGTATGGTGCTGACTTTCGGATTGTTTCTGCGCGGCTGCCTGGGTACGTCACGTTGCCATGACGAACTGTTAATTTGCAGTGACCCATGTCTCTTTAAAGCGTTGTTTCGCACCCATATTCTGCATGTTCGCCTTTATTTTTGAGACGTCTGTCCAGAACTGATTATTGGACAATAGGTTCGACAGTACAATACAATACAATCATACAGAAATCCGAAAATAAGGTTGCTTGAACCAGCTGCACAGCTGTTCGGTCAGCTCAGCTGACTCTCGCTGAAAAACAGGCCTGGACAAGCAAATGTAGAGAAAAGACTCTTTCCTGGGACACTCATGAAAGTGGGCGAACAAATTTGTCGGGAGGCACAGTTACCGGTTTCACGATGGCCGGGACAGAGCTACAAATTGTGGTCCTTTTTTTGTGTAAGAAAACAAATCGGCTGAAAACGCCAAGCTTTGTAACTTACAAATTCTCCAAGCTTCCTTAAAAAGCAAAAATTTTGCGTTCAGCAATTGCCGTGAGTGCATACTTATTCTTTACGGAAATTCGAAGAGGTCGAAAAGAAAATATTGCGATACAGACCTCTTGTCAACATTTGTGTTCGTGCTGCCTTCAGGTACTGAAAATAATTTCTTTTCGCATATTTATCACGAAAGAAAACTGGGCGTGTTTGAAAACTACTGCTTGCTTTCCGATATGTCTGTCTTTCGTTTTACGCCTGCCATTTGATCATTCCGCGAGAAGAGGGAAACTGAAAACTCGCAGCCGCCTTCAACATCGTCGTTTTCAAGATTTCTTCGAACATCCGGCATCAAGGCCAGGAATAGGTATAATGAAACTGAAAGAAATCGGGTTTTGAAATAATGCAGCTCTGATGATGCACACAGAAGTGCCCTCGAGTTGGACACCAAAGCATTCTTTAGCAGGGGAGCGAGGAAATACAACTCGCATTAGTTTTAAATATAGCCATAAGCTTGAAGCCAGACTGTCCGATTCGGGCATGGCCGCGCATACACTTTCGGAGTTCGGACTTTCCGGACCGGATCAGATGCTTGTAGTAACAAGTAAAAAGTTAGCAATCGATTCGAGACCTCCCACATATTCGACACATTCGTCAAAACTGTATAGCTGGCAGCTGATTCGAGGAATTCGACACATTCGATACCTTCGCGTAAATAGTCGGCAGTCGATTCGAGACATTGGATACATTCGATACAGTCGCCAAAATTTGTATAATTAGAAGCCGATTCCAGACATTCGCCGCACTCGCCACATTCGCATATCCTTGCTTGCCGATATGTGCGACCTAGTGGTAAGAGTCGAAATTCGAGACATTTGATACATTCGATTGCATTGGTCAAAATCGAATGTCTCACGGTGAACGTATCGAACGTCTGAATGTCTCGAATCGGCTGAAAACTATACGGATTTGGGCGAATGTATCGAATGTGTCGAATGTCTTGGATTTTCACTTCCTACAAGTAGGTTACACATATCGGCACAGAAGGGTTTGCTAATGTAATGAATGTGTCGAATGTCTTATGGCGAATGTACCAAATCTGTTAAATGTCTCGAACTGGCTGACGACTATACACGGAGAATGCGTCGAATGTGTCGAATGTCTCGAATCCTCTGCCAACCATGTACGCAAATGCATCGAATGTGTCGAATGTCTCGAATCGGCTGCCAGCTATGCAGGTTCCGCTAATGTGTTTAATATTTCGAACGCCTCGAATCGATTGTTAACTTTTCATTCATCTCGTGATTGCGATGCTCAGATAACAAAATCAAAATTGGCAAAAAACCGACAGCTTAACTTCCTTGTTCTCAAACGTATTTACTGCATACGTTCTTATAAAGATGTAATGTAAACGATGAATGAAGACCGAGCTGGAAAACGGTGTGATAACGTCAGATCTATTACCTTAAAAATCGATTTTCGTCCTGACAGCGCTGTCAGAGCTGTCGTCAACATTCGACAGTCGTCGACAGTTCCGTCAAGTCACGAGCAAGAGAAGTGGCGATCCGAGCAGACGATGGCCCGGACTGCTCCTCCGTCATCCCGGACACCGATGAGCAGATCCCGGGGGCTTTGACCACTTGTTGCCATTTCCTAGTGCTGGGCTTTGAGGCTCAGCTATCACAGCAAATGGTCGATTGCAGGCAAGACACATGCATAAAGTAACTGGAGGGATCAGGTGGACTCGGATTAGCAAGTTTTCTAGACGTGCCCAGGGGCCTACTTTGCAGAGACTATACAAGCACACAGGCCAGATGGCTATCATAAAGTGGCCGTTGTTTCCAGTGAACATTTCTCGGAATGAAGACGGTTTGCCGCTCCGTGGAAGACGCTCCGTGGAAGACATTTCCTGCCTTACCCCAGTACCGCACAGGACGGTACATCGAGAGCAAGCTCAATAAGCATCCGCCGCCACGGCATGCACGGCTGCCCGTCGCCTGGTGACGACCCACCGGTCTGGAGCACGGGCGACGGCCACCTGACCCCCCTAATCAGCGTCGTTGACACGCAGGCCGGAGACGGCATGAGGTCGGCACTGGCCACGACAGGCATGAGCCGCTGGCAGCCGGCCTGATTTGGCCAATAAATCAGCCGTGCCGCGGCAGGATTACGTCCATCACTACCCGGCGCTGGCCGGACGACTACAAATGACTCCAATTGGCCGCGCCATTGATCGCCGTTGCGAGGCAAAAACCAATCGGGCGGCGGGCTGACGGCAGCAAGTGTCCGCAGCCCCCGCGACCCGGATCTCGCGGTCCCCACCTCAGCTGGCCGCCGCCGGCCGCCGGAAACTCCCACGCGTGCCGATACGCGCCGCCGAGGAGCACGGGGCTGATATGCATCGCCGCGGCCGATGCTCCCGGCGCCGCTGCCACCCCCGGAGGCGATGACGAGAAATGGCATCATCTGTCCTCCGGTCCAATCATGTTCTCTCTCTCTCTCTCTCTCTCTCTCTCTCTCTCTCTCTCTCTCTCTCTCTCTCTCTCTCCCTCCCCTGTCTGTCTGTCTGTCTGTCTCCCTGCTTGCCTGTCTATCTATCTATCTGTCTGTCTGTCTGTCTATCTATCTATCTGTCTGTCTAGCTATCTGTTCATTTCTCCGTCTATCTGT
Organism: Capitulum mitella; assembly: GCA_030062745.1. Taxonomy (NCBI): domain Eukaryota; kingdom Metazoa; phylum Arthropoda; class Thecostraca; order Pollicipedomorpha; family Pollicipedidae; genus Capitulum; species Capitulum mitella. The sequence continues at coordinate 16,155,390 of CP099839.1, read as the reverse complement.
CTATCTATTTATTTATCTACCTGTCTACAAATAGGCAGATAACCTGTTCTGTCTCTCCATCTATCTGTCTATATGCCCACCCACATCTATCTGTCTGTCTGTCTGTCTATCTATCTTTTCGTCTATCTGTCTTATCGATTTGTCTGTCTATCTATCCATCTATTTCATCCAGTTGTCCACCTGTCCCCCTTTCCTCTCTCTTCGTCCATCTCTCGCCTTCTTTCTCTTCTTCATCTTCTTTTTACCAGCCGCTTATCGACAGATGACATATAAGCAAGAAAACGGCGCCATAGATACAAAACCAGAGCTTCCGCAAACATCTCACCTTCAGTGCAAATACAACTCGTGGGTGCGGCTGTCTTTACATCCAGACACCAGATCTCCCAGGTTACGGTCGTGGCTAGAGAACCTGCTCAAATTCACGCTAACAGTCACCTTTCATCTTCGGATGAAATGGTCGCACTCGATTTTGCGTCTGTCGACAGGTCGGCGGGCCGCAATTAAACTGACCCTGTCGATCTGTCGAACTGTGTCTGTTGTTGAACGGGAACCGTCATAACGCAAATCAATATCGATTCGACATCGCGAAAACAAATAATTGCCGCCAGTGCGTTGGCACTGGAGTTAATCTCGCGCTAGAGGAAACTCGGAGGAGACTTTCGGTCTTCGGGCGGGTATAAGTTTGCCATAGCAAACGCTAGCACGGGTTGCCGGTCAAATATAACGCGCTCGGGTGGGGGCCAATCTAGTCCCCCCTCGATTCCAAAAACTAACGGGCTACAGTCATCAGATTAGTTGAATAGAGCTAGCCCTAGAGGAGCTTCCTGGTGTGGAAGTTTGCTGTTTCAAGACTGTGACATTCAAGACCATTAGGTGAAACAGGGCCAGATCTGGTTGGCTCGCCAGACTTTCATTTGTACCGTAAAAACCGTTCGTCACAGCGCTAAAATGCATAAGCCATTTTTGTAGGGCACACAGAACTTCAATATAAGGTATATAATTTGCGACCCTTGGCTTAGTGCTTATGCCAAAATTGATATTTCATCTTAGTTTAAGCTATGTGGTTCTAATTTCAGAGTCACATGCCTTGCTTTGTAGCATCTCGAGGTACATCTTGATGCTAAATTCGCAGTTGGCACCAGAAAATACCTTGTGACGCATGGTCCGCATTTCCGTCTCAAACGTCGCCAAAAGTCATCCGAGTTCAACTTACGTTACTGGTCTAATTGGCCTCGAAAAAATGGAAATCGCGAAAATCTTCTCTACCGAGCCCATTAACGTCATCGGGTACATTACGTCATCCGGCTTTCTCAGAATCGTACGCGGGCATGGCACGGCATGGCACGGAACGTTAGACCAAAGACAGAACCAATCTAATGCATTTCTCTTTGGCACCTGCTTCCCATCGTGTACCAACTCTCGGTAAATTCAGGCACTGAATTCAAAATCAGTATAAAACACCCTAAAAAAGATGTTTTTTTCGGAAAAAGAAGTACCGAGGTCAATAAAGTTTATCACTGTCAATGACCTCAGACGACACGGAAGAGACCAAAACCAAAAGGAATGTCTGTTATGTCGTCCTCGACACAGTTTTTACCATTTTAGCCTTGGATTAGCCACTGAACAGAAAACTGGTGGCGTTTCATTGTTTGTCCTCGACAGAAAAAGGGTTTGCGCGAGCACATTTTTTGGGCATCTGGCCGTGGCCTGACAAGCTATCGGCCTGAAACTTGGCATATCGGTAGAAGATAAAGTGGCCTATTCTATATGTCCCGGTTTTTTGACTGTGGTGATTAGAACGGAAGTTCTTCGTTCGGAAGTAATATTTGACTTTTTACCTTGACCTGACCTCGTGACACAGCTTCAGATTAGCCTAGTTATTTTTTGTATTTTTCATTTGGTTATCTGTGAACCCATCAAAAGTCCGACACACCGTTTTTAAAAACTGCTGGCCTTCAAACTGTTACCACTAACGGGATGTTAGTGGTAACAGTTTGAAGGCCAACCCAAAAATGGCCACTTCTGACCACCATGACCTAACTTTAACCCACTATATCCCGATGATCTTGAGAAATGTTTAAAACTTGCCAAAACCAAATGATCCGCTGTTCATTTTTGTGCAGGTGTGGCAAGTTTGATTCGACTGCGAGGTACCGTTCAGGACCTCTTGTGAAAGAAAAACTCAAGGAGTCACACTGATCCCCACCCGAGCGCTTGTTAAGATTGTGATGCTGCTGGGCGGGGCAAGAGTTCAACCCCGTCCTGCTGTTAGACAGCTGGCATTGGAGTTTTATCCACTCGGTCCTCCTGTTGCCGGGAACAGTGTTCCTGAACTGTCAGGTATCTCAGCTTTCGGTGCGGCTTTCCGAGCAGTAGCCTGGTTTTCGCAGGTATTCATTGGCTCGCTCATCTTGCCACTTTGAAGTGGCAAGCAGGCGATTACCAAATTAGCTGCCATGATCGAAACAGTGTCATAAAGAGGCAGGGAATACGAGGAAAACCAGACAATAGAGTCACTGGCAGTGATCTTAGCACTGCCATCAGAACGGAGGCCTTTCGACACTCCCTCCCCCCCCCACCAAGGAATTTTGGTGATAGCAAAAAAGGCGGCGCTCAGCGCGCTGAAATTTTCAGTACTTTTCCTTACATCTTTTGCACACGTCCTGTAGAACTTCCAACTTCCAATCACGTCAGATCACTGACCTAGACCACACAGAAAAGGTCATCCTCTGTTTTTTTAAGTTTTTTACGAACCACGCTGTGTGATAGATTCACCTGAAACTCTCAGGGATACTTGTTGAGGACATTCCTAAAAATAGCGTCATCTAAATTTTTCTGTAAAGGTCAAGGCCAGTGACCTGAAGTCATCTCGATTTACTCCCTATTTCCATTTCCCAACGGTTTTGAACCGCTTCTTCGGTTCTTTGGTGCCTGAAATGCATTCATGGGTTAAGGAAGTCACTAAACACGATGGCAATTGCCACTCCTGGTGTTCATCCTGATGTGTTGAATTAACGCTTTGCAATTGTTGGTTTGGTAGCAGCCGCCAGCGTTAAGGAGCATAGAACACTATACCGGTTAGATTTCCGTACGAGAGAAACCGGAATTTCGCCGTATATGTTTATTCAATGATCTCTACATATCGTCACTCCTGTCACCCTCAAAGTACTCTCCATCAGAAGCAATGCACCTATCCAGACGTGTTTTCCACTGTTGAAAGCAGTTCTGGAACTCTTGCAAGGTGATGCCTTGCAGCGCCTTCGTCGTTTTTTCCTTCACCTCATCTACGTCTTCGAAACGTTTTCCCTTGAGGTCTTTTTTCATTCTGGGGAACAAGAAAAAGTCACAGGGTGCCAAATCCGGTGAATAGGGAGGGTGGGTCAGCGGTGTCATGCCATTTTTTGTCAAAAACTGTCTGACACTCAAGGCAGTGTGCGCAGGCGCATTGTCGTGATGAAACCACCACTCTCCGCTTCGCCACATGTCGGGGCGTTTCCGTCTCACCGCGTCTCGCACATGCCGCAAAACTTCCAAGTAAAACGTCTGATTGACAGTTTGACCAGAAGGAACAAATTCCATGTGGACAATGCCTTTTGCATCGAAAAAACAAATCAGCATCGTCTTGACATTGGACTTCACTTGACGCGCTTTTTTGGGGCGTGGTGAGCTTGAGTGCTTCCACTGACTTGATTGCTGTTTTGTTTCAGGGTCGTAGCCATAGCACCAGCTTTCATCACCAGTGATCACCTTCGAAAAAATATACGGATCAACTTGCAACTGTTCTTTCAGTTCCTGACACGCGTTCATTCGTGACTGCTTCTGATCTTCCGTGAGCAAGCGGGGCACAAATTTTGCCGCAACTCGTTTCATTTGTAATTCTTCCCTCAAAATTCGTTGGCAGGAGCTCCAGGAGACACCAGACAGATGAACAAGTTCATCTATTGTTCGGCGACGGTCTTCCATGACGAGTTCATGAATTCTTGCGATGTTCTCGTCCGTTCGCGAGGTTGACGTTGACGCGGTCGCCCCGATCGAGGGTGGTCTTCAAGTGACATTTGACCACTTTTAAAGCACGAAAACCATTCATAAACCTGCGTCTTGCTCATGGCAGCGTCCTTGTATGCAGTTTGAAGCATGGCGACTGTTTCAGCCGCAGTTTTTCCCAGCAAAAAACAAAATTTCACAGAAGCACGTTGCTCCTTTAGTTCAGCCATAGCAAAAACCGACGAATGGGCGAGAGGGCTTCAATATACAGGTGCACCACGTGGCAGTGCCTCTTCACTCGGCGACACCGCGCTGCAAACAGATGCCCGGGGGTCGAATTGAGTTGCTCCTAGCGGTGGAAGACCGAACTACAACTGGATTGTCCTGCAGAGAACGATTCCGGTTACTTTTGGGTACCCCCTCGTATGTTGCCACGTGTTCGTTCAAAGAGCAGCCGGTTACAGCTGACCTGCTTTGGAATACCCTGCACAACATGAATGCTTCTAAATCGTATGGTGATGACGGTGTCAGCGTCAAACTCATTCAGAGATGTTTCTTTTCCGTTGGGCATGTTCTGTTGGACATCATCCACCCTAGTCTTATCACCGAACTTGTACCGACCACATGGAAGCATGCTTTCGTGACACCTCTGCTTAAAACTAGTGGCCTTAGCGACCCGACCAAATTCAGACCGATCTCAGTGGCTCCCGCAATATTGAAAATTCTTCAATGCATCGTCCGTCACCAGCTTTACTCGTATTTCCTTCGTCATAACTTGTTTTGTTCCTCCCAACATGGTTATCGGGCACATCATTCAGTCGAGACAGCCTCAACAAAAGTGACCGACAGAATTTTACTTCCCATGGACCAAAGCGAAATTGCGCTTCTAGTCCTGACTGATCTCTGAAAATATTTCGATGCAACTGATCACAAGGTTCATCTGGTAAAGCCTGGGCACAACAACATTGACACGGAGCGGTTTACAAATTACCGTTACGATCGTACGAAAAAAGTTCGTGTCCGAGACACCAGCGGTTCAGTTACCGTCTCGTCTTCGCTCCCTATCACTGGTAGTGTTTATCAACACAAGTCATTAAGGCCTCTGCTTTTTTCCATCCTTCCAAATGACTTGTCACCTTAATCTCAGGACGCCATAATTTACCGCTATGATGACGGTACCCAGGTTTTGCTCACAGTAAAAAACAGGACGTACACCAACCCATGGCTAAGCTGGGTAAGGCAGGTAAGCATAGTAGCGTCTCCGACTGGCTCACATCCCATGCTATGACAGTCAGTGCTGACAAGAGTCAGCTGATTGTGTCTGACGCTAAAAGTATGTTGCATGGGCTTCCGGAGGTTCGCGTTAGATTTAGCAATTCAGTTCTGTCTGAAAGTCAAACTGTGAAGAATCTTGGTCTGAACAGGTACCTGACGTTTGACGCCCATATTGACCAGCTGATAGGTAAATGCACAGGTATGCTTTTAGCTCTTCTACGAGCCAAATATTACTTACCGTCTGACAGCATCACACGCGTAGTTAACTCGTCATTTCGAACATTCGTTATTGCATTTCCATGCATGCGACTCACGGACGGGTACAGATGCACCGCATTCAGACGCTTATTAAATTTTGTGCGCGTGTTGTCTGCGGAAGACGGAAACACGACCACATCTCCACAGACCCTGAACGCCTTCAGTGGTTAACCCTATTCCCGGCAGGGGGGGGCGGAATCCGCCCCCCCTCGGGTTTTTTGCTTGCCAATTCCAGGCTTTTTGACGCAGCTTCACGAAACTTGGTCACTTTTCCTAGCTATTCCTTCTACGCGCCGTGACAAAATTTCGAAATTCTATTTTGCTTAGGGGCGGAGCCAGGCAACGTTTTTGGGAGGCACCTCAGGTCATTTTTGGCCATGTTGAGGGTAAAAGGAAAATGTCTGCCAAAAACAGAGTTTTTAAGATAGCACTTAAAACTTTATATGAATATATAGCTAAATAGTTGGGTAATGTGCATATGTAATTTTGTTTATCTGAGGTCACTTTACAAGGTCAGGTCAAGGTCAAAAGTCAAAATTTGTTTTTTCGCCATAATTTCGGCGCCGTTTTTTCAAATGCCAAACCCGGAATATATATGACGTAGGAAGATGCCCTCTACTTGTGTAGCAAGTTTCAGCTTGATATCAGGTCAGGTCACGGAGCTATGACCTAAAATGTCAGTGCACGTACCCTATATCGCAAAAGCCAAAAAATGAATTTTTTGGAATAGAGTGAATTTAATCGATTAAAAACGTTTACAGATAATATTGAATGCACACGACATCATTCCCGGTGACCCCAAGGTCACTGGAGGTCATTTAAGGTCAAAGGTCACAAGTTGATCTGAGAAACGTGTGACCATGACAGTTCCCCCTTTTTTATGTCCCTGGCACCGCCTATGCTAACATTATACAAACATTGTAATGCGATTTGTGCTTCTTTAGCACAACATGACTAGCAGAAGCTAAAAAAGTGTTTTGGCCTCTTTTGTTCATTCCGTTATTAGAAAACTAATCCCCCTATTTTTGAAACCCTGTGAACGCCCATGAATTTTCTCAAAATTTCAGATTTGCATACCCATGGTAAAAGCCCTATCCATAATCTCTCGATTGATGCTAGTTTCATCGAAATCGGTCCATAAACAACGGAGTTATAAGAAGTCAAAAAGTACCCCCCATTTTGACATTTTTGCCCCCCTGTATCCACAAATTTCAAAATTTTGAAAATTTCTTTTTATCAAAATGTAGTTCACGTGACGGCAAATCGATTGCCGTTTGTTGCGATGAAATCGGATAAGTAGTTCTCGAGATCTCAGGGGGGGCCGAATCCGCCCCCCCTGCCGGGAATCGGCCATACCGTCTAGCCCTCCGGGAATAGGGTTAAACGCCGAGCAGATCGTCCAGTTTCATCCGTTATGCCTTATTAAGAGAGTTCTGTTGACCGGACAGCCACCAGGCATTGCAGCAAACTTCATCAAAGTACCTCACAAACATAACACGCGGTCCAATGGTCAAATGCAACTTCAACGGCCATGGACGAAAACCAACGCAGGAGCACGTAGACTGAGCTTTCGCGGCACGGATGCCTACAACAGGTTACCTGCAGTTTTATAATATGGGACTAGGCCAGTTTAAGGTCCGATTGACCGAAATGATGCCGGCAGAGATGGGCTAGGGTTGTCGACTGCATGTAGCGTGTCGTGTTGACAACGCGTGTGTTTTTGCTTTTCGTGCTTGTGCCTTGATTTTCAGACTTGCTGTTTTCCTTCCCTGCCTGTCAACTTGTAATAGCCACATCATCGTGGAAAAGTCGAATCAATGTATGTCTAGGTCTATGGATTGTTAATTGGAACATCTTAATGCGTATCTTAAGACGAGGAATTTCCTGAGGAAACTCCATCACAAGAAATTGGAAACTGTCCATATCTCGATCTGAATACTCCTGTTGTTCTACAGACTGCGGTGTTGCGGCGTATATGAAACACTTGCAGTTTGATGTCGTTGTGCTGTCAATATGTTCCAGGGGTGTTAAACCACGCCTAACGGGAGGGGACGTTTCGATGCCCTCCCCTCCAAGGACTTAGGATGAAAGCAGAAAGCTAGCGAGCACTGTCATGCCACTGAACTATGTCACGCAAAAAAGGCCAACCTCCGATTTTCTTAAAGTCTTCTGCAAACCAAGCAGTGCGATCGATTGACCTAAAGCTTTCAGAAATAGTAATCGAGGACATTCCTAAGAACTTTCCATTGTCAAGGCCAAGGTAAATAACCTGAGGTCAGTTCAATGTTAGTCCTATTCCCCTATTTCTAACAGTCTCGAACCATTTCTCCGGCTCTTTGGTGTCTGAAACGCATTCCTGGGCCAAGGAAGCCCTAAGCACGACAAATGGTGTTGACCCACATGGAATGTCATAAGGACAGGTCGTGTCACATTTGGAGTGAACTAGCAAAACGTGTCTAAAGCCCGTTTTGATACTCCCTGAAGTGAAAATAGGTAATGAAACCGATTTTGCAGTCCAAAGTTTCATCAAGAAGCCTTCGAGTTGTGAAATGGCCTAAGGTTACCTAAGGTCATGCGAAATCATTGTGGTAGAGGCTGAAATGCGTTCCTGGTGCCTGGAATACACTTCTGAGCCAAGGTTGTTTCTAAACACCAGAAATAATTTTCACCCGCATAAAGAGTCATGAGGTCAGGTCGGATCACATTTCGGGTAAACTAGCAAAAAGGAGTCTTGAGCTCCGTTTTGATGATTTATGGGTAAAAATAGGCAGTCAAGTCAATTTTGAGGTTTAGAATTGCACTAAGACGCTTTCATGCAATGAAATGACCTTGGGTCACTGGGCCATGCGCGGTAACCGAGGTAGACGTTGTGTTCATGCCCCAGTGTCCAGCTTCATCTCTCTGGTTTATTTCCTGCGCCAATGACAGATCCAGGCATAGAAACATGAAACCTAGGCGTGCTGCAAATCAGCCCATGACCCTACGTCAGGTCAGGTCATACGGTCGATCTTATATAGGGGTCATTCCACGTCAAATCGCACAAGATCGGGCACTTTCTGACCCGACCGCTTTCGATTTCGATGAAATTTGATAGGCTCTTAGTACGCATGGAAAAATAGACTTCCATCACTGGGTGACCTCTGAAGTCAAAGTTACATGAAATAAGTTATGAAAGGTCACCGGTTTCTACAGACATTACATGACTCAAACTCATGCCCATAACTCAGTCAGAGACCGTAAGAGAAAAGTGAGATTAGCGCAGCTGAACGCAGAAATGTTCCAACTTTCAGAAATGGGTCAGTTTTTTTCCGTTGGCCTTGCCATGATCTTTGACCTGACCATGTCAATTTAAGAATTTTCGGGTTTGACTATGTTTTACACTCTTAATGTCCGCGAATATACAGCACAATAGGTGCCATAGCATGAGCGTGACAAAAAAAGCATTTCTGGACAAATTCCAACTTCTGTAGATATATCAAGTTATGTAATGCCAAGCGGCGCTCGAAAAATATGCCCTGAGGCTTTCTGAAGAATGTTGGTTGATTTCGTGCCGATCGTTTGTCTGATTATGATACAGTTTAGTGTGTACAGTGCCCTGCTTGCGTACTAAGTATCTGCTCAAACTTAAATTACTTTATCTAAAAGGTCAAGGGTCAAACGTCATGTCACCTCATCACCAGTCGATTCCCTTCCATCCAAATATGACGTGTATCTTTTCCCCACTTTTTAACGAAAAGTAAACTTATCCAATATTATAGGGCACTAAAGCCAACTAACACAATCTTAGCCGTGCTGTGGGACCGTTTTGGCAAGCCGAGGTCATTGGCCTTAGTTCGCCTTGGACAAACTATGACGGCCACGGGTCGAATTTTGAGTGCACTCGTTCTGAATTTCACGTTTATTCACATGAATGCAATGTTGCGGCATCTCTTTCCTAAAAAACTGGTGCTGCTGTAGCAACTGGAGATGCGCAAAAAAATAACACAGGGTAACTGTTTCCAAACCTACAGATTTAGAGAATGACGTCATTACTAAAAAGTAAACGCTCTCTCGGGGACAAGGAAGAAATATATGTAATGTAGATAGTCTGTTGAGTGGAAAATAAATGAGTGAGTCGAAATCAGTGCCCTAAAAAACCTAAAGCCATCTCCATCAGAGCTCGTCCGGGATTAATCAAGGTCATTGACGTGGAGATGGCTGTAAAGTTTTTAGGGGTCTGGTTCCGACTTTGTCATATATTTTTCGCTCATCAGGTTATCCAGATCTAGTCAATTTCTCTCAAATCCCCTAGAAGGCATTTAGTTTTTAGTATAGACGTCATTCCTTGAATCCGTAGGTTGGAAAACAGTTACCATGTTATTTTTGTGCACACCGCAAGGTGCTACAACAGCTTCAGTTTCTTAGGAAAGAGACGTCGCAACACTGTATGAATGTGAATAAACGTGAAATTCAGAATGAGTGCACTCAAAATTAAACCTATGGGTCTCATAGTTTGTCCAAGGCGAATCAAGGCCGTTGACCTCGGTTTATTTTCAGACGGTACCGAAGCGCACCTAAGATTGTCTTAGTTGGCTTTTGGGGCCCAATAAAATTGGATCAACTTACTTTCGTTAAAAAGTGGAGAAAGATACATATCATATCTGGATGGAAAGGGGTCGACTGATGATGAGATGCCATGACGTTTGACCATTGACTTTTTGGGCGAAGTAATTTAAGGCTGAGCAGATGTGTGGTACGAAAGCAGGGCACTGTGCACACTAAATTGCATCATAATCTGACCAATGATCGGCGCAAAATCAACTAGCATTCTTCAAAGAGTCTCAGGACACATTTCTCAAGCGCCCGTTGGCATTACATGAGTTGACATATCTAAAGAAGTCGGAATTTTCCCAGAGATGTTTTCGTCTCGCTTACTGCAGATGCTATCATTTTCGCAAAGATTAAGGAGAGGGTGACAAAACATGGTCAAACCCCGAAACATTTAATCTGACGTGTCAGGTCAAAGGTTGACCCAATGTCAACGGAAATTTTGATCCATTTCTGAACACTGGAACATTTCTGCAACCAAATGCTTTAATCGCACTTTCCTATGACGATCTATGGCCGACTTATGGGCGTTTAAGTCATGTAATGTCTGGAAACTTTCATGACTTGTAACTTTGACCCCTGAGGTCACCCAGTGCTAAAGACTGGTGGATGTTCATTTTTTCATAAGTGCCTAACAAATTCTATCAAAGTCGGAACGTGTCGAGGCAACTCTAATGCAATTTGGCGTGGAAATCCCCAAAGCACCCTACTGATTACTGTTATGGTACCCAAGGACTTTCAATTCAAAGGTGCACATTGCTCATGCGTTCGTCTTGCTATCGATCCTCAACAGAACACGAAATAGTGCAAAGAAAACGACGAAATGTCAGGTAAGGCTGGAGCGTTATAGTCTTCCGGTATTTAAAAAAATGTCTGTACGAATTATTTCTACGGTTTTGGAAGTACACATCGATAACAACTCGCTAGCGGCGTTCAAGAAACACATAAATATAGCGAAACGAAAAATGGCATTATATGAGGTTATCTGATGCAATATGTGGTGGCATGCATGCTACAGATTTCATCTCACAGTAATGCATATTTTATGACTTTTCCATGGGCGTGCTCAGAATTGCTCTACCTTTATTAAGGGCAGAGCTATAACCCTTCTTAAAAGAAAATCCTATTTTTTACGTATACATGCCTAAATGCCGCACTGTTTTTCTAAATTTTCCAGATATTTTTGAGTGCTTTGGAACGTAATCATGACTAGCTTTCCGGTGCTATAAGTTCCATTTTCCCCCGAGGTTCCGCTGGCGAGATGGGAGGGGACGAAACACCCCCGTGCTCCAGCCGCCCACGTCAGGGTGCCGGCTGAGCGCGGTTAATACAATACGTTAGGGACCGATGATTTGAAGGACCATGTACTGCGTGTTGTATGTTTATGATGATATCGGGTAATTTTTGAACAATTAACCCCCACCATAACATGAAGATTTACCGTATCTTTCATGTGGTATACCATTTTCTCTAATCCGCTCAGTACATGTTTCTCAAATCCACAATAAAGTGAACAGTGCAGTGGTTTTCGGAGCGATCACGAGTGGAAATGTGGTTTTTCGTCTGCCTTTACGTTCGGGCGCTGTTCTTCGTTTCTGGCGCGCATGCGACAATTGCTGCGGTTGTGCGTTAAAGGTTGACCGTCAAGACCGGGATCGGAATCGGGATCGGGATCGGGATCAGGATCAGGATCGGGATCAGGACCAAGACGTCGAGCAAGCCGAATTTGGACAACAATCCCGATCGTGTGCCGATCGGGATCAGGATCGGGTTCAGAATCAGAATCGGGATCGGGATCGGAATCAGGATCGGGATCGGGATCAGGAACGGGATCGGGATCGGGATCGGGATCGGGATCGGGATCAGGATCGGAATGGAAATCATGATCATGATCAGGATCAGGATCGGGATCAGGATCAGGACCAGGATCAGGATCGGGATCGGGATCGGGATCAAAATCGGGATCAGGACCGGGATCGGGATAAGGACCGGGATCGGAATCGGGATCGGAATCGGGATGGGGATCGAGATCGGGATCGGGACCGGGATCGGGATCGGAATCAGAATCGGGATCGGTATCGGGATCAGGATCAGGATCGGGATCGGGATCAGGACCGGGATCGGAATCGGGATCGGGATCGGGATCGGGATCAGGACCAAGACGTCGAGCAAGCCGAATTTGGAACAGGCAATACCAGTCTGATGGTCCGCTATTGCTACTCTGGCCTACTGCGCTATTGAAAGTAGTCTCGACAGCGTTTACCTGTACATATGAGAGAGTATGCTGTTTTCAACGAAGAGAAGCTGTAGCTGCAACTGTCGACAATCCAAACGTTTCGTTGTCCAGTCTAGCCAACAATCCCGATCGTGTGCCGATCGAGTTCAGAATCAGAATCGGGATCGGGATCAGGATCGGGATAGGATCGGGATTTGAATCAGAATGGGGATCAAGACCGGGATCGGAATCGGTATCGGGATCAGGATCGGGACCGGGATCAGGGTCGGGATCTGGATCTGGATCGGGATTGGTATCGGGATCAGGGCCGGGATCGGGATCGAAATCAGAATCGGGATCAGGACCGCGATCAGGATCGGGATCGGGATAAGGATCGGGATCGGGATCGGAATCGGAATCAGGATCAGGACCGGGATCGGGATCAGGACCGGGATCAGGATCGGGATCGGGATCAGGACCACGACGTCGAGCAAGCCGAATTTGGACAACAATCCCGATCGTATGCCGATCGAGTTCAGAATCAGAATCGGGATCAGGATCAGGATCGGGATCAGGATCGGATCGGAATCAGAATCGGGATCGGGATCAGGATCAGGATCGGGATCGAGATCAGGACCGGGATCGGAATCGGGATCGGGATCGGGATCAGGATTAGGATCAGGATCAGGACCGGGATCGGGATCAGGACCAAGACGTCGAGCAAGCCGAATTTGGAACAGGCAATACCAGTCTGATGGTCCGCTATTGCTACTCTGGCCTACTGCGCTATTGAAAGTAGTCTCGACAGCGTTGACCTGTGCAGTGATATATGGTACTTTAAATGTATATGGCACTTTAAATGTAGCAATGAGGACTTGACTTAGAAATGAAGATTAATGGGGACCATGATGTAGAAATGAGGGCTTATGACGGCTGGGGATGTAGAAATGAGGACTGATGTGGACTGGGGGTGTAAAAATGGGTACTAGTAGGGAGTAGAAATGACTACTATGACATCACACCGTTTTAGGGCGTAGAAATGAGGACTGATGAAGATTGTAAATGTTGAAATGAGGATTAGGTAGTATAGAAATGTGAGCTTCTGAGGACTGGAAAACGTAGAAATGAAGGGTCTGGTGAACTGGAAATCATGACAACTGAGGACTTGTAGCACAGAAGTGAGGACTGAGGTAGTTAAGAGGCTTTAGAAATGAGTAATAATGAGGATAAGAAGGCAGCGGGACTCCTGAACCAGATACCGACGCGACATTCCGGATAGAGGGAGGGACGTAGCTGCCTAAAATCCCGCTGCTGTTGTTATATTTCAGCCACTTTGCATGTAAACAAACTCAAAATTTTCCCAAATGGCGCGACGCGCCTGGATTTTTTCGGTCAGTCTATGGTAAGCAACTCAGAATTACATCAGATATTTCAGCCTGGACCCGAGCAAATCGACGTTTGTTTGAAATCTGAAGAGCTAAAATGGGGGCCGGCCGAGGGGCCCCACGCCGACCATTCCTCCCTTGGTGAAATCCTGGATCCGCCCCTGCCCTGGCATAAAAATAGGCACTGAAGTCGATTTAGCGGTCATCAAAATTGCATCAAGACGCTTCCAAGCTGTGAAATGACCATAGGTTACCTGAGGTTAGAGGTTAGAGGTTGCCACGGTGGCAAAAGTTAAGTTCATATCCAGATGTCCGAGTCTATCTCTCTGGCTTATTTCATAAGTCAGTGGCAGATCAAGGCATAAAAGGATGAGACCCAAGCGTGCTTCAAAAGAGGTTATGATTTTATGTCAGGACAGGTCATAGGACCGACTTTATATGTTATACACCACTCTATTGGTCACGGTTATGGAACCCAAGGAGTTCCGATGAAAAGGTACTACTACGTTTTTGTTTGCATTGTTATTGATCCTCGACAGAACACGGAATAAAGCACACGACTGAATGTTAGGCCAGGTCAGGTTTACGCCGGGTCTTGGGCACTCTAGTCTGGCAGTATTAAAAAAGCATCGTACAGATCATTTCTACGGTTTGGAACCATACATGGACAACAACTCGTCAGCGGCGTTAAAAACCCACAAATATAGTGAAATGAAAAATGACGTTTTATCAGGTCACCTGATGCGATATGCAGCTATTCAGATATGCAGTTATGCGTAATATATGCAATGATATGAATGTTATGAATTGTAAATCATCACAATGTACAGGCCTCCACAAAAGTAATGGTAGGTATTAGGCTAATCGTAGTAAGCCGGCCATGGCTCCGGTATTTATGATGTTAATGTAATTTAATTTGACCAGCTAGCTCCTGCGACGTAGCAGTACCCGTAATAACCTGACAGCTGTGTTTCATATTTTCATTTTATGTTTAAAAATGCGAAGAACCATATTTATGCTCGGTAGGCGGGACAGTTAGGCAGATTTCTTAGTCCGACAATGCTCTATCCCCCTCGACTGTCAAACTGATAAGATCAGTTATGTTATGAATGCAGTACTGAAGAGAGGGAGAGCGTCTTGATCATGTGACATGTTCTGCCGGAGGGCTCTGAGGACGTCGCGGAGACTGACCGGGCTGTATCCGGCCTGCAGTCCCATCAGAATATATAGTTTTTTACCTGACTGAATAAGAACATTCGACCCGAGCAATGACGGCTGAGTGATTTCTGAGTAACAGCGTTGGAAATGACTTATACACGAATGAACGGTTCATATCGTGCACAGAAGCTTTCATGATAATCATATGGCGAATGTCATTGTCGGTGCGGATTGACGGCAATGACACGAGGTTAAACGGACAGATACTGCGTTTATTTTCATGCGGGCACTATCTCGCCCGAATATATTCTGGTATACATACACACATCACCAGGGGCGGAACGTTGTATCTCTTTGAGACGGACATGCCCCTCTAATGTTCATTTGGCCCCCTAATGTTAAGCTGCCTCCCAAAGCTGGACTGGGCCCCCTTACAATGTGTGGCTTGGCCCCCAATACTCTATCAGTTCTCAATAAGAACATAACCCTCGCTGGACGAGGGTAGGAGTTGGGTGCCACCACCCAAGTAGTGTTTCCGGGATCACGGCAAAATGGGGCATGACGGCGTCGTGAAATTGGGCATAGCTGACGACACATTCATTGCGTGCGTTTCGAAAAAAGGTGATTGCAGGTTACCTCAGGACATCGAACAATGATGTCATTACTGAATGCTTGCAGAGCGATTTTTGCGGGCAAATGTCCGATTTTTTACTATTTTAGAATAATATGTATGTATAAACGGCCGATGATGGGCATCAAATGGGATCAGAATGGGTGTCCACATGCGAACATGTCACTTTAGATAGGTCAGTGGTCTTTCAAAGTCAAACGAGGTGAATGACTTAGGGTGACCTTTTTGACCTAAGAACGTTCCTATACTACTTTTTGACACTGCACATGATAAAGTAGACAATTTTAGGCCTATTTGGCCCCATTTTGTCGTTTTTAACCGAGGAAAGCCGAGTTATAGTTCGCAAGCATAAAATCTGACCTGAAATAGGAGGTCACTGGCGAACGTGACAGGGTCGACACGAGTACCGTTTGCTTCCTTGGGCATACGGCTATCGATTTCTTTTCGTCCCGAGGCGCAAGCTTGCACGGATCCACTCATGCTCCCGATGTTTTCCATTCGATTCCTTTAAACAACTGCAGTTCCTGTTTAATTTGTGTAGGTTTGAATTATTCGCGTGGATTCCCATTGGTTCATGATATGCATAACTCTGCATATGCGTCATTTCAACAAAACGAATGAAACGGGTAACCACGTAATAATGTCCTGAGATAAGCATACAGTGGTAGTCGTGGTATGTCGTATGACCGCAGGGGGCGAAGAAACGTTTCATAAGGGGGGTATCATCTACTGGTTCATGATATGCATACCCTTGCATTTGCATGAATTCAACAAAACGACTGAAACTGGTGATCATGTAACAATGTCGTGAGATAAGCGTACAGCAGTAATATATGGTCATTAGTCTGTGACCACACGCATATGGGCACGTTTCGTAAAGGAGGGGGACGGGGTCAAACAATTTTTGCTGACGATTGATCAAGGGGGAGTTGGTTGTTAAGTTTAACGAAAAATGTTTCGTTTCATATAGCGTAAATACATATCCGGTATAATGTAAAATAGTCACCATTCTTTAGAATAGCGACAGCGTAAAATGTTCTTGCGGTGGCTAGCCTGAAATGAGACTTGGTTTTCAAAGGGCTTTACGCTAGAAATATCTGGGCAAAATCCGGTACAGGGGAGGGGGCAATGCATCCTCGCCCCTGACCTCATGTTTGTAATGGATTACCTATTTTTGCATGCTTTAAACTGACATTTAGTGTGTCGTCAAAAAGCAATATTAAAAGGAAAAAACGGAAAATTAGCCAGACATTTTTGGAGATTTGGCCCCGTAAAACCAACCGTAGGGCGGCAGAGCCGACCAATCCCCCCCCCCCCTCCCCACCACCACCATACGTTACCAATGGCGATATTAGATGATATGCGAGCGATCTGAAGTTAAATGATGCGTTCTGTTTGCTAGCCATCGTAGATCACCCTTCAAATAGGAACAAGTCCGATTTTGGCATATTTTCGACCAACTATGGCAATTATTCGGGAAAAAGTCATAAAAGCTGCCAAATCGAAGAAACTTTGAGCATTTAGCCAGATATAACCTTGAAGGTTTTGCCCTAGGGCCACGAAATTTGGACAAATGTAGTT
Organism: Capitulum mitella; assembly: GCA_030062745.1. Classification (NCBI taxonomy): domain Eukaryota; kingdom Metazoa; phylum Arthropoda; class Thecostraca; order Pollicipedomorpha; family Pollicipedidae; genus Capitulum; species Capitulum mitella. The sequence continues at coordinate 16,138,316 of CP099839.1, read as the reverse complement.
GCCCACAACCTTCCACTCAGACTGGAAGTTTCGTGTCACTAGCCGATTTCTGAGGTTGGGCGGGAGTGTGGGGGGTGCGGGTGGAGAATTTCACGCCTCTTCGCCACTGCGTGTAATTTTCAGAGGCCTTCCACTGCGCGTGTCAAAAACACAACTACTAGTTGTTTATCACGCATAAACGCACATCAGGATTATTAAGTTACCTAGTAGTCAAGATTATTAAGTTACCTTAAGCACATAAGTTATTATTAAGTTATTAATTAAATTACCAAGACAGATGTCGGGTGTGTCTAGCATTTTTAACCTAACCAACACTTCGCAAGACAGGAGTGTACCATTTTTCACCTCACGCTATGGATTAGAGCTCTGTCTCCGCCCGACGGAGCCTAAATGCCGCTTAATGACATCTTAATTGAGGATATCGCTGACTTTGCCGGTTTAGGTTAGGATGGGCTTCATGCCATTCCAAAGCTGATATCGCTATTTACAACTGATGAGCCATTTCCATTTTCTTGATATCATCATGTTGGGTAACGCATGCGTTCCCGTGTGTTTCCAGTATGAACCACAGTCTGCATCCCAATGTTCCTATGCAACCCATGAGTCCAGATATAAGAACAGAAAAGAAACGAAACGGCTATCCATGAACACGAACTCACGGTTCCGTATCACCCATTCCAGGTTAAACGATAATACCACTCGGTCAATGAAGAACGCTGTGAAGCGCAAGGCTGTGTTCGAGTTGCTCGGAATCTAGCCGCTACGATAATCAATGGGAAGCTGGTCCTCTCCTTCCTCTCACGGCACACGAAACACACCCGCTCATTGGTCGGCGTGTCTACAGCTGTCCGATCTACTACGAAAGTCAGCCTCTAAACATGCCTCCGACACAACTGGCCACCTGTCAGCGAAGGGTCGTAACTGGCAGGGACGCACCCAGCAGGCGGTGAAAGCTCTGGCGAATGAAGCAAAAACCATTATTTTGGAAAATTTAGCCGTAATGGGACAATGCAAATGGGCTCATTTGCATAGAATGATGCGAAGCATTGCAACCTACCGTTCGATGTATTTGTGACGATGTATTACCTACGTTTCAGGAAATACGTTCCGTATTGCCACGGCGCCTGGTACCTATCATTCCTTTTGTGGAGACCCGTACATTCTATTCACTTTTCTTTGGTGCGCTGAGAAATGATCTAGATTTTTTAATGGCTGAGCTACGGCTCTCCTTATAAAGTGCTGTTCTTTTTACTGCTTTTACATATATACACCATAAAGTCGCATTCTTTTTAATTTCCAAACATTCTGTGCGCTTTAGAACGCACTCATAGCGAACTTTCCGTTGGTATGAGTTCCATTTTTCCGACGTTCCGTTCATGAGAAAGGGGGCGTCGAAACGCCCCCCCCCCGCTCCGGCCACCCACGTCAAGGTGCTGGCTGGGCGAGGGTTAATCCCTTTCGTAGCACAATTTTTTCGTTTTAACGTTAGGTTTCGGCGTCTAACATATTCGCAGCTGTCTAGAAATTATTTGGGCTCGTCAGCCCCGTAAACATATCCTTGCTATGTTTCCTGTTTCATCCTATGAAGCAATCACAACCACTCTTGAGCACCACGCGTAATTTTAAGAAAATATCGCCCGTCGACAGCCGCACTACAAACGTTCCTGCCTGCGCAGTACCTCCCAACACTGAAATACTTCATGGAAATACTCCACGTTCTGTGCGGTTTTCCTGCAAAAACCTACATGATAGGGGTCAGTGATATCGTTGTAAAGATATCGTCACTCCTTTACAGCTTTTTATTTCCTAACCTAAGTCTGGCCGACTTTCGGCTCCAGATTTGCCGGACGGGGGCTGGCCATTTCGGTTTCGAGCCAAATAGTTCCCGTTCTTAGCCTGGAACCCAGTGCCTGCTACGCACCGTACTCTGCTATATGGCTCCTTACAGGGGCTCCCATCCCCTTCCGGTTTCTATTCTATTCGATATTTTACCCTTCCAATATCTATTCTCTTCACCATTTTTCCTGTATTATTCTCATATTATTATTCCTGCGTTGTTATTCCTTTATTATTATTCGCGGTTTTTCCTTTTTTGTTACTTTGCGTTCCTTCCTACTCCAATTAATGCTTTTGCCTTCCACACTTCCCCGTTTCGAAACTATCCCTGTCATTTGCTGGATCACAGTTCAACGCCAGTCCCGTCACATGGCATTCCGATATCTTCTGGCACATCACAGCTTTACGGAACGCAATAAGGAACTTGCATTTAATTTTTGGGGCCATCCATGGGCTCCGCCACAGATCGTCTTCTTAACTAGTCATGGCATGGAAAGTTTCCTTTTAACTGTGGTGGTAAATTCGCCTAAAAAAACTGTCATCCCCGAAACTCACACCGACAACCCATGGCATGGCCCATGCGTCCATCTATTGCCGACAGCACCAAAGAACACGATCCTTGATGGTGAGTGATAGCCCATGTTTTGCATTGCATCGCTTGAACTAAACGTATTTGGATGGTCTCGGCCACCAAAAAATAAGAATGAAAGTAAAAACAAAAATAAAATTATAAAAAAACAAAAATACCACCAATATACTACCAAATATAATGCAACGAAAAATAAACAACCACCATACAGACAACTCGGCCAAGAATGCAAACATGGTATCAGCCTGCGTGATCGTCGAGACGTCTTCCTTACAGAACAAAACACCGTATGACTGAACATCTATAAGGAAAATATAAAAACCGTCGAATCTAATTAACTGAGCGCGACAAATATCCACGGGTACGGATAACGCAAAAATATTGGAGACAAAACAATGATCAACGATGAATACCGAGAAGGAAAATTTATCGAAGTGGAAACACATGGCAGAATACAATATCGAACGCGAAATATCAGACGAAGGCATTATGGGCAACGTTTACACTAAAGGAGTAACAAGTCTAACGGCAAAATATCGTGAAAGGATTAAACGCACCCGGGAAATTGTTACTGAAGTGAAAAACCCTGCATCGCAACTATTAGAGCAACAGGACGCACCGTGCCGGCATGGTTCGTTACGGGCACTGCCTACCCCCGAAAAATGGCCGCGAGGCATCCTGACAGGAATGTCGCAAAGTTTTTCGAGGAATGGGGTGAAATTCCTGAGAGTCTTCCCTGTTTACCAAGAAATCTCTCGAAATAATTTTTTTCAGGCCACGTTTTGTCTCCAGAGGTACCTTGCTGAACAGCTGCCCTTCGACAAATGCCGTTTAGCCCACTGGACTTGGTGGTTTAGCAACTGCAACGTTCCGCTCTCTACCATGTTGGCGTTTTGCGACCTGGGATACAGCAGGCGAGTCTGGGCTGTCCAAAACTGCACCCGATCCCTTCTCCTTGGTGGTGCTTTGGGATAAGCCATGACCTGGCAAGACTCGTTCACCTGCTAAGCCATGACAAGGGCTAAGAAAGAATCACTGTTTTCAGTGACGCCCCAGAGACGAAGTGCATTGCAAAGCGCCTTCCGGCTATGGCTCACGCTCATGACATCTGTAAGCAACGATCTGAGTTTGTTCGTAACGGACCACCGAGGAAAAACGGATGAAAAAAATTTGGGCAACTGAAACTTGAACTCCGACTGTGGTACTAATGGCCAATGTCTTGACCACTTCGCCATTGGGTTCCCATTTTGATATACTAGCATCTATCTATATATATATATATATATACTGGTATACATACTAGTATAGTATTTATCCTTTGAGTTCGGAGTTTGAGTGTTATTTATCCTTGCACTCAGCGCTTCGTCATGCAAAATGTCGCCGTTTCAATAACCGTCCCTTCACAATGCCTCGTAGTCCTTCACGATAGTTAAAAAGTGCAGATCATCCCTGTCCTTCCTTTCCCTTCTGGCATCTGTTCTGTTCGATACTATCCCCTTCCGGTACTTATTCTCTTTCATATTTCATTCTTCCGATATTTATTCTCGTCATTTTTTCCTGTTCGATATTCTGCGTCCGTTCATACTCCATTCAGTACTCCAGACATCCACATTTCTCCATTCCAAAACTATCCCCATCCGATCTTTATCCATGTTCGATATTTTGTCACTCGATATTTTTCTCATTCGATACTCCTCCCATGTTGCTTCAATGCTTTCCTTTTTATATGTTTTGGCGTCCGAAAATTCGACATCTTCGTGACCTCCATCAGTCTTTGCCGCGACAGGCGGCTCCACCGACAGCGTCACTCACCAACGCCGACTGGAGAGCCCGCGTCGGCAGAAAAGCAGAGGCCAATCGTTTGCCGTGTCGTTTCTCCAGCGGAACGGGATGCCGAGAACCCAGGTTCCACGACACCCACACTTCCCTGAGGCGCAGCATCCAGTGGGCAGGAAGGGCGGATCCCAGTGACCGTCATTCCCCTGCAGGCCGTCACTGCTGCGCCGGTGCGCCGGTACGACAGTGCGGCCTTTTCTCTTCACGCGGCCGTCGAGCAGCTCGCGATCCGCGGGGAGCGTGAGGGAGGCACCACACCCGAGCTCTAACGGTCTGGAGACGCAGCGCCGTCCACTACCAAACGCTCCTACGCCCGGGAGCTCTACAAACCGGGGAAAGGTGGCAATCGGGCGTCCTGCGGCTGTCGTCGGCGGCGAAGTGTAGGCGGCACTGACGTCCGGCCACCGGCCCGCCGAGTCAAACCGGCACCCGGCTAGAAAAGGACATGTATTGCATTCATGCCATAAAAATTACAATCCATGTTTCCGCCAGTCCCCGCGTGACTGGCGTTCCCTCTGAAAAGAATCGAAATAAAAAAGAACTGTACAGTTGTCTTTTCGTATCCTATTCTCGTTTGATTTCGTGGTAACGTTACGCATCTCGAACACAGGTACATGGGAAAAGGGCACCGACAGTGGCAGTAAAAGCACCTTGATACTTACACGACCCTCAGCTGCAAAACGATCCGATTTTTAGGTAAGGAAAACCGAAAATGATAGAAGACGCCTGACTTCAGTCAGTTCAACTGCAGCACAAGGCCCTGACCCACAGCGCGACACTACTGCCACCCTCTGTTGAGCGGGCACACAGTTACGGATTCACGTTACGTCCACCAGAGTCCGCGGCGTGCCTGCACAGTTTTCAGATTTTGGACGCCATCGACCGGCTGGAGCGAGTCGCCGCAGTTCGCGGTCTCGGCGGCACTCGTCGGGCAGGCGGCCGCCGAGCGCGCGCCCCAGGCCGGCCGGGCCAGTCGGGTCCGCCGCTCCGGCCGCATCACGCCAGTGTCACTGATGATTTGCCGCCCCGCGCCAGAGCCCAAACACGCGCGATTTGCCAGCTGGCGCGCCGTCCGCGCGAGATCGGAGGTCCGAGCGAAGGGGCCGCCGCCGCGCCGTCCGCGCGCCGCGGCGCCCCGGCCACGTATCACTGCTGTCTAGGGTAGGCCTGTGTATCACAAATTTGCCGCCAGAGTCGAGATACCGCCCTGAAACAGAGGCCAGCTGAGAAACGAGAAAAAATACGCGGCTACGGTAACGAATGACGACACCAAAGGTAGCGAGCAATGCAATGCTGAAAATGGAAACGAGGAATGCAAACAATGTTTCGATACCGATTTACCTGTGTACTCAACCAGGGAACGAAACATGGCAAGTAAACACAACACACTTCACTTGTCATAAATGTTGCACGATGCATCACGTGACAAAGACCTAGCCATGTTGAAATAGGCGCATATGTACACCTGGCCGCTGACATCGATTTACGCAATGTAAATGTGGGTTTCGTGCGTCGTACCATTTGGTGCTTAAGGTGGTTAGCATTCTTCTTGACTCCTCCTTACGCATCGCGAAACCTTTTTCTTGAAGTTCGGGAAATCCTCGCGCCACTCTTTCTGTACGGAGGGCGCAGATAAGGTCATAAGCCAGGGCAAGTACACTGTATGCACACAGAGAAACACAACTGCTTATACGCTGTTCCGATATGCTGATTAGCATTTACGTTGCATTACAAGTTACCGAATAAAATAGTCGCTGGTTACCACACATGTGCAAGGATCCCGATGGGATTCGGGTTATCCCCGTGGTGTATTCAAACCCTGGTTGACCTGGGCGGGCCACTGCATCATCTCGGAAAAGGCCGTGTCCCTCCGGAGCAAAGCGGTGTCCAGGAGACGCGACATTAAATCTGGTGAGCTGAGAATCCGACGCAAAACGAGGATGGCCTGCATTCCATTGGGATCGCGGGACATGTCTGCTGGTTACGTCATCGGATCTTTCGAGACAATACGCCGCTCTGAGATGTCACATGTCTTCCTCTACATCCAGAGATCGATAAAAGACATACTTATACGCAACTTCCCTCGACAATATCGAAGGCGGCTAATATTTCCGGAGTTCCATCACGTGAATAATGTTCGAATGCACAAAGTCTGCCTCAGAAATCCCAAATTCAGGAGATCTGTTTGAAGAAATGTCACGACAGATATTGTTGGGCCTTATTATAGCTATTCCATGCACAGAAGTTATCTGAAAACTGATTGCATCCAGCAGCGTAGGCAGAATTTTCGTACGGGGTGTGAAAGCTGAAATAAAAAGGTTGATACACGCTAAGCATTTCATTGGCAATATGGGGCAATTGGCCCAATCAAATAACACAACTGGAGCTTTTCCAATAAGTGTACTGTGCTTTTTTTATTTTTCATTATACTTTAAACAAAATCACTCGTGACAATAGCCAATTCCTGGAAACCTCTGGCCATCAGGAGGATGGAGTCAATGGACCCATCAAACCCCTCTCAGACTACGCTACTGATTACCACCACATCGCGCCTGGGATCCGACCGTCTGTAAAACACCCGTTTTGCGATGAGCCATTCGCTGACCTAAGTGAGTCAATACGTCATCTCAGATCCGTCGTGCTTCGACAAAAAGAACCGTTGCCCACATGACGAAATGCTTAGTCATCAAGCGGCAGAGTTCGTCGGAGCTGGATGCAGACCTGGGTTAGCCCGCACTTCACTGGGGCCCCGGCACAGATGAAAATCAGAGCTGAGTCCAAGCCGGAACTACCAAATGCACGTGCCGTCTCACGCTCATTTTTTTTCCTTCCGTCGAAACCAGGTGCATACGTAACACGCAAACCTATTCATCCAATGCATTCAAATCACGACGCCTGGGACCAGCCAGAAGGTTGTTGCCCATGCACGAAACCATCGATTTGTGGAGTTTCCAAGATCGTATGCCACGTAACCTCAACAAATGCCAAGATGCATGCAGGGGCTTTCAACCTTGGATGACTCAGTTTATCCCTGGCAAACAATGTCCGAGGCTAGCGGGAAATGACAACAACGGCCAATTCAAGCCGAGACCCGTAACACTACATTGCATCACCGAAAAAGATAACTATCCGTTTCATCGTGCACAGACAGAGACGTGGGTTCCATAGGGGTTGTGCATCCGTCTGCCAGCCCCTCACATTTTTGCAAAAACTCTGTGTAAGACTGAAACTGTTTGACCAAGTCCAAGAGACCCAGATGGCTGGGCCGCTCTTCAGCACGCTGCCAGTAGCGGTACACAGCGCCACACCCAGACGCCCGCCCGCAAGGCAGTCCTGCCGTGACGACGCTCCGGGCGCCGGGTCGTGCCGTCACGTGACGTGACGCCGGGTCGTCAGTGACGAGCCCCGGTGGGCTGGAGGACAGGCCCTGTTCCAGGCGCGCCTCAGAGCAGCCCCCGAACCGTGCCGCTCCGTCACACCTGGACTCCGGCCGGGTTTCCCCGGCGCGGCCGCGGCTTTAACCAGGTCCCCGGGTTCCGAGGAGCCCGCCAGCGGCCGCCACTGGCGCGGAACCGGTGCGGCGCGCCCAGCGCTGCCAGGAAGCGCCGCCGGCCGCCGCACCTGACGCAACTGGGCTGCCGAGACGCCGCGTGTTTATTCAGCGGCCCCCGACACGATACAGACGCCGCTATCGGGAGCGACTCGGCCCGGGGGCCGCACGGGCGTGTCGGCCGCATCCCGGCAACAGGGCTGCGATCGACCGCGGCCGGCCGGCTGGCCGACTGAGTCAGGTCGGTCGCCCCGCGACCGCACTCCACCGACGACCATAAAGACCGGGCCCGACCGGCCGGCGCCCTCCGACCGCCATAAAGACGGCCGGGCGCCACCGCGGCCGCGCCGACGGCAAGTCCGGTGACGTCGGCCGACCGCAACACGCCAATGATAATACTACCGCGCGGACAGAGCACGCGGGACGCTGCACTGGCTCCCAGAAGCTCCTCACAATACCCTTTGATGGTGGCGTCATGACTGTTCGCAAGGAACGGCTGAAAATTCCACGAGATTAGAGCCCCATTTATAGAAACAAAGAAAAACCACCCGGGACAAGCCAGCCCATTTGCCGTTTACTTTTTACGTTGTGAAAATGACAAGATCACAGTAATCATAGGTAAGGCCATTAATACAAGGCCAAATCGAACCCGCCCTGGAAATGTCGGGAACAAAAACAACCCATTCTACCATCGCCAGCAACTAACGTGAACGATATCACAGTACAAATGCTCACACAGCTTAAAAAAAAATGAAGTGACCGCACGTGTTTTCCGAAGAGTGTATGGTCACAGTGGGGTCCAAATCAACAGCACTGCCGCCATAATTGCCGCGCTACGACGGCGCCACTGGCAGAACACGTTACGTGCCATCACCAGCTGCACACGAGTAATCATCAGAATAAAATGAATGAGCAGCAATAAAACGCTAAAATGGAAAAGTCAATACCACTCGACACTCTAAGCTGTACATTTTAAAAAGAACATTACGCAATCTGAGGTATACCCTCAACGCCAAGGATCAATGCTCAGGGTCATGGGTGTCACCACGGAGCGGGGCCTGGGGGGAGATGTGTCATCCAATTTTGGCAAAACAGGGTTTTGTCCCCCCCCCCCCTAATTCTGGTCGGAAGGTGAACGGATTCCGACATTTCTCGTTGAAAAATAAGATTTCGGGTCAGACTGTCTCATCACACTCTGATTTGTTCCCCTTCCCCCCCCCCAATATCTTGGACGTGGCTACACGCATGCTTAGAATCCAGACGCAGAATCTGACATCCTACGAAGTTTCTATACCAAATGACTCGCCAAATGTCTACAACCGCCAGAATCGTCCTCAATTTCGCACCTGTCCACGGACAAAGGAGGGGAACATCCGCCTCCGGTGGCTGCTCGCGCACGCGGTGAGTGGAGCGACCACGCAGGAGACGGGGGCGGCGCCGCTGCCGACCTTGAGCGCCGCCGCCGACGCGCCCGTCCGTCCGTTCGTCCGTTCGCCGGTCCGTACCCTCAGCGCTCCGCGTCGTCAGGCGGGACGGCCCGCCGTGTGACGTCAACGCAGGGCCGGCCAAACTTCGCAGAACGCGGCGGGCTGCCGGCGGCCGCCCGTCCGCCTGTCAGTGGTAGCGCGGCACCGGCGCCGCGCGGAGCGTGCCAAGGGAACCGACCAGCCCGACACTACGGCAACATGCCCCGCGTGGATCCGACAGGTGAGAAACGTGGTCGAGTTCGCAACGGTGGTGTTTGCCCATACCGGGAGCTCCGGCCCTCTTCATCGCAAGACGGTCAAATGCAGCTCCGAGACTGCGAATGGAACGCAGATGGGTCGGTAACGCCGGTACAGTCAAGCAGGCGTGCGGAACAGCGGGGCCCCCCGCTGTTCCGCACGCCTGCTTATCTGCGCGGAGCCTGGTGGCGGCGAGCAGACCGGCGGCAGTGCTGCCTGTAAAGCCATCGCACTGGCTCCGTACTGAGCACGACCGGTGGCGCTGCGGCGGTCCTCTCGTGTTCCGCCCCTTCTGCCGCCGCCGCCCGTGAGCCCGCCTAACGGTCCGCCCTGACGGCCGGGCGTGCACAGAGGTCATGGGTTATGGCCGGGTGTGGCGCGGGGTCGCGGCTGAGGGTGTGGCCGGGGCCCTCGTGGCGTGCTGGACGGCCCGATCACCAGAAATGTGCCGGGGATCCCGACGGAATGCAGGGTAATCCTTGTTCTGCGCCGGATCCTAAGCTGACCGAAGTATATATTGCGTCACCCGGGCACCACTTTGCTCCGGAGGGACACCTTTCCGACATGACGCAGTGACTCGCCCAGGTCAGCGAGGGGTTGGATACAACAGGGGATAACCTGCATTCCACCAAGATCCAGGCAGCCTGCCGACCATACGGGAGTGGCGGCGCCTGGCGCATCCGTGTCGTACTGCCGCCTGCCAGGCCCGGGCGGCCGGCCGTCCAGCGCGGCGCCCGGAAAAACAGGGTCGCAGAGGCGCCGTCAGCACCGACAATCGGGAAGGACGGTTCGGGGAGCGGGGCCGCGCGAACCGGGTCTGACCCCGAACTGCCTCTGTCACGGGTTCACGCCTAGGGCTCACCGCTCCGTCGCTGGCGACGCTCCCAGCTATCACCCGCCTCTCGCTCCGCGACACACTGAGCCCGCGTCCGGCCCGCCAGTGCGGCGCACGGCCCGCGGTCATGCAGTCCGGGCAGAAATAGAGAGTCGCCTACTGCCGAGTGCCCCGAGCGACGCCGTTCATGGCAAAGCGCCCATTTCGCGGACTTCGGGCCAGTTAGATGCAAGACCAACGGGATTCCTCTATTACGTGTAATTCACAGTTTCGCCACAAACCACAGGGGCCGGAACCATTTCCTTTGTGCCACAGGAAAAAACGTTATGTATGGCAGACCCTCAGCTATACGGATAGCGTACGGCTTCCAGCCTTTTGTCACTGGCTGATTCACCACAATGCTGCAAACCGGCACGCGATTAGGGATGCCTTCCTCCGTGGGATGGGAGGCGGACCGAGTCAGAATTCGGTGCGACGAACATCCGCCAGTGGGAAGACCCGTCAGCAGCGAGGCAACAGACGCGTCCAACAGTCGCAAGACAGAAATGGTTCCGGGCAGCCGTGACCTGAATGTAATTGTCTGCGACAGCACGCGCTCTACAAGGCCGGACGGCGGTGAATGTCCCACGTCCCCGCTGACCCCGCCAGACTGACGGGAGACGGCCGTGTTGCAGGCTCGCCGATGCCGGCGTCGCCGGCCATCACCTGCTCCGATGACGAGGACGTGCTGCAGGCGCTGCTGCCCGGCCAGCTGTCGAGTCGGTTCCTGTCGCGCCGGCTGGACGCCATCGTGCGCCGCTCCGTCAGCCGTGAGGACGACCCGGAGCCGGCCGCCGACCTGGCGGCCGGCGCCACCCAACAGGAGCGCCTCTTCAACGCCTGCGTCACGGGCGACACGCAGCAGGCGGCGGCCGCCATCGACGCCGGCGCCGACCCCAACGCCGACATGCGCGCCGTCTCGAACAGGAGCGGCCGGATGCGGCTCAGCGGCGACGTGACGCGGCCGCACGCGCGGCTGCGCGCGCCGCGCCGCCAGCAGACGCTGCCGACGCTGCTGCGACCCAACATCCTGCTCCACCTGGCGGTCACGCTCGGCGACTGCGACATGGTGGAGCTGCTGCTCAACCGCGGCGCCCGGCCCGACAGCGTGGACGCCGTCGGCGACACGGCGCTGCACGTGGTCAGCCGGGCGCACCACCCGATCGACGTCACCATCGAGCTGGTGCGGCTCCTGCGCGAGGCCGGCGCGCCGCTGGACGTGGCGAGCGCAGCCGGCCTGACGCCGCTGCAGCAGGCGGCCGCCGCCGGCAACACGGCCGCCCTGCTCACGCTGGCCGAGCTCGGCGCGCCGTGCGGCGGCCGGGACGCGCGCAACAACACCATCCTGCACCTGGCCGTCATGTCCGGCAACCCGCAGACGGTGTCGGCCGCGCTCGATCGGCTCCCGGCGGCGGCCGTGCACCAGGAGAACCGAGCCGGCCAGACGCCGCTGCAGCTCACGACCACCCGAGAGACGGCGCGCATGCTGCTGGCCGCCGGCGCGCGCGCCGACGAGCCCACCACGCTGACGCTGCTGCGCAACGTGCCCACCGCCGTGCCGGACGTGTTCAACAACTACATGACGACCAACGGCCAGCCGCTGGACAGCTCCCAGCTGGAGGTGTACCTCGACTACATGCCGTTCTGGGACGGCAAGCGGCGCGACCCAGCGCCGGAGACCGGTCTGCTGCGGGCGATCGTCGACGCCGACCAGGACGAACTGCTCAAGCATCCGCTCATCGAGACCTTCATGCACGTCAAGTGGCAGCAGATCCGGCGCTTCTTCTTCGTTAACTTTGTGTTCTACGTGTGTTTCGCGCTGCTGGTGACCTCGTACGGCATGCTGCGCGTCATGTACCCGTACGAGAAGGTCACCATCGCACTGGGCTGCCTGGCCGGCGCCTTCACCATCTTCACGGCGTTCCGCGAGACGTTCCAGATCGTCTACAGCTGGCGGCTGTACATCGGCAGCGTCGAGAACTGGCTGGAGCTGGTGGTGATCGCGCTGACCTCGGCGCTGCTCATTGGGCACGGCTCGACGCGGGCCTGGGTCAACCACGTGGTGGCCTGGCTCATGCTGGCTACCTGGCTGGAGATGACGCTCATGGTGGGCCGCTTCCCCAGCATCGGCATCTACATCTACATGTTCGTCCGCGTGGCGCAGGCGCTCATCAAGTTCTTGTTGGTCTACTCGCCGCTGCTGGTGGCCTACGCCCTCAGCTTCCAGGTCCTGTTCGGCGACACCCCCGCCTTCAAGACCATCCCGCTGTCACTCATCAAGACGTTCGTCATGATGATGGGCGAGTACGACTACGACGGCATGTTCACCAGTCGCGAGCTGCCCTCCTACCCAGGCACGTCGCACCTGCTGATGATCTTGTTCGTCGTCAGCATGTCCATCATCACCGTCAACCTGCTGATCGGTCTGACTGTCAACGACATCCAGGGCCTCTTCAAGATTGCCGGTGTCCAGCGCCTTCGCATGACCGTCATCCAGATCCTGTACATCGAGTCAGTCGTCTACTCCAACATCCTGCACACGCTGTTCCGCTCGCGCATTTGCCTGCGCATGCAGCAGAAACTGACCTTGCTGCCGAAGCTGGTGCTGCGCCACGTAGACCAGCGCCTGTCCAGACAGCCGGAGACGGCCGATGAGAAGTCGCCGATTGAGCCCATCTCGCTGGAGGAGGGCTCCCACGCGGCCAGCGCAGAGGAGCGCATCCTGCGAGCCGCGTTCCGGCCGAACGTCAAGGGCCGGCCGTGGCTGTACAGGACGGCCCCGTCCGGCGAACTGCAGCCCACCCGCTACGTCATGCACGACTGGATGCTGCGCAACATGCTCAGCCTGCTGCGTGAGCGGGCCGCCAGCACCGACCGCGAGGCGCGCGAGCAGCTGCTGCAGGACGAGCTCCTGGCGGCGGTGCGCGCCAAGACGGCCGGGCCCGACCCGCTGCTCGAGCTACCCACCGCCGACCTGCTGCCGGACAGCCCGACACCGTCCGGCGACCGGACGCCGGCCACCGGCGCCGAGGAAGATGGCGCCGAGGACGACAGCCGCAGCCGCCGGGCCCGCCGTCGCCGCCGCAAGAAGGCGCTGGCCGGCCGCGACACTATGGAGGAACTCACCACCAAGCTGAACACGGTGCTGGCCGCCGTCTCAGAGGTGTCGCTCAAGATGGGGATCATAGAGCGCCGGCTCAACATGATGGACCCGCCAAAGCTCGACACCTTCTACTCGGTGTGAGCGGCCGGCCAAGTCGGGCCTCGGCCGTCGGTGCCAGTGTCGTGCGCCCCCTCCCCCCGCCCCGCTCGTGACTGCATGTCATGCGCGCGGTTCCCACGGCAGTGTACATGTGCGAGACCCTGATACATGAAGGACGTCGACGGACCAACAGATAGGCCGTCGGTCAGGATCACAGCCCGCTCAGGCCCCACCGGAGGGCGGCCGCCGTCCGCTTTTACTCAGAGCTTTCCGCGCAGAAGCCGAAAGTCAACAGCCCAAACGGCGCAGAACAGCGCTTATCACGCGCCGCTGCCGCTCAACTGCAACGTCGCTCAAACGTTTGCATTCCGTGCTGCCTTCGTAAGTGGCTGTTTTCGGCCCATCCTGGCCGCAGGGCGGGACAACGGCTCGCCGAAAGCTCTGCCAGCACAGTGCAGCTCAGATGATGTGATCTCCCCAGGCTTCGCTGTAGCAGGGCTTCAGAGACAGCTACTCAGCATTACGAGTAAATACGCGTATAATATAATCTAAATTAGGATTGTTGACTGATAGTGCGCTAACAAACATATGTACGTGCTATATACATACGTATACATATATACATATATATATATATATATATGTATGTATATATATGTATATATATGCGGAGATGAGTGGGCAATGGCATATTAGTGTGTAATTTATACAGGTCGAATAAAGGCTAAGGCCGAGTGTCCAAACGCATTCAGTACCAGCGTATGGCAACGAAACCTGAACACTGGAAAGTCGCCTGGCAGCCCGAATCTGACGCCGATTTCGGCTAATGACAAGGAAAGCAAGGATAGCATTGTCAAATATACGACAAAAGCACAAAGCTCATCTGTGACTACTCCGCTGATACTGTCCAGATTACACAACATACGTCCGAACCCAATTAACGCAATCCCGAATTTGAGACAAAAGTAAAATACTCGATGAAACAGCATTTCCGTTAGAATCCTCCCGGACGACTGGACGTCCCGGTAATCGCGGAACGGCAGCACAAAGCTTACAGCGGACCGTACGGCTGGCGACCAGTCTGGCGACACTGCGGCCTGCCATGCGCGCCATAACGCTAGCGCGTCGGAACATCTTTGGCGCCAGACAGCAAACAACTGGGGCCGGCATTTAAGGCACTTATCACTCCGCGCCAACAGCGAGGGCAGCGGTGCAGCGGCGCTGAGGCAGTACCAACACTGGATTAGGCTGCGTCAGCCAGGAAGTGGCACAGCCAGTAGGGACACGGTCGCGTCAGCCTGGCGGCGGCAAACACCTGGTGGATTCGGACTTCGACACTGCCGATAACACGCTCCGGTCAAAATCGAACGGTGCCGGCTCATTAATAAAACAATCACGGGCCGGGTCGGCGGCGCAGCGTCACGTAACGATGCCGTGAGCCAATCACGTACAAACCAAACCCTGTACAAACGCCACCCACTTCAGCACGTTCGGGCTAAATTTATAAAGACAAAATGTGTCTGACGAAGTCAATGCATCATTCCACTCCAAGCATGCCTGTTACGGTGAACTGTTGTGTGCTATCAATGACGATTCGCCCACCAGCGGCGGGCGAATTAAGGGAAACGCGCGCCAATTTCGCACAACATGACACATTTTTCGGCCACACTGACGCCAGAAGAATGGATCCCGTTACACTACCGCACCGTCAATATTAACATTAAGGTGAAGGAGGGCGTCTAGCTGGCCAGAACACGCCATCAAGACGAGAGGACCAGCGAGGTCGTTGGTTCTTGACTGTCCCAACATATGACGCATTCACTGGCCTAACGAATCGGCAAGGCCACTCCAATGTGGCCGTGCCTGTGACGAAAGCCTCAAAACATGCCCGCTTCCACGGCCACCAGCCCGACCGTGGCGACACCTAGCACAGCACGGCTAGCCTGGCACCTGCACCTCAAACCTCTTCCGTCGCGCCGCCGACGGGGATTATCAGGAGTCGCGAGCCCACACCGCACCTGGCCACGGGATGCCTGGCGGCCGGCCAGCGCCGCTCGAAGCCCTTGGAGCTAGGTCGACCCTCAATGAAACTGGCATCGCCAATGGCCCATCCACGTCATCAGTGCGCACTGCCTGGTCCGGTCCGATCCCCCGCCAAATGGGACTCGTCTGTCCGCCATACAAACCCGCCCGACCCAAACCAATGACACTCGCGAACGTCCGGTTACCCAGCCAACACACGGAGCGTCACACACCTGACGCTTATCGAAGACCACACAGTGACGCCGGTAAGTAATCCAACGAGGCCGCCAAGACGCGGGGAGCATTCTGCCACGTCCAGGTCATGCCCCGGTTCGGTGGATCAGCGAGTGGGATTAAAATCACAGGACGCTGCCGACTTGCACACGCTGCCGTGCAGATCAGGTATCGACCGACCGTACCCTCCTAGACCAGGGCCAACCATCGGTTCCTGGTTCAAGCCCACCTCCTAAGAACAACAGCGAACCGGGCGTCTAGCAGGGCACGGCCTCCGGAGCCAGGCCGGGAGGAGGGCAGCAGGCCCACGGTCCACCTACCGCGGCGTCCACGTTGGCCGGGCTCTCGTCGTTGGGGTCGGCCAGCATGGAGATGACCGAGATGAGGATCGTCTCTACCGTGTGCACGGGCAGCCACCGCTCGGAGGCCTTCTCGTAGCCGTACTTGTCGTCGCCGGGCTCGTGCAGGATCGAGATGCACACGTCGCCGTTCTTCTCGACTGCGACGCGGACGAGGCGCGGCGGTGACTCGCGTGACCAGCCTCCAATCACGGCAGCGCAGTCCACGCACACAGCCCAAACGCGGCAGAAACGGGACAAACTGAGGAGATACGTCTGGGCACCAGACCTGTGCTGAGTTCGTGCCCTGAGTCCCAGCAATCAAACATACTCACTTCATCATATATCACTCATCAACTCAATACCGGAATTTAGTACGGTTACGAAAATGCAAACAGCTTAACTACACAAATCAAGATATATCAAACCAACGTAAGGAATAATGTCTTACTGTTTGGATGCCATACATCGGTGATGAACCTCATTTTCGGTGGTCGGTGAGGGTATTCCTTGGGGAAGTACAAATGAGCCTTGAAAAAGCCACCTTCACTGTAATGGAACACAAATAAATCAATGAATTCAGCCATAAAAACGCTGGTCAGTGTGCTAAAACTGAACTTTAATAATATTGTGTCGGCAAGTTACTGTGGACATGCCGACTACGTTCTTATATCTTATACATGATGCAGACATCAGACATCAAAACGCATAAATATTGGGTCAAAAGCCGAGGGTGGTGGCCAGGTAACCCCCATCTCTCCCTCTCCCCTCCACTCTCCCCATCATCAAATCACATCACCGTTGTTATCATGCCATTCTGACATGACCATGGATGACCTCAACAAACAATTTTCACTAAATGTGCATAAACAGTACATTGAGGGTACTGAAATGTGATGATGCTCCACCTTCAGGTGACGTGGTTCTGCCCAAGAGAAAGCAGTGGGGGCATCTGACAATCCCTCCATCATGACGCCGGTTGCATACCAAGTCATTCAAGCATACCATAAATGCATTCAAGGTGCAAACTCACTACAAGGTGTCTGGTGGGCCTATGATGAGCACTTCCCACTTGAAGATGTCATTGTCGTCGATAAGGCCAGCAGAGAACCCATCCACCGGGTTCTTGTTCAGCTCTGAAGACAGATGTAAAAGCCATGACGATACGATTTACAAACACTTGGCTGGGAGACAGGAAGGAAAACTCATGTGATGTTTAACATATCTGGTTGCTCACACATAATCAAGAGGGACAGGTCAAATAAAAATTTTACAGCACCACCGTGACACAATTAGCTAAACCAGCATGATATTGTGACGAACAATCCGAATCACTCTGCATCAAAAGTAGAATGGGACCCAGAGGAATCAGGTTGCCATCACCCATCCCTTGTGGAGTTCGATTTTTTTTTAATATCATCTGAATGTATCGCTAGGTTGCTTTGGCACCAAAATTCGCGATAAACGGTGCTTGCTGCAGAGACTCTGATCCAGTGCGGCCACATTTACCACTTTTGGTGAAAAAAATACACCTAACCAAGAAAACAGATGCGTTCCTGTGACGGAAATGATTACATCTTAACATCGTATTGCCAGTAAATTGCATGTGCCCAGATCCTGATGTTGCAGCTTTACAGTGCAGGATCCAAAAAGCATCTTCCTGCCAGATTTTCACATTCTTTGGCAATTTTACACCTGCGCAAGCGGCGAAAGTTAGATTCTTGGATATCGTAGCCCTTGGCAACTTTTTTATTGGCTCTGGCCATTTGAATATTTACATCTTTTGATTTTCCGCTAGATCTTGACACCCAAAGCAAAAAGAATTTGACCACATTGCTCTGATCCCTACGTCAGATCGCAAAATTCCAAATTAACGGCATAATCGGGTACTGAACAATTTTGTTTGGTTTTGTTCTGTTTTCATGCTCATCCGATACCACTGCAGACAATGATTACACATACACCATTCGAATTGCTGTACGATGATATTCAGGAGATATTCGCGCCGTAAGGGACAATGGCCCTGAAACTATGCGCCCGAGACCATGTGACGTCACGAAACCCCAGGCGCCGGAGGGCTTCGTGACGGCCGGCCGTTTCGCGTTATACTTCAGTGTTTTGCCGCCGTCTGCTCACTACGACGGGTCCCAGCCAAAAGACTACTCGGTGGAGTTGTATTGTTTTCGGCGGTTTTGGGCACTACAGCGACCTCAGACTTTCACACGTGTCCATCTGGACTGCAGCCGTTCTCCGCAGTCGTTTCCCGAATTCTCTGGATCCACTAGGGGTGGTGTTCCGACAAGAGGAGGGGGCAACGGCTACTTTTCCAGCCATTTCTTTCCATGCAACGCCATAGGGCTAATGTTAAATTTCGCCAGTTAAGGGGGGGGGCACGGAGCCCTCATTCAACCCTGTTCCGCCTCCTACCTGGATCCCCGGCCGGGTGGCGGCGCGTCACACAGAGCCTCCGACAAAAATCCTCAAAACAAACCGATTTTCATATCATTTCTAGCAAACTACTGTTGCGCGACGGCATCGCCCGTGCTCGATCCACCACGGCGTCGGGAGGATGAGGCGACGAATCGCAGGCCGATGAATCACAGCAGTACGCAACAGACTTATTAAGTCTTTTGTCTTATTGTTTTGTCATTTTTGGAAACAGAATAGGAATCACAGGGCAGAATTATTCTGAGTTGCCAGTTTGTCATAGATCAAACACTTTAAATGGGTATTTTAACGTCAAGGTCGTGTTTAATATGGCCACTTCACTGAATTTACCCTCCGTTTGCAAAACTCCGGACTATGAACAGGGTCCCCAGAAGGTGTTGCGTGGCTCTCATTTGTCAGTATTCTCAGCACAGGAAGCCAAAATGGTGCAAGAGTCCGGGCAACAAGGTAATACGCCCAGCACACGCGAAGTGACTATCGTAACTGTTTAATCGTGTAAATATAATTTAACCCTCACCAGCTTTCTGGTTTTTGCCACCTTCAGCAGTCCACGGGGCAGGCTGGTGAGACTCCTTCCACCGTAGACCATAATGGTGTTGCATTGCTCAAGGCAGGTGACACGATGCCATACAAGGTCACTTCAACCTCGACCACGAATGACTTTCAACCAGCCTTGCAGTGAGAAAAAGCAGTTTCGTTGAATGGTAAATGATCCAGATTCCAACACGTGAGACGAATTCCGGAACTTGACCAGATACGACCTTGATCTTGAATGATCTCACACCCACTACAGACATAAACCATGTTCCCAGAAAACCATATGGCACCTCTAAACACGCTCTCGAAGGAGAGTCGCAACAGACCAATCTTAACAATGTGTGGCCCGACGTGACCTTGACTCTAGACAAGGTTGGAAAAGGACCTGTTTTTTTTGGTGTTGATAAGAAATATTTGTTCCAAAAACATTTTATACTCCAAAAGTATGATCTTGTGCCACCATCAAAAAGCTATGTTGCCTCCATCAAAAATGCTGGCAAATTTCTAACTCTGCAAGCACATGACTCTGTCTCCATGCAGTAAGAAGCAGGTATGATGTCATAACTGACTTACACCAAAAACACCCACTTCAGCCAGTATTATTGGCAAAATCTTGCATTCAAAAACAAAAATGATACTATGGCACCAAAAATAAAAACCATATTTCGAACCTTGACTTTAGGTGGCCTGGATCTTGCAATGGGTATAAAAGGTCACCTCAAAATTGGGTGGTAACTCGAGTACCACTAGCAAGCATCAATCTGATCCAAAACCGCCCAAAAACACTATTTAGAATGGCACGGTTCAGATTTTCCCCTCTGTGACCTACACGTTCCCCAGAACGAGGTCACAGCTCAATGACCTGGCATAACATAAGCTTGATGGTTTCAGGGCATGTGTAAAAAGGTTCTAAATTTAGGTAGCCAAAACTTCAGCCCATTCAACTGACCGGCTCAGCATCTACCCTGGAAAAAAGAAGTGGGGATCACCCCGCCCCCCGCCCCTACTGGCGAGGTTAATACAGCGTTTGCGCTTCGAGCTAACTGGTGGAAGGCTTTGTGTTGGTTCTAAGGCGGAGTCTACGGGCTAATCGGCCTTCCAAAGGGCGAGGCAATTTGGTTAGTACTTGGCATATTTCCTTTGAACTCCCAGACCACCAAAACTACATCTGAATTTGACCATGTGCCACCTTAGTCTCCACTAAATGCACAGGGATTTTGTATTGATCCCAACGTGTGTTAGACGATCACGAACAGTCACCAAGATTGACAGCTTTATTTCGAGCAGTTCAGAAGCTGCAGGCAAAAATCCAAGGAGACTTCCGCTGTTAAACGTCATGGCCCGGCCGCTGAGGGTTTCAAAAAGTCAAAACCAAGGGCAGGACGTTTGAGTCGGGCGCCACATTGAGGACTTAATGGAACAATTTCCACTGCGATTTTTTGCAGTTCTGGCAACAGATTTTTATCAGGGGGTCGGAACTGACTAAATAACACAAAAAAATAAGAAGCTGTTTGCTGGGTTAACTACTATTTTGGGAGACGAAAGTTTAACCCAGCGACATAAACGACACGGTCGAGCGGTAGCCAGTGTCTTTCTAAAGGTTAGCTGCCAAGTGACATTCGGAAGAAACTGCTAACGTCGAGTCGACTCGAACCCAATGTCTTTACTGATAAGGTACGCCCAAGCGAGAACTTCACATCCGGTGACGTCACAGCTCTGTTCCCCTTATTTGGCAGTAATCCGGCAGCATTCAATTTTTTTCGTTTCTTGACGCTGACATCAAACATTGACATCAAACATTGTGCTGCATTCGACAATGTGTTCTCAACATGACTGATGCCCGACATCAAAAGACTTAAGACACGGGCGCTTGAATCCAAGAGGCTGTGCGTCCTAACGCACAACAAACACTGTATTCTGAGACGACTGACTGACACCTCACGAGATACATGACGTGATTTCAACTTTTCGGACAACATAGAAGCAAGGTCGGCATCAATAAAAAATCAGACCATATATTTCGGGCGATTTCGTTCGTCACTGAACAATGGTCGAGTCACCAGTGTTCAAGGACGAGCGAAATCGTCCGAAATATGTGGTATGATTTCCTTAGAGATCGACCTTGCTTCAGTGTTGCCAGAAAAGTTGAAATCACATAAACTTAAACATAAAAGGGGTTTTAACTGATTGCGAACGTTTTGAATGATTTTTTCCGACATTCTCCACCCATGTCTACGTGTCCCTAATGAAGTTATCTAATTGTTTATCTAACCTAGTACGTATTTTGCTAATGACAGATATCCAGGAACATCAGATAGCGCGGTCATAATCAGTGTTATCGGAATCCAAATTCGGGTTTCACAATTTTTCAAGTTCCAGACTGGAAGCTGGTTGGATAAAGTACGTATTTTTTGTAAAAATTGGAAAGCTTATTGCATGTCCACTGCCAAAAATGTGATAGTTAAATGCTTTCTAATATTCTAAATGTTAACCTGACTCCATGCAACATACAAGAGTGACATTTTGATAATGTTATTCAGTATCATGGTTGACTCAGCTTGCACCACCCCAAACTGAGAAATATGTTGGAATTTCCTGAAACCTGGATCTTGGGCAGTTGTGGATACTGACGTGCAGGATCTGAAAAACTGATGTTTGTTTGTGTACTTGTACTCCAGGAAATTCTGTGTTTCAGGATGTGACTTGGCCACATAGGAAGTTTTGTATGCCAGCACAAACCTAGTTGAAAAATGAATCTTTGTGAGTACAAAAGTTTGCAGTTGGCTTAGCAAGAGTCCTAGTCAAAGACTTCTTGGGGTACGGAGAACACAGATAAATAATTCTCATCAATATTCCGTGATAGGTTGTAAGTTCTTTTTTTTGGCTACTGCAAACTGTTTTTTTGGAATAATATGGATGGTTGCATTGTTAATATTTGTGTTCCCTGCCCTGGCACCACACTTATGTAGTTCAACAGTGAAGCTATTCCTTCTTGTTTATTCTTGTATGTCACTTGGGCATTAGCTCTGTTGTTCTTTTCTTTCATAGTGAATATCTGAATCTGGTTTTGAAACCAATGCAAATAGTCAAGCCTGGCTGAAGGGTGTCTGAACAAAAAGTTGACATGCAGTGTAGTGGCTGCCATTCTGTTGACTGCTGGTTGACAAATGTAAAATTGACAACAGCCCATTTGCCATTTTGGCATATCAACCTTCCAGTCATCATTCAGCATCTAACAAAAAGGCATGCAGCAAATTGCTGGTTAATTTTTTTGTTCTAGAACTTGACTGATATCTAGATAAACCTATTCAAGCAAAATACAGCAATGATGCAGTCACACATACCATTGTTTGTGGGTTAATCCTGTTATGTGTATATGTAAATAATGCCCATCAGTTAATGGTGGACGGACAATGCATATTTACATGGGACACTAGCATCATCAAAATAATGGTGGCTATTTGCTTGTTGAACACTTGAGCATTGCTACCCATATCATTACCCCTGCTGCGAGAAATACATGATTGTGCAGATCTAACCATAAATGATAGTGTGCACCAGAAGAATTAACTTGGCTTGAGGGGATGGGTAATGTTGTCTTTAGGCCAAATGACACTACCATGACATCAGAGGTTACTGGATTTATCAACTGCATTTGGCCCCCCAGGCATGAACAGAATAATCTTTTTCCAGTGGTCCTATCAGAGGCTGTAATACACGCACGTTGGTTATATTTCAACACAGCGAACATCAGAAATAATACTATTTGCACAGCATTACTCTATTGATGCCATCAGCAGTTATCACAAACCTGTAGCAAACCTTGTAGGTGTGTTGTGTTGTGCAAGTGTGATGCCAGTTCAGAGATTAGCAAAAATGCTTCAGTTTACTTTTGGTGGCCAGGTGGAGATAAGCCTATTGGCTACCTGCCAATGCCATCAGAATAGTTCAAATCTGAAGTCAGCTTGTGGGTGCCTACTCATAAGTGGCAGTAGTTATAACAGGGCTATCTAGAACCCAGCTGATAAATCGCATGCATCATGTTCACTGTACAATCACATGCTGAGCATGTGAGAGCAATGCTTGCTGGAATCAACAGTTGATTGTGCTTGGCCGCTTACAGGCTACACGCTGTCATTCTGACAGGTGGTGCATTGTTCAGATATAAGCTGGTCAGTTATCACACTTGCCCACAACCAATTACTGTTGACAGGTTAGTCCCTGTGCACAGCCGGGCAAAGGGAAAGGTCGCCCTGCGACAACAGCGAGCTCCAAAGGGCTGCCCGGACGTTGCGGAGATTCTCCGGCTGATGGTGGCTTTCAGGTGGCTTTTCCACCTCTGGCCACGTCCAAATTGTCCGAATGCCCACGATGTATGCATTCCTATGTAAACCCTGCTGCCCGACCATCAGCAGAGGACACCAGCTCAGGGAGCAGCGTGAAGCCCAACGGCGGTATCAATGAGGCGGTCGCCGTCGCCATCGAGTCGCGAGGAGTCTGCGGTCGGACTGTTCGGTTCTGTTCGGCGCCGCCGCCGAGCTCGCTGAGGGATCGGTACATCCGGCGCGGCAGGCGCGCCGCCGAGCTACCGCTGAGTGAGGCCGGCACCGTGAATGAGTCGGTACATCCAACGCCGCCAGCACCGGCGGCAACCTGGCCGAGGAGTCGGCACATCGGGAGCTGCCGGCGCCGCCGAGGAGTCTGCGCATCCGGAGCGGCCGGCACCGCGGCAGCTCGCCGAGCAGTTGGCGCTGGGGGGGGTGGCTCAAAGTTCCTGGAGCACGCTCCGGAAGCCGTCGCACCCCGCATAGTTAGGCCCTGGGAATCGTCGGCGGATGGCCCACACAACGCAGGATGGTACTAATCGTCGAACACCGCGGCGAAGTTACCCCGACATGAAATAGGGTATTGTTTTTTGCATGTTATTTAGCGTTTTTTTTTTGCCTCATCTGCTCCTGGCATTGCCTGGTGTACCCTGAATAGGATGATGAAAATTGTCACAAGGGAATCAAATTTTACAATGTTTGATTATGTAACAGAGTTGCATTCTCATGTGCTCCATGAAAATGACTAGTAGTCATTTTACTAAATGTTGTTTGATACTACAGACTGGTGTAAAAATTCATACATGGCTACCTTGCTGGCTGCTGTAAGCAAAAATATGCTCATAAATAGAAGAATGAACTGTCTAAGAGAAAGGAATAACTAATCCCATCCAAGCATGGAACTGCCAAACTGAAGCCGACTTGGCAGTCACACATTTCATCCTGAACCTGGCTCTACCATCTGCAGTCAGTTCCCATTGCAAATGATATCAAGTGCAGGTAATGCGTAGAGCCAGGGGTGTAGTCTGCTATTCAGTTGGGGTGAGGCCTGGGCCCCCAATTTTGGTTCAAGCCCCCTCCCAACTTTGAAAAGAAAGTGGGTCACGTCCGGGAAGAATTATGTCTGTTTTGTGGGTAAGATTAGCCATCTTCCTTGCTCAGCCCCCTCTCCTCCCCAACATGTTTTGCAAAACTACGTCTCACCTAGAACAAAGAAATGAAATGGAATTGGAGTTTGTTCAAACAAGTACTGCTGAGACCATGGCTGTAGGACTGGAACAAATTATGGCATGGAAAAATTCATCCATCAGGCCCCAAAATCTAGCATAATATATCTTCACTACATTTACTTATAGAGCAAGAAAACACATGAATGGATCAAGATACTTGTATGGGGCATTCCAGTTTTCTGCCAGCTCACCCTCAAACCTTGGCTTTATTCCAATAGTGTATTGTATTGTACTACTGTATGATTGTTATAAACACCAACAGGCACAGCTGCCCAATTACTGGTGCAGTCATATATTAAAAGCAGGAGTCAAAATACGATTCAGTCACAGTGGCATTAAATAAACATTAAGACATGGCTCAGGGGCAAGATTACAGATATGACCCTAATGAGTTTGAGAAGCTGTACACGTTTTGTTTGTAAAAGCTGGATGTAAAAAAGTTGGCATTCCTAAAAGAGTTCAAAAAGGTATTGTACAGAGTGGGTATACAAATGAACAGGCTATGCTGGACAGTATTCACCCAAGCAAAAGGAATGCTCCACAGCGTGGGGGTACGCGATGAACGCCGCGGCACAGCCAAGTGGAATGCTGGCAGCAGTTCAGGGCTGCTGAGGCTTGCATGTTGAACATCATGCAGAAACATGGATTTAGCATGGATGGAGGGATTTGCTCATACCCGGGTGATGTCATGGCTCAGAAAATGGTTGAATGGGGGCCTGACTTGAACCCATCTTGCCAAGGTAGGGAGTGGTGACAGATGCTCTACCAGCTGAGCTATCAACATGAAGAGATGCCTCAGATGTATGCAGAAATAAAAAGTGCAAGACATGCTACGAAAATGGGACAAAAAGAGCTATCACATAGGCCCCCATTATTATGAGTAAGGCCAAAGGCCTAGTGAGTTTTACTTAAAGTACAAGACAAAACTGGAATTCAGTGCCCTGGTCTAGCAATCATGATTCCTAGAGGTTAATAACTTTGCAACCACTAGGCACCAAATGACCAAATGTTTACCACAAAATGTGTCAGTTCTTTGAATTTTATGTAGTTGCATTCAAAATGCATCCCCTTGCAAACTCTTTTTCAACATAACTATTCAGGAAGTCATACTTCCACTCTTAAATGTTTTAATACATGCATTTTTGCACAGCTCAGTAATGGCAGCAAATAAAATCAAGGGCAAGCATGGCATTCACATTTGGATCTTTTGGATGTAAACCAATGAAAGAGATCAACAAACATCCTATCCTTTTGTAATGTAAGATGCATGAAGAGGAAACAGTCATGCAGGCCACAAGAAAGCAGGCCACAGTCATTGTGGTGTCCACAAGGAATGTTGCTGGTTTAAGAAACCTACTCTGACTAAACACACTTCACTTGGAGGCATTTTGGATTTTTGGAATTGTAGATTTCTATAAGTTTTGGATCCTAATAAAAATAACTGCTTCCCCATGGAGAGTTTGTTATGCTGTAGATACATGTAGATGTAAACAGCATAAATCACATGACAAGAAAATGAGTAAAATGCAGATACCTAATGGGTCTCATGATTTGTAACATGCCTACTTTCACTACTAGCCCTTTAATTGGAGGAGTTGCTAAATTATCCTTAACTTAACTAGAGTTGTTTATTTCCTCCTCTATTACTTTTTACATTAAAAGGGGCAACATTCCAGCAGGGTATCCAGTATCCATCCAGGTCCCATCCAGTGTACCAAAAATGGGCAATCAGCACACCACTGCACCAACTTAATCTTTATACAATGCAATTTTGAAGACAGTTACAAATTGTTTTGTGACAATGTAAAGAACATGCTTTTGGCCTATAAAACACAGTAGTCCAGATGACTGACTGACACCTGACGAAACACAGGACTTGACCCAAGACTTTGGACACCTGAGCCCAAGAGGCTGTGTGTCCTAACTCACAAACAAACAAACAAACAATATAAAATACAGTACATATTACCAGAGACAGAACAAAGGGAACCACACTTCCTATCCATGTATCATGTCAGACACCAAGGCAACATTCAAAGCACAGTAGTATTAGCAGTAAAGGTATATGAAAAAGATCATTTAATCCTACCACTTCACACCTCTGGCACTGCAACTGGTGCTTGCTATTCTTATGAAACTGTACACTGGATCACAATCTGTTTTGAGGTAATGTTTAGTCCTATGAATATGCTATGGCATCCATGCAGGAAGATAACAAAAAATCCTCCAATCTCATGTAGTCTTTCTGGTTAGACCAATGATGTGTGCTGTAATGCCCACCATGTCAACAAAACATCAGGCTCTCACATCTGAAGCATGGCTTGCATCTTAATGATTTGTACTGCAGGCAGAAGTGTCTATACCACTATAAATATTGTGGTTGCATAATATTTATAGTGGTATAGTGGTTAATATTTATAGTGGTTGTGCATAATATTTATGCACAACCACAATATTTATAGTGGTATAGACACTTCTGCCTGCAGTACAAATCATTAAGATGCAAGCCTCTATTCTGAACTCCTAACATTGCTAATGTAAGCTTATTTATACTTTGTGCATTCAAAAATGTATGAAGGTGTACAATGATTCCTTTCAGGTCCTTTCAGGCAGCAACAATTAATGAAAGAAGAAAAAGAGAACATGGTACATTGTTTTCATTTCATGGCTCCTGGATTTCCCATTGACAGGTGTGAAAAAATATGTTGGTATTAAAAATATGTTTCAGCCCAATTCAATTCTACTTGTTCTTGAGAATCTTCTACCAATAATGTTTGATCATGGCAAACCAATCACTATGTTATAAAACTGCTATTTTATAGTTTCTGACATTGACATTGCAGATTTCTTTGTATATTGGAGCTTCCTTACTCAGCATATTACAGATGCTACCTATAAATTCAGGAAATAAGAAGAAACAATCTGAACTGAAGAAATGGGTCCAATTTACAAGGAAGCAAAACTCAAAAATGGCTAGAATGGTAACTTAAAGGACTAAGTCCTCTTTCCTATACACACTCTCTCTCTCTCCCTCTCTCTGTATATATATATATATATATATATATATATATATATATATATATATATATATATATATATACAGTGTCCTGTTCAGGTACACTGGAAGCATAGGCCTGCCTCAGCCCATGGTAATGCGTGAGGTGCACCAGACCCAATGACTCATCCTGGAACTATTTTATTGAGCCTTCCTTACTGCAGTCATTCCAAATGATGTGAGGGATAGCAACGCAACGACCACGGATCGTGGAGATGCCAGTGTTTAATCTCGTGGACACGAAACAAAGGCTGGGCCGAGTTACAAGTCACGCACCATCAAGCATAACGAGCATATCCCTTTTGCCTCTAAGAAATGCCCATAACGCAGCTTTACGAACGTAACTCACCGGCCAACTGTTTACGTAGAAGCAGAGATGATTGTGATTCTGACATTTATGAAAGCTAAGTAATGAAGAGCACGGGACCCTGTGAGGAGACACCGTACGTCAGCTGCGGCGGAAGACGATGGTGCTTTCAGGGTAATGCGCATGCGCAACAAACAGCTGTTCCTAATGTAGCTTCAATATTGAAACACAGTCGTCTTCATGATTCTTGTATTCCCTATTCCAGGGGCGCCGATTTCTGTGAATGATTGGGGGCCGAACCGAGGGCCCAACATACTAACCTCCCTCCAAATGTGGATTTATCAATGGATTTAGCCCACTTTATTTTGACCAGTGGAAATTTATAATTTTTTTCGTTGTTATTCGTCAAATAAAAATTGCACTTATCCTCATGTGTAAAGATGTATATATAAACACATACGCACACACACGCATATATACATATATATATATATATATATATATATATATATATATATATATATATGGACAGTCCTTTACTTTCCGACAATCTCTTCTATATTGCGGCCATTCTTTTCGCTCCTGTTATTCCTTTTCCTTTACAACCAACAGAAAATATTGGAGGGGCCCAAACCAATGTAAAGTACGCCCCAGGCGCCTTCTTACCCTACCAGCGACTCGGTGATCAGTCGGGCCACCAAAAGGGATTTGGCCGTGCAACTATTGCTCCGCCTATTAGTTGCAACTATAGGCCTGTGCAACTAATAGGCCTATAGTTGCAACTACCGTGTGCAACTGCCGGGTTGCACACGGTAGTTGCAACCCGGTTTAGTTATAAATACGCATTCACCGTGGAGCAATCCAGCCGGCACCCTGCACGAAGGAGGGAAAGATCTTTCACTCTTACAGTTATTTATTAAAAACGACTTTATGATGTTTGTTACATAAATCGCGTAACGTAAAAGAGGATCCTAGTATAAACGCACAAACACGTAAAGTGCAAAATGTCGAAAGAAATTTTCGACACATCGGCACGCACGGACGATCACACGCACTGATACAAGGAAATCACATCGTAATCGGCCGAGCCCTCTTTGGCCCTATCCGGGAGAAGGCACGGTACGGAATGCCCCGATCTTCGGGCCAGCGCCACCGACACACGTCTACCCCAGCGCACGCATGCGCGGGAGCCGACCGCGCAGGCGCGAGCACACGCTCCCGGAGGCCGCGCCTCTCGCTCACGCGCACGCTGTCCCGCGCCCTTCTGCCGATGACGCCAACCAATATATTCCGCACCGTGGCCATTTATATTCTATACCAACACTGGATGGGCCCAAATCAACACTGGGCGGGCCAGGGCCTTTTCAAAAGAATATGAATCGACACGCTTGCCCTATTCATTCCCTCTGTGGGCATGTGTGTAGGAGCGTTTTTCAAGCACATGACGCTGGAGCCATTTCCATGGCAATTTCTTGTATACAACACCATACGGCTTATGTAAAAAAATATTAAAGTTTCTTGGGCCGCGACCCAGTCTGCCCTACAAATTGAGTGATTCCATCGGAATCAAAATCGATTTCGTTCCAGCCAGAGTCAGAATCGGAATCGATTGCGATGATAAGTGCCGGAATCAAAATCGAAGTTGAACCACACGGCTCCTATGGAATCGAGGAATTAGTCCCGGCTCGGGCGAAGCCATGGTTCAGAAATTAGGGGGGGGGGACAAACTGACTGCAGCCCCCCAAGAACAGGAAGTGCGGAGGAAAAATCGTTTTTCCCGGACGTTTCGTGGCAAAGTGCGATTGAAATTCCGTTCGTTAGATTTCGAAGTTCAAGAAATTCCGCCGTCAATGGCAAATACTTTTGTCGGCGACGATCTCGCCCGACTGGGGGGTTGACCGCCCCCCTCTAACTCACGAACGGTTGGTCCCAAGATAAAAATAAGCACACCGTTGGAAAGCTTGTGACGATTAGAGCTCGCAACTGGCCTAATTTTTTTAGTTTTAGATAATATGTAAGCAATTTACGTCCTATATATGTTCTCTCATAGCCGACCGTATGAGACCGAGAAACGGCCTGAATCTCAAGGGCTGTGACTAATAACGCATAGGTAACGGCACCAAGGCAGAAGTAAAGGCCCGCAGATGCCGATACAGGTAAAATTTCTCTGATTTATTCAATAGATACTTTCTGTTAAAACTTTCAGTTAAAGACACGGCAATTTTCTCGCCGGCTGTCGGCGGGCGTCGCAGCCGCACGCAAAAAGAATTTGACGGGAACTAATTTTAGTGTTCTTTTATTTTCGCGACATAAGCCTTTTAATCTAAATTTTATTGGTCTTAGTGGTTCTTGTGATGGTTTCTCATGCTTAAATTTTGGAAAATTTTTAGTTACCAATCTACACAGTTGGTGGAGCTTTATTCGCGAGAGCTTATTTATTTCCAAAACAAGCAATTTTTAACTTTTTGAGGTCCTTGGCATTACTTACGTCTGTGCAAGCCAGTTCTGCCATTTTCTACCCATTCTGAGTAATTCGTCGCTGATTTTGACGGTGGTACATTTTGGCTCACAACAATTATTCGTGGCCTGACCTCAGGTCAATGGCTGGAAGTCATTGATACTTTGCCCATTGACGGTAAATAGATGTCTGCTTCACCCCACACTACAAATGTTATGAAAAATTCCTCCAATTTCCGAAAAAAGGACATGTCTTAGAAATGGGCTTGACCTAAGGTCAGTGGCCCAGAAAATCCCGAAAAATATGAGACAACAGATTTGTTGCAGCTATCAAGGACAGACCTAAAAAGGTAACGACAGCAGAAACCTAGAAATAGATTAACTTTCCTTTTTCCGGAACAATCAGCTTGTGAGAAACTGACGTTCTGTGGCAGGTGTGGCACCGCTTCACGTGTTCCATCCCTGTGACTCCATGGCTCAAGCCCTCCGGCTGGGGTTTTGCAGTGTAAACCAGTACCCTAGTGGCTCCCGCCCGTCCTGTGTTGTTTTTTTCCCAGAACTTACGATTAGATCAAGAAATTGGAGTGACACGGAATTAGTATGGTTGTATGCTACAGAGTGCGCAGAAGCCTTGTTTAACCTTCGCTTGCTGGGGGGCGGAGGGGGTCCCGAGGAGTCCCTCTCAGGTTTTCTAAATACAGCGCAAAAACGAAGAGAGATGGAAACGTAAAGTTTTCAATAGCTGTTAGTGCATCACTTTCACAACGTGAAAATATTCGAAATAAGGTCATGCATGGTCACTGGCCTATTTGGCAAGACATGCCAAAAAGTTTGACCCTGTTCCCGGAGGGCTCGATGGCATGGCCGATTCCCGGCACGGGGGGGGGTTTCGGCCCCTCCCCGAAATCTCAACAACTACACATCCAATTTCATCGCAACAAACGGCAATGGATTTGCCATGACGTAAACTACACTTAGAGAAAGATGTTCTCCAAATTTTGGAAAGGGCGGATACAGGGGGCAAAATACCAAAATGGGGTGTTTTTGGGCTTCTTATAACTCCGTTGTTTATGGAGCGATTTCGATGAAATCGGCATGAATCGAAAGATTATGGATGGGACTTAATTTACCATAGGTGCACACGTTTGAAATTTTGAGAAAACTCGTAGGCGTTCACAGCGTTTCAAAAATAGGAGGATTAGTTCAACAGCTCAATGAACAAAAAAGGTAGAAGCACTTTTTTGGCTTCCGCTAGTCATGTTATGCTAAGGAAGTACAAATCGTATTACAATGTTTGTATGCTGTTAACGTAATCAGTGCTAGGGACATGACAAAGGGGGAACAGGTCATGGTCACATGTTCTTCAGATCAACTTACGACCTTTGACCTTAAACGACCTCTAGTGACCTTGGAGTCACTTAGAATGGTCTCGTGTGCATTTTATATTGCTTGTAAACGTTCTCAATCATTTGAATTCACTCTATTTCAGAAATTCCATTTCACGGCTATTGTGATATGGGGTACACGCATTGATATTTTAGGTCATAGCTCCGTGAACAGACCTGATATCAAGCTGAAACGTGATACACGATTAGGGGGCACCGTTCCTATGTCATATATATTCTGCGTTTGGCATTTGAAAAAATAGCGCCGGAATTATCACTTTAAAAGCAAATTTTAACTTGACCTTGACCTCACCTTGTAAAGTGGCCTCAGACGAACAAAACTGCATTTGCACATTGCCCAACTATTTAGCTATGCATCAATATTAAATCTGAAGTTCTATCTTAAAAACGCTATTTTTGGCAGTTATTTTCCTTTTACCCTCAACAGGGCCAAAAAGGTCTGAGGTGTCTCCCAAAAACGTTGCCTGGCTCCGCCCTTGATCAAATTAAAACTTCGAAATTTTGTCACAGCACGTAGAAAAAATAGCTTAGAGAAGTGACCACGGTTCGTGAAGCTGCGTGAAAAAGCCTGGAATTGGCAAGAAAAAAACCCGAGGGGGGCGGATTCAGCCCCCTGCCGGGAATAGGGTTAAGCGTGTGCTAGTGACTGTCAAAAAAGATACTGACAAACGGAAAACGCTGTTTTAATCTCCAACTCGTTCTCTACACAATGAAAATTCTCAGTTGTTTGGGAAATTGTGTGACTTGAACTCAGGTCAACCGTCCTGAGATGCAGTACAACAAAATGGATACAAAATGCGTCTTTCATTCACTTCTGGTGAGGCATGATAAATGTAAATTCCACTTTCACTAGTAAAGGATTTTAAATGGCATCACCTTATGTGACCTGACACGACCTGATATTACTTCAAAGGTTGCTTTCACTTGGGACGCCATGGAATTCCATGAAATGTTTTCAGACAACGCATAAAGTTGCTTTCACAAGTTTACTTTTATTTGCCGTTGCCGTGGTCTGAAGGAAAAGGAGCTGGACAACAGATCCGGTACGTGGCACGTAATGGGTCCCAGTCCCAGAACGGGCACCGGGACCGAAAGGGTCAACCAAGCACAGGGCTGTCGTGTCGTGGAAATGTGCGGCACGATAAAGATCTTCCAGCGCCGTCTGACTCGGCGCCTAGGGCAAAATTACTCCATATTTGGGAACACCTGGGTGCCGGAGTCAGGGTCCAACAACAAACTTGGTTTAGTAAGGACTCTGATCCCAGCGCAAGCCATTTCGACACATTCAGGACGTACTTATTACTATTATTATTTTATTATTGTTTCTGAGATGCTTACGAATACTCATTTGGCGTATGTTGACCTTGCATGACTACATTGACCGTAAGAACTCTTGTTTTAGTGACTTCAAGCGATTTTTGTGACTTCAGATGTGTTGAAATGATTCGTTTTGTCCTCTGGCACCGTGATTTTTCGAATGAGACAGACACATTTTACCTTTTATCATCCTTACCCTGACCTGATCAGACCCTGACTTTCACGCCATTCAGGAACACATTAGCATGATTATAGCATGGCCGTTGTTTGGCATTCGTACTTATACCCAATCACCAAATACGAATACCGGAAGATCTCAGCTTGGTTGACTTGATATGGCCTTAGATCACCTATATTATTTTTTTCTTCGTGATAAAAGTTGCCATGTATGACCAAACAGTCGTAATGGTGACTCCAAAACGTATGCTTGAAATAACTTCAACTGCGTGTTAGTTTCGACGTAAATCAGTGTTGTATTCCAATTGACTGTAGACCTGGCCTGACATGACCTGAGGAGAATCCAGTTACCTTTTGGCAATGAAAAACGTTTCTGGCCTTTTTTGGATTGCGAAGTATAAAAGATCACTTTATAAGACCGCCATATTTGCTTTTATTCCCCATTAGTTTTGGACGTCATGACATGGCATTTTCTGATCTCTTGATACTGGACTACTCACCCGGAGTCAATAAATATGCGTTCATTCTCCATAACATTTCACAAGCTTCCGACTGGTGTTACTCTCATTTCCGTAGGTCTTGAGTTTTCGACATCATGTGGGATTCTCGGGGATCCCCTCCCCACCCCGGTAAGCGAAGGGCAATTCGAAGACCCGAGAGTGTGTGGGTTAACGAAGTAAGCAGCGAGCCTTAGGCTTTTATTTGTATAAAGTGTATCTCCACAAATATGAGCTCCAGTCCGGGACCCAAGCGTGTTGACGGATCGCCTCGAGCTATGCACCGTTCGAAAGATCTCGCGCTCTACCAGTGTAAAGGTTAATTTTCGTCGCGCTGCGGCCCGTCATGGGCGCACGATGAACGCTTCAGGAGATTTTTAGCCCATAGGGATAACACGTACAACGGGAATCACAAACAGCGTCAAACATGGTCCCGGTTACGATCAGTTTTTTTTTCGGCTACCGCGGCTCAGATCGACTTGAAACGCGTCGACTCAGAACGAGCGCGGCCCGCGTTACGTGCAAGCGATGGGAATGCGGAAAAGCCAATTCTGAACGTTTTTGGAGAACTGGCGATCCCGAGATTGCAGAGACTTGAAAACAGCGCCATGGTGTAGCTACATGTACCATCTTTCGTTTGCAAAGACAGCCAAACTCCTCCGGCCACG
This sequence comes from Capitulum mitella, assembly GCA_030062745.1. Lineage (NCBI taxonomy): Eukaryota > Metazoa > Arthropoda > Thecostraca > Pollicipedomorpha > Pollicipedidae > Capitulum > Capitulum mitella. The sequence goes on along the minus strand of CP099839.1, from coordinate 16,103,688 downwards.
ACTTAAGCGCTACGCCCCCTGGAAGAAGTTCGTGCTTTCATTCCCGAATCTATCAATTCAGTTTTAATGTCGCATTAAGACCGTTGACGTTTCGCAATAAAAAGCACCCAGGCGCGCGACGTATCACCAGGGACGGATCCGGGGGAGGAGGGCGGGGGCGCCCCCGCTTGGGTTCTAGGGAGGGGCAAAGTGTCTTAGCCCCCACCTAGTAATTTGGCGCCCTCACCCGCATTCGGCAGGTAGGGCCGCCAAATGCATGGCACTCAGCCGTTGGGAACAGCTAAGAGCATGCAAGTCACTCACGGACTAATGCTGTCCGTGGATGCAAAGGCACCCGATCGTTGAAGGGCGCACAGGACATCGCACACCCTTGTCACAGGACACGGGCGCGCTTAGATTAAAAAGGACCTCCGGTAACATCGAGCAAGCAACCATAAAATAACTTATGTGCAGCCTGTCCAATAACCGCGCCGTTAACACGGTTATGTCACACATACAGGACACACAGGACACAGAGGCATCCTGGTGATTGTGTATGAGTGCCCTGGCGCTGAAAAGGCGTCCCTGTGACATAAAAAATGCATCCCTGTGATGACGCATGGCGCCGTCAAAAGGGCAAACATCTACTAGAAACATGCTACACGCTGCGAAACATGCTATTAGTACTCACTTTGCTTTGTTCATATTCTTCCAAAACGTTCAGAAGACAAGAAAACTTGTGCGCTCTATGTAAAATATGGCAAAAAAATAACTAACGCAGAATATATATGCACTTGCACAGGAAGACAAACGCGCAAGGCTCCATTAAGCATTCACTCGGATTCAAACCACCGATGCTCAGACCGCTATCCTACAAAACTTAAAGCTGCTATGATGAAAAATCAGGAAAGTCTTTGAATCGAATCGAATGTCCGAGCTGAATCGAAATTTGTCTCACCGTCGTCTCAAGTCGATGAGACCAACCTATCTTTTATGACCTCTGTGTGTCCTATCGACCTTCACTGCAACAAATTCCGCTGCCTCAGCGGTATTTCGGACACGATCGCCAAACGCAAGCCACCAGAGGTCTGAATTCTCAAACAGGTAAGCGAGGACATTTGCCGGGAAAGTCGAACATCGATGGACTAATTTATACAAGAAACGTGGCGGGGACCTAAAATGTGTAAGGTCTTTGCGTGCAGACGCTGGTATGTGACGGGCATTGTTCCGCTATTCGACCAGCCCAATATATTTGCCCAGCTGTAGCGAACAGACGCCACCACGTCTGAACAACGTTCCACCCTCAAAAACGTCCAGGACAGGCTGAGATTGAGTGTCCGGAAGCGAAACGGCGTGGACGAAGACAACAGACGCAGAAACTGTTATTACTATCAGCGAAAATACCCGCTGATACAGAGCAGCACTGCCCCAATCTTAGCGTACGCGACATAACGCCTCCAAACTTCACAGAAAACAGAGGGGTCAGTGTGGCAGCAATGCTATTCCAGGCCGGTGCTCGGAAGAAGTGCAGCCGCGGTCACTGCGACGCCTTGATCGGACCGCAAGGTCCTATCACAGTCTCTGGTCACGGCGCCGTGCGTTAGACCTTCTTCACGATCTGCACCACGTCCTCGTCGCAGAGCACGTGCTCCTTGCCCACCTTCTGCGGCTGGTGCTTGACTGACTCGCCCCAGACCAGTGCGCTGAAACACGCCACAGGCCAGGTGAGACTAGGCCAAGTCGGCGGAACGCGGGCTGACGCCTTGTTGCCCGACGTTCAGCCACGTCCTCCTGTCCGTGGTGGACACGACCGGCGACAAAGTGCGCTACCGCTAGCACGGAAAACTACTCACTGCAGCTCCGCATTTGTACGAGGTGCAGTGAAAATGACAAGGAAGAAAACTATTTATGATACGACAGCACTGCGAATCTACCGCAAATATACGAGGCAACTGTCACCAGGTATAAAAAACATAAAACTTCATTTAAATCAAGACAGAGTACCTGAGGACATTTGGGGACACTACATGACATGCGTACAGGTTCAATAAAACGAAACAATGTCTGTTGTTTCAATGGTACAGAAAAGCTAACTCACTATTTAAACTCTCTGATGATGCTGCGATGAATCTTGTTGCAAAAGTCCTCAACCGAATGCCGAGCCAACGGCAAAACCACGGGCGTCTCATAGTCCGGTAGCTGACCTTTCGGTTTTGTGTATCTGGAATCGGAAAGAAAACACAACTGCACTGATCAGGAGGATGAAACCTCGCACCGAAACAGATGCCACAGCATTCACTTGTGATCAAGGTTGAAAAAGATGCTGCTTTTATGTTGAAGAACACCAGAGAATAAGTGCTCCAAAAACATTTTATACTCCAAAAGTCCGTTATTGTGCCTCCATCAAAAAGCTACATTTTAACAATGCTGAGAAACTTCTTACTCTGGGAATTAATGACTCTGTCTCAATTCAGTAAGGAACATGTATGACATCATAACTGACTTCCACCAAGAACGCCAACTTATACCACAGTATTACTCTGCACAAAATTTTGTACTCCAAAACAAAAATTACACTCCAACACCAAGAGCAAAAACCAAATTTCCAACCTTACTTGTCATCATAACGAGCAAATTTAATCTGAGGATTTGAACTTCCTCGACCCAGAAAACATATGCACTTCATAAAAAAATCAATTCCATACTGGCGCTGCCACAGGGGGCTTGCCACAAGACCGACGTATTTCGTGATACCCAGCAGAGGCTGAGTCTGGTCATATCTCTTTTCGATTCCGCCTAAAATGAAGTCTATAGCAATTACGATGAGCGACAGCCGCCTGCGCTAAGCCCGACGCTCTGGCGCGAGTTCTCACATCCTAATCAGCTGCAGATAGTCCCACATTTTCTCCAGCAGGTCGTCAAAGTTCCACTTGTGGTGAGCCGAGATCGGCACACAGTGCGGAATTTTGTAGATGATGTCCAGCTCCTCGATACTAATCTGATCTGAGAACATGACACAGATGACTTTTATGACTAGGTGCAGAGGTGCATGCAGCTTGTCAGACAGGGAAACCATCTCAGGATTTTCAAGGTTCGGAACACCAATATTCCTTTTTATCCTTAGTTATCAACACCATAGGTGCTACTCAGCAGTAGTCAGTAAAGTGGATATGAACAATGAAGCTCTCGTTCGTCAAAATAAATCGCATGCCAAAATGGAGCCAACACACTCATTTACACTGAAGCAACACACTACCGATCTCCTTCTATCAGACATAGAGCTGATACACATTTCATCCTCCTTAGTGCTCATGCAACACTCATGGCATAACTCACTTGCCACATCTTATAGGATGGGTGTGCGAGAAGACACCAACGCCACAATAACGTTCAGGCCCACAAAGGAAATCCTTAAGTCCTCCTAGGCACAGCGACCCACAGACCTCTACAGGTCTTCTTACACTCCACAGTGACGAACAGACCCTCACAGGAGGTCCTGCAACCCGACACAGTGACCAATCAACACCCAAAGGACGTCTTCCTGCACTGTACAGTGACCAACAGATCCTGACAGGGGGTCCTCCAGTCCGGCACCGTGACCGACAGATCCGAACAGGAGGTCCTCCAGCCAGGAATGACCGACAATCTCCACAGGTCTTCCTCCATTCCACAGTGACCGACACACCCCACAGGAAGTCCTGCAGCCCAGCACAGTGACCTACAGACCCTCACAGGAGGTCTGCCTGCACTCCACAGTGACCGACAGACCCTCACAGGAGGCCCTCCAGTCCGGCACCGTGACCGACAGATCCTCGCAGGGGGGTCTTACAACCCTGCACAATGACCGACAGACCCCCTCTCCGAAACAGGTGGTCCTCTAGTCCTACACAGTGACCGGTCGACCCTCACAGGAGGTTCTCCAGCACTGTGCAATGACCGACAAACTCTCACAGGGGGTCCTCCAGCCCGACAAAGCGACCAACAAACCCCCACAGGCAGCGCGGCCAGAGGACGCCACACCGGCGCCGACCGCGCACCTATCTTGTTCAACAGGTAGATGCAGGGGATGTAGACGCGGTTGCCCTCCACGACATCGATCAGGTCGTCCGGGGTGGCGTCGCAGCGCAGCGTGATGTCTGCGTTGTGGATCTTGTATTCGTTCAGAATGGTTTTCACCATGTCCAGGTCCAGCTCGGACTGCGGCACCTGCAGGCCGGGCGAAGTCCCCGCCTCAGCAGTGCAGACCGCATACAGAAACAGTTTAAACCCCGTCCTATTCAGCCTTTGCATGGATGAAACGCATACACGTAACCCATGTAAATCCCGTGTAACCAGGGCAGTCCGCTTTTTCGGAACGTTGTCCTCGTCAGGAGTGTTTCTTGTCGACGATAATAGTTCGAGAATTATTAACACCAAGAGGCCTACGTCGTCAGAGGCATTCTGTAAAACGTCAACCACAGGCGCTGGATCACGACAGTGGGACAGGAGGTAGGATGCTCAGCTTTTTACACACTTTGACCTGCACCATATGAATCAGGACGAAGCAATTCGCTTCCAGTTCTGCCATACACTACCAACTGCCCGATTTTTACGCTTTTCAACACAAAAAGTATCATCCAACCGCTGGACTGCGCACGATTTGCCACGTACGCCTGTGGCAAAAGCACGAGCGGTCCTCGAAATGCTTCCAGCCCAACAGTCTCCTGAATCCTACAACTGCACAACATTCACGAGCACCGAGTCACCCACCATAGCCTGGAAGTTGAGACCACCTTTGTCCTTCCGCCGGAACACAATATTGGGCGGCTCCTTGTTCAGTCGGATGCCAAAGCCCTCCAGCTCGTGCTCCAGCATCTTCTTATGCTGCAGCGGCTTCAGCACGTCCAGCACAATGAAGATCAGAGAGCAGGTGCGAGCGACGGCAATCACCTGCCGACCGCGACCTTTGCCGTCCTTTGCTCCCTCGATGATACCGGGCAGGTCGAGCAGCTGAAACGGTGACCAGCCGTGACGAAAAAAGCACACTGATAAGGTACACGTCTCAGTTAATATTTCAGCGGCCATCGACACACAAGGGTTTTTTAAGCGTTACCGCGTGTCGCAAATCAACAAACGTAAGATCGAAAAAGTCGAACCGCCGACACGCTCCATGATGGTGGGCATTCTGCACAAAACGGTTGGGTGCCGTACTACGATTCGATACCAAGTAAACGTATGCTACCTACACACAGCACAGTACCACGTTCCATCTGCATTAAAAACTGCTTTCGCACCTAGCACTTTTACCTGGATTTTGGCCCCCTTATACTTGATACAGCCTGGGACGGTGGTGAGCGTGGTGAACTCGTATGCGGCAACCTCCGAGTACACTCCAGCCAGATTACTCAGCAGCGTCGACTTCCCCACAGAGGGAAAACCTGAGGTGGCCAACACATGACGACTGAGTCCATGGACATCCCAGGAATAATACCATCAGCGAATTACACTGCCTGTTGGATCAGCATTACAAAACGGCGAAAGTCTCACCTACAAAGCCGACGCGTGCGTCTCCCGTTTTGCTGACGTCGAACCCCTCGCCAGTGCCGCCGCCACTGGATTTGGGCGTGATCAGCTCCCGCCGCAGTTTGGCCAACTTGGCCTTCAGGAGACCCAGGTGACCACTTGTGGCCTTGTTCTTTTGGGTCCTAGCCATCTGCACACATGAGGGAATGTCAATACGTTTCTCTGTTGGGACAACTGTTGTGCATAATCAGATGTGCCATGCTGGCCAAAATAAAAATGTATGTCACAACCATTAGCTGAGACAGACACACAACTGGAAACTCAAAAGAGGCTACGACATGCTCCATGATGACACACGCCAAAGATGTACTCCATAAAATGAAAATAATGGAGAACATAACGTACTGTTTGCGATGTAACACGAGCTACTCAGGTGTGAATATATCACAAACATTTTCGGGAAAATGGCAATTGGTACATACCTCATTTTCAATGTCTGCTATTTTTTCAAGGATCGACATGATTTAGCCCTGCCTCGTCCGTTGAGAAGACTTCACGCTGTAAATGAACATGAAGTTTATAACAATGATGACACAGCATACTTCCACAGGCAACTGTAACATACATCATAATAAACACGAGATCGTGGTCTGTACCTCTGATGGGAGAGCACTTCCCATCCAAATAAGGTCTGAGCCATTTCAGCACTCATCATTTGGACCTAGGACAACTGGTGTCTGGCCAATAGAGGATCATGCTGAACACCACAAAGCTGTGTTGCACTTTTGACATCAGAGGGATTTTTGCCTCAAAAACAGCCATTTCCTGAAAACGCATCTAACGTTGGCTTCAAAGTTTCTGCCACAAACTGCTTTGAATGGCTTTGATCCAGATATCCCCAAGAAATTATCTGAACCAAATTTCGGTATTTGTGATTAATATTGCAACTATGTCACATCCAACTGGCAAAGTACTGAACATGCAGACAGTCCGTCGAAGTCTGAACTGGATTACCTGTTCATTCTTACAATAACCCAACTGTCGCCTAGGGTAGCAGCTGGTTTTCATGAATGTTTGGCTGCTATACTGCTGAACATGGGTGCACATGAGGCTCTCTTAGAATCCCACATATTGAATGGGGTTTGTTTTATTATTGTTGTTTATTGGTGTTTTCGGGCGCGCCGGCTACTGAGGTCATTTTGCGGCCAACAGTGAATGGGGAGGAAGAAAAATTCATCACCTAATGATTTGGAACAATGCAACAGCTAAAGGGCACCTGTGAGATAGGTGGAGGATATGGTTAAAACATGGTGTGCAAAGTTTGAGGTTCAGGGCCATGTTAAGGTCAGGTGAGTCAAAGCCAATTTTTTCTTAGCCAAATAACGTCATATGAAAAAAACTGGTGAATATGAAAGACCCAAGAATTCCCAGAGCTAACCTAACTATTGGGAGAAGGAAAGTATTAGTGCTTATTAACATGGCAAACAATAAAGAGAAGATCTGAGGCCATAAAGGTCATCAAAGGTTAGGTGAGACTGCTCAACATAGCTTGCAGCTGTCATTTTCTTGCTTTACGCCCGGGCCCCAGTTCTTGTCTGTTAACAACCTACAAACAATGGACTTAGTCTAATGCCAGCTTACATCTATAAACCAGCTAACATTCGCAGGGCAATGGCTCCGTGGAAAATCCACTGGCGGCACAATGCCGTCCGGCAGGCTTCAGACGCCACGCGCCGGACGGACTCCGTCCCTCTGTCGCTGCTCAGCGTACCCACGACAGCGAACCGTGACCTGAGCGGCGCCGCGGCCCAGCTCGCGCTGCGCTCCGCCGCTCGTCTCCCCAGAGACTTGGTCGAGGTCTCCGTCGCCGGCCGGCTGCTGGCGCCGTCCCGTACGCGGACGAACGTCGTCAGATCACGTGGCGTCTCCGCCCAGTGCCACAGCGCGCCGCACGAGGCCCCAGCCTTGTGCCGCAAACGGAGGCCCACGTCTCGCACCTGTGTGTACGCCGCGACGCCACACGCAGCCCACTCGCTTGTCCATACGACGGACCGTAGCCGGTGGTCCAGCGGGCCAGTGCGACCGTCACCGTGCGCTGAGACGGCCCAGACGTCTCCGTCTCCGTCGCCAGGGAGAAGCTGGCCGCCCTGGATCCCTGTGCCGCCGCTCCCAACCGTTCAGACTCTGCGTCCTCTGCGCCATCGACGGACATGCACGTGCCTCTGGATGGCTAGTGCCTACTCCTGCCAGGACCACCACTGCCACTGGCAGCTTCAGCTCTGTGTGCTGCACCTGCAGTACCATGGCACCCTTCTGTTGTGCCAGCTAATGTCACCCCAAGCCTCACTCTTGCAAGCATGCTCTGAGATGTTGTCAATCTTAATGTGCCTGGCAAGGTGCAATGTGGTAGCTAGGAGCATGTGATTTGTACAATTTGGCTTAACTATCCAAAATTACACCTAAGGTTTTGTGGTGGATATATTTTGGCCAGCAGCTGTGCTCATTTGATATGGGTAAGTTTTCAGTAGAAAAAAAACAGGAGTTCCATTTTGATGCAAAGAAATTACATGTGGCAGTTATATGACGATAAAGTAGCTTTTCCTAGGAGGACAGTAAACGGAAAATTTAAAAATGCTCGGTTATGGCAGCTCTGCAAATTAGCCATTTTTGTTCAAGCAAAATCAGCAAATTCTGCTTCCCAACTCCTACCCTTGGATAGAAACTTAAGTTGCAGGACCCATCTTAAGTTGGTGAGGTACATTAAGCTAGGTAGGGCTAGGTTAGCCAAGGTTATCACATAAAGCTGAAGTACATTACCTTGAAGTACATTACCTACATGCAGGAATATTTCGTGCAGCTACCCAGCTAGCTGAGCCATGTGAGGTGCTGCAATGAATTAGTCATTTGGGTCATAGCCAACACTGGAACCACCAATGACTTTGGGCTAGGCCTGGTCACATTGTCTGTGAAGTGCAACTGATTCATATTTTTTAACTGGATTTTAATCCTAGCAATAAAACCCCCTTCACTCTCCCCAATACCATATTTAATCACCTACATGTTTTATTGAATGGGACATTTCCAAACACCAACAGCAAAACTGATGTTGCTTACATCATGTATTTCTTAAGTCATTTTAATGAAGTAATGCAGGATCATTGAAAAAGTGTATTTAAATGTTATAAAATTGTTCAGTTATTATCTCTAGCATTACTACTTTAGCATACTGGAAGTGTGATTTTTGTTGTTCAGTATATGCTCAGATTCCACAAACAAATGGCAGCAGCAGTGGCTATCATCCCAGGTGCTGGTGGTATTCTGCCAATTATTCACAGATATCAATCTCTACTCTCCCATTTCTGCACACGTCCTTGGTTAGGGCATTTTTGGAATAAGGGAACCTGATCTAAGGCCCATTTGGCAAGACAGACTGGAAGCATCTGAAGACAGTGCAGAGTCAGGCTCCACAGATGGCAGAGGAATTGAGGCATATGCCATCTCTGGAGAGGCTCCTGGCATTTAAGCTGTCCTCCCTCTACTATAAATGTCACAGGGGTAGCATGGTGGCTGTTTTCCAGGTCCTCCATGGTGTTATGTTGCTAAGCATGGGAAGTTACTTTTCTCCTGACATTTCTGATATCACCAGAGGTCACCAGTGAAAGATACATAAGCCACAGGCAAAAGCCCTCACTGGTCCAAGGACTTTTAGTCTTAATGTTGTCAATGACTGGAATTCCCAGTCATCCAATGTAGTGACAGATGACATGGTCACAAAATTCATATCAAGACTCAACAGGCACTGGGCAAAACACATGCAAGAAACCACACATTACAGATTCCAGTGCCATGTAACGAGCTTGACGTGACCGGAATCGACAGGCCTTGTGACCTCTGAGATTTCTGACACCCATAGATACAGGGGCACAGGAACTCCTTTTCAGTGTGGGGGAAGTAGCATTTTGGGTCAATCCTTTCCAGTCTTTGCCAATACGGTCAAAGTTAAATTTAAAAAAGTTGGGGGTCAAAGCCCCCCTGACCCCATGACTTCTGCACCTAAGCATGGGTGAGATAAAGCAAGGTTTGCCTATCAGACATGCAATGTCTAACCAATAAAAGTTACAGCGAATGAGGTATACACTCCAGGGAAGTGTCATGCGAGGTACAGAGACCCTCTTATATATGAAACAACACTGGCACAGACCAAACTGACAGCTGTTTTCAAATTACCAATCAAGAACAAAACAGAACACCTACCTCACCAATCTATGACAACAGAACTTAAATTCTGGAAGCTACTTTAGTAATCCGACATCAACGGCCTAATTAGTCAATAAACGTGCGCAAGATGTGCCAACACATACACGTGCTCACACCATGCAACAAAATTTTGTGATTCGTCGTCGTGCGCTGGGAAATGCACGACATACTTCAAGAACCGAATAAAGACAGTGCTATCATTTTCGTCAATATTTCAATATTAGTGGCGTCATAAAATCTTAGATATTTGACTCTATTTTTGGTAACTAGTAATAATAATGTCATTATGCACGATCCCTTACCTAAATTTATTCGTTGCAAAAATGACGCAACAAAGACATTAGCTTCGTAATTTTTCGTTTGGTGTGCGTGTCGTTCTTCCACCTTTGAACTTTTTTGCCCGTGGAGGCGTTGTGAATGTCACGCCCGTGTTGTTCTACATGGTGCCACGTTTTTGTTATTTCATAAAGGAACTCCTAAGAGATTAGGAGATCGGTACGTTTGCAACTAATTAAAACTACCTGGCGGACAATGCACGGTAGTGGACCACATGTAATGCTGTTTAGGCCGGGCGGCATGCACTGGCACAGGGCCGGCAGAAGCCAGTGCCAGGGATATAATTGCATCTAATAATTCTTAGAATTGTGGGATTAGAGTCATTGGAGGGCTGTGGGTTGTCACGTTTCTGTGTTGTCTTATAAATGAACTTGCAAGATATTAGGAGTTCAATATGTTTTTAACCATTGAACAGTACACGGCACTCATGCTAGGGCAGAGTGTATTGCATGTAGTCATGGCTAGGCTGGTTTGGGATTTGTGACCTAGTAGCCTGTAAAAGTCCCCACAACCATAGGCAATTAACCTGCGCTTGACTGTGGGTCGTGGCCATGCACTCCCAACTGGGGGGTGGTCATATGCCCGGCAATCCTTTAGAAGCGCACGCAAAAAACAAAAAAAAAAATAAAAAAAAAAAGCGGGGGGGGAAAGGAAGAAAGGAAAAAGTTAGAAAAAAAAAAAAAAAAAAAAAAAAAATAAATATTAGATAACAAAAACCTTATTTTTTTTTTTTTTGTAGGTTGGGGTAGGGGGGGGGGGGTAGGTAAGGTTAGGTTAGGTTAGGTTAGGTTGCGATAGCAGGTGATCCACGACCTGGAGCTCCAGTGCTAATGTTGTTGTTTCTGGCCATGCACTGCCTCCAACTGGGGGTGGTCATATGCCCTTCCTCTAACTCATGAACAGTTGGTCATATGGTAAAGACAGGCACACTGTTGGAAAGCTTGTGGCAAGTACAGTTTGGAATGGACTTCATTATTTGCTGCGGATAATATGTAAGCCTTTTGCATCATATATGTGTTTTCTGATAGCCTGATAGCTGGCATGAGACCAGGAAATGGCTTAGATCTCAAGGGCTGTGACTAAGAGTCTGGGTCAAGGCACCAGCTGACAGATTTAGGTCTGAAGATGCTGATACACATGTAATTTCTGTGACGTGTTTCATATGTATGCAGAAACTTTGAGTTAAAGACACAGCACTTTTTGCACCGCTGCTGGGCTGGCGCCGTATGCACGCATGGTATGAAATTAACAGGAACTAATTTTAGTGCTCATCTATTTTCATGAAATATGCCTTTCCAAGTGTTGTTTCCTGATCACACTGGTTCTTTGATGGCTGTTTGTGCTTAAATGTTAAAAAAAATAGTAGTTATCAATCTACACAGTTGGTGGAGCCTTATTTGTGAGAGCCTGTTATTCCCAGCATTTGCAATTTTTGGAACTTTTTGAACTGCTTGGTATTATTTGCAATCATGTGAGCCAGTTCTGCCATTTTCTACCTGATCTGGGTCATTCAGTGCAGATTTTGATGGCACTGCATTTTGACTCATAATAGTTATTCATGTCCTTACCTCAGGTCAGTGGTTGGAGGTCATTGAAACTTTGGCCATTGATGATAAATGGGATGAATCTGGATCTCACCACACTGAAATTCTTAGAAGAATTTTGATCAGTTTTTGGACAAATGATGATATGTGTTGAAAATGGGCATGACCTTAGGTCAATGACCCAGACATTTCCAAAAAATCTAAGATGGCAGATTTCTTGCATTTACCATAATCTGTAATTCTTGGAAGTTTTATTGTGATATCATGTTTTGTGAAAAAGTTGCAGGGTGCTAAACTTTTTGTACATAGGTCCACTTGACCTGACTTAGATCAGACACCTTACTCGGCCTGAGGTCAGAAATTTGGTATGAGGTGCAAAAATGATCAAGCAAAAGATACACAAAGTGTTGTGGTGCCACATTTGTTCATTCTCTTGCAATCTTGGAAAAACCTCGGAGGGGTCAACTGCCCCCACCCCATTTGGGGGCAGGTTAAGGTAAGGTAAGGTAAGGTAGGCAGGCATGCACTGGTACTGGAACAGGGCTGGCAGAAGTGAGAGCTATGGGTACAGTTTCCTCCCTTAGTTTTGAGAAAGTATATGAGTTAAATTTTATTGCATAGGGTTAAACAACCTCAAGCTATCTCATCTCTGAAATCTGCAAGTGTTTGGGTGGGCTGTCTCTTTCAGTAACAGTTGGGCAGGCGTCTTCTCAAGCCGATGGTTCGTCGCCTGTGACAGTGATGCCACAGTGGGTGGCCATGAAACTAGAGGAGTTGTAACCCCATTTTTCACACTAACTTAACAGGTAGTTAACTAATTTGCCATCTTTCATTGACCACAGGGTAAAGGATGCTAGAGGCCGCAGGCCGATAGAAGGGTGTGATCGCGCTTGGTTCCGTCCAATGAAGAGCTTAGGTCATGCGGTATTAGGTTATATCTCAATGGTGACTGTGTGCTGGGCTGGGTTCATACTGCAAATGGTTTGTAGGGAAATGATTTCTAAGAGAGAAAATTGGTAAGGAAAAGGGCTCCTAATCAAAGGCTCCTAAACTTAAGCTTCGTATCAGAAATAGTTGGTATCTGAAAAAAAATGGCCCTAAAATCATAACTTAGCATAACCTAACCTAACCTTACCTAATGTAACCTCTTAGTCTGAGCCAAGTCCGATCGCACCTTTTATCAGCCTGCAGCCTCTAGTACTCTATACTGTGCCTTGGGCTCACACCCAGAACCAATCTTTCCCAATCCAAACCTTATCATATTCGAAACCTTTCCGATACAAGCCTTATGTTTATAGACATTTGGCTGGAACCTTTCCCATGCGAACCCTTGACGCACGAAACTTGGTCTGGTTACCCTTCCTGGGTTGCTGGAGATAACGTATGGTCACCCTACTCCTTTTATCCACCAATGGTGAGTCCAGTGGACTAGCGAGCAGACTGGCTCATGTTTTCATCAGTCGCCGTCGGAGGCGCCATTGTCACGAGTGACGGGTGATTAGGGTGAGTTGTCGCTTGCCCGACTGTTGCCTCACTTGGTACTTGTTTAGGTAATCTGGGAGGTGGTACTGTTGCATGTGTGGCATTCAGATACTTCATGTTTTTTTTTTGCAATCCAAAGACATTGGTCATTAGCATAGCTGTCATGGAGAAAACAACTGCACTGCTCCTTTAGCAGCAATTGTTATGCATTTTAACATTACTCCAGTTGAAGTGGATAAATCCGTGGATTTCAAGATAATTTCATGGGCCATGACCCCATTATGAAAGCATGACAATGCCAGTATGACATACCATTATCTCTGCTTGCATGCTCTACTTTTGTTTTGTGATGTTATAAATTGATTCTTTAGATATATACCTCAATCCTAGGCCATTTAGGGCTGTGCATGGGATATACTGTGCTCTTAGCACTAACTACTTCCTAGGCACAGTAGAGTTGGCCATCATGCTTGAATGCATGCATTCTTTGCAACTATGGCTATATTGGTGGTGATGAGTGCATCTTATGTTTGATCCATATGCTTTCTGTTGTGACTGCTATTGACTACCTGCTGAGTTGTTGCTTTTAGAAGACTTGATCTGGAGGTGGGCAACAGAGTTTGGTGCATGGCAGGCACTGAGCATGAGTCCCATAATGGGCATCTACATTTGGTGCAAGGCTGAAAGGGTCAGGTGGTCATAGAGTGGCCATATTGTAGAGCACAATACAATTAAGATCCTGCAGCAGCGAGCCCGGCCCAGCATGGAATCTGATCCATTGTTGTGAACTTGAGCACACTCAGGCTAAGTTTAAAAAGTTAGATGAATATGGTGACATTTTGTGTTGGTGCAGTTTGGATGTACTGTGTCTAAAATTATAACTTTATGGAGTACAGTAAAATCGAAATATTGCAGTGCTCTATGCTAGGTGCAGGTGTTTGGTGGCTTTTCCTCTCTTTCGACAACCTCCTTTTGCATACCACGATAAATGAAAGTTAATATTTTATGTAAACAAGCTGCCCAAATGTCTGTTCTGCTTTTTAAATCCCAAACAATTGGTTGTTTGAGAATGGTATATTCATATTCATGTATTTTTTAAATAACTCAGGTTTAGTATAATCCCGTATTCCAGTTTGAGTCATTTAGTAGTAATCAAGCGTCATCTGATTTATATTAAATGATGTTTCATTTTTAAATGGGCTTTTAAAACACACATTTGAGGTGGAACATAACTTTGAGGCCAGGGAATGGAAGTTGTTTTGCCTTTTATTTTGATTTTTGATTTTGATTTGGGGGCTGGAAATATGTATGGTACCACAAGGCTGTCATTTTCTATTTTCTACCTTAATGACTTAGTGATTTTCTGTTACATTCAGAATGACTGCTGCGTTCCCACTTGCTAGATTTAACTTGTGCCAGATGTTTCGAAATGCATTGTCCGGAATTCATACACAACAAACAGTGTCTGATTTTTCGTGAGTATGCTCGCAACATATTTTTTACTTGTGTGTTTTAGACTCTGTGTGAATCATGTCTGAGGCTTCCGATGACGATGATGTGATTGTCATACCAACGTCGAGCACCAAGACGGTGCACTATGGCTCGCTGGAGGAAACGGAACGGGCGCGGCTGGCAGCAGCCGAGGCAGCCGGTGGCGACGGCTCGCCAAAGTCCGGTCCCAACATCAATGTGTCCACAGGTAGGACGACATTCTTCTGGCGCCATGATTGCAGCGTTTACAGTTTTGACCGTCACTGTGGACGTGTCTGCAAACCAAAATGCATTCACTACCATGCCAACCTTTGGGGATTGGTCGTGCACCTGGCCAGGGCCCTCGATGTTGTGTTGTTGATCTGCTCCTTCAGTCTTGTGTAGCCGTCAGCGGTCAAGAGCCCACGTCAGAGAGCGAGCAGATGCCGTTCAGTAGCGGACGGCGGCCGTCGGCAGATTTCATGGCGCTGGAGGAGCGGGAGACGCTGTCGGACAAGAAGGTGCTGCTGGACGAGTTCGAGCGACGGAAGCGCGCCCGCCAGATCCACGTCTCCACCGACGACTCGGAGGTGAAGCGGCGTCTGCGCGAGCGGGAGCAGCCCATCTGCCTGTTCGGCGAGGGTCCGGCCGACCGGCGGAACCGGCTGCGGGACCTGCTCTCCAGGTGGGTGGGCCGCCCGGCCGCTCTGCCGCCGGTCTGACGCGGCCTCGGCGGACCGCTGCCTGGCCATTCTGTGAATGGGATGGGCGGATCTCGGCGAACTATCGGACTCAGGAGATCGGAGGTCGCAGTCGCTGGTGCTCATCAAAATGGGGCACATCGCCATTTGCCATCCAACCGGTGGCATCAGAGGATATGTTGCAAGAATGATAATTGAAGGATTATGGCGGAACGTCGGAGGGTGGGCGCATGGAGCTCGTCCGACGACAGCTGACGCGTTTCCTGTTCCGGAGGGTCGTGTTGCGTCAGCCTGGCGCGTGTTTCAGAAGTGACGAGGGGACGCCGTTTGACCAGAAGCCCAGCGAGGACACGTCAGCGCCGGCGGACGCCGCCAGGACTGACACCTGGTACCACGAGGGTCCTCCCGAGCTGAAGGAGGCCCGCTACTGGATCGCAGGTTAGCGGTGGAGGCTCTTCGAGGTTTGTCGGTTCGGCACCACGTGGCAGCAGTCGTCTGTAAGATAGGACGGTGTCGCCGTCTCGTCGGATACGAGAACCCGTGGTAAAGATTCCCCATGAATGCCTTTGCAATAACATTCGTAGTCCTTGCTAAAAATGCAGTGTTGTTATTTCTGGAAGTGAGCTTGTTTAGTGCATGTGGATATGTTACTTTTCCAATCGGTAGATGTACAGCATTCGATTGACGTATTGCTGGGAAGGTGCGTTCAGAGACATCTGAGATGTACCATTATTTATGCGTCCTTCCCCCCCCCCTTCACTCGTTCCCTGTCTCGTTGTCTACTTTCCCCTGAGTGTGCCCGTGACCCCATCGTTAGCTCCTTTCCGCGGCGTCGATGGTGACGCCACCGGTCGACGCTGGTTCTGCCGGCAGACTACTCGCTGCCGCGGGCGAAGAAGCGGCTGGCGGCCGCGCGGCTCAAGCTGCAGACGCCCGAGGCGACACGCAACGCCGAGCGTCAGCAGCTGCAGAAGCGCCTGCGCGCGCTCAGTCTGCACGCCAGCCAGGTGGGCGACACGCGGCCCGTCTCGCACTGCTGCTTCTCGCCGGGCGGCGGCATGCTGGCCACGGCCAGCTGGTCGGGCCTCTGCAAGCTGTGGACGGTGCCCGACTGCCAGCCGGTGCGCACGCTGCGCGGCCACACGTGCAACGTGGGCGGTGTGGTGTTCCACCCGCGCGCCACCACCGAGCTCGAGCCCGGTGACGTGAACCTGGCCTCGTGCGGCCACGACGGCAGCGTCAAGCTCTGGAGCCTGGACAGGTGGGCAGACATGGACAGACGTTTTTGGGATTGGGCCGATCTGTGTACGTCCCTGGGCATGCAGAGATATGGGCGACGTCGCCGATGATATCCTGTTCAGGTGCTCACAGAGCATCTCCAGGCCCTGAGCATGTGATGGATCACATAACGCAGTATGTCGCAAAATGAGTGTTTATTTTGGGACTTCTCATGATGGCCAGAAGTGTTTTCTTTCCTCGTTTCGCATTCGATGCCTTTCATCGTTCCTGGCCAGCCCATATGGTCTGCTGTTTCATTGCATTCTGTCAGCCGTGGCCTGTCACTTCACTGCCACGCTTCACCGTACCTGGTCTCGTGCTGGCAGTGACGAGCCGCTGGCCGACATCGAGGGCCACGCGCCGTACCGGGTCTCCAACCTCAAGTACCACCCGTCGGGCCGGTTCCTGGCCACTTGCTGCCACGACCACTCGTGGCGACTCTGGGACCTGGAGCAGCTGACCGAGGTGCTGCACCAGGAGGGCCACAGCGACGCCGTCTACGACGTCGACTTCCACACTGACGGCAGTCTGGCCGCCACCGGGTCAGTTTCCGCCCGCCGCGGGACTGCAAGTAGGGCGTGAAGGACGAATACGGGAACGTTCATTGCGTGCGTGGCTGACGTTAGACATGCCAATGAATGTTGTGAGGCTGAGTTGCTTGACCGCGCTGTTCGGAGTTTTCCGAGTAAATTGTAACGGCGCGGCGAACCGTCGTCCCGTGTGTCTGCTCGCCGTGACGCCACCGTCGGCCGCAGGGGACTGGATGCCTACGCCCGGCTGTGGGACCTGAGGACCGGCTCCTGCATCATGTTCATGGAGGGTCATCTCAAGGGCGTGTTGGCCATCGCCTTCAGCTCAAACGGGTCAGTGATGCCATTGTGATCTGATGAGGCGTCGGAGGTGAACAAAGAACAAAACTGGCACAGGGTACGGTCCTGGCTGTGCACAGTATGTTTGCCAGCTGTGTCTGACCAAGCTGATTTAGTCGGTCGCAAGACAACGTTCGATATGACGAGGCTGGTCTATTCGTGATACCTGCCAATGCTGCCACATGGTGGGATGCTGTGACCCGGCCGATATCACATCGCTCTTATATCACATGCACTGCTGTTGTTTGCTGTGGCCGGTCATGCTGCTGGCTCATTTTGACGCGCTGGTCTCAGTCGATGGCAGGTGTCGTGACCCTTGTCGCGCGGTCGCGTGCTCCGGTGTGTTCCAGGTACATCGTGGCCACGGGCAGCAGCGACAACACGTGCAAGGTGTGGGACCTGCGGCGGCGAGAGTGCGTGTACACGATACCGGCGCACACCAACCTGGTGTCGAGCCTGGCGTTTCAGCCGGAGCAGGGCGCCTTCCTGGTCACCGCCTCGTACGACAGCACAGCCAAGGTAAAGAGATGCGCTGAGGGCGCACCACCCAGTGGACGCCAGCGACTGCCTTTGGGAGAAGACTGCCCTGCTTTTGGCAGTCACCGAACTGCTTTGATTGGTCCGGATAGCCCCGGCCTCTACGTTCAGTTGCGCCTGTCTGTGTTTCAGATCTGGTCTTCGGACACGTGGCAGCCGCTCCACACGCTGAAAGGTCACGATGGCAAGATCATGGGCGTGGACGTGTCCCCGGACGGCCAGTGCGTGGCCACCTCCTCCTTCGACCGCACCTTCAAGCTCTGGATGCCTGAGTGACCCCCTTGTCTGCGAGTGTAGTGTTCCGTGCTGTCATCGCCTCGCGCGCACGTGGATTTGCTGTCATTGGACATCGTCGTAATAGAGATGACCTGATTCTCTGTTCTGGAGGCGTTTGTCCACTTCCCTTCGTTCACTGTTTGACTGGAAGTGAAGATCGTAACCAGACAATAGCTCTTCAGCGGACCAAAAGAGAAGTCAGTCCCCGGCACGTGTGTGCGTTCGGAACCGTGTTGTCTGTGTGATGGGTGGTCGTACTGATTACCCGGTTAAGTTACAAGCGGACCTCACTTCTGACGGAAGTGGCTGGGAAACTAATCGCTGGTGACCGGTTCGAATGATGACTGCTTGCGAAGCGCAGCTTTGTGGGAAGCCGCCTCTCGTTACCCGGCTAGCGTTTTTAACGGGCGCATGATAAGCCGCGGCGTCATCTCAACGCGTTTAAAATGATCTTCAGGGCAGTGTATCGTTTTTTGTCAGCTCAGCTTTATGCTTCCTAATTTGTCGTTGCATGCGCAGCGATGACATATTACGGGACGAGTAAATACGCAATTTACCGATGCTCTTTCAGCATGTCATTTGACCGCGACGAGCCACATTTTCACCACCAACGCCGCTCACAACAACACACATCTCGGAATTGGCGCTCACGAACCGCTCGCTTGTGTCTCTTCGGCAACTGCGGCCAGGACGGCGGCTACACCTCCAGCGCCTGCTGCAGGTCCCGCATGAACTTGTGCCGGCCGGTCTTGGTCTCTCGCTCGCAG
This sequence comes from Capitulum mitella, assembly GCA_030062745.1. Classification (NCBI taxonomy): domain Eukaryota; kingdom Metazoa; phylum Arthropoda; class Thecostraca; order Pollicipedomorpha; family Pollicipedidae; genus Capitulum; species Capitulum mitella. Next base: position 16,084,690 of record CP099839.1, on the reverse strand, counting down.
AGGGCTCCCAGGCCCAGCGGGCAGTCGTACGTGATGTGCTCCGTCAGCTGCGTGGACGGCGTCTGGGCGGAGTCGCGGCCCGACCGCGCGAACTCCATCACGTTGGTGGCGCTCGCTGAAACACGTAAACGAATCAGAGTGACGGCAGCGGGCGGCGCGGCAGACACGGAGGAGCGTGCGAGACTATGGCTGTGAATCTGGTTTATCAGACGAAATTTGCTTGGGATTCTGACGTGAGGCCGAAGGGCAAGCGTCTTTTGTTCGGCTAGCTCTTGGGAACCCGAGGACAAGTGGCAGACTGATAATCCTCGGGAAACGCGGGGCAGGCGGCAGACTAGTCGCTCTCAGGCTGCAGGGCGCGGACTCCGGACGCGGGGCAGGCGGCAGACTAGTCGCTCTCAGGCTGCAGGGCGCGGGCTCCGGACGCGGGGCAGGCGGCAGACTAGTCGCTCTCAGGCTGCAGGGCGCGGGCTCCGGACGCGGGGCAGGCGGCAGACTAGTCGCTCTCAGGCTGCAGGGCGCGGGCTCCGGACGCGGGACAGGCGGCGGACTAGTTGTCGTCCTCCGGCTGGGTGGCGGCGGGCGCGGCGTCGTCGTCGGTCGGCGGCGCTGCCTCCACCTGGACCGTGCTCTGCGCCGGCGTGACGGCCTCGGGAGGCGAGCCGGCCCGCTCGGCCTCGGCGGTCGGCTCCTCCCCGGCCCCGGCCACGTCCACCTCACTGTGTGCCGGCGTAGTGGCCTCAGGCGGTGACCCGGCCCGCTCGGCCTCCTCCCCCGCCGGCGGCGCCGCCGCGGCTACGTCCACTTCACTGTGCGCCGGCGTGTTGGCCTCAGACGGTGACCCGGCCCGCTCGGTCTCCTGTTCCGCCGGCGGCGCCGCTCCGGCCACGTCCACCTCGCTGTGCGCGGGCGTCGTTGCTTCAGGCGGCGAGCCGGCCCGCTCGGCCTCGTCCGGCGGCTGTTCGCCGGCCGCGGCCACGCTGACGTCACTGTGCGCCGGCGTGGCGGCCTCTGGCGGGGACCCGGCCCTCTCAGCCTCGGCCGCAGGCTCCTCCCCTGTCCCGGCCACGTCCACGTCACTGTGTGCCGGCGAGGTGGCCTCGGCGGGCGAGCCGGCGCGCTCGGCCGGGTCGCCGGCCGGCTGCTCGCCGGCCAGGTCCAGCTGGCTGCTGGCAGTCTGACGGCCGGCCTCACTGGCGACCGGCGCCGGCGGCGGCGGCGGCGGACTGTCGCTCGGGCTGGCCGGCACCACCCGCTCGGCGCTGACCGCCTCCAGCGAGGCGGCCCGCTCGCCAGCTTCGGACGGCGCCGCCGACTGGTCGCCCAGCTCCAGCTCGCTGTGCGCCGCCGACTGCACCGACGGCACGGACTGCGTGCGCGCCGCGGCCGACGCGGACGGCGCTGCCGAGCCGGCCACGCTGACGTCACTGTGCGCCGGCGTGGCCGCCTCGGGCGGTGACCCGGCCCGCTCGGCCTCGGCCGGCGGCTGTTCACCGGCCGCGGCCACGCTAACGTCACTGTGCGCCGGCGTGGCGGCCTCTGGCGGCGACCCGGCCCTCTCGGCCTCTGACGTGGGCTCCTCGCCCGTCCCGGCCACGTCCACGTCACTGTGCGCCGGCGAGATGGCCTCGGGCGGCGAGGCGGGCCGCTCCCTCCCCGGCTCGTCCAGCGGCTCGATGCCGTCGTCGAGGTCGGCGTCGTGTTCGCTCGGCTCTGAGCCGGAGGCGGGCGGCGCTGGGTCGGGCGGCGGCGGCGGCGGCGCCGTCTGGTCCAAAAGCGAGGCGGCCCGGTCGCGGAGGTCGCCGAATTCGACCGGCTCGGAGCAGGTGACCAGGTCGCGGTGCAGCTGGTCGGCCGGGATGCAGCCAGCGCTGGCATGTCTCCCAAGTGCCGCTGTCCGACTCCAGCTTGGCGAAGCTGATGCTCTCGGCGCATGTTTCGAGGTCTCGCTCCATCTGCTGCTGCGGATGTACCCAGCGCTCCTGAGCGTCCATCATGCTGCTGGTGCCGCCGAGACTGCGACGGGCGTGCATACCCCGGAAGCCGGCCTGAATTTTGACGGCGGCCGCCTCCTCTTCCTCTGTGAAGTCGTCGGAAGGCTTCTCGTCTGTGGTATCCTCCGTTACTGGATCAGGCATCGCCTTCAGACGTGCCTCTTCCTCCTCCCTCTTCCTCTTGGTGTAGCGGGCCTTGAACGACACCCAGCTGTCTCCTCGCTTGAGAAGCTGTTTGCCGAAGTAATCGGCGCAGAACTCGTATAGATCCATTGGCTGTTCGCGAAGTACCTCCTTTGAAAGGGAGTATATCAGAGTCCGAAAACCGTCCGGCAAGTTGGGCCGGGGAAAGCTGTTGATCGTATTGTAGTCCTCCATTCCGTGTGGCGTATCCGTGAAAGCCTGAATCTTCAGAACTTGGTATAAGTCTTCAGAACTTTGTGCAAGGCTTTTGTTTGTATTTCATCATACCGTAGTGGTGGGTTCTTGTGATCTCGCCACGGGTTTCGCTCGCCGTATTGAGTGCTTTTCATTTGTAACTGATTCATCACAAACATTTCATCACAGCTTAGCACGCTTCTTCTTAAATTTAGCACCACCGATTCCGGGATTGCGGCCTTCACAAAGCACTTGTGAAATTCGTTGGTATAACTACGGTCTAGTCTAGATGTGAGGACGTCGTATCTCAAACTGCAGACAATTTATGTCATATCCGGACAGGCTTCTAGGAAGTACGTTTATCTTTGTTGAGGCGTCGTGTCCCTAGCGGGCCCTCATCCGGCTGGCTTCCAGCTTTTGTTCCTGCTTCCACCGTTTTTAGTACACGAAAGGAATAGCAACATTGTGTAATGAAATCACGCAAAAATTCTGCGTCTGTCGAAATCAGAATCTGTCGCGAAACGATCGCATGAATGTGATCGGATGGGAAATGAAAGAACGGGCGATGATATCCCAAAGGAAGACGACTCAATGTCATAGTCATGTGGGCATGGTATTGCCCCGCTCCACGATTGGCCCAAAATCTTTGGGACGGAAGGGCTACAGCATGGCTATGTAATCCGATAGCGGTGAATGTATGTTTTATTATTACTTTAAAAAACGCGAAGCATGCGGTCACCAGAGGGCTAAGTTACCAAAGCAATAGAGATCTACATAACCTGTCTGGATCGGCGGACTGGACCGTGAATTGAATAACAGAAGGGTAATCCCAAACCCGTTCATCCGGAACTCACAGCAGAGCAGTAGCATGTAGCAGAAGCGGTGGTGGCCCTCGATCAGGAACCGGTCGCCGGCGGGACGCACGCGGAACGTTGATGTGGCGCGGCCCACCAGCGGCAGGGTGGCCATCTTCTCCCGGTACGTCACCGTATATCGCCAGTCCTGGTAGCTGCCCGACTCCTCGCCGAGGTCAAACTCCGTACTGGAACACGCGCACCGACATCCTGATGAAACTCACTGGGTTAAAGAGCCTTTCTTGCTGACGTTGATGGCTCAAACGGAAAAAAGACGCTACGTTAATTTTCGCGTATTCCGCAGTGCCGGCCAGAGCACTTTGGAATGTGGAATGTGAAAACGTAAAGGTAAAAAGCACGCTCCGACAGAGCGTCCCCTGTTGAATTACTCGGAGGTGCCGCAGAGCAGCATGTCCTCGGACACAACCAACGCAGCCCTCCGATGTTCCCGCCCCAGTGAAGCCGGGGGTCAATCGACGCGTCCACGCCCGTGGTCCCCGCCTGGGTCCCGGCGTCTGTGCCGGTCCCGGCCTCTGCCGCCCGGTCCGTGACGCCGTGAGGCCGCAGGCGGCCGTGACCCTGGCCGACACGGCCCAGTTCCGGGCCGCGTAACGGCCGGCCGGCGGGCGGCGCCCCGACAATGAGGAAATGCCTGCCACCCAAGGCCCCGGCGCGCCCGGGGTTCGGCCGGGCGCGAGAGCCGGCCGCCGCGAGGACGTCTGGCCGGGCGGCGCTGCTGCCACGGTGGCGACGTGCCGCGGCGGGACTGAGCGGGACCAGGCTGGTGGCGCTACAGGTCCATCGGACCATTAGGCCAATGGTGTGACGGTGATCCTCTAGGTGGTCTGTGATTGGTCGTACGGTAAAGGTGCATTTAGGCATCGGAATAACGCGGTGACGATTAGCGTTTTGTTTCTCTGCGTAGGTTAGATCAATCGGCGGTTTTTTCACGGTGATTGGGGTCTTCAAGTGTGCCATTTTGAAGGTCACTGTATGGCCGTCGTGAAACATGTCACATTAACAAAGCTAGAGACTATAGGGATGAAAAAAAATGAATCGCGGTCACTCTGTCCAAAGACACCTTTTCATCCAACAGTGCGCGCAGTTTTACCGAACACCAGAAAATCATTTTAAATCACCAAGCAGCCTGTTCCCGCGTGGAGCACATTTCCTGGCCCAGATCCTCACGTGCTGCGGCTCCCAATATGACAGGTTCACAGCCGGCGTGGCAGGAAATAGTCGTGCTGGCGCGACCGTCATCTCCAGCGCCCGTCAGGATCCTGTGTTTCGTGACTTGCCGTGAACCTTGCTCTTTATCTCGCCTAGCGACTGTCTCTGCTTTGAAGGCAAAGGATAAGGCAAAGGCTAGCGCATGCATTGAAAGCGAATAAATCTGAGCACCCGTCTGAGCAAGCCGAACTGTTGAACGATTGTACTCGTTGCACCGCGTGAGGCCATATCGCGGCCAGTGGCTGCTTTAATCGAGGCCCTCAGAGGCCAGGTTGAACTGGCTTTACCCCGGTGAACGCATTTTGTCTGCAAACATTGGCCTAGGTCCCAGACCAAGATCTTCAATTTCACGACAGAAGTGGTAACGGATTTCGGATCTTTGGATATCAGATTTGGATACCAGCTCCTGGTGGATCCTTCCACGAAAACCATGAGTGGATTATGGACCAGGTTTGCATCTTGGATTAAGCTGAGCATTTGCTGGTAGATCCTAGAGAATACCTGGGTCCGAGGTGCCGTCCGAATTTTTCAGGTCATTGCAGGTTAATTAAACTTAAACATTTAAAAGTTCATGTGGTTAGCTCGACAGTGGAAAAGTACGTTTAAGTATCTGAACATTTAACTTGTCTAGATCTGAAAGAATTTCAAAAACTATACGCCGGCTTCTAATGAGACATGAACCTCGGTATGTATCCCGATAAACTTTCTGGCCGATCTGTAATGTGAGATCTGGAAACTGGACCCTGCTTCTTATTTGTGGAATGTAGGCACGTATCTGCTCAAATGTCTTTATTACTGACACACTCAGTTGTCTGGTGTGGGTAAGAGTACGTGTGTGTGTGCGTGTTTGTGTGTGTGACAGAGTGTTTCTGAAGTCGAACAGGACGTACTTGCCAGCAGGCGGGCTTTTCACCAGAGTGCGCGGGTCAGAGGAAAACCTTCTGACGCGTCTGGGGAGCGCATTAGGAAAACCAAGACTGGACGTTTGTAACCTTGGGTCGCCTCAGCATAGCGATGAAGTGCCGTTTTTGAATCATACTGCACACATTCCATGAATATGCACTACAAAAACGTGTGTGCACGACGCACGGGATTAGTGCAAAAGTCCTCAGCAACTTGATGGAATGTTCCAACTTAGTGAACGCTTCAGAAAGATTTGGTCGGGCTGGATATATCGCCGTCATGTTTTCAGCCACTTGTATGTCTCTACTACATCGGTTTTGTGCTTGCACAGAGGGACTGGGTTTTGACATTGCCTTCGTTAGGTTTCATTTGTGCTAAATTCAACGATTCAGTCTCGGTTCATTGAATAAATGCGTTTAGGTTAATGTCAGTTTTGATAAACCTAGCGGGTAGCTTGCGACCGCTGCAGGGATCCAGGCTGCAATTGTAAAAGGTGGTTTGCATTTTGGAGTCGGGAAGGGATATGGTCAAATGTGGTCCTAAGACTTTTGCATCTTGAGATGAAAGATGTGAAAAGGCCAGAGCAAGATGAAATGAAGTATTTCAGCAAGATTTCCGCTCTGGTGTTCGGGGTTGGATTTTACTGCGCTTGCAATAGGTGCGCGTTTGTGTACGGGAAATGTTCCCGTAAACTGTTTACCACGTTAATGTTATGTACGTGCTATTCATGTGGTATGCGCACTACAATAATATGCGTGCCTTTGCTTCTTTCCATTTTTGAACGTGCTTGAACGTGCGATGTTTTGAATGAATTACGGTGATGAGAAGAGACAAACCTAATATCCATTTTCCTGGAATTTATCATGTATTCCGAAGCCCCTATGAAGTCCTCATGATAACTCTTTTGACAGACTTTAGCGGAAGTCTGCTGGCTGGTTACATGAACTGGTCACCTCTGCCCGCTGTGTGCTGCAGCGATCTCTGAGCTGCAGCTACCTCTGCCGGCTGACCCGCCCTCCGTGCCGGGATCCGGCCGGCCGCCTGGCGGCTGGACCCTTTCTGGCGTCGGGCGGGAGGGAAGGCCGTCCAGCCATCCAGTCAGCGCCAACGTGCCAGCCTTATGGGACTGACCTTCGTGCGAGAAGGCGCGCGGGTTAATTTGCATAGTTTCCAGGACCGAGACTGACTGAATAATAGAAACAGGAAGCATTCGCGCATATCTGTCCGACGAAATACCCATTAGCAGGAATGCTCCTTAACTTCAAGTCATCCGATGCAGGGACTCAATCAGGATTTTCTTAACGGGGGGTCACAGTGTGGCCTGAAATTTGAAAACCGCGGCTGGAAAGACGATATGCAATGGTTGAACCCCCCCAAAAAATGTGGGCCTTCCCTCCGTCTTAGGCAAGTGTGTATATCTGCAAGACTTTTGGGCATTAACATCGACTACTGGTAAAGATGATGTCTGAGATCGAGCGGGGCTACGTCCTCAGGGATATGACCCTGGTAATGTCCTTGTAGGCTGAAGCAGATTATGCAGGTACGCTGCACGTGAGAGGTCCTAGGCGCAGGAGCCTTCTGCTGGGCCGGTGAACCCTCCGTCGGCCTCGAAATCGTGAAGCAGCTCATTTGCGATGGATTCTTCCTTTACCCGCAAAGCATTCGCGATGGGGCCGTTTTAAGTCGGAATAATTGACCATCAGTAGCAAGGTCGAGTAGGTTTGCTGGAGACTGGCCGGAGGTTGTAAGAATGTTTTCACACCGCGGTTTTCTACTGACGTCATTCTTGCGTCATTGGCTTAGTGGGAACATTTGTTGTTGGCCAAAGATGTGACATCAGAGTCTGTTTTTCTTTGCGAATTTCGTTGTAAATGAGACAGAAACATTTCTATACGATCCAGGGATTTAGCTGAAATTATCTAATGTTTATCTGTCTGCGCGACCCATTCGTGCTGGACTGGGCGGTTCGTGGGAAAACGGTTTTTGAACTCGTTACAGTTTAGATGAATCGCAAATGTGGTCTTCAGTCAGGAGTTAAGTTTGCCGAACGAACCTGACTTCCGCGAGCATGGTTTTTTGTGACTGGAAGATGCTTTGGATGGGCGAAATCGAGTGAATAGCAAACTGCGGCGGTTGGATCGTTGAGGACAGAAAACTCACTTTGAGGACATTTTATGGGCGAGGATCGCAGCCTTACGCTGCCGGACTGGGACGTGACGCTAACGTGGGCCGGACGGCAGACGTGGGAGACTCCTGGCGCGGCCCGGCCGTCGCGCTCGTTATTTATGCAGGGGAGGGAGGGGCACGGCGGACTTACATGAGCGGACTGAGCGCCGCGATGTTGTTGAAGTCGGCCACATGCTCCCAGAGCCGGCGCGGCTCCACGTCCACGACGTGCGTGAATGTGGCTGTGTGGGAGGGCTGCCAGCCGAGCCAGACGAGCAGCGCCGCCAGCAGGCCGACGCCGCCCCAGAGCCGCCGCCGCACCGTCCGGCCCACCATGGCCACTCCGAGAGGCGGCCGGCCGCGCGCCGCGGCGCCCCGGCGGCGCCGTGACGTCACGCCAGATGTGGCCGGCCGGCCGGTCGCGCTGCCGGCGCTGTATCGGCCTGGCTTCCGGCCCGGCCGGCGCACGCACCGATCCGTCGACGGGCTGCGGCCGGGAGCTCCGCCGGGCTCAGACCGCCTCCATGCTGGCGCCTCCGGTTCGAGGTGTCGCAATCGGCGTCTGCGCCGGCCTGTTCCGTCTCTCTGCGCCACGAATATTCGCGGCCTTCGCCTGCTCTGGCGGTCTGTGGACACCTCACCCGGCTCGCCGTACTGGCGTGGCTCGCGGCACAGACTAAGCACGGCCCGGTGGGCCGTCGGGAGCGTGCGTCATCCTCTCTCTCCCCTCCCCTGGCCCGCATCCGGCCCGGGTTGGCCGGCAGCGTCCCCTGCCGTCCCCTGCCGCCGCCGCCGTCCGTCTGACGCGGTTCTGCTGCGCTACCGGTCCGAGCATAGTTACAGATAGCTCATCAGGGCCAACGTGCTTCAGTTTTGGAATTTGCATGTCGGCTGCAGATTTCCCGAGGCAATGATCAATTTCTTCGTGTTTTGCGTTTATGTTCCATTTCCCGCCGTTCGGGCTTAATCACTTACCATCCTCTAACCATTCCACATTCATGCATGTACCATGGATTGCATGCACCGGCGCAGCGAGAGGGTCGCCCCCCCCCCCTCCCCCCTAAACCCGCATTTTTTAGTGAAACCCATTGCACATCATCTTCTCAGCAGCGGATTTTTGCATGATTTCAGCCCTCCCTGAACTCCGCCTCCTCCCCCCTTAAAGAAAATCGTGTCCTTGATTGCCTGTACCATCTCGGCATGGTAGTTGTCCAGTGTACTTGTAGAGTTTGATGTAGAATGTCGGTAAAACTTTTGTGGCGAGCACAGAAAGGCTGCTGCGCAAACCTCGAAATTGTAACATCCTCGCTTTTCTTACGAGACGGAATGGATCCAATGTTCTGTATTATCACAATGAAACAAGCATGGTGACACACTTATGATATGAATGCCATGGCATAGCAATTAAATAAACATTGCAAACACAAGATACACTGTCGAACAGTCAGGGGCGCCCTTAATATCGTCACTAGGTCACAGGGTTTGCTCACTGGGAACAGCATTAACGCCGCACTAATATCGTCTGTCGTGCCTCCTTGTACGCCGCGCTGCGGCGTAGCGGAGAACACGGATACTCTGCTGGCTGGGCAGGCGATCGCATGAGGTCATGGTGCCTCCGCACTCATCTACACTCATGGCTTTCAACTGCGCTCACACATTGCACCGCGTGATGGAGTTGCTGTCCACGTGAGCGGCGGTCGGCGGACTGGCCGCGGACCGGCCTGAGAGGCGGCGGCCGGGCGGCGCCGCGGCCGGCGTGGGCCGCGGCCGCCCGGCGCCGCCGTACCCTCCTGGCTCAGTTTGGCGCCGCTCTACCCTCAGCAGATCGGCACCGACGGGAACGGCACGCTCCCGGGGAAGGCGAACGGGTCCGGGTTGATGGTGTTGCCGAAGTTGCACCTGGACCGGGAGCGGCCGCCGCGCACGGAGGAGCCGCGCCGGCCGCCGAAGCGGCGCGGAGAGCGGTACACCAGCAGGCCTTCGGCCGGCACCAGCAGCAGCAGCGACAGCATTACCAGCATCAGGACGGTGGCGAAACGGAGCATGGTCTTGACTGAGGCTGAAACGGACGGAGCGGCGCGTCAGACGGCACGGGCGACGCTCCCACCCTGGACGAGTGCTGGACGAGCGCGGACGAGCTCCGGACGAAAGCCGGACGAACGGGCGCGCCGCGGTCGACGGTGGCGCGGTCACGGGCACGGCATCGCGTGGGAGCCTCCACACTGGCGGACGTCCGTGTTTACACTGACTATTACTGGGCGGCTCTGTACAAAACAACATAATCCACTTCCGGGCCGGGTCCGTCGGTGCGCGAGAACGCGCGTGTCGACGCCCGGGGCTCCCTTCAAGGTCTGTTCCGCAATCTTTGTACACCACGCAGCCATTGGAGGACACGCGAGGCCTGACGGATCAGGGCTTAGTCAACGTTTGGTCCCGAGCGACCTGACTTTGCTCTGAGGATTGCGAAACTGGGCCAGGCGTATTGGTTGATGTCGCAAGCTGTTCTGGTATTGGTCTTTCCGAATTGGACAAATGCGGTGAATGAATGACACATCATCAGATATAGTGATAGAAATTTCGTAATGTTTTCGAACATTTAGTTGCAAGGCTTCTTAATCGATTGCACTCCCCAACTTTTCGATAGGCCTGTTGAAACCGTCATGGGAAATTCTTAGGGAAGGAATGACGTTATGATTGTCATGCAATATCTAAGAAAAGTATTGAGAACGCAACCGTTGTCGTTTGCAATGGATTGCAGACAGACATCTCAAAACGATACGAAACTGGCTAGTAATTAACGGAAAAGCATAATAGGTAGTCTGTCCTGCAGCAGTTGGAACCACGCCCAAATTATTGGCACTGCCGGGAGTGGTTAAGGTTTTTTCTTCCGTTGATCTGTCATAGGACGAACATCATGTTTCAGTAATCCTGATGTTCTTTTTGCAACACCAAAAGAGGTGGCTCCACCCTTGCTCTCCCCCTTATCTCCAGTTTTAAGTGACGAGAAAATAATGGGCCTTAAAATGTTGCGTGGAAAGCAACGTTGAGGCACGGCCTTTATCGAAAGTCCGTTGAACATTCACAGACGGAGACAGCGCGGGCCTGAAGCCGTGCTGCTGTCCAGCCTGAAGCCGTGCTGCTGTCCAGCTGATGGCGGCGGGCCGCCGGGCCGGTGGTGCCGGAGCTCACCTGCTGCGGCTGCCAGGAAGGGCTCTGTTGTGGCGCGGCGGTGCGGTGTGGAGCGAGTGCTTCCGATTGTCGGCGGCGCTGCCCTTTTGTACCGGCGCGGCGGCCGGCGGAGGCGCGGGGGGCGGAGGCCGCCCGGGAGTGCGCCGCGGCGCTGGATGCCGCCCTGCCGGAGACAACAGGAAGTGGCCAGGGCCGCACGCCGGACGTTCAGGCTGACACGACCGCCCTGCCACCGCCGACACTGTGCTCGGCTGATGTTTTATTCAAGACCATGCGGCTCCCAGAGCCGGGTGAAGTGTTAGAGCGCGCTTTGTGACTATGTATTTTCAGACATCATTTCTGGTCGGAGTTAGGCCGTCGTTACAAATGTATTGTGCTTACATGTGCCTAGTGTGCCCTGCGGGCGAGCCAGGCTCTGACGTGGCGACGTGTTGCCTACTTGTGTTCGTGCGTGAACCAGTTAGCGTATGCCTAGCATATGTCTAGTATACCTCTTTGGTGAACAACGGATCCAAGTGGAAAAAATAAATTCAAGGTGGACTGATAGAATTGCATGCATGATTATGGCTGCGCGTGCTTTGCAGGCAATGTGTAAAATTTTCCTGCCTTCCAATCGACTCTTAAGCGCCAGTAGGCACCTTGGTTTCTCCAGCTTTTAGTATGTACATTGCCTTTGCTACGCGCCGTAAAACTTCGGGCGCATGGTCTGTATAATTTAGTGTAATGTTTTCGGTGTCCTTTTTAGTGTGCATCAACCTCGCATTTGCCTCTTTTCTTCTTACAACTTTGTCTCAGTACCGTGTTTAACTTGGCAGTTGCTGGAGTGTGTCGCCACCTTCCGCGTTTTAGGGGGAGGGTTGTGTGATACGCCCCTACTCACTTACCCTGCAACCGGTGGACCAATTTGGCGGATTCAAATAATAATTGATTCCCGGGGAGAAACAACCCCGGGGCATACGAAATTTTTTAACGTCATTCACCGCTCAGGTCACTGGTCGCGTCAAAGGGGAATATCAGATCAATGCGGAAATGTTTTTTGCTTATCAATCGGAGATTGCAGTCATTGTTAACGTCGAAATCCGTGTGAATGTATTCATGGGATATTAGTTCACAAATATCAGAGCAAAATGGAAACGCAGCCCAAGCTCGGCCATACGATACTTACACGTCACAAATGTGTTTATTTTAGGCATGCCTGATTTGGCGCATACCGACAAGTCCATGAACACCATGAAACTACACAAAATAGTTTCAAATTCCCGTTTTCCCGCAAGGAAATCTTTAAATGGTTATTACAACTGGTCGTGTGGCGAAATTCGACCCTATATTTGGTAATCTCAGTTACATGAACTTGACCTCTGATGACCTGTATGGGGGTCATGGGTGGTCTAAATTGACCGGTCGCGGCATTCGTTTTGGTGGTGCATAGAATTTCCAGACAATGACCGCGATCCGGACGTTATATCTCGCCTCAGGCCATAGTAAATACCATGTGTTTTGTGCTGGTAGTCGATCAAGAAACCCGTTTAAAAGCTTCTGTTTCAGTGTAACACAACTTTTGGTTTGGAAACAGGTTGACTGTTGTGCCACAGAGTGCGAAGACTTTCGAAGATACGGTGTCTTATGTTGGCTTACAAGTTTTCTAACTCAACCAGATCTGATAGCTGACAAACGCCTGCTAGATGATCCGTAGAGAAAGAAAAGGCAAGAAAAGTTCATCGCACCCATGCACAGGGAGCAAGTGTTTGTGCTTCTCTGGCACCTCGCCCACCGGCTGCCTGGGGTAGGCTCTATACGGCACGGTCGTATTGGGTGCAGCGGGTTCGGCTTGTTGCTAGTCACTGACTGCTGGCCTGTCGTCGTTTGACGCTTAAGGCCCTTCAGCTTGCCCGATGCGGCGCGACAGTGTTGTCTTGGGCAACCGGATAGCTGCTGACAATGTCTCCGGCGGCAGGTGACGCGCTAGATGCAGGATGCGTTTGAGAATATCTGAGGCCTTGAAATCAACTTTAAAGCGGCGGTTGGACGGCCGTGTTTACGAAGTCGAAAAGTCGAAGCAGCGTTTATGGATACGTCATTATTAAGTCTAGTATCTTTCTACATATACGGATAAACCCACATCAGACAGATAAATTATAGTCAGCGAGCTCAATGGCTTCTCTCCCTACTTTCTTCCTTTTTTACTTGATGTCTGTATTGTCTGCATTACCATGAAGACACTAGCAGCTGTTGTGATGCAACTGATGATTATCTGATCCTTATTTTAAGATATAAAGCACTGAAGTTCATAAAACAGAACATATTGAATGCAACACATTCTTGGTGATATCGACTAAGTATGCTTGCGATCCAGTGATCATAATTCGTATGCGTGAAACATCGGACAGTGGAGCCACAGGCCCCATTTTTGCCAATTTTTAATTTTAGTTTCATTTCACTGCATGCAAACAATTGCTTAAACATACCAGTGCAAATGAAAATTTGGCGCAAGGCGTAAGCGATGATGATATGATGAATGAAAACAACATAATTCGTAACTGGCAGCCAACGCTTGCCATCAACTGAAAAAAGTCACTTGGCATTGGCGCAAACACCTTTTCGATGTTAATTTCATCAACTCTGCACTGCGTAAAAGCACGAATGATGGCAGGCCTCATGGTCTTGAGACCTGACAAAGTCCGTGGTTTTTCCTCGATGATTTCAGGGCCCGACAAACGCCATTCTTTGGCACAAATACGCACGGTCCAGGGAGTTCTTTTGTTCTGTTTCCTGCGTTGAGAGGACTTTACAAGGTCCTTTGGGCGGTGACCTCACCTCGGTGCCCGGGTATGAGGTAACAGAACTGGTTCAAGCACGGTTGTCCTTGACTGAAAGAGTTTAATTAGGCATCAGTCACGCAAACACGCACAGGAATTAGCTCGATGTCTATAAAGTAACGTTCATGAGTACTTTCCATCGGTGTTTAGCAATGGAATGCGGCAATGACCACAGAAACACTCGCTACGTAGTGCTGTGTGACAAGTGCAGCATTTGCTGTTCTCATGTGAAAACGAGAGAACGAAAGTTTCGTTTGTACCGTGTCTCGTGCCTGTTCTGACCGAAATCCACGCCACTGATCTCGATATTAGTAGCTGCGTTACGTTCAAGTTGCGCGATTTATGACTGCCTGGTCGGCTGTTGTTCTCAGCGGTGAGACCACCCCATTGGTTGTCTCGAAGTCGGCAGGCAAGCGATAAAACCACCCCAGAACATCAGCACGAAACATCCAGAAAATATAAAGGGTAACTCCCGCCAAAGCCATTGGACCTCAGTCGGTTCACCTTTCCTAATTCGTGTTTAACATTTCGACTAGTGTTCCTTGGGGTCCGGGCCCGTTGGCCATGGTATCTCCCCTCCTGACCTGTCCCGCGTGAGGAAACACGGCAGTCATCTCGCCGCGTCAAACGGCACTGGCATCCTGCAATGACTCCTTAAGGACGTCGCCGACGTGGGTGACTTCCATGTCCAGAACTCAAGCCACGTCACGTGCACGTGTATCAAGGTCGAAATTTACCCGACATTGAATCGAACAGGTCCGAATGTTTGCGTCGCTTGTAAGCACGTGGAAGAAAAACCCCAGAAACAACCCAACGCGAACGGTGTCTTTTATTCGTGACGCTGTATCAATTAACGGGTGGTCTGTACCAGACTGAGGGGAGGGACTGAGTGTGACTGGAAGGACAGGCCCTACCACCCCCGGATACGATTCGGGCTTATCAACCGTCAGCTGGACTCAGCCGGCCCATTGCCGGTCCATTAGCATAATCCTCCAGCCTCGGCCGTAACATCGCACAAACTGCCGCCTTATCCCGTCAAGCTCGTCACTAACTGATCGCGTGTCCATCCTCATGCGGAAGGCATTAAGGAGGTGCGCTCGTCCTACTGCCCTCGTGCCCTTGCAGATGTCTCACGTGTGCTTACCTCGAATGGGTGACTAGTAAGGAAATCCTACAGACCTATGACACCCTGCTCTGGTATGCCGCTTTGCAGTCTTCCCCAGCAGCGAAATACGAGTTTTTAGCGGGGACGACTAGGCCTTGGAACTGCATATGTGCCAAGGCGACCCTTCTGTGATTTGCGTGGAGCTGCTGCCTGCACGTGCACACCAGCTGCAAGGTTGCGGTGTCAAGAGCGCCGACAATTGGCCGGTAGCGTCTTGTACTGTCGTATCTTAGAGGAGTCTCCTCGAGTACTGTCTGCTGCACGCGCCCGACCAACTTTGCTGTGAACGGTGCAGGAGATACGCAAATGAGCCCAACGAGGAAACGGCGAGCTCACCTCGATATAAAGAAACTATCGCCACCGCCACAGTCGTGATTGCAGCGGCCTCCTGAGCGCGGACAAAGCCTTCAGCACCCGGCTCTACCGCGATCGCCCCCTCAGGCCCAGCGAGGCCCTCGAGGCCGACTTCACGGAAGCTCCTGTTCCAGGCCGACGTCTGGTGCGGGCCGGTCACCTGTCAGGACCTCGGTCCTGAACTCGTGCCTCTGCAGGCCTCTCCTGTTCCAGACCGACGTTTGGCGCGGGCCGGTCGCCTGTCAGGACCTCAGTCCTGATCTCGCGCCTCTGCCGGCCTCTCCTGTTCCGGACCGACGTCTGGCGCGGGCCGGTCACCTGTCAGGACCTCAGTCCTGATCTCGCGCCTCTGCCGACCTTTCCTGTTCCGGACCGACGTCTGGTGCGGGCCGGTCACCTGTCAGGACCTCATTCCTGATCTCGCCCCTCCGCCGGCCTCTGGAGCGCGCCCCGTGACGGAAGTGCCGTGGATCGGCGGCGTGCGACCCCGTCCTCGGCCGCTGTTCTGCTCGACTGGGCGGGCCTCGGTGCTCCGACCAGCGGGACGCCGCCAGTGGGGAAGTGTCGCCCGCCCAGTCGGCTTCCCCGCCTGACGCATCGACCCGATCACCTTGGATGGCGGCACGGCCTCACGAGAGGACTGGCCCGGTACGCGCAGGAGAGGCGTGACTCCACGGTACACGGCTGACTCAGGAGAGGCATGACTCCCAAGTACACGGCTGACTCAGGAGAGGCCTAACTCCCGGTACAAGGCTGATTCAGGAGAGGCATGACTCCCTGGTACACGGCTGACTCAGGAGAGGCGTGACTCCCTAACAATAGCCATTTTCGCGGTAACAATAGCTATTTTAATTTTTCACTTTTTGGTGGGCTACGGAGCCACGGTTGTATTCTCCCAAGGAGTGAAACAGCTGCTCCTGTTACCAACTCCGACCAGTTTCGCACTGCTGCAACCATCCATGTAGGAGCGCTTTGAAAGCTGGTATGCGAAGAACCACTTTAGCCTTATCGCGGGCTAAGGAGGGGCTTAATAAACCCGCTTGAGGTTTTTCACTTGTCATTTCTGAACGGCCTGAGACAGAATCATGACACTCGGTGACTTCTCCTAAAGTCTTTTCCGCATACAGTGAAAAAATTGAGTTTGCAGTTTTATCGGATGCGGGTCCAGGGCGAGTTTTCGGCAGGGATGTTCGGCGGGACTTTCGTGCCAATGCACCAGACGTGTTCTGTTCGGTGTTTTGAGAATCAGGTCGCCATTTTTCGAAAAGCACCTGTTCATTTCATGCGTTACAGCGCGTTACATTTCATGAATGCAGTGGCGGATCCAGGGGAGGAAGACGGGTCACTCGAGGCATTACTTTCGGCAAAATACTTAATCTTCATTGCCAGATCAAGGGTAGATATAGCATTCGTTATGCTTTATTCATATTCTTTGCTTGTTCTGAGATGTAAAGGCAACATAAGGACAGCAGGAGCGGATCCAGGGGGCCGAAAATGGGCACACAGTGGACCATGCCACGAACCCAACGTCCACATAATGCGATTCCAAGGACGCCTTCGGATTGGTCTGCGCCTTGACGTGAACGATATGTGTCTTCACATATAACCTATGGTGCATTTTGCCAGGAGCGGATCCAGGGAAACTCTACGTAGGGCCCATATACCGCGCCAGACGCACGGTACCGTTCTTGGTATCATAAATAAGAGTGATGAATGCGCCAGAAAAATGGTTTTAACATCCTTTTTCAGACCCCTGGCACTGTCACTGGTCGTCACTATTTCTATAAAAATGCATGTTGGGTCGCAATAACTTTCATCCTGTTTTAGGTATCATCACCACTTAAAAACATTGAGGCAAGAAGGTCCTTCACATCGCCCTCCAAGCAGGTTCCTGGCTCTCAGACCACGGGCGTTTACAGTCACAATATGCGCACTGACATGAATACTTTCGTATGCATTACAAATCAAGGTGCAAGCCTCCCATTGTTCGTTCCTGACACCGTTATTGTAAGCCAGTTTCTCTTTTTGTGCTCCAAAGTATAGAAAGAAGTTAAGTGGTTCATTTTGGTTCTTTTCAGACGGCAAAAGTTCGTCGTACATTACCCTCGCTTGTATAGTCCCTGGATGCGCCACTAATAAACCTTTGGAGGAATTTTGGCCCAGACGTACGTTTTCGAACATGGCGTACTACTTCCATTTATTCTTCAGAGCCTCCTACCAAGAACACCCGATCAAATGGCAACCAATGAGCATGCTACAAAAGTTCCTTTTCTGGTTCCTGACACCAGCATGGAAGCTTTTTCGGATTTTGAAGGACGTAGAGTTGTAGATTAGGTCACAAGGATCCGTTTCAGCCGTCTCGCACCTGAGTCAGGCGGTTTGTTCCCGAGATATGAAGGGAGCCGACGAGCCCCGCCCCCCACCCAGCAAGATTTGGCTCTAAAATTTAGGTCTCGGAATAGGGCTAAGGCTGTTTCTTTCCATCCAAAGGTAGCACGACATTATTGTTACTCCAATACTGCTAACGACTACTGCTACCCCAATACTGCTAACGACATTACTGCTAACGACGGCGCTGCTAACATCAGTACTGTTACACGATACTACCGCTAACGACAGCACTAGACAGACAAGTAACGACAGCACTACTACATGACACTACTACTGCACTACTACATGGCACGTTGCTAAAAGAACGAAAATAATACTTCGCGACACTACTGCCAATGGCACTATTACTACCGACAGTACTTCTGCACGACACCACTGCTACATGGCATTACTGCTACCGCTATTACTGGACTACTGCTACAGACAGTACTTTTACACATCACTGCTACACGACACGACTGATACAGACACTACTGCTACCGACCGCATTGCTACACGACATTACTGCTACGCGACACTGCTGCTACCGACACTGCTGCTACCGACAGTGCGGCTACCGACATAACTGCTACACATTACTGCTACCAACACTACTGCTACCCGACACTACTGCTACATACAGAACCACTGACACCACACTACGGTTACTGGCACTACTGCTGTACGACTTCACTGCTACTGAGTACCTGTAAGCGACGTCACTGTTAACTACACAGCTGCTCAAGGCGCAAAACTTCTTACTGCTGGCATGGGTTTGGTTTATTCCCAATGGCTTCCAAACAGACTACGGCAGATGCATGAAACTGTCATTCTAAATGAATACCCACGATACTTGATGTGAAAAATGAACACCCAGGTCAAGTTAGCAGTAGTGGCGGTAGCAGTAATGTCGGTGGAAGTATTGTCATTTAGCAGTAGTGTTGTTTGCAGAAGTGTCGTTTAGCAGGAGTGTAGTTAGCAGTGTTGTCGTTTAGCAACTGTGTCTTAAACAGTAGCGTCTTTAAGCAGCGGTGTCATCAGCAGTCATTAGCAGCAAAGTCGTTAGCAGTAAAGTCGTTAGCAGTAGCTTCGCGTGGCGGTGGTGTCGTTAGTAGTAATGTCGTGTAGAAGTGCCACATAGCAGTGCTGCCGTTAGAGATGGTGACGTGTAGCAGTACTATCGTTAGACGTAGTGTCGCGTAGCAGGACTGTCGCGTAGCAGTAATGTCGTTTAGCGGTATGAGAAGTAGTAACGGGGAACCCCATCCAACACCTTAGGACTAGTGTTGGAAAAACCCAGAGTTGGTGGGGCAGCAGCCATACCTGCCTACGGGCCGCTACACCCAGACTGCAACGTAACGAAACATATAGGGAAATGGGCCAAAAGCAGCGTGCCATGAAAACAACTGTATTAGCTGTCAACTGCATCAACACCATGAAAACAACCGTTAGGAATGTGGCATGGTCCTAGTATTATCGTTTATCGATGAGCTCACGACAGCAATGGAGTCCGGTATATCACTTCAATGCTTTTCCCTAGTCCGTCCCGCGACCAGCGTCGACGGTCACGCTAAAAGAAAACTGGTCGTGGTGGTTCCCTAATAAGCGTGCGCAATTGCCTTCACTCTATTCCCGGAGGGCTAGACGTATGGCTGATTCCCGGCAGGGGGTGGATTCGGTCCCCGCCGAGATCTTGAGAACCACACATCCGATTTCATCCCAACAAACGGCAATCGATTTGCCATGACGTTAACTACATTTCTGTGAAGAGACGTTTTCAAAATTTTGAAGGGGAAAGATACAGGGGGCAAAAAAGTCAAAATGGGGAATATTTTTGAACTTGTTATAACTCTGTTGTTTATAGGCCGATTTTGATGAATCTGGCATGAATCGGGAGATTATGGATAAGACTTTTACCATAGGTCCATATATTTTTTAAAATAATTTTAATAATAATTATAATTTTAAGAAAATTCATAGGCGTTCATAGGGTTTCAAAAACAGGAGGATTAGTTTTTCAAAAACCGAGTTTTCAAGGAAGTTAAAAACACCTTTTTAGCTTCTACTAGCTACGTTATGCTGAAGAAGTACAAATCGTATTACAGCGTTGGTATATTGCTAGCATAGGCGGTGCCAGGAACATGAAAAGGGGGACTGTCATGGTCACATGTTCTTCAGGTCAACTTACGACCTTTGACCTTAAATGACCTCCAATAGCCTTAGAATCACTTGGAATGATCTCGTGTGCGTTTAATGTTATCTGAAAACGTTTCCAATCATTTGGATTCGCTCTATTTCTGAAATTCCATTTTACGGCTGTTTTGATATAGCGTACTCGCACTGACATTTTAGGTCATAGCTCCGTGACCCGACCTGATATCGAGCTGAAACTTGGTACACAAGTAGAGAGCGCCCTTGTACGTGACATATATTCCGAGCTTGAAAAATAGCGCCAAAATATTTGTTATAAAACTAAATTTTGGCTTTGACCTTGACCTGACATTGTAAATTGACCTCAGATGAACAAAATTGTATTTGCGTGTTGCCCAACTATTTACCTATACATCCATATAAAGTTTCAAGTTTTATCTTAAAAACGCTTCTTTTGACAGTCATTTTCCCTTTACCCTGAAAAGGGCCAAAAATGGCCTGAGATGCCTCTCAAAAACGTTGCCTGGTCTCGTCCCTGAGCAAAATAGAATTACTAAATTTTGTGACAATACGTAGGACAAATAATTGGGAAAAGTCACGAAGTCTCGTGAAGCTACTTCAAAACCCCTGAAATTGGCAAGCAAAAAACCTGAGGGAGGGTGGATCCAGCGCCCCACTCACCCCCCCCCCCCCTGTTGGAAATAAGCTTTAGGCATGAGCGATTTTGTTGAAGCCGGAAAATGTAATCTGACGGTCATTGTGAACCAAATCTTATTGCCCACAATTCATTTTAATCGACAACATAGTGCCTTACAATGACAAACGCAGCCTGTCTGTTACTACTTACTCGGCGCATGCCTTGTTCGGTGACGGGATTCTGTGCGCCTGGCGCTGACACTCCACTCGGCGGGAGCACTGTTTCCTTACTGACGCACCTCTCCCTGCTAAAACCCAAGCGAGAGGATTACAGCATAACCGATTCATGGTATCAGCGAGGCTGTTTGACTTCGCTCCAGAGAACGCCAATCGCACGACGCGCAAGGAACCGGAACGATTTACATATTACGCGGAGTTTGCGCCCTCTGCGGCGGCAACCACCAACCATGACCTTCATCAATCGTGCGCAGCGTCACGAAACTCGGTAAACTTTACCGAATTCACAACATATGTTTTTCCATGGCGAGGACAGCCGTTTGATGCTGAAGGGACGGCATAATTTTCTATGCAGATTTCAAAGCGATTCGTCTTGCCCGTCAGTCCTCAGACCCTAGTCACGGAGCCGAGCCTAGTCAAACCTGAGATTTCAGTCACTGTCCCAGACACGGACCAAACCTGATCAGTACTGCGATTCAAGTCACCGAGCGACAGGGAACAAACCTTGTCAATCCTGAGGTGCCAGTCACTTAGCGGCACAGAACAAACCTTGTCAGTCCTGAGGTGCCAGTCACTTAGCGGCACGGAACAAACTTTGTCAGTCCTGAGGCGCCAGTCACTTAGCGGCACGGAAAAAACGGTCAGTCTTGATGTCCCAGTCACCGATTGACGCGGACCACACCTTGTTCGGGTCGATGTTCCAGTCGCTCAGCGGCATGAATCGAAGTGTCGAAAATCTGGGGAGCGAACACATGCTGGGTGCTTCACCTCTGGTCGCGGCTCGACGAAACAACACGCCGCTGAGCTTACGCTATGCTTCTGCAATCGGTTCAGACGCGGAACGGTGAAAGTGGGTGCACTGGATCATGAAAAACCGATGAAACACCACACAATCACATCACCAGCCGAACGCGAACCGCAGTGCGCCGCTTACCATCCATCTGCTGCTGTAACTTCCCGTCAGTCGGCTGGCCGTGCTCTGCGGCGTTATGATGACACTGAATAGCTCTCTGGGAGCTCCAGAACATTGTGATACGCTCCCCTGCGACGAGAAGACAGGAGGAAAAGTGTCCCAGGCTTTGGTACTGCTTTGATTTCCGTTGTCTCAAGTGTGGGGATTTCTCGCTTGATTAGACTATCGAAAATCCTCTTCACAGCAGTCTACTCGTGCAACCAGACGAAATTGTTCCTTGAATTAGAATCGCATCAGGTAGGGCCTGTTGCCCATGAACACGACGCTCAGAGAGGAGCTGCCTGAATCTGCCCCGTCACGTAGTACACCCCACGTCCTCTCTCTGCCGGCCGTCCTGCGGCCGAGACCTTGCCGTTCCGCCAGACCAGAGCCAGGCGCCCAACAGGGCCCGGACGGTCCTCGCTCTCACGCGCCGCCGTCGAGCTGTTTGCACGGACCGCCCGGCAAACAGGCGCCGGCGGCGGGCCGCTGCACCGCCGCAGCTGGGCAGTTCCGCCGTTGTTGGCCGAATGGTGCGCCATCATCCTCGCAGGACTTGTTCACCTTTGTTGGCTGTTGCGCGCGCGTCATCTGTGCCCTCTGTGCGGCCGGACGGCAGCGGGACACAAAGCTCGTGACATTGGCTGCGTGCGTCAGCCGGCGGCCGCCGCCGCGGAGGCACTTTCTGTTGCGTCACGGCTCCCGGCGAGACGGTCGGTAAACAAGAGCGGTCAGTGTGTATTCGTCGTTACAACTGTTGCCAAGTTACACCTTCTGATGGCGTTTGAGGTTGAATACAAAACGTACGAAACTGTTCGTCACCGAGTACGAATGCTCGGGCACTGTCGCCAATTGATCGCATTGGGAGATTCCATACGCACAGGTTGCGATTTCGAAAGAGGGAGTTCTTATCAGCCATTGCTGGCCGATGCACATCTTTGAAAGGAACTGCCGACTGTATAAGACCCCTGAAACAACAATGAATTACATCCAAGAAGCCACATAACATAAGAAAGTTCTACTGCGCTCACAAAAACAATATCTTCGCGGTACGATCTGTGAAAGGCCCCTGATTTAAGCCGTTAGTACACTGCCGACGACCTTATCCAGCCGTCTGCCAATGTGTCGGCCCTGTCTGCGGACACTGAGGGCCGGGGGGCACCCTGGTCTGCCTACCGGCGGTGAGGTCTGGTGGGGGCACCACCTGGATCGTCCGGTCGCCGGGCGGACCACCGATCAGCCGGAGCAGCTCACGGCCGGCCGCGGTCCGCTCCTGGCCGGCCGCGGTCAGCCCCTGGTCCGCGCCCGAACTGCCGGACCTGCCCTGACCGATGGAGGCCCCGAGACCAACTGGTTCCTGACGGCGGCCCGCTCTGGGAGCCGCCGGGGCAGCGCCCGGAGACGGGCCGGGCGAGGCTCTGGGACCGACTGAGGCGGGAACGGTGGAAGGTGACGATGATGCGGCTTCGGTCACGTCACCACTGGTCACAGACCTGACATTCGAGCTAAATATTTCGTTCGTTTCGCCCTTCGCCGCCTTGTCTCCACGCACACCAGAGAAGGGCTTCTGGTCGGGGATGAATCCAGATCGAACGGCAGATGGCGACGGCGATTGTTCTGCGACAAAACCGGGCCTCACGGGGGGCTTCTCTGTGATAAAATCCAGACGCACAGAATGTGTAGGGATTGCTGGAATAAAGCCTATACGCGTAGGTATTGGGCGCTGCTCTGGTGTAGAACCAATCCGCACAGACGGGGTTGTTGGCTTTTTCGGTTTAAGACCTTCACGCGAAGAAGGGGTTATTGGCTGCTCCGGAATAAAACTCTGCCGCACCGAGGGAGTTTGTAGCCGTTTTGGGACGGTACCCGTCCGTACACGAGGGGTCGTTGGCCTATCTAGGACAAAATCCGTCCGCACAGTAGGGGATGTTGGTTTTGTTGGGATAAAACCCGTCCGTACATAGCGGATCGTTGGCCTTTCTGCGATAATTACCTTCCCCACAGGAGGCGTTGTCAGGCCTTTCAGGGATGAAACCCGTCCGCACAGTAGGGGTTGTTGGTTTTGTTGGGATAACACCCGTCCGTACACGAGGGGTCGTTGGTCTTTCTGGGATAAATTCCTTCCGCACAGCAGGCGGTGTTGTCTTTTCTGGGATAAAACCTGTTCGCGCAGGAGGGGTTGTTGGTTTTTCTGTGATAATACCCGTCCGCACAAGAGAAGTTGTTGGCTTTTCAGGGGTAAAACCCGTCCGCACAGGAGGGGTTGTTGGTTTTGTGGGGGTAAAACCCGTCCGTACACGAGGGATCGTTGGTCTTTCTGGGATAAATCCCTTCCGCACAGGAGGCGGTGTCGGCTTTTCTGGGATAAAATCTGTTCGCACAGGAGGGGTTGTTGGCTTTTCTGTGATAAAACCCGTCTGCACAGGCGGTGTTGGCCTTTCTGGGATAAAACCCGTCCGCACAGGAGGGGTTGTTGGCTTTGCTGGGATAAAACCCGCCATCTCGAGAGGGGCCGTTCGTGCTTTGGGGGTGAAACCTTTCCGCGCAGGAGGGACTGTCGGCTTTTCTGGGGTGAAACCCACCCGGCCGGGAGACGCTGGTGGTGTTTTTCTGGTAACACCCGCCCGCACAGGTGCCGACGGCCGCTGATTTGTCTGCGGCCTTTCCGTGCCTTGAGACGGTCCGCCGCGAGCCGAGGTGAAGTTCTTGCGAGGCCGACCTGGCCGTGACGGAGAGCCTCCGCCGGAGGCCGGTCTCCGCTGCGAGCCAGCGGCCGGCGGCTGACCCGGCTCCGGTCCTGCCCGGACACGCTGGAGACCCGTCCCCGCCGCCTCCGGCCGCCCGCCCACCTTCATCAACATCACCTCCGCCTTCAGCATCTCTGTGGTGCGCACCAGGCCGTCGATCTGCTTCCGGAGGGGCTTCAGGGACCCGGTCACGCTCTTTCGCTCGGCGCGTATCTTCTGCAGCTCCTTCTGCAGGGCCGCCAGCGTGCCGGCCACGTCCGCCATCTGAGCGCCGCCTGACGGCATCCGACGCTGCTGCCTTCCCGTTGCGGGACCGCGCGAGCCACGGACTCCTCCCGCTCCTCCGGTCTGCGGTCCTCCCGTTTGTGCTCCTGCCATCTGCGGTCCTCCCGTTTGTGCTCCTCCCATCTGTGGTCCTCCCGTTTGTGCTGCTGCCATCTGTGGTCCTCCCGTTTGTGCTGCTGCCATCTGTGGTCCTCCCGTTTGCGGTACTCCCGCCTGCGCCCCCGAGGCCCGGGCCTGCCGTTCACGAGCTCGTTTGGCCAGGTTCTCCAGGCTGGCGGCCTCTTTGCGGGTGAGTTGGCCGCTGGCCACCAACCGCTGCAGAGCCGGCAGTCGGAGCATAGCGGGCGGCGGCGGCGGCGGCCGGCCGGCGGCCAGCGCCTGCAGCACGGCCACCTCCCGCTCCGTCAGCTGACCGGCGGCCGCCAGCTTCTGCAGGGCCGGCGCCGGGCCGGCCGGAGCGGCCGCGGCCGCCGCGTCGCCGCCGGCCGGCCTCTTCACGGCCCGCGCCGCTCGGGACGCCGGACACACGGGACAGAAGAAGCCGCACGTGTCGCTCGGCAGGCAGCAGGCCGGGTAGTTCATGCAGATGAAGCGCTTCTGACGGCTGAGCGGACGGCCGCCCTCAGCGGCGAGCGCCGGCAGCAGAGGCAGAGGCAGCAGCAGCAGCAGCAGTAGCAGCGCCGGCGGGGCGGCGGCGGCCGGCCTGCGGGGTAGGACAGATGAGGACCGCTGATCGAGTGAAAACCGCCGCTCCGTGCCGGCGGCGGAGCGAGGAAACACCTCGCCGGGTCACCATGCGGCACTGAGAGAGGACTGACCGTGACCAGTCCTCACCGACGACATCCACTGCCATTTCAGTGCCCCTGAAACGATATTTTATACGATGCCACGGAAAGCCAGCTACCTAGGTCACCAAGTGATATTCACGACTGCGCTTTTACACATCAGGCTCCAGCAGGAAAGTACGCTTTACGAACGTGGCAGGCGTATGGAACACTGCTATGTTGTCCAGTGTGTACTTCCATAACTTGCACACGATCATGAATTAATCGCATGCTGAGGGCATGCTGTCAGTGTTCCAGGCATGCGGTGTGGGAGGTACGCAACAGAGCAGAGCACGCGTTTCGAGCCGCACGGCACGCGCTGGTCACCCACCTCGTCCGCGGGAGCAGACTCCAAGGCGTCATGCTGGCCCAGAGCTGACCACCGAGTGTCCACGGGCCGGCGCGCCCGCTTCCACCACACCTTCCCCGATCAGCGCCGCCCGCTCAGTCTCCTAAACGGATTACGGAGAAAGCGGCGGCGGCCGCGGCCGGGGCCCGGTTAGGCCGTTTCTCCGGCGTCCGCCGCCTGCCGCTCCAGTAAACACCCGCACCACGGTCCGCCCTCGTGTATTCCCGACTGGCACGTGAAAACCAGGAAGCGAGGGCCGCACATCTGTATCACCACACAGGCTCGACCCGATTCCAGCCAAACGGACTTTAACACCGAGGAACGCGAACGCGCCTTTTCTGCCCAGAAATGACAGGATGTAGTCTTAATATCCGGACCTTGAGGTACAGCCAGACGGACAATTATGGTCCAATGGCAAAATTTAGCAAGACTGAGAGCGTGATAGCTCCACATAACATGCTGACGTTCGATCGAAGCCAACGCAGCAGCACCGACATGCCCACATCCAAACTCTACAGCAATCGCCGTTTTTATTTGGCCACTGGGTTTGGTTTAATGAAAATTCCAACGATGCAAGAGTCTATAAATCCATGCCGTACAGGCCAATCATTTCATTAATCCTTTCCGGACTTTGGCCCATACTCAAGATGTTTTACTTACAGAATACTGCCCCGTCCATGCCAGATGACCTAACACGGCGCAGATCTGAGAGCGCAATTCATGGCTCCTATTCTCCTGACATGATTCCCCAGACAAATAAATGCACCCGCCCAACCACCACATGAAAGCAACAACAATTAAACACAGTTCAATGTCCAACAATCTGTGCATAGTTCGCTGATATCGGTCCCCATATTTCGACATTAACCTGAATTCACCCCATCACAGGTTCGCGTTAGGTGAGTCACTGAACCACACATCTACAATGCTACAGCAGCAAGCAGCCAACCCAAGAGCATGCATAGGTGGGAGACTGGTCATTTACCATGCGATATATAAATAACAAGTGAGAAATAACGTCAACGGCGCTCTGGTTTAAGAAATTATAGTGATTGTTGTTGGAACTCATCTGAAACAGACGACTGAAAATGTCTTTTCCGTCAAGGCCAAAAACATTCCAAAGAAAACACGCAGTGAAGCGAAATTTCGACTTAGTCTCCAGAAAAGACGGTTCACATTAAATGCTTCTGGATTACACTAAATGTTTTCCACACTCGCACGCAAGTCCTGACACCAACCTAAACTAAGCACGCTCCACCCGCGTCCATATTCATGTATAACCATTACTGAATAACTCGATACTACCAAAGTTATAAAGGTGTGCGCAACAACAGATTTCCGACGGGATACGGGCTGAAGTTTTCAGCTGTATCACCAGCCCCAGAGAGAACATACTCCATGCAGACCGGATGCAAAGAAAACTAACGATAGTTTAAAGGTTAGGTAGAATCGATATCGAACAAAAATGCATGAAGTAAATAAAAACGCTACCCCGCACCGCGATGTTTTTCCGGCAGGAACGCATAAGAAAGCACATACAAATGAACGATACTGGCACATGAAACAGAAGGCACAGAAATACACTATAAGACAACACGGGGTTCCAAAACTGGAATGAGCACTGGAACCAATTCCCTTTGCCCTAATTATCACAGGTAACGCAAGTGAAACTTAACGTTGACCTTTTCACTAAGAAACTGAGAAGTCTGGACGATGGCTACCCTACGAAGATGCTGACCACCAGCAAGGCATATCTGCATCATTTTTGTACCAGTGCAGTGGTTGGTGCATAAGAATGTAAGAAACCGCATGGCGAGCCTGTAGAGGTACTGACAATGCTTGGATGATTCTGTGCCACCGGACTGAATCTCAATAATTGTACCTAGACGAAAAAAAGATCACGAGCAGTTAGCATCAAGCGCATGCTCGTTAATACGACCGACGTGTTTTGCGACTCGTTTGGCACAAGTACTGGCATGAATAAAAGATCGATATTGCAGTGCAGCAATAATGCAACATTTTCAATCCAATGTCGACGTCATGAGCTTCAGGTCCGTGGCAGCAGCTTAATCGAAACAGCGCGAAGGTAAAGAATACAGATTTGGAGACTCTGTTTTGTTGGGTTTCACTTCCACGCACTGCGAGAAGTCCGGTCACGCAACTTTCCATAGATTTAGATGCCTTTTACAGCCAACTGTCTTTTCCTATAGCCTATCGACTCAATTTCATCACAGTGGATGTGTCCCTACACAAAACTCCATTCCTTTGTAAGGCCACAACCCAAGAACAAATGCTTCACGTGTAACACAAAAAAGGTTTCACGGGAATGCGAGAATATCATGCTACGCCGACTCCATGTCGATGTGCGGCCATTTGGGCGTGTGTACGACTGATTCCACCAGACTACGGGGGCGTCGAGGTCCGTTGAGGTCCGTCGAGGTCAGGATGCCGTCAGGGGCGCCCGGCCCGGCCGGCGGTCAGCAGTCAGGTGTGTCATGGGGCGCGTGGCCGCGGACCGTCCGCCAGAGCCGCCTGGCGGCCGCGGCGCCACGGGAGGTCACGGCGCCGCTCGTTTGGCGCCGCCGCCACCACCGCCACCCTGACGGCGGAAACCAAAGTCAAAGACTGACCACCATGCCCGGCGGAAGAAGACTGAATCGCAGAAAGCACGAAAACAGCGGACAGATGTCCACTGGTGGCGGTGATCAACACCAGATGGCCGCCTAAGCAGCCGAAGCCGTGCAAAACAAGCAAAGCAGGTCTGACGGCTCGCGGTGAAAAAGTGAGAAAGAGCAGAGCGTCAGAAACGTCGGCAAGCAAGCGTGGTTAAACAAGCGTCGGGGGCGGGGGGAGGGGAGGGTTCAGACCTTCAACGATGCGCCTTGTGCGGCTGCGACGGCCGGCGCCGGCTGGTAGCTGTACATGAACACGGCCGACAGCACCATCACCGTGCCCACCACGAACGTCAGCGACAGTTGGAAGTCGAACACGTAGATGGAGACAACGCACGAGATGACGATGGCCAGCGAGGTGGCGAACCCCTTGAGGATGTTGTCGGCGTACTTGACGACCACGGCCACGAGCAGGCCGCCCATGGCGTTCTGCAGGATGACGCACCAGACCACCCAGTCGAAGCCGAACAGCAGGCCCTTCTCGGCGATGCGGCTGCCGTCGCTGAGCAGGCCGGTGGCCAGGGCCAGCGGCAGCGACAGCGCGCTCAGCTGCACGTTACGGATCCAGACGCTCACGTCCGAGCCCTTCAAGATCTTTTCGAAATAGATGCCGGCGAAGCCGGAGAGCACGCAGGCGGCCAGGGCGCAGGTGAATCCGAGCAGCTGGCTCTGGGCGGGCGCGTGCGGGTCGGGCTTGGACGGGTCGGCCTGCGCCAACTGCACCAGCGCCACGCCGACGAGCAGCACGAGCAGCGCACACCACTGCAGCCGGCGCAGCGAGCGGCCCAGGATCGTCACCGAGAACATGGCTGTCGTCAGGATCTTCAGCTGGTAGGTCACCTGCGGGCCGGCGGCCGGTCAGCCGACGGCGACCGAGCAGCCCGGCGCGGGGTCCACAGCCTGTACCAGACGTACGGACAGGACCTACCCGAGGCGGCCAACGGGAAAACTATGCCGTGAAGCAAGACACCCTTTAAGAACAGACGTCCAGGACACAATGAATGAGTTGTGGAGTGTGAAGCTACAAACACCGTCATTTTGTTTCCACAGAAAACGAACCTCATTTCAACTGAGCCCCTGTGCTTCCACTGAATCACTATACAATTCCTGGTCGCAAATATGCAGCATAGCACTGAACATCTGTTTTTCACGAGGCATGGTAAACCAATTATGCACGTCTTACGGGCGGCTCGAACAGTTCTGGTATGAACAAAATCACTCTGGGAGCCAATGACGGAACTGAGCGCTGTTTCAGCGCGGTAATGACGTCACTGGCCGGCCGAGGTCCCGATGTACCGCCCCTGAGGCGACGCGGGGTGACCGCCGAGTGTCCGCGCGCCACCCACCTGGTAGGTGGCGGCGTCAAGGTTGGAGGCGGCGACGTACAGCAGGTTGTTCTGGATGGTGTAGATCAGACTGGGCACGCCCACCTTGAGCGTGTCAATCTTCTGGTCGAGGATCTGCTTTCTAATGGCCAGCCAGGCGCGCGATAACGAGCCCTCCGAGTGGGGCAGGATGCCCAGGCATGTGACCAGCTTCACCAGCTCGCCCATCAGCACGGCTGCCGGCCACCGATGCCAGTCACACGGCGGCGGCCAGGATATACGGTGAACGCTTTGCGGTACATCCGGGTACACGTTATGCAGCGTATCACGCAGCGAACGGCAGACACAAGTACAAAAACTCAAAGGGAGACGATGTGCACATATGTTCACATAGATGGTGCTTCGAAGACACACTAACGGCTGACAATCCAATGGGTTCGTTCGTGGGAGAGAAGGGATGCCGCACGTTAAGCGTCGTGGCTGAAAAAAAAATGGGTAGCCATTCTTCTCCAAAGTCAATCCGTCAATCATACCGACCAAACTACTGCCCCCACCAATAAGTGCATCAAACACTAAGCGTTCAATGGTCCACTAAATGAGGTTTGTTCCGCGAAAGCTTACAGCACTAGCCGTCTGACGTCACTGCGAACGCAAGAGACAACTGCCCTTGGCGTAGATATGCGCGTTTATCGTCGGTACATGTTACTCATTGAGATGTTGGTAAAATGTCGTCCGATACCACCGGAGTTTCTCTTTCTGGTCCTAATATCATATCACATAGTACTCATATAGTCGTAACTTTAGTGATGGCGGGCACATGAAGAGCTGGCCACGATGGAAGAGACAGATGAATGTTGCTCACGGACCAGCACTGATCTAAAGAAATACTAGCCACTGCTACAGATGCGAGGTACGGCGATCTAATGCATTTGCCTCGAGACGACAATCCATGTGTTATTATGCGTTATGGGTTATTACACCTCGACAAAATTTGGTCTGTTACTGCACTCATGCTATATCGTGCCCAAAAAGTGCAACAACTCTCATTAACCAATCTGGATCATGTTCCAGACAGATTTAGACGTTCCCAAGCAGGCAAGGTTTCAGTCACCCGGAATCCAGACTGACGTCCAACATCGGCGATTTAGTCACTTTCAAACCCGTCCAGAAACTAAGGTCACTGTCAAAACCGTCCAGAAAATAAGGTCACTGGCAAAGCCGTCCAACAACCACAGTCCCTTTAAACCTATCGGAACTAAGATCGCTATCAAAACTGTCCGTCAACTACGATCATTAAAATCGTCCAGCAACTACGGCCATATTAAACCCGTCCCAAGGCCACGATCACCATTAAAATGCCCAGCCACAATGCTCAATGCCAAAATCGTCCAGTCTCTGTCCAACGAAAAAAAGAGATACCGACCGGTGGATCATACACAGTTCGCAGCGTTCAGCCACGCTACGTAAATACGGCAATGGCGCAGAGGAAAAAGCGTCGAGCAGCGTCATGCTATCCCAGCTGCCAGCAGCTGCACCCCTCACACCTGGCCGTGTCCATGACAGACAGCCAACTGTACGACGACAGCCAGAGAGGACGGGTCGTACACCTATCAGCGCTCGCTGCACCAGTCACCGAACCCACAGTGGCTGACTGTATTGTCTATGTTGGTGGCCACCTTGAAAAAGTCCTGATGGACAACATTTTCTTACCTGGTCACTAAGATTCTCAAGTGCATACCAATTTATGATGATGACACAATTTGTTAGCATGCTAACCACAACTGGAAGTTAAAAAAGAACGTGGGTTTCATTTTTTGTGAGCAGGCTGCAAAAAAACTTTACTTACCGAACCACCACACACCAGTAGTGCCTCTCTCCTACTGAAATTAAACTGGGTTCTGAGCAGTGGGAGGACCGACCCTGACCTGATGTGGCCAGGAACATGTCTCCGGGCCGGGTGCGGACGTAGCGGGTACACAGGCCCAGCAGGGCATTCTGCATCGTCAGCGTCACCAGGCTCAGGTACTTCATCGACGAGTCTACACAGATCACAACCCACGATCAAAACCCAAACCACGGTCAAAATGGGGAACATGAATGCATAAAAATTTGGACCAATCCATCTCAGGTGATGAGACATAACCACTCAGTACCAAAACTTAGGCACCATGAAAACTGAGTCATGTAACAAAACTCTTAACAAAAGAGATATGTAGCATACCTTTGCAACTTTACAAACAGCATGTTGCAAGGTCTTGGGCTGTCCTTGTTATAAATGGCCTCAACACAACAGCTTAGACAAAAAACAGTGAGAAAACTAAAACATTTGCAGTGTCAGGTTCCCACACACTTACCTTTTACTTGAGCCATTGTATGGTTGATTAATCAAGACTAAATTACAAGGAAACTTGGCAGTGCTTCTCACAGACCATCAATACTATCTGCATACAGGGGTCTTGATAATCAGGCCATCTGGTATCAAGAGCAAATTATTCCAGACTAGAGTGATCGGCTAACAGCACCTGGAACAGAAATCAGCATATACAACATATGACATGATTTAAACCTATTAGCAATGAGTTAAAAATGGAAGAAAATGTACAGGGTAATGTGAGGGATAGCCATTTATGTTATTTCCAGATATATATGCAGCAATGCCAAGAAATGTGACAGTACTTTAACTCAGCCCAAGAAAACGACCTCTTTACAGACCACATCACCAGTGTTAATGAGATACGTGGGGCAGTTTCAATTCCTCTCCAAAATGGGCAGGTTTCAGCAAACATGCTGCCTCACTTAAGGCAGAGATTCTGACCCTAACCTATGCCAAAATATGGTTTCTCAATGGATTTAGTCCATCTGATTTCACAATGAACAAAAAAATGTGATGCTCACTATTCCAATTCAGGGGTTCTGTCAGAGCATTTTTAGAGTTAGCTTAAAAATAGTTCTTCATCCCAACTCTGCCCAATACAGGCCTTGTAAAACCTGCCACATTTTGCAGGCCCAGTCATGCATTAGAAGGAAGAAAACATTTGATGTGCTGGAAATGCCATGAATTTATACAAAAAGCCACTAATGCACATACAAAACTGAAGCCTAATAAATATGCTGTCAGTCAACCAGTGTCAGCACCACAGGAGGAGTGGAGTTTATCAGAGACAGTAGAAATGATTTGTACAAACATTTTTAAGTACTAACAAATTACAGTACCCAGGATCTGGCATAATCTGATCTAATCAAACATTCAGTCATTTCCCTTGCTTTATTCTGTGTTCTGTCAAGGATCAATACCAATGCCAAAAAAGGGCAATGGTGATCAATACAGTGCTATACAAGGTCAGTCATGTGACCTGTCCTGATGTAAGATCATGATCACTTTTCAACCACACTTGGGTTTCACTCTTTTATGCCTATATAAGGTCAGTCATGTGACCTGTCGTGATGTAAGATCATGATCACTTTTCAACCACACTTGGGTTTCACTCTTTTATGCCTAGATTTTCCACTGGTTTATTAGATAAACCAGAGAGACAAAGCTGGACATCTGGATATAAACTCAGCTCCTATCACAGGAATCTTGCATGACCTCAAAACATCCAAGGTCATTTCAAAGCATGGAAGCATCTTGGTGTGATTTTGGACTGCAAAATTGGCAACAGTGATTATTTTTACTCAAGGAATCTTCAAAATGGGGCTTTAGACTCTTTTTTCCTAGCTGACTTAAAATGCATCCTGATCTCATCTCATAATCCTTGATAAGGGCCAATACTATTTGTAGCATTTAGTGACTTCCTTAACCCAGGAATGCATTTCAGGCACCAGCAATGCATTTCAGGTTCCATCATGGTGACCTCTCATAACCTCAGGTGACATAATGTCATGAGAGGTTATTTCACACCTTGGACATAAGGTGGCAAGGTGATTTCAGAGCTTGGAAGTGTTTAAATGCAATTTTGGACTGCAAAATGATGGCAGTGCCTATTTTAACTCCCAGCATTATCAAAATGGGGTTTCAGACTTCTTTTTACAACTTCACCCCAAATGTGACCTGAGCTAACCTGATGACCCTTCAAGTGCATCTATCCCATTTGTCACATTAAGTGGTTTCCTTGACCCAGGAATGATTTTGCACACCAACAAGCTTGAGAAATGGTTCAAAACTGTTAGAAATAGGGAAATAGGGTGGAAACTGAGCTGAGCTAAGGGGAGGCTGGAAAAGATGTCATTTTGTGGCACTGAAGAAAACCAGAAAATATGTGCTCCAAAAACATTTCATACTCCAAAAGCCTGATACTGTGCCTCCATCCAAAAGCTACATTATAACTATGCTGAGAAATTCTAATGTTGGGAGCAAATGACTCTGTCTCCATTCAGTAACAAGCAGGCATGATGTCATAACTGACTTACACAGTGAATGCCAATCTAAACCAGTATTACTCTTTGCAAAATTTCATACTCTAAAACAAGAATTACACTATGACACCAAGAAGAAAAACCAAATTTCCCACCATGACCTCAGGTCATGGACTTCCACCTTTACAACAAATCTGAGCTAACACAATTCCTAGGAATGTTGTTGACCACTATCACTGAAAGTTTTAGGTCAATCCATAGCAATGCATGGTTTGTAAGACTTCAAAAATTGGAGGTCAACCTACTGCAAATGACTGATGTCTGTGACCTGACATGGCCTGATGTTGAAAATTGTACAGGACATGTGCAAAGGCTGTAAGGAAAGGTGTTGGAAATCTCAGCACTCTGTGAATACTGATTATTTGCTTATTACAAAAAGCCCTTGGAAGCAGCAATGAAATTCCCTCCCAGGGTTGAGAGTAGGTTAATATTCCAGATATTTGGCACTTGTTTACTCACCAGGACTTGGCTCATGTGTCATGAGGAGATGACACCATAAACTTTGGGGCCTGTGATCACCTATTCCAGACCTTTAGAAGAGATGAACACCACACTTGTTCATTTTCTTTGCAGCAACAGCATCATTCCAGAATATCTACAGCATTTAGATGCAAGACTACTGACTTGAAAGAGTAGAAAGCAGTTGCAGAAAGACCACAGCACCTGGGACTATATGAGAGTACACTTCCAATCCACTGACTATGTTTATGACATATCACAAGTCCAAGAATCAAATGCATGTTACATGAGTCACTTCTGGACATTTCGTGTATTTCATAAAAAATACTTTAAATCATCTGAGTGAAGTTTTGGGCACATGTCAAAAACATCTCCATTCAGCTATCATGCATAGAAATGTTTTCTTTTTCCTCTGGATTGCTAGAAAACATGTCTGGGCAGACATATTGCTTAGTTGCTATTGTTTGATGGCAAGTGTTATTTAGTTGAGCCTGTGAAACACAGCCATAGTGAGGATAGGTAGGATTTGTTACATAAGCAGGATAACCAACATTTATTCTGAACATTTTATGCCATTTGTCAGAAAATGTTGCATTGATAATGCAATAAGAGAAATGATGAAATGAAAATAGTTTCTTACTTTAAGCCAATTGCAATTCCTATGAGCAAATGTCTGTGGTACCTGGAATACCAAGAATGCTTCAAATTTTAGACAGTGGTTGCAGTGTCATGGTTTTGCACTTAATATGAAAAACTATGACCTCCCTGATTTGGTAGCAGGTGCTGTTTCCATCAGTCAGTTCCAGGCATGACTTAACTACTGGGAGAACATCATGTATATTGTCCCAGATTAGGATTGACATTCCACTTGCATAAGACTGAATCCTTCAGACCATGAAGCCTACATCTCTATTACCTCAAGGTCAAGATCAATGTCAAGGTCATGAGAGTTTGCCGATTTTAACGTATGATATGCACAAGTGATGTGGAAAAGCCATTATGTGGTACTACTCCCCTACACAACAGCCCACCACTGTAAAAATATACCCGATCACGCCATACGACCCAAAGCTAAAAATAAATTACGAAGGAAG
This sequence comes from Capitulum mitella, assembly GCA_030062745.1. NCBI lineage: Eukaryota > Metazoa > Arthropoda > Thecostraca > Pollicipedomorpha > Pollicipedidae > Capitulum > Capitulum mitella. Next base: position 16,049,124 of record CP099839.1, on the reverse strand, counting down.
CTTGACGTTTTCCGGGCTTCGCTGAGGAATATTGCCTGACCTGGTATCAATTCAAACACATACAATAACTAACCCACTTTCAGCTACATGATAAGAAACTCAACTATCCGAGCTAATCACCTTACATTTATCCTAATCCTAACAAACATGCGCGACCTGCCGGGTCTGTTGTTTGTTTGTGAGTTAGGACACACAACCTCATGGGCTCAGGTGTCCAAAGTCTTGGGTCAAGTCTTGTGTCTAGTCGGGCGTCAGTCAGTCGTCTGACCTGCCGGGTCTCTTTCCCGGCAAAACCACGCGTGACCCGCAACGCACGCAACCACGTACACGGCACAATGGGCGCACTTGTGTCGTTGACATATGACGACGGTCACCACCACGTCCGCAGATTTATTGACCGCCCCAACATCGCATTCCGACGAAATCAAAACAAAGCATATTCATTGACTTCCAACAACATACCATCATTTTATTTATTGTTTATTGGCTTTTGTTAATCTTGATAATTTAAATCGATCAAAACGGCTTTTCCTCTACCTTATAAGTTTTTGGAAAAATCTGTGAAGTTTTTTGCTCAGCAATTTAAGGCAAAACTAGCGCACATCCTACAATCAAAAATGCACACTACACGGTGAGGACGGAACAATTGTGTTGGCGTTCTGGAAGTAGAAGCGAGAAGCCTGTGGGTTGGTGAGAAGCGGGGTTCAAGTAGGGTCTCAAAAACGACTCTTTTAGATGGGAGTAATTTGCGTGCTGAGTAGCTAACTGAAGTTTGTAAGAACCAAGACTGTTTAAACCTTATTTTGTTGCGACTTAACAAACGTTGTGTTGCATTGGTTGGTAGGCAAACCTCCAGAAACCCCAAACTTCGGTTGGTCGTTATCCTGTTTGGTGAGAACCGTTGATTTCCCCGTTTGTGAAGAGGGTAGTTAAATGAAGCGAATGTACCATCAACATGTTAAATACATTATCGCAGTAGGGCAAAGCACCACAGCATGCCTGAGGAAATGCACCTGGTTTGGAGAAATGCAGGCTGGGGTGGGCTTTCTGCAAACCATGTCACAGATGTCAACAATATATGTAGGGTGGCCTCAGTTCTTTCCCAAATGGGGCAGCAAACCAACCCATGTTTGGAAAATGTACAAACCCAGCCTACTTTAATATGCAGCTATATGTCAGATTTTGGCCCCTTTGTGATGCTGTGTGCAAATATCTAATAAAGTCTTTGCAATGTTTTTGTTCCTTAAAAATGAAAAATTTCTTGGGAGAATTATGTTACAGTGGCAGCATTTCTGTTTGTTTGCCAATGTATCTTCTCAAAGATGACTAAGGTGAAGTGATCCCCAATCCAACCTGCTGTCCCAAGATTGGCGGTGCTGCCCCAGCTCTTACACTTCTACCCCAATGTTTTTGATCCCCCCAGATCCAGCTTCTTGCATCTGCCCTGTCCTGTTAATATCCCACTTTAACCTGCCATGTTTTGCAGGCTGACCTGGGAAGCCATCTTTGCATCTACATATAGCCTGCTGGGTATTAGAACAAACAGAATGAAAACACCAAATAATTGAAGTTAGATTTGAAGAATTTGTTTTATCTGAAAATATACCAATAACTGCAATCATGCATTTTATATGTGCATTTTGATCTAGATCTTATGGTTAGTTGGTATGGGCATTACCTAGTTTCTGAAATCCCATTTTCATCTCTCATTCCTCAATGCAGGACTGTTCATCCCATTCCATATACCATCTCTCAGTTGCAACTCTGTATCTGAATCCAGCATCTGTGCCCAAAGGCATAAAAATGTGCACCTAAAATCTTGGGCACACTTAAAAAATTATGCAAAAATTCCTCTGCTTTTCACTGGCCTTATCAGATATGAATTTGCCTTTTGCTGTATAAAGCTTATCTTTTTTGCAATGACAGGAGGCCTTTTAAAGGCTAGCAGTTTGTGAGCTCCAAACCTTACTAGATATGCCTCAGCCTCACAGTACACTGTCATAATGATAGGCATAAGGTGACCAGAACTTATGAAACTGATTCATAAATGGGTGCAGTGATGGATCCCTCACAGCAGCATCCAGGATACTGAGTCATTGGTTTATGACAACTCTTTCAGTTTTCTTTCCAGTTTCATTTGAGTAATCCCCTCAGTTTTTTTCTGACTACTGTTGTGTCTTTCACTTAGGTAAAAAACTCATTGTTGTGTGCATTTGTTGGGAATTTCTAATCAACCAGGTATTTGCATCTAATTTTGTCTGCCTGGAATACACTGCTTTCATTCTTGAAGGGACTAGTTTGGAGTCTGTAGGAGACATGTGATGCCAGCTGTGGAGGGTGCTGGAAATCATGTGACCTTGTAACAGGATTGGAAATTTGGTTTTTATTCTTGGCATCAGAGTATAATTTCTGTTTGTAGTACAAAATTTTGCAGATAGTAATACTGGTTTATGTTTTGGCATTCTTGGCATAAGTCAGTTATGACATCATATTTACTTCTTACTGAATGGAGACAGAGCCCTTTGCTCGCAGAGTCAGAAATTTGTCAATGTGGTTATAATGTAGTTTTTTATGGAGGCACACAATCATACTTTTGGAGTATAAAATGTTTTTGGAGAAAATGTTTTCTGGTGTTCTTCAGCACCAGAAAACAACACCTTTTCTGACTTTGCCTTGTAAATAGTGACCTTAATAAACTTTGGTTTGTTGTTAAAGGATGTATCTAAAGGCATACAATCCCAGTCTGTGTGGTTTCTCTTATGGTGTGAGAAATTATCATGCCCTCATCTGCTACAAGGGACAGCATTTGTGGGTTTCAGAAAGTGATGTGGCAGTTGTAAAGTTGAGGTCTTTTAAGCATCAAGCAGGTCTGACTACAGTTTTTCTACTTATAATATGGTGCAAATGTCTGTCTCAGGCAGACAAGAAGCATATGGTCTTAATTACTTTAATCTGTCAAGTTAACATGACACAAGTGAATGATTTCAACACATGATTCTTAAAACTTATTAAATTAAGCACTGAAAAACATCATTGATATTCAACACATGTAACTGCATCTTACATGCAGACCCCTACAAATGATAAGGTCTTTTTTGGGCCACGGGAGGCCATCTCACTGCTTCCTGGTGGAGGCTGCTGCTGGGCTGAGGCCCCCTTCTGAGGGTCCAACCCACTCCTTTTGGCCATTTTCTAGCTGCGTGCCTGGTGGAAGTACTCCCAGTCACATGACAATAGGTGGCAGAAAAAAAATTGATAGAAGTGTGAAAAATGGCATTCCATCCCTGTTGCATGATACTCTGCAAATGGACATGTCCAAGGGATGCCACCATACTCCTGTTTCTCCCTGTTGTGAATTAATAAACAGCCATGATAGTGGCAGGTTGGGAGACTTGTTATTATTCCCCAAAGAGCTACCCTAGCTCTGCAGCTGCTATGAATAGTATGGATATAAAAAAGATAACTATTTGTATTGTTTCAGAAGTTCTGAACAAAGTGTGTTATAAATTGGTGACTATGTACATATATGCCATGTAGCAGAAAACCTCTGGGAACAAATAGTACCAAAAGCTCTTAGAGGCAATGGCATGCTTTGGAATGTCCAAACTAGATTTATGAACAAAATTCGTGTTGCATATTAATTCAATATATTCGTCTGAAATCAGGTTTGCAGGTAATTGTACCACATTGGATGTCATGTTTTGCTTGTCCTTGGGGCCTGGAGACATTTATGTGGAAAGACATGCTCCATTGTTGATTCCAATGTCTTGAAACCATCGTCACCTATGCCAAGTCAACTTTCAAACTTTACAGCAGGCTTGTGTATTAAAGGGCCACTACAATGCCACATCCATCACCATTGTAGGAAACTGACTTGAATTGGTACTTCTTACAGCTGAAATTAAGCTGGGTATTGCTTTTTGTGGATGGGGGCATCTCATGAGCATCTCATCATATCATCTCATTGCTCCCCATTGGGGGACTTGTAAATGTGGATGATTTATGCCACTGTAGTAGTCATTGTGATTTGAGTACTGCATGTCTAAAATTTTACATTGATTTTGGGTGAAATATTTTTATTTGGGTCAATCTTAATCCATCATCTTAATTAGTCCCAATTGCAATGGTTGTACTGTGCAGTTGAAGTTGAAGATTTGCTTCATCTGGTGCTCCAATTCGTTGCATAATCTGGCTTTGATGAAGAAATTCAGGCAGAAATATGAAGGATTTCTTATCATTGTTGTGAATGCACAAATAACACTGTCCGTTTGTTCCCCAGGTTTTGTATCATTCAGCATCTTCAAAACAGTATTGATAAGATGCCATCAAAGCAGAGGAAAGTAGCTGTTCTGGGTTTTCGGTCAGTTGGTAAGTTACATCAAATCGATGTCATTCAAACCGATTTTATTTTGCCATAATACCACTAGCTTGTCATGTTGTGTTAAAGTCTATTAACATGCTGGCGATTGCACACTGCTGACTTCTGCCTTGTCTCTCATCTTCTTAAAACTATACCTCATATCTGTAACGTAATCAGACTGTACTATTTGTACTGCATGTATGCACATTAGTACAGCTGTGTGTGCGTACGTAATTGTATGTGAAGGAGATGCACGTAGAAATAATATGAGTCAGCAAATGTACTTATGCAAATGTACCAAAACGCAAATGTACGAAATCGCAGATGTACGTATCGCAAATGTACGTATGTCGAATGCACTTATGTGAAGACATACTCAAGCGCAAATGTACGTTTAGCAAATGAACGTAGTCGCAGATGTACCTACCAATGGCAAACGTACGTATGGGTAATACACGTATGGGCAAAGTACCCAGGCGTTAAGTATGTAAACGCAGAATCGCACTCGCAAGAGTAGGTAAACATACAATCATAAAACTAACAACGGCTGATTATCCGGTCATCTGTGGCGGATCGAGGATGAAAAGCCGGGATTGGAAACCTAGCCTCTTGCGCGCGACGCAGATCAGCCCGGCAGTCTTTCACAAATTATTTCACCCTCACCGGACGTAGGGATTTTCACCTACGCGTCCGACGAGTGGGGATGGCTGCCATCCCTGCCCATTCCGCTCGTGATTGGGATAGAGCGACGCAACGGAAATGAGCGTACAGTTCGCTTCTTCTGATGCTAACGACATCCGATTTGACCACTTCACATCACGTTGTAACCCTCAGGTCACTGTTAAATGGAATATTTTGCCTTTGGTCGTCTTCGCCGTCATCATGACAGTTTTGTAGCAGAAGTTCGTGCAAGCAATGCTTTTGCAGGGACATGGTTCAAAGTTGATCGGCCCTTGCATTCCCTGATTGCTTTCGTTTCTCACGGGCAAGGTCGGGTCAACGACAGGTCTTATATTACCATCTTCTATGACGCAGTTAGTGCCAAAAGGCTGTATTTTGTTACCACGCAGAATAGTGTTCTAATCATCGAAAGGGATAAAAACAGTTGTCAGTACTGAAATCAGCGTGAACGATTACGTGAAGACTGGTTCAGATGCATTTTGATTTAAATAAGGTCAGTGGCCATGCTTGACTTTGAAAAATGTCACTTATGTTGTAAAGCACAACGTGGTGTCACGATAAGTAAAGCAGCCTTGCATCAAAAACTGACCAGTCCTGGTTAACTCCTGAGAAAGAAGCCAAGACGTAGCTTAGGTGTAGAAAATCCGCTTGCAGGGCCTCGAGAAAAACGCTGCCACTCGGTTGCCTGACAATACCAGCAATAGTTTTTTTTTTGGGGGGGGGGGTAAAAATGCGAAAAGGATGAAAAGGCAGCTATCGAAAATTTTAGGATCTTGACACAGTTAGTCCACCGGCAGTCCCAGAAAAAATCTCATGGAGATGGCAACCCCCTCATCTGGCGAGGGTTTAGCCACCGACTGTGAGGTGGGTTAACGTCATCGTGCAATTTGGTATCTCCCGAACGAATTACCTTAGCGTCTGGCAACTTTCATTACCTCTTTTTTCCATCAACTGTCGAGGTGTTGATGACAACGTGGAAAACAGGTTGTTACAGACCACATCCAAGGAACGTCATAAAGGCAACCATGTTGGCCATTCGACATTCACTTGTCTTTCCGTGATTCTTTGTCATTGGTTTTACGCTGCATGGTGACTGTGGGTTGCTCTACGTATCATCATGACCTGATGGCCGAATATGGAAAATTTCTGACCCCGTGGCGTCAGGACGGATGCGAATCCTTACACCGTTCCCTCGTCAGAGCGGTATATTTAAGAATTCGCGCATTTACATACATACACTTGCGCATGCGTATATTTTCGCATACGTGCGTTTGTCATACGTACATTTACCTCACGCCCATTTGCGCTTACGTATATTTCCGCCCACGTACATTTGCCATGCGTGCATATTTCGTTATGTGCATATGTTTTTACGTACATTTGACCTGTACATTTGCCCTACGTACATTTGTGGTTGCGTATATTGTGGTTACGCACATATGGTTACGTACATTCTCCTTACGTACTTGGGCTTGACGTACATTTGTCATGGAATCCTGTAACATGCATCCGAATTGCAAGCGATGCAGTCTCCCAAACGCAGTACCAACAGGACGATTAAACACCCTCATGTCTCAGATCTCGCTGGAAATTAGTACCAGGGGTCATCTGATGCGTGGAATCCACTTGGCACAATGTCAGTTCTCTCTCACCTACGGGCACGAGATATGCCTCGAGGCGTTTTTAGAGCTTAACGTAACATTGGTATGTTCTGAACACTGTAGCACCAAGAATAATGCACAAAATATCATCAACTTATATATTTTCCATGTCATAAAAGTTCGTACAATACAGCTACGCAAAGGGAATTCACCTAGGTCAATTTGGAGAAAAGTGACCTTGTGGCCTAGGTCGAAGGTCACAGTGTCACCTTTTCATAATTTCGGGTCTTAAATTTTTATGCCGTAGATAATATGCCTGATATGTTGTCTATCCATAACAAAAATAGTATCCGAGGGTACGAGTGTCCAAATGACCTTCCCATACCTCAGAACATCGCCCTTTTCACTCATTTGGGCATGTGGACGTCACCGAAGAGACAGATCACCAAGGCAAATTTACCACACCTTCCAGGTTTCGCTCGAAATTGGTTTTATAAGTTTGTTTTACGCCCTGATTTCGATTCTTGTATTTATAAACTCGTGAGGTCAAGAGGTCACGAGGTACAGGTCACTGAAAATGTTAGATCAAGACCAACGACCAGTTACGTATGCGACTATATCCCCATGATCTAAAAGGTTATAAAGACAAAACTATAGATCATTGGAAATAGGAAGAACCAGGGAATGTGCATCCTTAAAATTTGACTCTCTCTCAGGTCAAATCTGTAAATGTGGCCGCGTGACCTTCTCAGGTCAAGGCAAAAAACCTTTCGCTTGTTTTGCTTTCACTAAAATTCACGCAAAAAAGCAGGTGACGTTGTTGGAAACTTGCTGTCAAAATGATTTCATAATGGGAACCCCGGGAAGGGGTAAGGGGGATCATATGTCGTGATCTGATATAGACCGTATGCTTACGAACTTCGATTTGTTCCAAAATATGAGCCATATGGTTATCATTTGAAAGCACTTGTCATTTGAAACGCATCCATGAAGTCATTTTTACATTTTTAAATACCTCTACCTGAATAATTTCACCGATGACATACCTAGTATCTACGTGTGAGGAATGGGTAGTTACAGTTCATGACAGTGTTGATCCGGAGCGTTACATGAACCAGGTGGTGCGATGTCAGATTATCTACGGAGCAGGCAATGACTAGGGGACTGTGTCGTCTTTGTTAACGATAGCCAGTGTGTGTGTGGGGAGGGGGTGATGAACCCTCCTTTGGCTTTCCGGGAACACATGAAACGGGATGGGGTAGCGCACGGAAGCTTTTAGTACCCTCGCGGGCACTCGTTGCTGATATTTTGAAACAAATCAAGTCCGGATCATGTCAGGCCACTGGCCTATTACGTCATTTCTGGCCCTCTGCAAGGCCAGTTTCGTCCAATACGTCGTGAGATCACAAATCTCCGAAAGCAAATGACACTCAACAGGCAATTCTTGTAAACAGAACAACCAAACTTGTGAACAGACCACACCTATGGTTCCACTATCTTCGTAATCCTTTTGAGGTCACCCGAGGTCAGTAACCTCAAATGACTTAGGATGACCGTTTTGATCTCGGGTCGTGTAGGGTATTTTGAGGCGCTGGTTTCGAATTTGGCACCCACTTTAAACCATCCCGACTCATTCATGTTCATTTAATGGCCGCCAGAAGGCTTTGGATTTTCCGTCATTCTAGGCCGTCACGCGATTTGACCTCGACTGACCAGGCCACTGACCGGAAGCAGCCATGATAGCTCCCATGATAATATTAAGGTTTCAATGAGTCCTATGCTTGTTTTCCTGGTGCACTAACCTTGAAACGTTTTATTCTGTGGCCCTCAGAACAAAACGCCTAACGATTTCCACCAATTTCGTGTCATTGACCTAACCCGGGAGGTCACCGGTTGACCCAAAACTTTACGAACTGGTACCATTGGCTTCTTTCTCATGACGAGTAACACGACTGTTTTTGTTTCGCGGCTTTAGCTGAATTAGGGGCCAATCGCCGGGAGGGTTAACCCCATGCGCCATCGAAGTTGTCGAAATGCTGCACATTGACGTCGATGAAACATATGAAAACATTCTGAAAGTTGTATATTGGTGCCATGCATATATTCCACATGACAAATTCTTTCAAATGATACCCATATTGTGGAATAAATCGTGGCTAGTAAACATACGGATCAAATCAGGAGGGGCTGTCGGTACAAAACGAAATTCCGTCAACATGTTACAAACAGTGCAAGATATTCTTATGTGAGGTTAAAAGAAATCGAAACAGGCAAGCGTTGACCCCCATCACAAATAATTCATGATGTCAGATTAAAAATTTGACTTGAGAAGATCAGCTGTTATGGAAACTCATTCCTTGTTTCTTTCCCTTTCTAATGATCCATAGTTTTGTCCTGATAACGTCTTTAATCACAAAGATATAGTGGCATGCGTGGTTGGTCGTCTGTCTTGACCTCACATTTCCAGTTACCTCTATCTCGTGACCTCTTGACCTCATGAGTTTTTAAACCCAAGAATCGAAATCAGGGCATAGAACAATCCCATGCAGCAATTTTGAGCGAAACCTGAGAGGTTGTGGTGAACTCACTTTGGTAATTTTTCTCTTCGGGCACGTCTGAATGCCAAAATGAGTGAAAAGGGCGATGTCCTGAGCTATGGGAAGGTCATTTGGACGCTCGTACCCTCGGATATTATTTTTGTTGTGGATAGACAACATACCAAACGTATTATCTGCGGGATGAAAATTCAAGAACAGAAATCATGCAAAGAGGACACTGTGACCTGCGACCTTGGTCACCAGGACATTTTTTTCCAAATTGACCACCTCTCCTAGGTCAATAGTAGTATGGTACGAATATTTGTGATCTGGAAAGTATATAAATTGATAATATTTTGTGCATTATTCTTGTTGCTACGGCGCTCAGAACATACCAATGTTACGCCAAGCTCTAAAAAAGCCTCGAGGCATATCTCGTGCCCGTAGGTCAGAGAGAGCTGACATTGTGCGAAGTGGATTCTACGCACCGTATAACTTTTCGTACCAATTTTCAGCGGAATCTGAGGCATGATGATGTAAGTCGTGCTGCGGTGGTGGGAGACACCACCACGTGACGTACCGTTTCCCTTGTGGGGTCGGACCCCAGACACTCAGAATTTGTAGCCATGTGATTTTTGTCTGTCTTTGAGAAGGTTTTCTCGCTCTTGGAAGTGAAATGAGCTTTTGCTGTGGTCATAGTCCTTGTGGTCGTGACTCGTCTCAGTTGTTGAACTGGCCGACTGAACAGCGGCTCAGTCGGCCCGTCACATGTGAACAAGTGAACACATGGGACTGGCCGACAACGACAGCGGAGGACACTTGTCAGTCGTCCTTTTTACGTCTGGTTACTGGACACTTCTTTCGACCGCCCCAGCGTGTATCACAGTTAGATGTTTCAGGATGTGCTCATGTTTTTAATCATCTTTTGTAGCGTGCAATACTGAGCACCTGGATTCCTTCAAAAGATTTGCTTGTCGATATCCATGTCACTTGTAGACAAAGTAATCAAGCTGAGGTACGTTGATATAGTATGTTTGGTTTGAGTCACTGTCATGCTGCGTCCCATTATCAAATAACTTTTCTGCCATTTTAGGTAAATCGTCTTTGTCCATCCAGTTCGTGGACAACCAATTTGTTGACTCCTATGATCCAACTATCGAAAACAGTAAGTTGGTGACATATGAAAATTATAACGCTCGTTTTGTCTTTTTTATGGGTATGTTGGTCGGAAATTTTTCGATGCCATTTGCAAATATTGGCTTCTTTTTTAATTACCTCTTGGAATGATCCTGTAAAAAGTGAACATTCTGCCATTAGTGTAATTGCAATGGATAATGTTGTTTCATTTGCTACATTTGTTGTTATCGTGCTTCACATCGCAGCAGTTTTTAGCTACATGTGTGCCAACAGTGCGTTTTATCATTATCGCAAGACATTTTGCGTCAATGGCGGTTGCTGCTTTAGGTGTAAACGGTTATGTGCCTGCATTGATTCTCTCCTATCCCTCAGCCTTCTCAAAAGTTGTGAAGCTGCGCGGCCAAGAGTACGAAATCAAAATCGTAGACACGGCAGGACAGGACGAGTACTCCATCATGCCGTCCCAGTACACCATGGACGTGCACGGCTACGTCCTGGTCTACAGCATCAACTCACACAAGAGCTTCGAGGTGGTGCGCTCCATTCACGACCGTCTGCTCGACCTCACCGGCAAAGTCACGTGAGGCCTGTGACCTGTCGCCAGTGGAGTCGGAATGACTCTGAGTTTTCTAGGCGTGTTTAGCTTTTGAATTTCATTTGTCGTTTTCTTGGACGTGTCTGCATTTATTCGGACGTGAAATTTAACCCACTGTTGGACGTGCGTGGTGGATGTTGTTGGTCTGGTATGGGAACGCTCTGAATATGCCTGGTTTTCAGCTATCCCGTCCTGCGGCCAGCGTACTGAGCCGTCCCCAGTGGCGCCCTCTCTTTAATGAGTGATCGTTGCATTTGGGCCAATGCTGGCTTCGCCGACAGCCTGCCGATGGTGGTAGTCGGGAACAAGACAGACCTGCACCGGGAGCGAGAGATCTCTTTCGACGAGGGCAAGCGGCTGGCCGACTCGTGGGGCGCCCTCTTCCTGGAGACATCGGCCAAGCGGAATGAGGTGGGCGACGTGGTGGACTGTGTTTAATGGTGGGGAATAAGGACGGCTGTGACTGGGCCGATGGCCTCTGGATCTTAAACCATGCAAGAAGAATTAATGTTGAATACCCGAAATCTTTGCATGAAGCATTCTCGCCGTGGCTGGCTCTAAATTCTGGAACATGTTGCAGACTCCATCAGCTTCGAAAAGACGCTCGCCCTTTAACCGACAGGTTGTTGTAAGCCAAATTGAAATGTTCGTTCGTCAACTTATGAACTCTTTTATGTCACGATGTCATGCCTTTAATATTTGTGCGTTTTTTTTTTTTTTTTTTTTTGCTTGGCCTTTTGTCACTCAACCCTTGCTAATAGAAGAAACCCAAAATAAGTTTGTGCAATTCTCTCTGCTCGAGGTTTTTCACAGATTGCCCCAAAACGACTGTTTTTCCATCGCTCTGAAGTCGTGCATAGCTGAGTGTTCAACATTCTTACACACTGTGTGAAAATTTGCGGTCAGTGCCTTGACAGGTCACTTACTTGTAACCTCTTTCTTAAGGGGATGGTATCGAGAAGTCACGTTACGTCGACGGATTTCATCGGACATCAAACGTTTTAGGCATCTTACGATACTCAGTCCTACTAGGTCTTGTATGTGTCACGCAGATCACTTAGTCCTTGCCTGGGGAAAGGTATCGTAGGTCAGAATCGTGAATTGAGGTCATTGACCGTTCTGCCCTTATATGGACCTCGCAGGAATCACGATATAATAGGAGACGCTGATTTGGATACACGCAGTATTTTAAAACCTGAATCGTTAAAAGTCGTTTTGGATCTGTTAAAACCACCCAATAGGTTACGTTCCGTAAGACCCAATGAAAACCAGAATCCACTGGCATGACCTCATTTGAGGTCGCTTGTAAAGTCACTGTGTAACGTAATAGGGTCAAACAGGATATCATCGTGTAGGTAAAAGACAAAGCTCCGCTCTTGGTTTTGTTTCTTCGCCCTCTCACGTCAGGTTTGAAAATGTGTAGGGAACCGTACCAGTCCCCGAACGCTGTTGAAGGTGGCCAAATCGCGTCATAAGAGATGGCCTAGTTTTATCGTGATTAACATCTGGCCCGTCGCTCAGTCTGCTCACGTCCGGTACCGCACGGTAACGCGTCACAGACCTATGGTACCGCTGCGCAGAGATACGGTACCGCGGCACAGAGGTACGGTACCGCGGCACAGAGGTCCGGTACCGCCCCACTGAGATACGGTACCGCGACCCGGAGGTGTGGTACCGCGTCATGGAAGTGCGTTACCGCACCACGGAGGTACGGTACCGTGCCCACTGTGCGCCGCGACCGTGTGGCGTGGTACCTGTGTGACCCAACTGATCTGTTGACCCGCCTGACCAGCCTCAGCCGCTGACCCGCCGGACCCGCCCGACCCGCTGACCCGCCGCCGCCCGCAGTCGGTGGCGGACATCTTCAACCAGCTGGTGATGGAGATGGAGAAGGCGGACGGCAACGCGCCCAAGGACTCGTCCTGCGCCGTGCAGTGATTGGCGGACGGCGGCGGCGTGCCGCGGTGGCGGTCGGCCCGCCGGACGGCCACACCGGCCGGGCTGCGGGAGCGGCACCGCGCTGATTCGGCCTGCCTTATCGCGCCGCCTCTGTAATGGTCATATGCCGATTCGTGTTTATGTAGGCGGTCTGTCCGCCGGGTGGCACACAAGCGTAGTAATGGTCGCCGGTGTCGGCAGCGGCCGGCAATAACGATTTCCTTCTGTGTTGGTGATGAGCGGGGCCAGTTCCTTTGCGTCACGCTCTGTACACGTGCCTCGCGCGGCACCGGGTGGCAAGAACGATTTCATGTACTGTTGTTGAATTCATTGTACAGACTTCGCTCTTTCATAACTGTATATACATGTATACCCTTGTACATTGACGGTGAAATTTTGATTGAGCCATTGATGTCATTGATTTTAGCAGAGGTTGGTGGCACTAAAGCCTTGTGTGGCCTGACGTTGTGTTGAGCTGTGCCATGCAATCCTGTGTTCACCTCTATCAGCCCACTAGGCCGGGGTGTGCTTTTAAATATGGTCTGCCAGATTCTCACGTAAGTAGCAATTCGGAATAAATGGTTGATGATGTATTTTGCCTATATGATAATTTGGCGATGACTGTAAGGACCGTAATGACAGGTGATACAGCTTAACTGAGAGTCTAGCGGAGCGATTGGCGGCCTGATAATTGTGGTCCCGTGAACGGGAATATTGCTCTCCCACGAAAGGACACAGACATCCTTTTACACGAGTTGGGAACAGCTACACTCCAAAACTGCGGGCTGGCTGATGGGTCATGAAAACGCCTTTCCTGCTTTGGGCTATTATCGCCACTTTCCGCCTGTGTTGCGGAATGCACAGCAAGCAGGTCGACGCGCGTGCGTGTTGGCTGGGTGGTTTCTGGGAAACGGCCGAGTCTTCCTGACTCGGAAACCAACGGCAAATTGTCTCGTTTCGGCTGCCACTTACGTTGACCAGCTGGTCTACGTTTTTACGTCGCCTGACAAAGAACAGCGTATAGGACGGAAGTGCTTCCCAGTTTCTCGTCGAGTTCCGTGTTTACACATTGGTTTAGAATCATGATGATGAATAGATTCACAATCAGAACAGCATTCAGATTTCATTTGTGGTGGCGGATCCCGAAAAATTGGTAGTGAAGAGAGCAGTTCCAACCAGTTTGATGCGTGCCAAATATTACAGGCGTATGAAGCCTCTTGTGGTTCTGGAAAAACCGACACAACGATCACCGGCCATAACAGACATTTCGAACGACATATTTCTGCCGTAGCAATATTACACTAACGATTAAGGAACGGGTCAGTGTGCAACGTTCGATGCGGAAATTCGGGTTGTATGTTAAATCAAGGCTGAAGCTCGCCTCCGCATTGCCCTTCAATGTCGGTCGAATGTCCAGATTTAAGGGACGCAGACGATTTTCAAGCTCGTTATCCGCCAATGCCACAGTATAAAATTTGTGTTCGATGGGGAGGGGCCCATTTTCTCAATAGTTCCGCCGCCCCTGCGCTTCCACGTAACAGACTTATGCGGGGTAAATTCTGCTCAGACTAACTAAAGCGTTTTACTCATTTTATCTCCTTATCATCTACTAGTTACCACACAATATCAGAGGACTACCATTGTATCAGGCATTGCTGACAATCCCGGATGTGGGTCTGGACCCCTCCAATATTTAGGGGTTTAAGCATTATGCCTAAGGCAATGACTTGAAAGAAACAATCTGAAATCCTAGGTAGACCTCCCCTGCCATAACCGTCGGAAATTGCTTTGCTTTGGTATCAGGGATGGATGGAGCTTCCCGACCTTAGCCATGGAATCGCTGTTACTTTTGGTGTTGGAATTGCTACACCAAGAATCCCGAAATTTAAGATTACGTTTCTTGCAAAGTTTGGAAAAACGAATGCAAAACTGTTGATGTCAACAAACCTTAATTTGGACTGGGGTGTCGTTTTCAGCAAATCGACTCGAGGACCTGACAACCTATTCTTTCCCCAAATGTGGGTTTCTCAACTGATTTAGTCCGTATTATTTTGACCGACATTTTCTTTGAATCGTTTATCTGAACATCCGTTTTTTGCGAATATATTTGCATGTATATACATATATCTGTATTCTCTGGTGTATAAGATCATCGATTTTTGGTTTTATTTTCTATTCTTTTACCTGTATACGGCTCACGAAAGAATACAAATCGACATCAGGGGCGCAGCCAGGATTTTCTTACGGGAAGGCGGCCGGAGCTCAGTGAACTGAAATCGTACGAAAACCGCCTGCCGGGAAAACGATGTGCAATTTTTTTCCCAAAAAAATGCGGGCTTAAGGGGGGACCCAGGCCCCCGGACCCCCTTCGCTGCGCCTATGACTGACGCCCCCGATTTGGCTCCTGCACCATTTTGCAAAGAGCACCTAAAGTAACCAATGCAAAAGGTGCAAAAAGTTTCTCCGTTGCACGGTACTGCAAAAGTACGTAAGAAATTTCTTTCCCTGGAAGAGTTTTTCTTCTTTTGAGTCGAATGTAACGCATGGAATAATCAGTGATTCGATAGGATGACGCGGAATTCGTGATCACGGGGATAGCCCTGTCTTCGCGACATCGCAGTCTTCTGCCCGTGCGCGGTATACACGTGTTGGTTTTCGAACATCAAGTCAGGCCGTGTGGTTTCCTGTTTAGTGTAAGTGCAGGTTCCGCTTGGTATTTGTCTCATTATGCCGGTGACGAGCGACGTGATCGTTATTTGCTGCCTTGTGAACAGTAGCCTATGGATGAAATGCATGTCATGCCATATGAGTAATTTACGGATTTTCGAAAAATCATTGCATGTTACCCACAAACCGGGAACAGCTCAAAATGTGTTTTTCTTCTGTGCAATAATTCTTTAGTTTAGACGGATATCAGTTGTTTTTTTGCATACAATTTCATGATGGGTTTTGGACACTATTTCTGTTTTTGAACAATTACCAATAATCATGTAGGCAACAGTGATGAAATTTCTGTGGAGATGGTGGGGAGACATGATTTTTACCCCATTTCTTCCCATGCAAGGCCATGGGGTTATTGGTAAATGTTGCCCAGAGTTGGGGGGCAGCTAACTTCCCTTCTCCAGTTCCTCTGCCTGTGCTTGTAGGTAGCAAAAGTGATGTACATCTCAGCTGGTGTCTACTCAGTATCATATCATGTTGTGTATTCATAAAACTGTCAATAGTTTGGTTTTTTAGGCTTTGTGTTCTAGAAAGTACTCATGAACCAAGTCCAGGTTTGCAAATGAATAGCTACACCTGACACTGCAAAGCACACAACATGAATGAAGTTTAAAGCAAAGGCACATGATGATGGCTGATGGCATGTAAAGCATGACACACATGTGGCCAGGCAACTTGGTGTGTATCTAAGGCTGTACAAATTACCCATATGTGGTAAGCAATAGCCAAAGATCATCAGGTTTGGATTGCAAGATTTGGAATTATTTTTTAGGGGCTTCAGGCCAAATGAAGTCCTTTTTAAGTAAGGATTGGATTGCAAATTGGGCTGCAATTTCTCCATAATTTGTTTTGTAATCCTTGCTCACTGCCATTTATTTATTACCTTCTTTAATGTCAGCTGTTACATGGCTCTGGTTTTACACATTTGAAGAACCCAACATTGCAGATTCAAGGTCAGAATGACTTGTTGGCAAGCACTTGCATTAGTTGTGGTCAAGATAGGCAGAGTTTGTCATTGCCTGTGCATTAGAGAGTAACTGTGATCAAAATGAGTCAGAAGATAACCACCAAGTGCTTGTAGACCAACTACTGGAGTCTCAGTTCCAAGGAATCCTGCCAGGCCAAAAGTTAGCCTGCAGGTGAAAGAGGAAAAACAGCAAAAGTAGAAATGCACACAATTACAAAACTTAACATAAGAATTGAGAATCAAACCCAATCTGCTAGCAGGACTATCAAGATCTGTTCTGTCCAGTCATCTTGTTACTTTTGGCCATCATTGTAGCACAACAGGAACAATATGCAAATTGTTGTTTATAATGATTTTTGTATGTTTTGTTTTGGCCCATCAAAGCAGCGCAGACAAGATTTTAACCTTTGCTCATATAGGGCCCTCAGCATAATGTGGAAGCATGGGGTGTATTGGTACAATACATGTACCAATGATGTATTGTATTATGTATTGGTACAACTTCCCAGATATTTCCCACTGTACCTCCTATAGCATCACAGAAAAAAGCAGTGTTGTGCATGATGAAATCTTGTGCCTGGTGTCTCCTTTTAAGGTCCCAGTTCAGCAGATGACCTTCAGGTAGGGTCAAAGGTAAAAAATTGGCAGAAAGTTGTGAAGTGTAAGTGCAGTTGAACACCAAAAAATAAATGATGAAACAAAAATGGTATCATAGTGTTTGTCAATCAAGTGTGAGTCTATCTGTACACTGCATAATTATATTTAACCCATGGATTTTGGCCCAGATCATGCTAGGCCAATCCTTGTCAAGCAGGGTCTTTGGCTAAAATGCATTCTTTGGAACTGCGGAAGCATTTTTGTAGATAACAATAGATGAAGTTAAATGTAGCATCTCATTTAACAATTTAGCAGTATTGTCAAATAACATTTAAAGGTCATCGTAGGTCTTCCAAGGTCATCTTAGTTCACCTAAGGCTATCTGAATCCATTGGCCTAAAATGGTCCCAGATTAGCCTGAATTATGTTTTCTATGCCTTAGAAGCATTCTCTGAGTTGATATCCAACACAGAATCAAATTTTAGGTATGCAGTGTTATTGTAAACTCATTGTTGTGCAGCCCACGGAGCTGCTCATCGGAGCAAGTCAGGCATTTGCCACATTGTGCCCTCTTGATGCAATAAAAGTTACATTGTGCCAAGTTGATGTCATTCAAGTCCTTGAAGCTCAAGTGGTCCAAATAAATAGGTTATTTTGTGATTCCCCTTTTGTATCACATTCTCAGAGATAAAAAGTAACAGGTTTCCAGCTTATAGCCTCAGTTTACACCTTTGATAGTCCAGGCATTGATCATAAGCTCATTAAATCCATGTATAGTCTAATAGAACATACAGTCTGAAGTTGACTTGTAAATATATGTTTATGCTCATGCAAATTTTATTGTATTTGTGCATGCCAGCCATCTTACAGTGCGAGGAAACTGAGACCGTTGTAAACTGGCTGCGCTGGTGCACGAAAACAGGGGACATGGTTCCCATTATGACATCATATCTCCTTACCCTGGCAGCATGGACCAAATTTCAGATGGATCAAACAAACCATTCAGAAATTATCCTCAGAAAACCTTAGGGGGTTGCATCAGCCCTGCCCCATATGGGCGAGGGTTAAACATCTTCCTGATGGCTTATTTGGGGACCCAAATCTGAGATCCCTCCCTCCTAGACCAAATCTTGGCCATGCCTCAGACCACAGCTGGCAAGTTCAGTTGGCATTGGGCAGTGGTGCTGTGTAATATGGTTTTCATTTTTCATGTGCCCCAAAGCATAGGAACTTCTCTCAGGGCTGGCTATTATGTCAGGTATTGCCAGAAAGTTGGAGGGACTGTCAACTCATCAGAAATCTGTGGGACATGTTTCCTCTGCTCGCCCCCCCCCCCTCCCTGCTCTGGATCTCATGTATTCAAGAAGTTAATAGTTGGCCACAACTTTAGGAATGTCAGTAAGAAGGAGATCACATTTTTCTTGAATCCTTACAAACTGTTGTCACAGTGTGTCATGTGATAGCTGATGCTAAACCCACATCATAAACAGTAAACACTGTGGTGTGTATTGTGGTAGTCGTGTCAGCAACAAACAACTATTCAAAGGAAGTAGGGGTGTTGATTTCTATTCTTTTCAGAGGGCCCTGGCCCACCCAATGTTGATTTGGCCCCTCCCCCAGTGTCTTCTGCCAGTTTGAAAGGGAAATAAGTAATAATTATGAAAAGAACTCCTGCAGTAAATAAGAGATATGCAGAAAACAAAGATTTAAGTCTAAAGTGATGTATGTACCTGTCTTTCTATCTTTTATGTATGCTTACATATATATATATATATATATATATATATATATATATATATATATATATATGTGTGTGTGTGTGTGTGTGTGTGTGTGTGTGTGTGTGTGTGTGTGTGTGTGTGTGTGTGTGTGTGTGTGTGTGTGTATGTATGTATGTGTGTATACATACAGACATACATACATGCATACATACACATATCCCAAAAGTGTGGTTTCTCACTGGTTTTAGACCACTTTGTCTTGTAATCCATGAATAATTGCTAATTGTTCTGCAGTATTTTTTTCATAAAATGGGATGGTTATGAATCATTTGAGACAAAGATGTTGCAGCAGCACCATTGCTGAATGTTGGCTTTTTTAGGAGGCTTATTACAATAATGTGAGCCCTAATGGAGGTTGCAGTGCCCCAGTTTTGGTACCTCTACCCCAAAATTTTTGAAAGCTGTCTCATACCTGGCATCATGCCCTAATTATTCCCCAACAAGATCTTGTCCAAACATGCCATGTCTTGTGGACTGGACCATGTCCAGTACCACCAGATGATGCAAATCAGTGATATCATTATGAAGTGCTAGATGTCTTGTGAATCATTGCATGCCTTGAGGGAATGCAGGCCATCTTCCACAATTTGGAGTCATAAATTGAATGGTGTCTCAGAATCCAGCTATGTTTTATTTTTATGTTGCGGTGTAATACAGTTTTATTCAGGTATGTAGTAGCACAGTAACTAGAGGGTTGCATGGGTCCCATGTTGTAACTGTGTGACATGGAGGAGAACATGCATGGCTTGTACATTAGAAGCCGTTTTCAATAACAAAACTCCCTTTAACTGTCTTCATGTTTGTAAATCCCTCAGACATTATTAAAGTTGTAGTGGTGAGATTTTAATCAAGTATGAGGACTTTTACCTACAAATCTGGGGACATTTTTGGATGGTGCATCTGACAACCACATGTTCTACCTTTGGGTGGACAACATTAAGCCTGAAAGCCAGCTGATGATGAAAGTAGACAAAACTCTATGCCAAGGCCAGAAAGTAGAAAGTGCGTGGCCAAGCTTGAACCTGTTATAAACTGCAAAAAACAAAGCTCACGATGTTTTTGAATGAAATCGCAATGATTGAATAATGAAATGCAGCAAATTTGTAATGGAAATGGAAATCCAGATGAAGCAGATAGCTGGAATTCTGTTGGACCACTGTGGTATTTTGTAAAGGACTTGAACAGTGGACATGAAAACACTTCATTTTATTATTGGTGGTGGTTAAGGGTAGCTATAAAGAGGATGCACTCATACGGAGACAAGAGATTTCGGATTCCACTGTCTGCTTCATTGATGGTGACAATTGGCCATGGAAAGACAGTGCAGCCAGAAAACTACCTCTCAGGACTCGAAAGGTCGTGTACACTAGGAGGTTGATAAATATTTTTGTAGGTGAAGGGGAATGTAACAAGTCACAGTTTACAACATTTGGACGTGCTCGTCTGTGGCTTGTGGTCCACCAAATGGACCCGGAAACCAACCAGTAGGAACATGGATTGGAGGAGGACCTACATTCGGCAATCAGAAGCTGACTGCATTATGTTCCCTTTATTACTGTCTCCATATATCCTGTGGACGTCCACTGTATTTTGTCACGCATTGGGGAAGTCTTTGACCCACCTATGCCCCTCCCCTCTGGACTTGCACCTGGCGATCCAGCAGGGACGTAGCAAAGGAGGGGCAAAGGAGTCATGGCTTCCTCCTGAGGCTGAAAATTTAACATTTGTTTATACACCAAAACTGCATGTAAAGAAAGAAGTCCGGAGGTCGGAAATACAGTAGCCTGAAATCCGAGGAGCTTCCTGTTTTGAAGGGAGTTAGATTCGTCCTCGCCACTTTCTTGGCAACATCCTGGCTACGCCTTTGCGATCCAATAGCTGTTAGCTGTTTATCGTTCTGGTAGCGGCCATTTTTTGACTGTATATAGTCACCTTAGTCATCAGAAGTTTCTCTTTTCCGTAAACTCCGTGCTGATCCCCTCTTCCCTGGATTCAAAGTTTCTTAGCATACATTTTATAGTCATACAATGTACTCCAGATTCGGAAAGGCAACCTAGTGCTGGAATTTTATGCATAAGACTATACAAATCCTAGAGGAGATTTTGGTATGAATGTGCAAGCAAACCTTGAATACTTTCAAACCAATGCCTGAATTTGATAGCTACAGTGTGTTTTGTTGTCCCCTGCCATGGAGTCATTTGTTGGTGGGCCATTGTTGCCTTACACATTATCTGACATTAACTTGCAGCAGGCAGGTGGCCAGGATTTCCCTCAGGGGGCCAAATGTCAAATTTTGTGATATGCCACTGGCATAAGACGAAATTTGTAGGAAAAACAAATTTTGTGCAACTTACCTCATGCTTAACACACAGGAAAACATAATAATGTTTCCTTTCGCAGCATGTATATAAAATGTTATGCATTTATGTGAGAAACATGGAGTAACTTGGTGCTTTGCAAACATATGTGGTCGGCAGGGGCGGATCCAGTGTCTCCGTTATGGGGAAGAGGCAAACCAGTTTCCTCTGAGTCTAAATGATAGGTCAGTGGAGTCGTTGACCGGGGTGGGGGGAGGGGGAGGCAGTTGGCCAGCTGGCTGTGGGTTCGGAGTGAACTTCAGCAGCCTAGTATGGATGGTAAACCATCCATTGGGGGGAGGATGCTGGGCAGCTTCAAACTCTGGTTGAGTAGGAATACCCATGTCTTTTTTTGGGGGGTATACGACCATTTTGGAGTACATAACTTTTCTTGAAGTATAAATTTTTGGTGCTCCTTGACACCAGAAAACGACAGTTTTCCAACACTGGTGGTGGGTGTCATAGCCTTTGACCCTTCTGGTGAACAATTCGGAACTAAGCTTAAGTGTAGCAGGCACGGAGGGCATTGTGCACATCAGATCGTAGAACAGTCGGACAAAGGAAGGCACAACATCAATGGATCTTCGTCAAATAACCTTGGGGCGTATTCATCAAGCCATACTAGGTAGTACTTAAGTCAAAATATCTAAAAAGTTTCAGTTTGCTCAGAAGTGTTTTTTGCCACATTTATTGCAGATACTTAGGGATATATTGTATTACATTTTCGCGAAGATCACGATGAGTAAAGATGGCTGAAACCGAAAATGCTCCGTGTCACCTAGTCAGGTGAAAGGTCATTCTGAGACCACGAAAACATGACATTTGTATGAAAACAGAAATATTAAGCCCTCGAATGGCGCTAATCGCACCTTTCTGTTACAATCTGTCACCGAGTTATGGGCATCTGAGTCATGCAGTGTCTGTAAAAATCGGTGATCTTTTATGACCGGTAACTTTGACCTCAGAGGCCACCTAGGGCTAAAAAAATTATGGCTGGTCATTTTTCGACTGGTACTATGAGGGTACCAGATTCCATTGAAATCGAAGGGGGCAGGTCAGTTTTTGTGCTATTTCACGTGGAATGACCCATGCGAAGTTGAGATATCTGTGAGATTCACCCTAGACCCACGCTGCAAAGGGTGGCAGCAGGCTTAACTGAGTGCACCTGCCCCCCCCCCCATATCCCCTAAGGTATTGCCATCTGTGCACCTAGGTGTGACATATCGTGGAACAGATCAGAGCGGACCTTGGAACATGATCCATTACAGCCATTATGTTGCTGAAATAGTGTAAGACAAAATCGAGTGCTTGATGTCGGAGCTTAAAGTATGATAACTGATTTCATGCAGACACCTGTAGAAAGCAGGATGTGAGTGTGAAACACATGGCATGTTTTGTAGCACTGTGTGTTTTGCAAATCTGCCGGCCAGCATCCTTTATAGTTTCGAGTTTCGAAGACAAACGTGGTCTAGAAAGCAGTGATGTGTGACAACACGCACGCATTATTTGCGTGCAACAGGACTTAAATGTATCCGACCAACCCAGATCGTCTGGGTCGTTCCGCCACCCGCAACAGTCATAACCATATAAATCAACCCCCTCATATCTCGGGAACGAAGTCCGATCTAAATTATTTTAACGGTAATTAGGGCATGTCTTTCTCATCTCAGGATGTGAAACTACATCTTGTGTTGACTTGTGACATCATAGGTCACAAAAACTACAAAATGTATAGCCCAAATATGTGTGATGCCTTTAACAAGATCTAGCAAGTATATCAGTCGAGCGAAATTTGAAATTGGCATCAGGCGAAGATGGCGGTTTGGCGTATTTGGCATGATGTCCCTGTCACGGTAGATGCCATCTTGGGTTGACCCGGGAGGGTTTTGAAAGCTCCATTTGTGAAGTTATGGCCAGACGTGTGGCAGTGCTGACCAAACGCTAACAATGTCATCATGTTCCTGGCCACTCTTTCGCACTCAGATTCGGCCCTTACCCTCTCCCTTGGGCTGTTTCAATTCATCTTCTCATTCATGTCGTGCGACGTGATCCGCACGTCTCGTCCGCCGGGTGTACGGCCACACTGAATCAGAACTTTGCAGCTGGCTTTTTAGTTTTCTGTTTTGGTTTCTTCAGTTCATCGTGGTCCTCAGTCATCTTCAAGGCTGCACTATGATGTGGCATACAGCACTGGAGGACTGGTTACGGGGGATGACAGTGGGGTGTTTCTTGACATCGTGGGATGTTTCTTGATATCTTAAGCCATGTCACCATTGTCATTTGGGACATGAATGGTGTCTGTCATGAATGATGTATGTATATTGATGTATGTTATCCTCTTCTTTCCAGGTTATATGTTTTGAAAAAGCTTAATTGGACCTGTTAGGTTCAGTCTGCACGCTTCGTAACCCAATCGTTTCGGAAGTTATCGAACATGTCAAAAGAACCAGAATCCACAGAGCCTCAAGCGCAGCTGCCTGAAAAGATTTCCGTAACGGTGAAGACCCCAAGAGAAAAACAGACGTTTCAGGTCGCCGCAGATTGTTCGATAGCCGACTTCAAGAAGGAGGTGGCCAGTGGCTTCAAAGCATCTGCCGAACAATTATGCCTCATCTTTGCGGGAAAGATAATGAAAGACCATGAGACTCTGGCGACGCACAAGGTGAAGGACGGTCAGACGGTGCATCTGGTCATCAAGTCGCCCAAGTCGGCGCAGCCTCAGGAGCCCAGCACGCCAGCCAGCCAGCCGTCGTCCGGTTCGACGGGCGCGCAGTCCTCCGCCAGCACCTCGCCGCTGGGCCTGGGAGCCTTCGGCGGCATACCGGGCCTGTCCAACCTGGGCATGGGCTCGGCCAACTTCATGGAGCTGCAGCGCAGCATGCAGCAGGAGATGCTCCGGAACCCGGAGATGCTGCAGCAGATGATGGACAACCCGATGGTGCAGAGCATGATGAGCAACCCGGACGTGATGCGCCAGCTGATGACGTCCAACCCGCAGATGCAGCAGCTCATGGAGCGCAACCCGGAAATCACGCACATGCTCAACAACCCGGAACTGCTGCGCCAGACGATGGAGCTGGCCCGCAACCCGGCCATGATGCAGGAGCTGGTGCGCCAACAGGACCGCGCCATGTCCAACCTGGAGTCGATCCCGGGCGGGTTCAGCGCCCTGCAGCGCGTCTACCGCGACATCCAGGAGCCGATGCTGGACGCGGCGCAAGAGATGACCAACAACCCGTTCAACGCGGCGTCCAGTACCCAGTCGGCGGCGGGCAGCGCGGCACGGGGCACGTCCACCCCGGCCGGCGCGGCCAACAGCCAGCCGCTGCCCAATCCGTGGGCGCCGCCGTCGACCGGCGCGGCCACGCGGCCGGCGCAGACGACCCCGGCGACCAGCACGGCCGGCGGTACGGCCGGCACCGGCGGCCTGGGCGGCGCTGGCCTGCAGGGTCTCATGCAGCAAATGGCGGCAAACCCTGAGGCGCTGCAGAGCATGATGAGTGCGCCCTATATGCAGCCCATGCTGCAGTCCTTGGCCGCAAACCCCGAGCTGGCGCAGTCGGTGATCGCCAGCAACCCGCTGTTCGCCAACAACGAGGCGCTGCAGCAACAGATGCAGACGATGCTGCCCACCTTCTTGCAGCAGATGCAGAACCCGGAGATGCAGCAGCTGATGACCAACCCGGAGGCGCTGCGGGCGATCCAGCAGGTGCAGGCCGGCCTCAACACGCTGCAGCAGACGTCACCGGGCCTCTTCAGCTCGATGGGTCTGAACCTGACGCCGCCGCCGCCGCCGCCGCCGCCGCCGGCCGCCGGCGGCACCGCGGCGCCAGCGGCCGGCGGTGCGCCGCCGCCGGCCGACACCCCGTCCGGACCGGGCCAGGCGCCGCCGGCCGGGCAGGACCAGCTGTCCCAGTTCATGGCGCGTATGATCGGCTCGGTGGGGCTGGGCGGCGCCAGCAGCCAGCCGCCCGAGGAGCGCTTCCGCTCCCAGCTGGAGCAGCTGGCCGCCATGGGCTTCGTCAACCGGGAGGCGAACGTGCGCGCACTGCTGGCCACCTTCGGTGACGTGAACGCCGCCGTCGAGCGGCTGCTGGGCGGCGGCGGCGGCGGCCAGTCGAGCTGAAACGGCGCCGGCGGGCGGCGCGGCCGGCGCCGCGGGCCCGCCGCCGGCGGCGCCCGCCAGCCGGCCGCCGCCAGCAGCGGCGCAGCGCTGCACCGTCGTCAGTGATGGCCACTTTCGTTCGTAATCAGTCGTCGAGTTATCGGAGCCGCCAGCGGGAGAGCGTTGGCTATTTTCCATTGGCTTTAAGCTCCCCAATGTAGTTTTCTGTGTGGCAATTTTGGACGGCAGCCAGCGGCGGATCGTGGCTGAAGCGGTCCGTCATCGGTTGGTTGGTATCGTTTGTCGGTGCGCCGCGCTGAGTCTGTAGCCACCTCAGCGTCTGGTGGGAGGTTCGTGTTCAAACTGATTTCGCACTATTATTTACAGCCGTCTAATGTTGCTAGGTTTAGAATACTGACAGCATCGAAATCCGTTCCGTTGTGTGCGGTTCGGCACGGTTGGCCGCGCATTGGTTCGACTCGTTGCCGTCCGAGAGCGGCGAGTGGGGTCGGTTGCGTCGTTTCGGCGGATGTCTGGAGTCTGAACTGCGCTGCCGCAATCGCATCGTTCCCCGGTGAAAAGTCGTGCGTATTTGGCGTTTCGGTTTCCCGGACGACTTTCCACGCGGCAGAGCCGCTGCATGCGCACGGTTTCCGGCACAGCCTTCGTTAAAAATGACCCAGGAATGCATCTCGCGCTCACGCGACGCCGTTTCTAATCCAGCAGTCGCCGCTGAGGAAAAGTCTTGAAATCACGGTAATCTGGAATGGCAAATGCATCGCCCTCGGGTACCTGTGTGGTCGGTGCGTGCTACTGGCCGGCGGTATCCACGGGCCGACTGGTGTTGGTGGGTGGATGACGCAGGGGCGGCACCCGCGGCCGCCTGGCCCCGATCCTCTGCCGTTCCTGTATACACTTTCGCCTTACCCCGGACCTGGGCACTTGTTACTCAGTTACGTGCACTTTATGTATCGCTTCGCGCCTGCGCAGTTTCGCCGTTCTGTCTATTCAACAAGCCGTGTCGTGTTTGTGGCTAATAGAATAAGGTATGGGGCTTGACTCTGTTTTATTGACGCACGAACTCTTCGAGCTTCCGCTATATTCTCCAAGCACGGTGTCGAATCATTGACGGCTGGTGTCATCGTGTCGTCCCGGGGATAAAACGCGACACAGACGATGCTGCTTACGAATGCTGCGCTTAAAGTTGCTAAGGACGCGTTCAGACGTTGTCCTCAGTGCTTCCGGTAATTAAAGCCGGTGCGCACATTGAAGCTTCCTTCGCCATATCCCACGTTTGGGATGCACCGGATCGGGATTTCTGTGATCCGGCCGCATACCGGATATGCGGGATCAGGGTGCCGGATATCGCATATTACAGTTGCCTGTTTTCATTTGCTGTTTGTTGCTGAAAATTGGAACGAAAAGAATGGTTTTTGAATCATTTCCCCTAGTGCTTACAGTTCTTGGTGGGTTTCCACATGCTTCATTGAAAAAAGTTCATAATTACACAGTGATCACAGCAGAACTCACCATCTCTGATTGCAGGCAAAAGGCAAAGGCTCCAGAATACGTAGAATGCCATTACAGCGCTTTGGTGGACCTAGCATACCTGGCGTGAGAAGCATTCTGCAGAAATACTGACGTATGTGCACTGAAGTATATTGCCCTTAACCCGGTACCGCCCTCGGTTTTTGTGAATAAATCCTGAACCGTTTAAGCAAGTCCAACCAGTCTTTCAGTAGCTGTTTGCCAATCAATTGTACATATCTTAACATCAAACCATTTCCGTACTACGTCATGTCATCGAGTTATGACATCATAAGTGAACCCTTGCATGCATGTTTTTGCCTCTTCGGGTGGTGGCACGAACATGCTCCGTTTTCTTGATAATATTTGCCAATACAATGTATGAATTACATGGACTTACATAGGACATGGTCCCCTAAGGAATAAACAACCTTCACACGTCATCATTAGAAGTCATGTTAAGTCACATGCATGATGACAGCTGGACTGATTTGCACTGTGGGTGGTAAAAGTGCCCGCCGCTGACCTTCCCCATCGTTCAAG
This sequence comes from Capitulum mitella, assembly GCA_030062745.1. NCBI lineage: Eukaryota > Metazoa > Arthropoda > Thecostraca > Pollicipedomorpha > Pollicipedidae > Capitulum > Capitulum mitella. The sequence continues at coordinate 16,021,677 of CP099839.1, read as the reverse complement.
CCAGACAAGCAAATCTACATGCGCCTCCTAGCAAAGTTCACCAAAAGCAACATCAGGTCATGTCAGGTCACGACATAGGTAGATGTTAGAAGGAAATGAAATACAACATAGTCTATGGAGGGCCGATGAGTAGCAGCAGAGAGTCAATTTTGTTCCTAGTCAGAAAAAGAAAAATGACTCTGTCCTGAATCTTGCCCGGATAAAAAGCAGATAGCGTAGATTTAATCATCACGAGATGTCATTTCAGTTCTGTTCTTGCGACAGTTAGGAATCCTAGTGAGTAATTACTGCCTTTTGTCAGGAAGAATAATGCAACCTTATCTGACCTGACCTAGACTGACCTTGACTGCATGAAAAGCAGGTAATGCAAAACTGATCATCAGAAAGTTTTACTGCCATCATTTTTGTCACGTGGATCAAAACGGCTGCGAGTATCGATCTTTGGCATGTAAAGTAAGGCCATTGTTTCATCTGACTCATGCTGACCTTGACTGGACATTTTCAAACATTTTGGCATGCTTCTGATGCAGAAGATCGTGATCTTTCGTTTGATACATAGCTGAAGGCTTTAAGACCAGTACTGCCGATGATATGATGTACGAACCGGTGTCACTTTTTCCGACGTCGTGTTAAACCTTTCACGCGGTCTGTGACGTCACCAGTCACGTGACCATGGCGAACATAATATTTTCGGAATTGCGAGACTCAGGGCTACCGATTGGTGGTATATCGGTTCAGATCCGAAGATTAGATCATGAGATAGCAGGGGTTCCGTTTTTGACACCCCCAGGCGGTGGCGGCTACAAAAATATGTCAGGCGTTGCCGGGTTAATGCATTTATACAAGAGGATTTGAGACAGATAAAAATGTTTGGAAACTAGGAAGACTATGCACAACGAAATGGGGTGCTGAGCATATACTGGCTATTGCTGCACTGTTTTGAGATTGGGTCCCACACTTAATAATTATGTCTCAACTCTTTCAAACTCAGAAGAAAAAGTAGTGCTCCAAACAGACATGAGAACTGTCAGTTACGTCGGCAATCTAATATAACAAGGTACGCTGCTCCTGAAACGGTTTTGTGGGCACTCATTAGAACATCTCGATCGTACACCGGAAGGCCAAATATCCGGAAATATCCGGCCGGATCACAGAAATATCCAGAAGGATACCGGATACCGGATAATCTCAAATATCCGGCCAGATATCCGGCCAGACGGGATATCCGGTGCATTCCTATTCTGCATACTTCTTTTTTCACATTGCCATGTTTGAGCTCGTTTATGTTCATTCCCCAGTAACAAAGGTAGTTTTCAAGAACAGAGTTCGAAGACTATTTTCATAGCATGAGGCTGGACTTGCTTCATCTGAACACGTCACTAAAGCATATCTTTGTCTTCCGTGAAGGTCATTCGTAAGGAAACGGCGCATCCCGTCCCGTATTGAATGGGGTGTGTATTGCGAGATTACTCAGGCGCCGAGCCAAGTTATTTCAGGCGAACCACCCCATGAAATGTTGAAATTATTGCTACAGACGATCCACGTTCAATCTTGGCACTAAATAGCCAGGCGGTGTCTGTGTGTCACAGTGTCTGTGCTGCTGTACGCACAACCCGCTCCTCTCCTTGCGCAGTTGGTTCCATCGTACCGCTGTACAGATGGTCTGTGCCGTTGTGGAGTCAGCCCTGCTGCACTTCCCTACAGTCTGACTGTGTCCATTGTTCACTGCATCAGTCTACAGTCTGACTGTGTGCGGTGTTCACCGCGCCGGTCCACAGTCCGAGTGTGTCCAGTGTCCACCGCACTGGTTTTCGGTCCGACTGTGTCCGATGTTCACCGTGCCGGTCTGCAGTCCATGTCAGGTGTTCATCGGGTGGTCTACAGTCATGCTGTGTCCGGTGTCCGGTCTGCAGTCCGACTTTGTCCGGTGTTCACCGCTCCGGACTACAGTCCGTCTGTGTCCGGTGTTCACCGCTCCGGTCTACAGTCTTTGTGTCCGGTGTTCAGCGCGCCGGTGTACAGTCAGACTGTGCCTAGTGTTCACTGCGCCGATCTACAGTCCGACTGTGACCAGGGACGTAGCCGAGGGGGGCCATGGGGGCAATGTCCCCCCCTGAGCCAAGCGGTCTACACAAGATACATGGCGATTCCGCATGAATACGTAATAGTGATCATATATATCTTGCAAAAACAAACATTATATGTTTTCCTATGCATTAAATATGAGAAAAATTGCCTAAAATTGCTGCCTTTTCTTATAAATTTCGTCATATGCCTGTGGTATATGACAAAATTTGGCATTTGCCCCTCCCCCCTCCGAGGCAAATCCTGGCAACGTGTCTGACTGTGACCAGTGCTCACCGCGCGGTCGGCCCGGCCTCGAATGGTGGACGCGCGGCGCCAGGTGCGTCGCCCGTCCGCCATCTGGCCGGACGTCGGGCGACCCTAGCCAAGGTCGCTGGGCCGGCGTCTGCCACCGAGGCTTCCCGGCGGCCGCGACCCGGCCTCCTCAGGCAGGCCACGTGCGCGGCGGGCTGCGCACGTGGCGGACAGCAGAACGAGGCGAGCGGCTTCAGACGCAGAGTGACGTGCGCGTACAAGGCGGAGTTGCCCGGCGGCAATCGCTTCGTTTTGCACTGACCAGGAATGACGCCATCACTGACACCGAGCGTGGACTGTTGGTCGCTGTGTCTCGCATTAGACTGGAAGACACTATCGGGGCCGTGTTTCCTATCCTTTGCACTTTTAAAGTATCACCATTTTCGATACGGATGTTTTTTATGTGTTGCAGTGTTTCTTTCGGTTTGCGATGACGCTGGTTAAACCAGAAATGTGCTATCACCATGTATTCATTTCATTATTATCGTTACAATCAACATCAGTGGTACTGTACGAAAGGTTTTGTCATCTCTGGTCTCCTTCGGTATCTATTATGGTGCGGCCGACCGGCATTCGCCTGAAAATCCGAATGTCGTTACACAGGGTATCACAGGGTCACAGAATCACATACGCACCTCAATACATCAAGACAGTATATTAACACAGCGAAATGTTCAAAATCTTATCATGCAGGATTATCATGCAGGATATCACGCAGGATTATCGTTATCATTAGGATCATCTCCATTCTTATCATTATAATTATCACGCAGGATAATCCTTAATTGATGACAACCCTTGAACTAATTTGAACCTAACCCACCGCCGCGGCCAACAAACGGACAATTTTGCACGGCTCCGCGGTTCACCAGTGGCCATCCGGACCTAAACGTACTGGCAAAGACGCAACGTTCCACGGGGAATCAAGGGTGTCGCACGAGCCACGCATCCCATTCAGGGTGTGGCGCGTCAGGGGGCCAGCACCCTGTCTCACTGGCGCTCCTACGTTAGAGCAGCAGGGGTGTGTGCGGTCGCGGAGTTCGGCGGCCGAGAGTCCAGTGAAGAATTTCCCCGTGGGGCCGATCCCCGGTTTATATTCGAGAACGCTACTGGGTATAATTATCGTGTTGAAAAGAAAGGAATGTCTGTCCCGATTTGTGTCGTTCGACGATCTTTTTGTGACGCATCTTTCGCCGTTTCTGGCTTTTGGTGGGCATTCCGAGGAAAGGTCACATCTTGATTGTGCTGCGAGTTAAGAAGGATGAGTTGTCACGCTCCGAAGCGGCGTTTCGAATTTCCCCACGTCTGGAGCTCGCTATTTTAGCGTCCCCAGGGCAAGGGCGGCGGGACTGAGGGGGCAGGGGGACATCTGCCCTCCCCAATTGCGATGGATCTTGGGCAAGACTATGTTTCTGCCCTCCACCATTTATGATGTTGGGGGACTCGTAAGAAATTGAACAGAAAGAAAATGAGGATAAAAGCGACGAACACGCTAAAAACAAAAAAAAAAGAATGGAAAATGCAACTATGCAGGCAAGGAAGTGGATACATGGCGTGCGCGTTGTTTCAAGTCTTACTTTGTTAGGGACCTCAGCGTTCTTCCGTTAGGGACCTTTCTTCCGTTAGGGACAGGCTGGACCCAAAACTGGCCAGAGACCGTGAACTTACAATTTTTTAGGGGGCTTCGCGGAATGGACCCAGCTGGCCTACCCCGACACACGCTTTGGACCCTGCTAGGGGGCCCAGTTCCCATCCAATAGAGGGGGCCTCGTGTTAATTACATTCAGAGGTGGTCCAGCGACCAGGACTCATAATTTTCGGGGGCCTCAGAATTAATGGCCCAGGGTGGCCTGCGCTGAACCGAGGTCCGGACCATGTTTGGGGGCCCCGGCTTAGGTCCGAATGAGGGTCTCGTACCGATTACACTCAAAGGTGGTCCAGCAAACAGCACCTCACAATTTTCAGGGGGCCTCACAGAATTAATGAACCGGGGTGGCCTGCGCTAAACCGTGGTTCGAACCCTGCTAGAGGGTCCCGGCTTAAGTCCGAAAGAGAGCCTCGTACCGATTATCACTCAAAAGCAAAACAGGGCCCGGGAACCTACAGCTTTTCGAGAGGCCTCACAAGAATGGACTCAGGGGGCCTTTGCTAAACCAGTCTGGGTCTCGGGGGGCGCCCCAGCATCCGCCCGTAAGAGGGCCTTGCGCGAAATAAGCTCAGAATTGATCCAGAGACCGGGAACTTACACTTTTTCAGGGTCTCGCGGAATGGACCCGGCAGGCCTCTGACAGAGTTCGGACCATGCTAGGGGGCCCCCGTCTTCCATGCGAGAGAGGGTCTCTTGTCGGTGATTCTCAGAAGTGGCCCAGAGACCAGGAACTGACAGTTTTTAGAGGACCTCACAGAATGGGCTTGGATTACCTGCGCTGAAGCAAGGTTCGGATCTCGGAGGGTGTTTCCCAGCTTCCGTCCGTAAGAGAGCTTCGCGCCAATCTTACTCAAAATTGACCAAGAGACTGGTGGATATCAAAATTTTTAGGGGGCCCCGCAGAATAAACCCGGGTGGCCTGCGCTGAACCGGAATCAACCCTGCCCTGCTAGAGGGCCTCGGCTTCCGTTCGTGAGAGGGCTTCATACCGATTACATCTAAAAGCAGCCTAGAGACCGGGAATCTAATATTGTTAGGGGCCTCACAGAACGACCTGGGTGGCTTGGGTCTATTCTCTCACTAAATCGTTGCCTCGACCCTGCCTCGGGGCCTCGGCTTCCGTCCGGAAGAGTGTCCGGTTGGTTGTTGGGTTAGTTAACAGCATTCTGAACCAAAAGTGGAGATTTGCATCTCCTGCGGGGGCCGCAGTCCCCCTACCCCTCCCAATGGTTTTGAGATTTAGCATACGCCTTTGGGTGGTCTAGTTGACTAGTTGACTGATGTCTTTTGTCTAATCGATTACCGACCAATGAACCGAAATGTCCAATCGAGCTCTAAGAGGCCATATTTTTGTGGCGATAATTATTGCTATTTTATTGTTACCATTTTTAACATTATTCTTATTAGTATTATTCCGAACATTATTAGTATTGTTACAGTAAAGCTAGTGATTGGACCGAGACACGGACGTCAGGAGTTCACGGTGGGACCAGATGTGCCGCACCTGCCGATTTTAGCGGTTGAATGCCAGAGTTCGCACAACGCACGACTGGATTGTGGATTTACCCCGCCCGACCCGGTCGGGATTGTGGATTTGCCCAAGAGAATGGACCCGGTCGGGCGAAATACGACTCCCATAAAGCAAAACATTGGCTGTTTTGGGGGATGGGGCCCTTCGTAGGAAAGGCGGGCCTCTCAAGAGCAAGGGGCCTCGAAATTTGGCTTTGTCCCCATAACCAAATGCGATCCGCCGCCACTGTCCCGGGGTGAAGTGCTGTGCCGGCTGTTGCCCTGACCCAGTTGCTTGAGGGGTGTTACACCTCCTTCCACTGTCTGGAGAGGGCTGGCTGCGCCCGCCGTTCGGCGACGTGCTGACGTTTTTAGTGGCCGGGCCCGGCGTTTGCTCGCGGTGTTTTTCGCCGCGCCGCGGCGGTCGCCGAGGTGAGCCGGCCGTCCTGGCCGCCTCTCTCTCGCGCTAGGCCGCCGCCCGTGGCGGGCCGGCCGGCCCTCCGCGCCCTCCAATCGGACCGGAGCCGCCGGGACGTGTCGCACATTGGGGGGAGGCTAAAGCTCTCGCAGTGCTTTGTCTTTTCTTAGCAATTGGGAAACTTCTTCGAAAACGCACACGGAGGGCTGAAATGGCTTTGATTCTGAACACTGACAACTTCAGACATTTCTTTTTCGCCACGATACAGAACAATGGGCGGGTCTTGGATCGCACAGGAAGGAGTTCCACGATGCACAGACGCCCAGCCGCCTAAACAATCAGGCTATCCCGCTTCGCAAACAATGGAGACGGTCACGACGCCGGATGAAGGGCTGATTGTCGGCTCCCGAGTCCCGGTCGCTGTCGCGAGAGGCGCTGGCGTCGTTCTCGACACCGCCTGACGGACTGTACGATCCTCCGGCGGCAGCGACCGACAGTGGCAGGATGGACATCAGTTCTCGCGGAGTGTTTCCTCGTCGTAATTTATCAAACCAGTGTATTCCCTCCTCCCGGCCTAACGCTGTTGACTGGGTTGATCATTAGTTGGCATTTCAACGTTCAGTGGTATTATGTACGTTCCATGCATTCAAACAGCATTCTTTCCCAGATCAAACCATTTGTACAGGGAACAGAGTCTAACGAAAACATGAATATCACCGCGCCGGTAAAGGTCTGAAGCATTATTACCAGTAGCGGCGTAGTGTTCCGGCAAAGCGGGGGGGGGGGGTACCGGTTACTTTTCGAGTCGTTTTTCCCATGCAACGCCATAGGGTTAATGTTAAATTTCGTCAGCCAAACAGGGACACGGTGCCTCCATGCTCCCCACCGTTCCGCCGCTTACGATCATTACTGGCTGCTGGCCACTGACCCTGCCGCAGCATTGTGCTGTGTCACATGGCTTCTCGCCATGTGGGAATATCAGCAGCTACCATCGGCTGAGCCGGCTCTCCCGGCGCCGAGCTGCGCGTCAGATCGGTGACGTCCCACCAGTACCGAATTCATAGCCCGCGTCGAATCTTCCCACCCCTCCAAATGTTCCCGCTCCAAATGCCTCTGAGGCGTCATTTGTCCGTATCCTGTCCTGTGCCCTGTTCAATGAAGAGGGTGACAGCTGCTGTCAGGAATTTTAGAAGTACGGGATGTTGATAAAATGCTAAAAACGCAAGATATTGTCAACGTTTCGATTTTACTGCGTTTTTCAGGACACTGAAGAAGGCAATAAAAAGCCGTATCCAACTGACCGAAGGTGAAGGTGTCCTGAAGAAGGCAATAAGGCCGAGACTTTGGCGAAATCTCGTATTTTTAGCATTTTATCAACAGCTGCTGTCGTGATCCCAGAGAGCCGAAGAGACGAAGCGCTAGTCCGACAGCTGATGTCATTCCGAAACTGAGTGACAATGCGTCAGCTTCTGTATATGGTCCCGAGTAGAGTACCAGTTCGGAGAGCTGTTGTGATCCCGAGACGTACAAGGCGGACGAGCTCGGTGATTGTCCGTACTCAGCGCAGCTGCATGGCTCACTTAGCGGGTAGTTTCCCAGGTGCAGCGTCCGCCGCGCCAACTGAGCGAGCCGGGCCGGCCGGCCGGGCCCAGCCTCTCGGAAATGACGCGAGTGCCTGGGCCGCGGCCGACTGCAGCTGAGGCCGGGCCTGAAACACCGCACCGCCGCTGCAGCGGCTGCAGAGGCTGCGGAGACAAAATCGACATCGGCGCCGCCAGACGAACCACAACTATCCAGAGACCCGAAATTTCAGGCCATGGCGCTCTCGACAGTTATTTAGGGTTGCGGAGGCCCGGAGCTGTCATGATGAAACCAAAGGCCGCGTCGCTGCGGATATTTGCATCTTCAGCCTCTCACCCACGTGAAAGAACTACAGGCACGCGGATGGCTTTAATCAGATATGGTCATTTCCGATCCGACCGAATACGAAAGTTGAGTCGTGCTCAGACGACTCAGACCCGATGTTATATTTTACGAACAGGGTGGCAGTGCGAATTATTGCATCAGTGCAGTAACGATCAGTGGAGGGTGGAGGATTAGCACTGGGATATTTCAGGAGAGATACTTTGTTTCCCTATCTCGCGAACGTTTATTTCTCATAGGCATGTCAACGTAGAGGCAAAAACGGCACATCTTCAAAATGCAGCATAAGACACGATGTTTAACAGTTCATCATTGGCACCTATCAAGAAAAATGATATACAGTACCACACACCATAAAGAAGTTGTTCATTTTCATTTGTTATCTAGCTCGTAACAGAAACGTCGCAATCAATATAACCCTTATCACGCTTCATAATCTTTCCTGTTTTGTTTATTGCGCACTGTGAAGATGTCAACCGGTACACTGCATTCCACCACATATATAAATTTATCATGTTTCATTATCACCTTCTGTCAGGGGTGTCGATTTGTATTCTTTCGAGAGGGCCCTGGCCCACCCAATATTGATTTGGGCCCCTCCAATGTTGGTTTGGGTCCCCAATATTTTCTGCCGGTTTTAAAGGAAGATGGGCAAAAATAATGGAAACAACGGCCGCAGCAGATAACAGATAGGCAGAAGGTATAGAATAAAGCATGAAGTGATTGTCTATTTTGCATTCATATATATATATGTATATATATATATATATATATATATATATATATATATATGGGGATATACACATTTTTCCGTTTCAAGGAATAGTGACAAATCTTACAAATTTCCTTGGATCAAAACAAAGTGGGCTAAATCCATCAACAGTCCCACATTTGGGGGAAGGTCAGGTTGTCGGGCCCTCGGTTCGGCCCACCCAATCACTTAAGGAAATTGACACCCCTGCCCCAGTGAGTTGCTGGCTTGGGGACCTCGCCCGGCAACAAGTATTGTGCTTAACTGGGTGAGGTCATGCGAGCGCTGCTATACATAACATTTCGCTTTTGGCAAGGATGTGGCCAGGAGCTTACACTAATCCTTAGTTTAAACCAAGGATTAGTGTAAGCTCATCTGGCCACTGCATCTGCATGGCCAGATGTGTACAGTGTAATTGCACTAATCCGGGGAAGATGCAATGGCCATCCAGATACTGATTTTAGCACTGGATGCTTTACTTTTTTCTTTTTAGGCAACTTTATTCACACAGAAATGACTGTAAGAATTAATGTTGCATTTTCTCCCGATTTGCGTTTTTTTATATTTTCCTTTCCTAGCTCGGAGTGCCGCGACTTGCTAATTTTCAAGTTTTTTCATTTAAAATGGTGTTAACGTATGGTGCTTTGCGTCGCGGTGGTTCGTGGGCGGGAGCACTTCTGGTCATCTGTTCATGGGTGGCGGTAAAAAAAATATCGTAAGCAACAAGCTGACGTCAGGCTGCTGTTGGTCCAACGTTGGGAATCGTACCTTTAGCTAGCGCGGAAACCCGACGTCGGTCCGATGTCGGTCCAGCATCGGCATCTTGGAACCCCTTCGAATGCTTTGGGCGTGGCATCAACGTAGCGAACCACGGCTGCCATATATAGAATGTCAAGTGAACAGCTCATTACATTCATGTGTTGATTGACACCTGGGAGCAGGAGCGTAAAGGAACATCCAGAAAAATAGGGAGCCAGAGACCTTTCCCTCACAGGGCTAATGTAAAATTTCCCGAAAAGTGGGGGACACATAGACCCCGACCCCCCTGTTCCTGCACCTGTGCCTGGGAGTTAGATAAAGTATCTTTAACAATTTATTTTCCGTTAACCTTAGTCCCATACACATACCGAACGATAGTGCGCCATTCCCGACCGTTCGGAATCGAAATGGTTGTCACTTATTGCACATCTTTGAAGCCCCGCGTTTTTGTTTCCTCCGTTTTTATCTTTTATTGAAAAGCTTTGAAAGCAAACAAATTGCATGAATGATGAAGGAACAGCATTTGCTCGCAGTGATCTGATGGGGCTTGGTATATGGCTTCTAAACCAGTTCTAGGTATCATTTATTCGGACCAGATCCAGAAATCATGTTAATAATGCTTTAGGTTCCCCACTAAGAAGCTTAACTTCACAGTCAGGAGGAAATATATATCAGAAGTGAATGGCAATAGATGACGATTGAAAGAAATGTATCGCATTGTTTGGTACAGTGTGGTAGAAACTTGAAATGTTTCCAGTATCTTTTTCTAGTATATCGCAGTTTGGTGCATAATCTAGTGGAGGTCAGCTAAGCAATGTTAATGCTAGTTTTTCATTTCGAAGAAACAAAACTGTTTGTGGCAATAAGAAAGTAGAAATGTTAATTATATTTGCTTTTAATCCTAATTCGTTCTTAATTTGTCCTCAAACTAATTTACTAACGTCTAAAACTTTAGGTACAGTACAGGAATTTACCTGACTATTGACATAGGTGGCAGCACATTCGCACAATTTTGCGTCAGTCGCAGAAGTGGCCGCGCTAGAATTCCGCCATTTTGTCGTGCGGAAAATTGTGAAAGTGTGAGGCAGGACAGTGCATTTAGTGCGGGATTTTTGTGTATATTCGAGAGAGCAAGGGCCCAAAATGTGCTTGTGAAAACCGCTGGGGTACGGCGGTGGGTTTGATGCCCACTGTGGCATTATCCAGCTGGGAGCGAGGTTGCAATCAGCAATGAACGTTCACGGCTGTTGAGAACGCGCTTACAATGAGTAAGCTTTCGTTCCGGGCAAGGGCGCTTGATGCGTCCAAGCCCATGCCCATCTATCTCTCTGAAGAGCTTCCTGACCTCCCGGAGTACCTGTCGATCAACCGGGCAGTGCCTCAGATGCCATCAGGCATGGAAAAAGAGGAGGAATCGGTAAATATGAAACTCCGTAGTTTGTTGTCCGCCATGTTGGTTATGGCGGCTTGAGATGCGGGTCTCGTGTGACGCAGCAACGGCCTTGGAAAAATATTGTATTTTTGAGGGGTTATCGATGTCCAGCATGGTTATGCTTGGCTGAATTCGCTGTTTTAGATTATGGTGTCTCTGGGGTATGTGGCATGGCCGATATCCCGATATCGAACACGTGCTTGGCTCATAGGAGGCAGCCATATTGTTGTTGGGCCGTTGCCCTGTCGGCGCCAGCATGAAGGGGCGCAATGGGTGTGGCTGAGTTAATGAGATGGATGACATGCTTCATTATGGGGTTGAACTATAAGTATGGAAGAAAATATGTTGATTGTTGGTCAGAAGGCATTTTTCATGACAAAGGTGTTAAAAATATGTGTTAAGAACAATGTGGGGAGTATGAACACTTGGGAAAATGGGGAGGTCCATGATTCCAATTTGGGCATTATTCTTTGTGGTAACAGTAGTCATGTGGGGAATTCTGGGTAGTAGGGTGCCATTAGTTACCTGTGCACTCCCAAGGTCATACTTGCAGCTTCATTCTATCATTTTGTCACACCATCAGATGAAAGTGAGAAAAAGAGGAGGTCCCAATAGAGTTAAGGTAGATGTTGACTCTGCACCTTTTATGTCTGATTGTTTTGACAGTTCTAGCTTGATTTATTTCCATTGTGATGATGTGGTGGTACATTTTCATGGCTTTTGAGATTTGATAGTATCAGAGGTCTGGATGTTCAGTAGTGAGGGGTACAGGGCAATGCATACCAGCTGCTTTTAAGTTATGCATTATTATGGTATGTATGATTCTATTTCTAAGAGACTTTAATCACTTTGTGGGCAAATTATTTGAAGTATGGGCATTGTGATGATACTATGTTCATGGCCATGTAGTCAGCTCTTGCTATTCATACTGCAAGGCTATATTCAGTCCATTCCAGAATTAGTCTGATATAGACTTGATTTAATGTGAGGTTTTTTATGGGTCTGTCTCCACTGCCTTTAGTGTCCATGTTTTACCAGTTTTTTATGGCAGTGATACAGGGATCATGAAGATAGTGGGTCTAGTGGGGTAAGCTTTGATAATGGGGTCTTCAGGTGGTCTGGTTGCAGTGAAGTAATTTTGTGTGTATGCTTGAAAATGAAACATGACTGTCTAGCTTTGTCATGTCAAGTAGAAAACACCCAAGATGCTTTTGACCTTCTGGGCTTACCCCTTTCAGGAGTTGAGAAGAGCAGTCTAAATTGGCCATGTTTGAGGCTTTGCTGACTTACAAATTGAAATTGTTAACAACTCAGATAGTTTAAAAAGAGATACAAGTTTCAATACCCAACAACATGTACTTGTAGCATTGCTGGTAAAACTGGTAATTTGGGTAACCACAAGATACACCTTATTGATGATTTACAGTGATGATAGTACATGATTCCAATCAATAAATGCTGCAACTTGCCTCTGTAAGAACAGACACCTGTTTTAGTATTTTCAGTTATGATATGAAGGTGGTGATTGTGGTTCAACACATCTTGATTCTCAGGTCTGATGTTTCAAGGATTATCAGCTGTTTGTGCCTGAAAATGCTTGAAGACTTGCAACTTTTTTTGAAAACCTGTTTTGGACATCTATATTTCATTCTTTGGTAATATAGGAATTGATCATTTTTTGTAGTCATTTAGATTGTGGACTTTTGGAAGGCAATCTGTGTTTAGGAATATTAACCCCTGACTTATGTTTAAATGTCTTTCATGCAGGAACATCATCTCCAAGAGGCCATCAGTGCTGGAAAAGTCATTCCAACACCAGAAGTGTATGGGCTTGAACAGCTAGGCGAAGGTGACAGACTGGATCGGCTCTACCCTGGAAATCACAAAGTGCCGAAACAGTTTATCCATTACCAGTGTAAGTATTGTGAAACAGCAAGGCTACTATTGGATGCATGTGATTGCTTGGTATAGGACATGGCTATGAGAGAGCAAGATCCAAGCTTGTGTACTGTTGCATATGCAGCTATGGCCCATTTCAAAATTTCTTAGTTGTAGTTGCTGTAAATTGAAGCAGTGTTTTTCTCCATTTGAACATCAACCAGGTAACTCACATTGGTAGAGCAGGTTAATGGGTTTCTCCGTGTCCATGTTTTGCTAGCTCCAAAAAATCTGTACTTGTTCAAAATGAAGTAAATTTGGCACATTGTAAACAGTGCCCTATGATGTTATCTCACTGGGCATAACCAAGTGGCTATGCTTACCTGCCATCCCATGGTCATCTGTTCCTTGTTTTGGGAACTAGGATGCTTGCTGAAACATAGTGAAATTTTTGTCTTGCCAAAGAAATGGGGAGTTGAGCAGTGTTTTGCCCATAACCTGCAGTTCATAACCTGCATTTCATGCCTGACTGATATGTTTATCAAAATGAGCATTGAAAATGAAAGTTGTATTCATAATTGGTTGTAAATGGTTGTTTTCACTCCACTGTGTTGAACACAAGCTGGTTAAGCAACCTTTGGCTGATGCATGTGGGACCATTTTCATAGCATGTGGAATGGTACCAAAATCAAAACATTTCATTGTGGCAAGATTCTTGTTGTTAAGATGTTGTTAAGATGTAGCAGAAAATGAAAAGATAAAGCATTGTAGTGGCCATGACAGGAATAATGGTTTTTAACAGCCACAATGCTAAAAAATTTACTTGGAGTTGGGTGTGTAGGTGTTAAAATTGCCAAAGGATGTCAGATTCATGAGGGAAAGATGTATTCTGATTGAATCTTGCACTGTACATTATGATTGAGTTCTGCACTATGAAGTTCCATCAGGAACTGGCACATGCAGTTTTCTGCCAAAGGGCTCATTGGAGGTAATTATTTCTACAGTTGGAATGTATATATTTTTGTTGTAATGTGCAATTTTCCACTCAGAATTGCAAATCTAGCCACACTGAAACAGTTGAGATGAAAATGTGTTTTATGAGACCTGTGCTGGAGCTGACAGAATTCAGAAACTTGACACAGCCATGTGGCGGCGCCGTTCTCCGGTCTGCGCGTGGTCTTGTTTTCCCAGAAATGGCAAAGCTTGTTTAAATGGAATAGGTTTAATATTATTCCCTTCCTACTGAAATGAATCAAATATGTATGTCATAATATTTTATATCAGTGGTGAGTGGGCATGTAGTACAAACAGTGAAATGTGTTCCCAGTGGTAAAGCCAAAGGGGGGGGGGGGTGCGCCCCCTTATGCTCATTTTTTTGTGAAAAAACATGGCACATCATCTTCCCAGCAGGTAGCTTTTGTATGATTACAGTTCACACGGAGTTCTGCCCCCGCCCCCTGCCCACCCACCCATTAAGAAAATCCTGGCTGCGTCCGTGTGTTCATGGATACGGATAGTACGGAACAGTTTTCACACCACTGCGCAAACTGGAGAAGTATTCGTTGCCATATCTTGCGTGAATAAACACTGTTTCATTGTCATCAAGTGGTACCAGAATTGAAGTATGTGAGATAACAACGTGATTTGTGTGAACTGACACGTACCTTATTGCCGGCGGGCTCCGCGGCGACCGGCCTTATTACCCCTTGAATGGTGGGAATGAAAACCCCCAACAACTCAAATGCTTGCAGCTATTGTTGGACTACCCACCAATGCATGCGTGGCTCGGGCGACCACGATTTCCTGCTTTAATAAACTTAGCTCAAATGTGTTGAAGCTGGTGACGTTGGGATGAACTCAGATGTGTTGAAGCGGTTGACGCTGGGATCAGAGTTTAAACTGAACGCAGTTTGTTGCCGGACTCTGACACCGCCACCCAACTGTTCCTTAATATGGAGCAGTTTTGACAAGTGGCTGAAACTAGATGCTGCCAGGGATCTTGAACTTGCTGTGGAACTCCATGTCATAGCTGCTCCGTGACCGACTGACTCTATCGTTATCGGACCAAGTGCAGATGCCCATTCTGGGACCAGTGCAAGAGTCAGTTCCCATATTCTCGCAAATGAAAAACCTGCACCAAACAAATGAAATGGTGTTATCACATAACCAAATGTTTATGAACAGTCTTAGTTCGATTTTGAGGCACTTCTGTTAGTCATGATGCAATGTTTTAGAATGATTCGCCATATTTTGCACTTCTCCTTGTAGTCATGTTGCGTAGTCCACCACATTTTGATCGGTGAAGAAGTCTGCGTGGATAGTGAGATGCAGTTGCTTATTGTGCCATCAGTGATGCTGGGAACAAGAAATTGCTGGATTTTTGCAATGGCTGATGCATTGTAGTACACATCATGTATTGCTTGAGTGTACTCTAGAAGCTACGTAGGGAAATAACATTGTTCTCATATTTCAGCTTATGCCTTTGATAACGACGTTCCTGAATATGATTTGGACTCGGAGGATGAGAAATGGATTAATGCCCAAGTGAAGAAAATGGATGTTCCCTTGACATACGACCAGGTTTGTTTATCACATCGGGCAGTTGTAGACAGTTCGAAGTTCCGTGCACAATCCCTTGCATGAGTCATTATCTTGTGCTGATACGTAGTACAAGTGTAAGATTGTGGTGGATTTATCTGTGATGCTGATAGATCTGTTGATACCGACCATGTGGGTAATGACATGATGAGGTGTTTAGCATTGCCATATGTTGGTATCATTGTTGGAAACCTGGTTTTTCTTTCTAGTGGCGGGGAACAAATTCTCCTTTGGAGTATAAAACGTCATGCGTTTATGTGAGAAACATGGACTAACTGGATGCTTTGCAAGCATATGTGGCCAGCATGGGTGGATCCAATAGCTCCGTTTGGGGAAGCGAGGGGGTGGAAAGCGGCTGGCCGTGAGTTCGGAGTGTGGTTCAGCAGCTGAGTATGAATGGTAAACCATCAACGGGGGGGGACGTTGGGCAGCTTCAAACTCTGGTTGAGTAGGAATACCCATGGTTTTTGGGGAGGGGGCAAATGGCCATTTTGGAGTCCAAAATTTTCCTGGGAGTATGAGCATTTTTGGTGCTCCTTGGCACCAGAAAACGATGGTTTTTCCAACACCGGTTGGTAGATATTATTATTTTGTGCCTCGGAGTGCTTATGTGATAACGTCTATGCACATAACTGCATTTGTTTTAACTCGTAGGTTTCGTGATTATCGTATGTGTCATAATTGCGTATGTTCCGTAATTGCACTGTAGCGTTGAACTTTCCTGTCTACGTATGTCATCCACTCACATAGGAATGTCCTTGTTCCCGCCAGTTCGAAGAAATGATGGACCGGCTGGAAAAGGGTTCCGGCCAGCAGGTGATCACCCTCAAGGAAGCCAAACTGCTCCTGAAGGAGGACGACGATCTCATTGTGGCCGTCTATGATTACTGGCTCAATAAGAGGCTGAGACTGGTAAGCCCAGGTGCCGCAGGTGATAGGATTATCGATTGCCGTTGCGACTTGTTCCCGGTAATGGTGGCCTATAGCCTGTGCTGTCCGTGCCATGCCGTTCAGAGGGCGTGTCTCTGTGTAAATCGGCGCGCCGTGACTATCGGCCGGCGATACGGCGACTGGTGGCGGGTAGAGCCGTGCATGACGCTGGCCGTGGTGGAGCCCTCGAGTGCCCACACGTGCGCCGTCGCCGGCAGCAATACCCGCTGATCCCGGCCGTGAAGACGGAGAAAACAGCCGGCCTGTCGCACACCAACAACCCGTACATCGCGTTCCGTCGCCGACTTGAGAAAATGCAAACGAGAAAGAACCGGAAAAACGACGAAGCTTCATACGAGAAGATGCTCAAGCTTCGTCGCGACCTCAGTCGAGCCGTAACCATTTTGGAGATGGTCAAACGCAGGGAGAAAATGAAAAAGGAGCACCTGCATCTTACCGTTGAGATATTTGAGAAAAGGTGGGTAACCTTTATCGGCACAAGATGGTATATTTTGCATTTGAATATTGCGGAATTTTCCAACGCATTAGCTTGGTGTATGTGGTTTTGTTATGTCACGACGTACGCCGCCTTGCGGCCTTCAATAAAAAGTAGCGGAGACAATGATAAAGTAGTCTGGGGTCGTTTATCTTTTGGGGAGGCTTTTTGGGGCGAACTAGGCCACTAGTCTTAAAGCATATGTACGTTCTGGCCGTCATTATCGGATTATCGGGCCGGAGCCTTCACCCTCGCCGGACGTAAGGATTTTGTTCTGTGCGCCAGACGAGGCAAGGGGTTGCCATCCACTCCACCCTTTCCCGTTTCGCCCCTAATTGAGATGGAGGGACTAACCGAAAACTATCGTATAGCGTGATTCGTTCTCATGAGTGCTTCCTGAACGACCCCTTGAAGTCACCTGTTGACAGCTGAGGTCGCAAGAAATAGGGTATTACATCGTTTGTCGTCTCCGCCGTCATTGTAATAGTTTTGTAGAAACAATGCTCAAACCATATTTTTGTAGCGATTCGGATGTAAAATTGATCATTTTTTGTAACCACTGATTGTTTTTTCCGTCGGTTGAAGGCCAGGTCAGTGGAAGGTCAAACATTTTCGTCTTTTATGATGCTGGTAGGTGTAAAAAACTTCTTAATTATCAGGCGAGATATCTGGTCATCAAAATAGATAAATGGTCCTTATTGCTGATATGAGCGCAAAAATCGCCTTAATGCCGGTTTTAAGTGATTTTGGTTTCATTTGAGGTCTGTGACCCTGCTTGAGTTAGGGTAGGTCTAGCGTTTCAAAGCTAGATATATCGTTCATCATATGCTGAAACATTCCTTCATGAAGAGCAAACTGAAGTCATGTCTCTTTGCGCTTCCGAGAAAGAATCAACAACGTTTAAGTCTAGAAAAATGGCTCGTAAGCCGTCAAGAGTGACGCCGTAACTCAGTGACAGGAGATGATATGGTGTTATTTGTTAAGAAATATGTGGAAAAAAATGTAAGGCCAGGTGTTGCAAAGTTTAAACTCTTTATGCAGGGCATTCGCGTCGGTAGTGTTAGGTAAAACCTGGAGGGGAGGGGAAAAATGGGAACTACCCTCCCTCCGGTAGATCAGGTTAGGTTAGGTCCGGCAAGGAAGATTAATTCACAGCTGTGTGTAGTTGGCTGTTATATATCCTGGGAGATGAAAAGGTATAAGGTGTTCAAACTCTTGTCAACTTTAGGTATTTCTCTATGTTCTCTATGTGTTTCTGTGGCACATTGCTCATTGCACTTTGCGAAGCAGGTAGTACATTGCGATATCTTCAGATTACTTTTATAACGCAGTCTGATGGATCAAAATGGTGATTTCAATGTGTTGCGTTCGATCACCCTTTGTTATGTTTAGCTTACTGATGTCCTGTCAGCTACTAATGATGATTATTGCTAAGGGCTGGGGGGGAGAGGCGGTAACAAAGCAGATACTCCCAGCATGCTCATCCCGTCATTACTCCGCTAAGGAAGTGTCCTTTTACTGACTAGATGGCAACGAAGTAAAGCATGCCACTCGCCTCTTGTCTCCATAAAAGGTGTCGCCAAGTGTGTAGAATCACGGCATTTAATCCCGAAAGCTGAAGTGAGTAATTGATTACCAGTCAGTAATCGAGACCAGTGTTATGCGGCCGGAACGCCTCGTGTGGGAAAAGCAACGTTCATGTTTTATGTACATTGGTTACATTGGTCCTATCCCACTTAGGTATTCGATCGGCGACTATAGTGGTCAGGTGCTGACCGACGTCAGCAGCCAGAAATCATCCGTCCCGGCCAGCGCCAGCGCCAGCACCAGTGGCACTGTCAGCTCCCGGCCGGCCTACTCACCGCTCTACCTCAACCAGCATCAGTGGGCCACCAAGGTCAAAATCAGAACCACCCAGGTCAGTCCAGGGACGTGAATCTCCCACACAAGCGCATTCCAATCGGGTTTGGTGATTTTAGCAGTTTGGGTGATTTTAAGATAGGTGATTTTGGCCTTATGAACGCAGGCATTTTCTGCTCTCCTACTCGGTGCTGACGTGTAAGATCAGGTTATGCCAAACTTTTTGTGACTGGTTGGATTGGACTCGTATTTCAGATTGCAGCATAGAACTAGATTGCATTGGGCAAAAAATTAATAGCTCGGAATGGTTGGCCCCATCTTTCGATACACCACGTAGCGGAATCGTCGGGATGTAGGGTAACTCCTGCGTATCTGTTACTCGGAGGGAAAGTTCGCGTTGAACCAGGTGCCAGTGTTTTGTGGACTGTTACGCGGCAAGTTGGGAGTTGCTTTCGGTCGCCCCTATTTGTGGCATTAGATTATTAACGTTTGATTAGGGCTGAAGCTGCTGCGAGCGAGCGTTTGGCTCATTAATGTTTGGATTATTCCAGGATGATCACTCGCAGAAGGAGAAACGTTCCTACAAAAAGCGGAAACATAGTCGGCCACATATAATTCCTCCTGCGAGACCATCCACCAGGTACGCACACTACCCACGCCTGGTCCTCTGCGCGGGTAGTCTGCCCGGCTGTGTGCCTCCTGTCACCCTCAGTAACGTGGCGCTAACGGGCCCGGCCTGCGACCGTTGTACTGCGGCGGCCTGATATCCGGCTCCGAATACGTCATGTCACGGCACTGCGTAGTTGGTAGGCACTGCGATACGCGACGCGGGGCGCCGGCCAACAATTTCCGGTGGCATCCTTGCTAGGCATCCCTGGAGGGAGGGGGGATAAAAATCCATCTTGTCCAGCGGTCCCGCGAATATTGGCTGTGCTAGCGCTGTGCCAGTTTGCTTGTTTCCTAGTGAAATTTAAGACATTGTTACAAAAAAGGAAGAAGGAAAGCCGAAGCCAGTTGATGGCGTGGTGTCGACTGAAACGTAGTAGGCTGTGGTCTGCTGGCCGGCCGGGTGACTGCGGAGGCGGCGTCTGTTGGGCGCCAGCTGTGTGGCCCGGCCGGCCGGCCGCTGACTCATGGGCGGCGGTGACGGGCCCGGCCCGCCCGGCCCGGCCCGTTATCTCGCCAAGGCCGGCATCGATCGGCGCCGGCCCGCTGACGGTGCGCGTCCGTCTGCGACCAGTGCCGGCTACCCGCACGGCGCCGATGTGGTCATCGACACGGTGACCAGCGACGAGGACGAGCACTCGCCGTCGCCGCCACTGCCGCCGCCCCCGCCGCCACCGCCGCCGCCTTTCTCCGAGGAAGAGGAGGACCCGGAGCCGGACGGCGAGTTCACATTCCGTCGGAAACGCAACTGCTCGTACCTGGCGGTGAGTGGCGTCGCGGCGAGCTGACTGGGCTGTCACGCCCCGCGCGGCGGAGGTGGCGGCTAATGACTGCGGTGGCCGTCGCTGAAGCCGATGGGCACGGTAACGGACTGCGGAGATTGACCGATTGGCTCCGTCTCCAGTAACGTTACGTGTAGCCATGACGCGTGTCCTGTCTCTTGTAACGTGAACTGACTCCATATTTATTGGAATTGGTGTATGCTTTTGTTCAAGTTAACCCTCGCCGGACAGGGAATGGATGCCCTCCACCCCTCCTAGCAACTTTTCGGGGACCACGGCATTGCGGCACACGACAGGGCCGGGAACTGGCATAGCTGAAGATACATGCATTGCGCATGTTTTAGAAAAGAGGCCCCAGGTGATCTCAGGCCACCGAGTTTTGACGTCGTGGAAGGCCTGCAGAGCGATTTTTCACCAATTTTCGCCCTTTGTTAACTGTTTCAGGGCAATAAGCATGCATAAACGGCGGACTATGGGCACGAAATCAGTTCAGAATGGTAGTCCTCATGCGAACAGGTCACTTAAGATGGGCAAATGATCTTTTCAAGGTCAAACGAGGGCAATGACCGAAGATGATCTTTTTGGCCTTGTAACGTTTCTAATTTTGGCGCTGAATATGATAAAGGATACTATTTGAGGCGTTTTTTCTTTCCATGTTTCGTTTTAATCTGAAAAATCGGTTTAAAGTTCCCAAGCATAAAGTTTGACCTGGCTTAGGTCCCTGGTTGACATGACAGAGTCCAACTGGGTAACGTTGGATTCCTTGGGCACACAGCTGTCGACCGTGGCGCTAGCTTAGGGGCTAAATGGCCTACCCTGGTCGGTGCGAGCGAGAATTCTCGTCTGGCGAGGGTTAAAATGAATCTTCCTATGAGGAAGTTCCATGTAGATCCATCCTACTCAGTAGATGCGCCGCCGTCGACAGCAGTTTTAGCAGAAAAAGTACTTTTGATCAAGCGAAATAGTTGAAATGACGAGAATAGGCAATGCCGAGACAGTGCCGTGGGTTGGGGAATGGACCACAACGCAGTTCATGTACGCGTTCACGGAACTCGACCATTTCGGCGCATGGTGTCGAAGACGAGGAACGGATGCAGCCATTTTTTGAACAGTTTGCTAGTTCGACCGCTAATAAGTGCATTGGACTCAAAAGCGAGGCCTCGGGTCAGTCGTCGAAACCCGGGTTGCTGGATTTACCGTCACGCGCACTAAGTGAACTGATGCGTTGCAGCCGTCGCTGTCGAGTCGTCTGGAGGGCGAGTCGGCGCGAATCGGTCGGCCGGAGCCGGGCTCGCCGCCCTCCCGCCGGCACCGCTTCAGCCTGGGCTCGTTGTGCCGGCCAAAGCGGCGCTGTCTGGGTCTGGTGCGCCAGCGAGTCGGCCGCGGCGGACGGTAAATAACCGCCGGCGCCCGAGCTCGGCTGGCCGCATTGGAGAGGGAAGGGGCGCGGCGGCAGGGGAACAATGCGGAACTGTTATCTGTTCTTTTTTCAAGTGTTGGTTGTAGTGGCGTCATGGCCAGGTAACAGTATTCGTAATATAGACGGCGAGTAACGCGAACCGTACAGTTGTTTTGCGGTAGTCTGGAGTGGAGCCATTTGTGGCCGCTGGCTGACTGTAACTGCGTCATGTGTTCACCGCCCGCGGCGGGGGAATGCATGTTGGATCGCATGACTTGTTTGCACGGTGGATCGTTAGTTGACATGATGCAGGCTGGTGTCGGTCCTGTCTGAACCGTCGCACCGGACAGCATCGGCGACGGTATCGATGAGCGTCTCCTTCCGGACGCTGGCGGCGAGCCGGCCACTGACGACCGCGGGCCTCTTTGCAGCGTCATAATCGACCGGGCGTTCACCGACCACGACGACTACTGGCGATCGTTAGACTTCACCGTGCAGAATGGCGTCGGCCGCACCCCGAGCGACATGTGAGTATGACTGGCGTAGGCGCGATGACGACCGGTCGATAGTGCCCCAGGGACGGCTTCCGTACTGCCTTACATGGACGTGAGGCCGGGCTGGCACCTCGGTGCTCTGGTGGACTACTTAGGATTTCAGGCAGACGTGTTCGTTTTTTCGCGAGTAGTTCACGCATGAATTCTAAGGAAATCGTGATATATCTGTGATGTGATGAGATTCCGGAATTCTTAACATAACAGCTGGTGTGTTTAAAGCGTACCAACAGCGTAGCGTGGGTCAAAGTTCCGTTTCGGTCTCCGATTATTTGCGGCCACGTGACGCTGAGGGTGGTGTTCAGAATGTGTCTTGGACGCTTTAAAAGCGCGTGCTTGATCCGACCGATTGCTTCTCGCATGTTGGCGGAAACGTTGACGCTGTTGAATGTACGGTCCATACCTGGCTGTCGTTGCATTGACGGCCGTTGTTTTCAGACCGCACTTCCACCCGACTGTGGCGCCGTCACCTTGTCCGTCGCCCGAGCTGGACGTGGAGGACTACATCCAGAACCTGCCTTCGGGCTACCGGATCGAGGGCTCTGTGCCGGACGGCTCGGTCTCGCCTGACAGACCGTTGACTGTGCACATGGTGCCCAGCTCGAGCGTACGCCTGGTGCCGACGCCCGAAGTGCCGGTCGCCGCGCACGCGCCGCCCGCCGAGCCGCCGCCGCCGGTTGCCAGCTCGGTGTTCGCGCTGGCGCCGTCGGACACGTTTAGTGAACTAGTGACGAACCTCATCAGCCCGTATCTGGTGGACAGTGACGGTGTGCTATTGACTAGTGCGGAGGTCGGGCTGGACGCGGGCGCTGACAGTGACGGCGAGACGCCGGCCGCGCCCGGCCTCAGTGCCGCGGCCGCGCGGCCGCTCGACGGCTCGCCTCTGGAACGTAAGTCGCTGACTGGCGGCGGGGAACTGGACGCCGGCCGACTAGCCAAGCTGGGCTGGGATAAGCAGACAGTGCTGCAGCTGCTGACGCAGCTGATAAAGCGCAGCCAGTCGCTGGTGTACAGCTAGCGAGGCCTGCCGGCGCGCGCTGTTGGTGGCTGTATCAGGCGCGGCTTGTTGGTGAGGTGTGCTAACTGGCCGTCTCCGCACGCCAGGCGCCAGCCGGCCGGGCCAGAGCGCTGGCTCGTGGCCGGCGCCGTCTGGCCTGGTGACGCTGCTGGGCGGCGGCGGCGGCGGCAACAGCGGCGGCGGCGGCGTGACCACCACCGTGGCCGGCAGTCACGTGCTGCTGGCCGACACGCCGCCCACCCTGGAGCTGATCGCCGACAAAACCGACAACAGTCTGGCCGTCAGGTGGGTGACGTGCCGTCCCGCCTGTCTGCCGCCCCACGCTGCCTGGCCTGGCCAGCATACGCCCATGTAGCGTTTCTTGGCGGATCCGCCATTTGATGTGACTTGGTCGTCGAAGCAGGCTGGATCTGATTACACACGACCCATTAGTCACACTGGAACGTAGGTTCCTGCGTTATGTTGCAGTGCATTGTGCACTGCACGGAACATATGGTTGTGATACTGTGATAACCACCATGGTGGGTGATGAATTGCGGCTGGATTTCCACTTTGTGGATGTGGTTTTGCGTTGCGACTTTTGTATTTTTTACCTCCTGTACGAAAAGTTTTTCCCTTCGAATGTGGTAGTCGGCTTAACGTGATGTGGTAGGCGGAGGTGTAAAGATTGTTATGCTGTTTGCGGAAGCAACATGCCAGTTTTTTTCTCGTTCATCTCGCTGGACAGATCATTGGTACTGATCGTTAGGAAACGTTTATTTCTGATTATGGGATTTTTTCCGCGCAACGTAGGCAAGTTGTTGTATCCGCATTGAAAACGTAGGCGATAGGAGGTACTAGATCGCATCAGTTATAATAATGCGTTCTTCGAAAAAAGTTCTGTCTGGAATATTGCAGTTCAGTGGCGCAACATTGGCGGTTCTCGAAAATTGTTGGCAACAAAACAATATGTCTTTATATCGATATCGTCATTTGGGGCAGGTGGGGGTGGGCTTGATTCGTTTGGATACGGTTGGAATGGGCCATGCGGCGGCCGGCGGTTTTCTAGCGATGATAGGCGTAAATCGGCGTCGATTGCGGAGTCTGGCCCTGTCAGGTTGTCTGACGGCGTCGCGTGTTATGCGCTTTGGCAGTGACTCCCAGTCGGGGGACAGCACGCCGCCCTCCTCCGCCAGCCACCTGGTAAAGAAGCTGGTGCGCAAAGCGTCCGGACCGATGGAGGTGACGTGAGCGGCGTGCTCGCTCGCTCGCTCGCTCGCGGACAGCGTTCGCCACGCTCGGCTCTGCTCGCCGCGCCGCGCCCTGTCAGGGATAGAGTAGTGGTGCAATCTGGTGGTGATTTGGCGCACTAGAGTCTTCGGGTGCTACCACCGTCGTCAGCCAGCCAGCCAGCCATGAGTGTTACTAGTATTTTCGTTTAACCCATGGAAACACAAGTTTAGTACAAAGTCAGGTAGTTCATTGTTTCATCTTTGGGCATTCATAGTCATTTTTCATTGTCAAACTCCTAGGTTTTCTGTGTACCCTAGAATTAGGTACATTGTCTGTCCAGAAATGTTCTTGTTTAAGCCAGATCATTATACTAAGGTCTCCCTCGTTTATCCTTTAACGATCGCGAAAGCCTTCCTATCTGTTTTCTGCCATTCTGTTAAACGTAGTCGCACGCTGAAAGTAACCTGTTTATAAAAACCTTGAACATGTGCGTAGTGTGGACATGGTGTAAAAAGAAAAAGCTGACAAACGCTCAAAAACAGTTCTGTAAAGCCGTTCTGTTTCCATGGTGATTGTGGCGCAACGCATGTAAGCCTAATGTCAATCGTGTCATTGACTGTCGGGGAGGGGATGATGGGGCTTGTAAGGATCGGGCGTGTAATACTGGCGCCGGAAATAAAAAGGCGCCGGTAGCGATCCTGTTCTGTTTCGCGATGCGCCAACGCGCGCTTGGAGTCTTTCATGGGCCTGGTGTGGCGGCGGGCGGCGTGTCTGTGTACTGCTCGGGCCCTGTGCGCCGCTCCTGCGCGTGTGGGCGCGGCTTGGTGCGGCGCGCTCGCTCCTGTCGGGGAACTTGACGGCCGGCAGCTGGAATGGCGAGCCGGCCGGTTCTATACGCTTTCATTGTGATGTACGGTCATTTTAATGTTGTACCTCTGTATATAGGTCATACATCGTATTGCTCCTGCAGTAAGCAAGAAATAAATCATCTCCAATCTGCGATTGCTTTTGTTTGTTCTGAGGGAGGACATGCTTCAACTAGTGCTGTCTGATGGATGAAGCGTGCAGGAGGGAGCTGGTGATCAGGTGGATTTCCGATTCCGTCGGCAGATGCGAGGGAAAATAGCTGATAAAACATTATTGTTTTGTTTGTTTTCTAACCAACGGTCGCTTTGTTACAATGACAACATCCCTCCATGAACGAAGTCAATAGGACTGTTACTTTGAAGTCATCAAGCGCTATCAGTGGGCGTGTATCTCGGGATAGTTCGTCCAGCGATGCTGTAGCGACGACGCACGTGCCCCGTTGTGACTACACCACGGAGCAAAACACCGCCTTTTGTCAGACCGCACTAACCAGCTCGCGCATATTTTTTCGTGGCTTTGACTACAATAAATGACAGCCTTTGATAGCTTTTAACCGCCCTTAGACATGGGTGCGTGCCAGGAAAAAATGCTGGAAAGTACTTTGTAATCTGTGTTTTGTGGTGTCGCGATAGCGGTTTTAGGCGCTAGTAAGATGTGTTTCAGCTCGTCATACTCGAGATTTATGCAGTATTATCGGAAGTCATAGCTCGCGTTACGGTAACATTCACGTCCAGTCGTTTCGGTTTGTCTCCATCCGAGTTTTCACGTGAATTGTCCTTGACGCAAGTGCTCAGCCGATCGTCGGCCGGTGCAGTTTTTAGTGGTATTTATCTGAAGCGGCAGGCCGCGATGGGCATCCCGAATACCGGATATCCTGGAACTCTTGCGGTTCTCGGAATGGATTGGCCTGAATCCCGGGGAAACGCTCTTGTGGCGAAGCGCAACAAATCGCTTTAACGCCCCATGCAGCCGGCTGTTGGACCGAGACAGGCCAAAATGAATCCTTGGTTGTATGTTCACGGCTACCGATGAAATTTGGCTCCGACTGCTCCGTTACGTTCCATTTTGTGGTTGGCAACTGCCGTCAGGTAGCACGCGATGTCCGAGGTTTGGGGCAATGCGCACAGCTTCTCTTCTAGACATTACCCACGCCGATCTAACTTCGCTACTGGACTGCAACCGTTGCGGTTACGGACATTCAGCGTCAGTGAACGTCTGCAGTCCCTCACCCAGGCCGTCCAGTGGTAGCTTATACCTATATCTTTAGCGTACTCCACACAAGCTGGGGAGAACTGGTGGCAGGCTCAAGTGACGTCACCAAACATCGACCGTAAGTCGTCGTCATCCCACAGTTTTGACCGAAGTGCGATGGGTGCGGCCAGATTACGATCCCAGCCAGCAGATGAGTCCCTAACAGGAAACGCATATGGCCGTCCGTATTGGTGGTCCTTATGGGTGCTGAAACACCCAGTGGAGCCCATCTGGTTTTGAATCGGGGCTGACTACTCGGGATATCACGAATTGGTCCCAGATGGGCCATATGTGGGCTATATATCAGCGGTTCTATTAAAGAAATTCGACTGGGGGAGGAGAAAGGCAGGAGTGAGATCATTTATTTTAGGCATGATTTTTAACTTTATTTCTTGAGCCTTATTTTTAGGCAACTATTAACTATTTTTTAGGCCAAATTTATTACATATTTGTTCTTTTAAGGAAATTTGGTATGTCGGCTAAGACATCGCCGCAAAAAAAACGAACATGACTGAGGCAGGCGTTTCCTTGAGGTAGATTAGCAGAAGGAGAGGTTCAGAATTTCACCGATATAGACTCGGACATGATCAGTCGCGCGCCCCGGTAGTTCGGCTGAAATCTTGCGACTCGGGCGACTCTGTCGGTAAGCGCAAAACCTTCCCAAGTTTCTATCCCTACCGCGTTTTCAGTGCTCGCCTCTTCCAGTCAGTATGTCCCGCCCACGTTATGCATTGGCGCCTCATCATTTTTTTGCAGACAGTTTGCTGCCATATTGCTTCCAGATCACTTAGCAGATCATAAACATTTCGTAAAAACGTCAGCGATCCAATTTTTTCCTTTATCTGGCTGTATGTTTCGTAACTTGGGTTTGGCAGAACGATTACCAAGCGAACCTAGCCAACCATTACCACTCAGTTACGCTGCCCCCCCCCCCCCCCCAGTGGCCAGTTTTTCGCCTTGACGGATGGGGCAGGAGCTGTGACCGGGTGGGGGGTGCCCCCCAGCGGGCGTGCTAGATGAGTCCCTGCAAGCCTGCTACTGTCGGAACAAGACGCCAATGCCCCCTCTTTTTCCTTCGGCGATGTTTCGCTTGAAGCTTTTGTTGCCAGTATTTTTATCGATGAAGGGAAACGAAGGAAAAATGCCCAAAACATGGGAAAAGTTGTCACGCAGTCCAGTCGGCCTAATATCAGGATCTGCGAATACAAGCTGCTTGCTTATTTTTCATTAGAAACTTTCTTCACTGGGAGTCAAATGGCGGTCGATGGGGGAATTTCGAGGCACTGGGTGGGGGGGGGGGGGCGACAATTGCCCCCCTCAGTTAGCATGTTAACCAAGTCCCTGGGTGTCGGTCTCGGGTTCAGCTTCCTGTCTGGTGTCCGTCTCAGGTCTAACTCCCTGTCTGGCGTCAGTCTCGGATTCAGCTCCCAGTCTGGTGTCAGTCTCAGGTTCAGCTCCGTGTCTGACGGTGACCTCGGCTGCAGCCCGCGCCCCGCTGACGACCTCTGGTCGTGTCCGCGGCCGTCCGCTGCGGTCGGCCCGCTCGCCGGCCCTGTGCTGAGCCGGACCAGCTCCGCCGCCCGGTGCCCGCCGAGCCCGGTCGGGCCGACCTCCGGTCCGGCCGAGCCCGGCTGCAGCGGCCGTTCGCCTCCCGCCGGTATCGGTGACCTGACGCCGGCCGACAGCTGCAGGAGGACGCCGAGAGCGGCGCCCCGGCGCCCGGCGGCGGCGCGCAGACGCCCCTCAGCAGGTCCGGTTCGCCGGCGGCCGGAGCGAGGTGAACGGCCGACGCCGCCAGCCGGCCGGCCGCGGCCTTGTACCGGCCAGAAGGTTGTGTCAGACGGCGCCGGCCGGCCGGCTCCAGCTGACGGCCGCGTCGTGTCCGGGCGGCCGACAGCTTGGCGGACCGGCAGCCCGGTCAGAGCTCAGCAGCCCGGCCGCGGCTCAGCACTGGGATTTAACCTCAGCAGACTGGCGTTAGCCCAGCAGCGTTTCAGCATACTGGCGTTCGCTCGACGAAACAGCGTCAGCTTAGCAGACAGACCTCAGCTTGGTAGCAAGTCATGAACTCAGCAGCCCAGCGTTAGATCAGCAGACGAATCGCGGCTCTGAAGTCATCAGACAGGGACCTCAGTTCAGCAAACGGGCCAGATCTTAGCAGTGGGCTTAGCTTTGGTGCTTGGCTATGACCAGGGAAGACCAATGGCGACTAGCATTGCAGATATTCATGGGAATTGTTGATACATTTTTGGCCTGACGGATTCAGCCAATCTAGTGGGACCGTTCCTCCTGTACGCTATCGATATTTTCGTTTTTGAGCGACCGCGTCGTCTCTCTGACCAGCCAAGAATCGCAATGACTTCAGTCACGTGCAGGTAGAGGATCGCCAGCTCGTTGTTTGGCAACATGGTTGCTGAGTTAGCTGTGCCAAAAGCTTCTCACGCCGTGCTGCGTTAAGATCGGTGAAATACACTTGGTCATGACGTTCCTGCGTTGTCTCGGTCACGACGCAGCCCATTCTCTGTATCTTTGGCGCTGAAGAGGCCTGCGAAAAGAGGCGCGACATGTACCGGCCGCGGGACCGCCCACGCTGTACAGCACGGCCCGGTGTACGCGATACCGGTACGGGCATGACCCTACTCCGTCGTGCAGAGGCAGAGGTCCCCGTGGCTGGTGTGGGCGGCACGGCGCCGGTCCGGCCGGAGAGCCGCCAGCCGCGCGGCCCGCTCGACGCCGACTGCCGACTCTGGGCGGTGCGTTACACCGACTCGGGGCAGGACGGCGTCAGTCTCACCTGGTGACCGCGCGGACAGCCGGCCTCTGTTCTGTCAGGACGGCTGGTGTGAGGGGCCGTCACGGTGTTGTGTCCAGTATTGGGTCCGGTCCATGGCCCTGCAGATGGACAGAGTCTGGTGTCCGCTGTCCAGTACCGGTCTGGCCCGGTGTCTGGTGTTGCAGATGGACACGTTGCCGGAAGCAGCGCATTAGCCGCTAGCAGAAGTGGCCACTAAGCCGGCTGAGGGCCGCCGACGACCGGGCGCTGGTCACCGGCGGCCGCAGCGGCGCGTTTTTACCAACTTATCTCTGCAATCGCTAGCTTTCATCCCTGGCGGAGTGCTGCCGCCATTTTTCGCGGAAGTTTTGCTGGCTGCAGCACCGACGGATTTTGTAACCTTTTCGTTGCGTTAGACATAGCGGATCGACTCAGGCGCTCCCTTTCTTCTCATTCTTCGAGTGCACGTGTCCATTGACGTGTCCAGTGACGTGGCGGGCTTGATTCTTACAGAGTACTTACAATGCTCATCAGATATTTATGTTTGTATTGCAACTTTCCTTGACTAGTTGCTTGCTCTCACAATTCATCGGCCAACATTACAGAACGGAGCTTAGCTTCCAAAATTTTACTTTAGAAGAAATGAGTCTGTGAACGTCTCTCCGATAAGACATCCATGGTAGCCAAAGAGCTGACCTTCAAAATGACCTTGCAGTCCACTGCTCTAAACCGGACGAAAAGCCGACCACGTCTGCATGTGGGTGCCTTTAGAAGCCTCCATACTGCTAACATTAGCCCTAGTGAATCTCAGCCACGAGCCATCCGTTCCATCGTAAATTCGACTCACCGCAGGAGATTGCACCTGCCATGGTAACATCACGACTGAATATGCCTGAAAATAGAACTGCATTCTACTGCCGCTCAGAGAAACACCAGCCGACGTCTGCAGACAGACACTATCAGAAGCACGCTCAGAGTCAAACATCATCCCGTGTCGGCAGGCAAACACTACAGGGAGCCACGCTTAGAGCCAAACTCCAATCCGTGTCGGCAGACAGCCACCCTGAGCAGTCAGCCCGCGCCGCCGCCACGACCGCCTCCGCCGCCGCCGCCGCCGCATTCTCGACAGCCAGAAACGCTGCCAGTTCCGGGACGGAGTACGGCGTCCTATGCCCGGCAGGTCGAGTCACTTATCTGCCCCCCCCCCCCCTCCTCTGCAGCGGCAGTCCAGCCGGCCGTGCAGCCGGCCCGGCCAGCGTCGGCCAGATGGCGGTACGGAGGAGCCGGGCGGGGGAGGGGAGGGGCAGCTGCGGCCGGTTGAGCGCGCCCGAGTGACGCCTGTGATGGCGGCGGCCGGCCGTTCCTCCCGCCGGCCCGCCTCTGGCTAGGTCGTACGGGCCCGTTCGCTGCTGCCAAGGACGGCCGGCCGAGCGGCGCCGGCGGCCGCCGCTCGGCCGGCCCAGTTCCGCCTCCCGGCCGGACCACAGACGGCCTCTCCGGCGGCGTCTGATCTCCACAGACCGTCCCTCTAGTCTCACAGTGGCGTCTGATGGCCACAGACCGTCTCTCCAGTCTCACAGCGGCATCGATGGCCACAAACGGCTTCTCCAGCTGCGTCTGATGACCTCAGACGGCCTCTCCGGCGGCGTCTGATGGCCACAGACCGTCTCTCCAGTCTCACAGCGGCGTCTGATGACCTCAGACGGCCTCTCCGGCGGCGTCTGATGGCCACAGACCCTCTTTCCAGTCTCACAGCGGCGTCTGATGGCCACAAAAAGCCTCTCCAGCTGTGTCTGATGACCTCAGACGGCCTCTCACAGCGGTGTCTGATGCCACAGACCTCCTCTCGAGCGGCGTCTGATGGCCACAGACGGCCTCTTCAGCGGCGTCTGGTGACCACAAACGGCCTCTCACAGCGGTGTCTGATGCCACAGATCTCCTCTCGAGCGGCATCTGATGGCCACAGACGGCCTCTTACAGCGGCGTCTGATGGCCACAGACGGCCTCTCCGGCGGCGTCTGATGGCCACAGACGGCCTCTCACAGCGTCGTCTGATGACCATAAACGACCTTTTCAGCTGCGTCTGATGACCTCAGACGGCCTCTCCGGCGGCGCCTGATGGCCACAGACGGCCTCTCCAGTCTCACAGCGGCGTCTGATGGCCACAGACGGCCTCTCCGGCGGCGTCTGATGGCCACAGACGGCCTCTCACAGCGTCGTCTGATGACCATAAACGGCCTCTTCAGCTGCGTCTGATGACCTCAGACGGCCTCTCCAGCAGCGTTTGTGGCCACAGACGATCTTTTCAGTGGCGGCTCCTGACAGGAAACAGTTTCTACAGCGGAGTCTGATGGTCACAGACGGTATTCAAGCGTTGTATGATGGCTGCAGATGGCCTTTTGAGCGTAATCTGATAGCCAAAGAAGATTCCCTGGAGTTGAATGTTGGTAGGAGTAGCAGTCTGTCCAAACCCAGAAGATAGCGTTTCTGTCGATAGGCAGGACATTGAGTCCGGCAGGTAGCGGACTGCATCCGTTTTGATATGCGGGATATGGTGTCTGTTTTGGTTGACAGGAAACCGTGTCCGTTTCGATAGACAGGAGACGGCGTCTGCGTTGATAGAAAGGGAAGCATGTTGTACGCGGCACAGCAGATCCGCCCGCTCATGTGAAGACCCGTTCGGAACTCTGAAGTCGACGGTATATTGCTGATGACGAGAAACTTCGTCCGGCCTGACCTGGCCAGGGTCGGACACACAGCATTTGGCGACGCCACCCTGCCGCTTACACGATCCCCGTTTTCCGTAGAGCTCCCACCGCCTGCAGTTCCATTACGCCCGCTATCCAGATGGACCCGGATGGCGGCCGGTGAGGCGGCGTCTGACGAGCTGCCGGGCCGGGCGCGGAACTCCGGCCGGTAACGAGCGCCGTCCACTCCCACGCGGCGGCCGTTGCGTGACGCCGACGGAATTGGACACTCCGTGCCAGCTGGCGCCGCGCACCGTGCGACTCTCCGGAACTGAACCAGAACAAAAGCCATCAAACGAGGGAGCCCGCCACGGCGCAGACCGGCATCCCGGATATTCCCAGCGTTTGCCACTCGCACATAGCCTCGATGCGCCGCTACTATAATGTACTATACGTCAGGAAGCGAACAACTCGCACATGCAGCAACATAGGCACGAAAATTCCGCACCGGCTGCCGAACAGCTGTGCTCTCGCATCCAAGCACACTGCAGCACACTCTTACGCACGCACATGCGCAGGCGCTCACGCACGCCACGCAGACAGCTGCACACGCGCAACGTTCCATACAGAGGCCCGTCTTCACCCCACTGCGATCAGTGTGGATTTGTGCCCAGCGGCGTCTGTCCGTTAAATTATCGCCGAAGCCGGGCTGGCCGTGTCCTCCAAACAGCCTAATGCAACATTCCAGGCATAGTTTCCAGGTCTGTCACGCACGGCAAGGACATCAGGGGATACCGACGCCACCGCCGGCCCGGCACCAAGGTCTGTGACGTCAAGGCACCATCCCGGCCCCACCCGACCCCTCCCCAATCTCATAACCGCCTCCCGTCCGCAGACAGCTGCCAGCTGAGATACCAAGTAGCGGAGAATGGGCACGGCTGAAACGAACGAAATTAAGGGAAAGAAAGAAGGGAGGGAAAATAGAAATAAAGAAAAGCAAGGACATCGTAGGAAACAAAAACAAAACTGGGAACAGGAATAGGAGAGAGGGAGAGAGAGTGACGGGAGAGAGATTGGAAAATGGGAACAGGAGTGGAAGACCGAGTAAGTGACTGAAGGGAGGAGGAAGAGAAATGGGAAAATGGGGGATGAAGGGAGAAAGGAGAAATAATGTTCGAACACAGTAGTGGAGAATACAGAGCGAGACAATGAAAATGCAAATCGCAAACAAGTTAGGACAAAACTGTTGGCTAGAGATGCTTCTGGTCGGATTACGCGATGTTTCCGAGTACGTCAGATCAGGGGCGGATCCAGCGGCTCGGTTAAGGAGAGAGGGGGCAATCCAGAGTTTCTTGGGTATGGATGGATGGTAGGTCAGCGAGTTGGGGAGACCGGGAGGAGGGGGGGGGGAGGTGCTGGAAGACGCTGGCCGTGGGTTGGTTTCGGAGTGTCTAGCAATTCATGTTGGAGGAGGGACAAATGGCCATTTGTTGGCCATTTGCCCCCCTCCCCCATTAGCCCAACTCTAATCGTGGTTGGGGGAGCCATGGTTAAGATGACCCCCGGACCTGCCAGTGCGTAAGAGAATGAATCGGAGAGATAGGCTGGGAGAGAAAAGATGTCGTGGGAAAGAATGCACATAAGTTTCGGACCTTGGGGCGAATTATGATATCAATGCTTATTTACTGATTTACTGGTTGATATATCATAATCGTGGTATAACTGTAAGAATAGTATTGACAGGCTCTAGGGTAATATCTGACGGACACTCGGGTCTAAATCTGCCCTGGCCACGCATATCGACGTTCTGTTTCTGAATTCATTTCAATCAACCATGTTCATTGTCTTGAAGCGTCTTCGAGCATCTCAGACCAGCGTCATCGAACTATTTGATTTTTAGATGTTAGCCTCATCTACACACTGAACATCTGGTTCGGCGAATAGGTATATTTTGTTTTTCTGGGAATCGCCATTTAGGACGTCATAAAGACTACGCTGCCTTTTTTGGCGAACTCTCAAGCCCTTTAGTTAATCGCACTACATAAAGACTTTGGGATGGTCTTTGCCACGTTTACAGTTTGCTTCGCTGAACTGGGCAAATAATGCCTTATGTCATATTTTGAATCCACCGCGACAACTGGCGTGAGAGGTTGCGGCGTTCTTCGACAAAAGGAATCAACACGGCACTTGAAAAAGAAAATTACCGGAGATACCAAGTTACGCATTGCTTAATGGCCTTCATCGGATGACGTGGCAGAGAAGAACGGAATGCCTCAAAAAGTCAAAAACGCAAAAACTGTATTTGGATGCTTTCGATGTTGCAGTTACAAACGTTTACTAGCAGCAGGAACCAAGCCGGACGTTGTTGCATACAGACGTATTATTTGTATCGTCTCCCAGATGCAAAAAAAAAAAGTTTTAGCTGTAGGAATGCCGTACGTACTTGATCCACCATTGTCAGAACAGTCCAGTTTTTTTACAGGTCCACTTCTGGATGTAATTAGAGATGAAGTCTCGCCATTTTTTGCATGGACTTAAACTTTCAGAGGAACATTAAGTAAAAGAAAGCTCTGTTTCGAAATGATACCCCGTACGCCATTCGGGTATCTGCCTTGAAAAAACAAACGGAAAAATGGCAGAATTTCGAAGGGAAGTTACCATTTTTGGCTATGTTGGATTGCACCATCGATCGGTGAGATTTATCCTCCGTAGTTACTCACTGTCAGGATTCGCCAGTGATTCCACACCCGTCAGTCAATTTTACAGCCGTCCACCTGTGCTCCCTTGTCTTTAACGTGCGGATCCCTTTACCTTGAATCTGCAGACCCGAACTATAAAATCAGCATTTGTGACAATGCTAGGTTACACGGAAGGGGATTTAATCATCGTAGCTGAATGTCGTCAGGACTGACCATAAGTCACTTTTAATCACTATACAATTATCCATCTATGACCAAATTTCTTTATTAATTGAGGCATGCATAGCTTGAAGCAGAAGTCGCGAGAGACACCGATATACGACAATGCTTACGGCCCCCGCAATTATCCCCTATGGGTTGAAATGCGACAAGTGCACACTAAAAATATGCCTTAGATACCGTGCGGATTGGCCTTTTTTGTTTTTGTTTTTTTTTTGTCGCGAATGGTCTATATTGGTATTCCAAGGCAGTATAACACATTATACACTATCAGGCGTCTCACAGAGTTGCGCGGAGGTTGTTGACACAAAAGCATGGCAGGGGAGCCTGATACTCACAAAAAAGTCAGCATTTGCCTTTTTGTGCCGGGCCATTCGCAGCACTCGCCAAATCCAAGTATGGCATGACATTCACAAAAAATCATACTTCCAAAAATTGCATGAGAGATATTTGCCAGTGGTGCACATGTTTGCCCTTGATGTGTGAGTGCGTCTGCGTATGGGTGCGATTCAGGGACGTAGCCAAAGGGGGGCATGGGGGCCTTGGCCCCCCTGAGCCAAGCGTCTACACTAGATGTATAACGATTTTGCACGAATACAGAATAGTGATGATATATATGTTGAAAATCGAGCATTATATATATATATACACACACACACACATATATATATATATATATATATATATATATATTCCTCTGGATTAAATATGGTGTCAGTTACGTAAAATCGCGTTTTTTTCCTACAAACTTCGTCATATGCCAGTGGTATATGACAAAATTCGACATTTGCCCCCCGAGGAAAATCCTGGCTACGTGCCTGGTGCGAGTGCATATGTGTGTGTGTGTACACTGTGAAGTGTATGCGTGTGTGTGTGTGTGCATGTGTATGTGAGTGTCTTGCGTTTGCGTACGTGCGTGCGCGCGCGCACGTATAACATCCAGTGATTGGAAGTGTTCACTGTGTTAATATCTGACACTGGTTATGAGGTCCTCGTTAGTTCGTCAGCATGCAAATATTTTTCAGGGAACCCCATTTCTTTTGAAATGAATCCTGCATATTAACTAGTTTTACCGAAAGATATTCCATTTCGCCTTCACGTTTCAACCAGTATTTCAGGTGAGCAGCACTGACTTGAGTTTCCGCATAACGTTACTCGTCAAGAACAACCTTTGCTGATGAGATTATACCGATTTTTGTTGCTGCTAAGTCAATCGGGAAGAACCAGGTTTTGGCATCTGTTACAGAGTTCTTTTGGTAACGTATTAGGATCCCAGTTTTGATGTCCCGTATGTAAGCTTAAACTCGAAGACATTGCCAGTACAAATGAGCTAGAATCTCTTCTTGACAGAAAGTACCATTATTATCCTTTTCCACGTGAATTTTTTTCACATATCAGTTTTCATAATCAAATATCAGCAAGGATGTTATTTATAAGGTTGGCAGTGGAAAATCCTCATGCGAGCTGAACATTTATTACTTCTACAAAGCCGTTCTCTTCGAAGTGCACCATGTCCCTTATCCATTTGCCTTCCCGACGTTCGTTTGCTCAATTTATTTTGTTTCGTCTAGATCCTAAGTATGTGTCACAGGCTAACCGCGAAAATTTAGGATGGCTCATCACAATATTTGTTCTTCATGGCATGATGGGTTTTGCAATTTTAGTGGATGTTACTGCCTTGACGCACCGGGGCAGACTTTTCATCAAATTTTCATAACAAAAGAAAATCAATCTTATTCCAAATTTTGTATTCTAAGGTTTGTTTTGTATGCAAATCCCCCGGTGCAGATTCGCCTTGCTTAAGGGACGAAACGGGCAGGCAGAACAAATGTTTGACGCATTAACCCTATTCCCGGAGGGCTGGACGGTATAGCCGATTTCCGGCAGGGGGTCCGGTTCGACCCCCGTGATCTGACGGTAATCGATTTGCCACGACATAAACTACATTTTTATAAAAGGAACTTTTCAAAATTTTGAAAGGCATGGGTACAGGGGGCAAGGAAGCCAAAAGGGGTATTTTTGGACTTCTTATAACTCGGTTTTTATCGACTGATTTTGATGAAATTGGTATGAATCGAGAGATTATGGATGTGACTTTTACCATTGGTCCATACATTTGAAATTTTGAGAAAATTTATTGGCGTTCACAAAGTTTTAAAAAAGGAGGATAACTTTCCCAAAAACTGAATTAACAAAAAAGTTAAAATCACTTTTTTGCCTTCTAGTAGCCATATTATGCTGCTGAAGTACAGATCATATTACAGTGTTTGTACATTGTTAGCATAGGCGGTGCCAGGGACATGAAAAAGGGGAATTGTCATGGTCACATGTTCTTCACATCAACTTATGACCTTTGGCCTTAAATGACCTCCATTGACTTAAGTGTCGCTTGGAACGATCTCGTATGCATTGACTATTACCTGAAAACGTTTCCAATCATCTCAGTTCACTCTATTTCTGGAATTTTACTGCTGTTGTGATATAGGGTACGCGCACTGACATTTTAGGTCATAGCTCCGCGACCCGATCTGATATCAAGATGAAACGTGGTACACAAGTAGAGTGTACCTTTCAACGTCATATATATTCTGGGTTTGGCATTTGGAAGATAGCGCGAAAATTATTGTCATAAAACCATATTTTGACTTTTGATCTTGACCTGACCTTGTGAAGAGTCCTCAGATAAACAACATTGTACTTGTGTGTTGCGCAGCTATTCATCTATACATTCATGTAAAGTTTTAAGTTCTATCTTAAAAACGCTGTTTTTGGGAGCCATTTTTCTTTTATCCTCAACAGGGCCAAAAATGGCCTAAAGTGCCTCACAAAAACGTTGCCTGGATCCACACCTGAGCAAAATAAAATGACGAAATTTTGTTACAGTACGTAGAAAGGATAGCTAGAAAAGGTGACGAAGTTTCGTGAAGCTGCGTCAGAAACCCTGGAATCGGCATGCAAAAAAGCCTAAGGAGGGCGGATTCAGCCCCCCTGCCGGGAAGAGGGTTGAATTGACTGAGAACATTACATCACTACCACCCGGAGCGTTGCGCACGCTGAAAATTGATCCAAACAACTCGTGGCGTAGTTGCTTCGTGCTCGGTTTCTGAGCCGGCATTAACAGCACTTCTATGTCTAGCACGTACCGTATATCAGCATTTTCTAGAGGTTGTCGCAGGTTGCGTGCATTTTGTTCGACATTTGCCATATTCCCAGCCAGAAAATTATTCCTGCACAGTTTCGTTCAGGCATTCTAGAAACAAGAACGCCGAAGATCTAAGTGCTTGTGCTTCTAGTAACATACCCGTACGTCAGGAACAATTTTTAAACAATGATTTTATGTGGATTTTACTAAAAAACTGCAACAGTGGATATCCCAGTATAACATAGCCTAGGCAACAAGGAATTCACTAACGCAAAATTTGGTACCAAGTTTACCCCCTTCTCGCAGTACTTCACGAAAAGCTTTGCAACTCAAGTAAACAAGCACGCAGTCAGAATCCAAA
The DNA here is from genome assembly GCA_030062745.1 of Capitulum mitella. Classification (NCBI taxonomy): domain Eukaryota; kingdom Metazoa; phylum Arthropoda; class Thecostraca; order Pollicipedomorpha; family Pollicipedidae; genus Capitulum; species Capitulum mitella. Next base: position 15,983,469 of record CP099839.1, on the reverse strand, counting down.
CTGTTGCGGCCGCCTATGGAACTGCGTTCATTCGCCCACTGCGCTCTCCCCCTCACTCCCTCCTCACTCCCATCTGAAATAGCCCACAGATCCTCCCCTGAGCACGCTCTCCTATAACAACGGCGAGAATGAACTTGTTTCAGCGACCTTATGTCCAATGTGTTTGGGATACCAGTGCGTTCAGGTTGACAGTCAGCATTAGTGGCATGCGAGTATGTCAGCGTTAGTAGCAAAACAAAGTATGGAGTCAAATGTAAAAGCACCTGGATCTCAAACGAGGTAATAGCGTACGACAGGTCAGAAAAAATCTCTGGACGAGTGTTTCGGTGCTTGGAAGCATTATGTAACCTGGCGCTTGCAGCCGGATGGGAGGGACGACCGCATATGTAGCTGCAGTTTGTATTTTGTAACGGTGACGGGGCGTTCCTGTGCACAGGCTACGACGGCTCGTGCATCTCAGTGAGCCTGCAGGTATCGTGACGTTGAGCCGAACCGTGATGACATCATTCCTGCACGCCCGGCAGCGCCACATCATGAGGCCAAAGGTCCTGGAGGAGATGCAAAGCGATATGGGGAATCGGTAACGGAAACAAAGTCGACTTATACGGAAAGACACACGTGCGAAACGACTCCGGGTCGGGGACCCAGCATTTCAAACGAACATGTACACAGAGGTGGTCAGCAGCAGACGTTACCTCCGCAAAGAGATAACGTCGCGTGGTAATAACTTGCTCATGTATATGTCTCCTTTCTGTCGCGTGCGCGACTGTGTGCGATCCTATTCCTTTCATTTTCGACGCGAGTGTATGCATATATCGTACGCACCACGATAGATATGTTTCTTAGGCTCCAGGTACAAGCTATTTTAATTATCATCACTGCCCAAGAGTAAACTGGATTGACGTGTCTTTTACCAAGAGGCCCGTCGTTATTTCTTCGTTGTTTCGTCTCGGCGATGGAAGAGGAGTCAGTCCTTTCAGCATATTTTCAGCCTATGACGGTTTGCTGTTAATCCCTAAATTTTCGCCTGCGCTTCCCAATTCATGGGATACCGAAAACCTTAAACGACGGCCTCTTACTACATGGTGGTGTGCATTGCCCACATGGTACAAGCAAGGTAGTTGCCCAAGCTATCTCCAGAAGGCCTCCATCTTCTTTTCATTAATGCAAACATCTCGCTACAGCGTCCGTAGTCGTCGCTCTGAGCTAGGTCACCTCGGATTTCCCTATTGTAGTCCAGCTTAGTTCTTCGACGCGGGGTTTTATCAGGCTCCAAATTTTTGCGACCCGTGCATATAATCAAATTCAAAACGGCCGTCTAGATCACAATAGTATTTAAATTTGATTTTGAGAGAGGCGTTCACAGAACAGAATATATCTAGTTATTTCCAAAACTACTGAGGAATTTCAGTCGGATCTCAACCATTTCTTTCCAGTTAATGCCCTGGGCCTTATGCTAAAATATCTGCAAAGTGCAAAGGTCCACATTTTTAAAATCTCCAGTGATGTATATATATATATATATACATTTATACATATATATATATATATATTCATATGCCTGGAATGAACTGTCGGAAATTTCATTAGGATTTAAACCATTTCTTTCCAACCAATGCCCCAGGCTTTATGTCAAAATATCTATAAAGTACAAGGGCCCATATTCCCAAGATCTCCATCCATGATATATATATGTTTATATGCATATATATATATATATATATATATATATATATGTCTGTAACGCGTCTGTGAAGTTTCAATGCAAGTTTCAAATAATTTTCCGGTTTGTGATATCCGTGTATAACTGTTCTATCAATAACGTGAAGCGAAATTAATCCCTTGCAGTGCTTTCGTTGTGGAATTACGCTTCCCATTTTACTAGAAAAGAGATCATACATGCGTGCGTTTTTATCGTCGGCTAGTTTTGTTATGGTAGAGCCATTGCCTTTTTTGCTCCACCATTTGCAGGGCCCAATTGCACCATTAGCACAATCAGGGCAGCACGAGCTTACGTTGTGCTGATGGTTGTTCCAGTGTTTCGCACAAGTCTGAGACCCATATAAAGCGAGAATCACGGGGAAAGAAATTTCGGCTGCAGAAAGGAAACATTAAGAGTGAGGCAGAAGCGTTGCCAGAGTTTCCTTGGGAAGGCCGCAGCCGTCAGTGCTCTCCCCCGCTGAGTCCGTTTAGCCCCCGCTGTCCACACGGGCCACGAAAACTAACGAAAAGCACCATTTTTCCGCATTCGTTACGTAATCAACACCCCCAAGTCTCGCAGGCAGCCTCCAGGTCGAGAATCCTAGCGACAGCCATGGAACGAGGGCCTCGCATCAGTCTTGCGGGTAAACATTTTTCATATTTTAGCCAATTCATTTGGAGAAGTTGGCTGGCCGGTGACAACACTCTCTGTACCCTTCGGAGCAAGTGGCATCGCTGGCCTCCCCCACTGGGGGATTTAGCTGCCACTGCAGTCATTTGCTCCCTAGCTGACATGCTAAAATAGACACTGAAGGGGAGAGTGCACCCTTTTTATACCCAAAACCCTTTTGGTTTCGGCGATCTTACCAGGGTGTCGATTTGTATTCTTTTGAGAGGTCCCTGGCCCACCCAGTGTTGATTTGGCCCACCCAGTGTTGGCTTGCCCCCGCCCCCCAATATTTCCGGCCGCTTTTGAAGGGAAATGAATAATAATGACGAAAAGTACTGCCGCAGCGGATAAGAGATAGGCAGAAAGAACAGAATAAGGTCTACAGCAAAGCATCTCTCTGTTTTTCTATCTTTTACCTATACATATACCTGTGTGCATGGAGATACATGTAATTTTTCATCCAATAAGTGGCAACAAAAAACTGCGAATTTCTGTTGGTCAAAATCTACTGGGCTAAATCCGTTGAGAAATCCTCATTTAGGGACAGGTTAGATTATCAGGCCTTCGGTTCGTCCCCCAAATCTTTTACAGAAATCGACACCCCTGGATCTTACTTCGCCATTTAGAAAATGCAGGACTGTTTTATTTTCGGTCTTAAGAGGGAAATATTTTTGGGTCACGACAGGGGTATGGACCCCAAATCCATCGGACGCGCTTGTGCGGTTACCTCCATAGGGTCTGCCCAGCATCTTGTCGGGATCCATGCACCTCTCCCCACCTGTCGGGAAGTATTTGCAGAAGGAACAATAAGTGAAACTGTTCAGATAGTGTACCAGATAGTGATTCATTATACCTTTACCGGACGTAAAAGTACCTGGATCTATATCGTTTCCCATGGTGGCGCAATCAGGCACATCATGCGGCACGAATATGGCAAGATTGCCCTTATTGCGTCTTTTGCAGCGCCTCGCTAGAAATTAAAAAAAAACAGCGGGCAAAGATTAAAGTTATAAAACACCAGATATTCTGCTGGCCGAAAGACCAGAGATGTATGAGGAGGAAATGAAACAATTTTTGCGATATCATTGTCACAGTAACAGTTTTTCTAAAAGGTGGCGCAAATTGGGCAGCTTCCCCTACCTGTGGATCACCACGGGGATTGAACGTGGGTCCCAACCACAAAAGCGAGTACCCGCAAGTGGGGCCCATGTTGTCAAAAAGTCGTGAGTCAACAGCGTCCGCCGTTTGACTTGCACCCGTGATTAACTGAATTCTTTAGGGGTCCGGTTCGTGCCACGTGGCACGTGCCAAACGCCCCGAATCACTTCAAAACCGGCGCTACAATATGTCTGCGGAGTCGACACACCCGGTGGTGTTACTTGTGTCATAATCGGCTGACGCGTTCGGTCGCTAGAGGCTCCGAAACTTGAACACACACACACATACATAAATATATATGTATGTATGTATGTATATATGTATATGTTTAACCCGCGTACGACCGTGGGTCGGCGACGACCACACCCGACGGCGTGGTTGACCGCCCCCTTCTAACTCACGAACGGTTGGTCGCAAGATAAAAATAAGCACGCCGTTGGAAAGCTTGTGACGAGTGGAGCTCGAAACTGGTCTCTTTTTTTAGCTTCAGATAATATGTGAGCAATTTACGTCCTATATATGTTTTCTCATAGCCAACTGCATGACACCGAGAAACGGCCTGAATATCAAGGGCTGTGACCAATAACGCATAGGTAAAGGCACCAATGCACAAGTAAAGGTTCGCAGATGCCGATACACCTCTAATTTCTCAGACTTGTCCAATGACGCCGAAATGTTGAGTTAAAGACACGGCAATTTTCACGCCGGTTGTCAGCGGGCGCCGCAGCCGTACGCAGTAAGACATTAACGGGAACTAATTTTAGCGTTCCTTTTTTTGGCGACATAAGCCCATCCATGTAAATTTTATTGACCTTAGTGATTCTTGTGATGGTTTCTCATGCTTAAATTTTAGAAGAATTCATTAGTTACCAGTGTACCCAATTGGCGAGGCTTTATTCGCAAGAGTCTGTTTATTTCCAAAATATGCAATATTTAAAAGCATTGGGGTTCTTGGTATTACTTACGCCTGTGCAAACCAGTTCTGCCATTTTCTACCCATTCTGAGTAATTCATCACTGATTTTGGCGGTGGTACATTTTGGCTCACAACAGTTATTCGTGACCTGAACTCAGGTCAGAGGTTGGAAGTAATTGATACTTTGCTCATTGACAGTAACTAGATGTCTGCTTCACTCCACACTAAAAATGTTATGGAAAATTCCGCCAATTTCCGAAAAAACAACGACTTGTCTCAAAAATTTTAAATCGACTTCACTTTAAGTAAATGACTCAGAAAATTCCGAAAAATCTGAGATAGCAGATTTCTTACATTTATGAAGATCACTAATCCCTGAAAATATTATTGTGATATCTTGTTTTGCGAAAAAGTTACAGGGCGCCGAACTTTTTTGGACATAGGTCAGTTTGACGTAACCTAGGTCAGACACCTGATTTGACCTTAGGACAAAATTTTGGCACAAGGTGGAAAAATGATCAAGCAAAAGGCACACGAAGTTTCGATGCGCTGTGTTTGTTCATTCTCTCGCAATCCTAGAAAAACCTGGGGGGTGGCCAACCGTCCCCCAGTCGGGGGTTAAACGGTTTTTGTGTTAGACATCGTTAAATGTTAGCAATTTGTTTAATTATGACGGCTGTGCAAAATGGCGTTTATGAAAAAGAATAATGCACAGCTCCCCAGTGTGATAAGTGGGGTTGTCTCCAACAGGAAATCTAATGCACTCAAAAATTACGGAAAATGTGACACGAGTCCTGAAGTGAAACATACAAAATTCGGCGTAAATGTCTTTACTTTGGAGAGTGCGTCTGTCCGCTCGAGCGTGCTTTTTAAGCAGCTGCGATGACGGTTGATCCTGTCAACAAAGCGTAAGCATGAGGACTTCAGCAGCGCTTATAAGTATCGCCCGACTGCGGGCAGTTTTTGCCCGCAGTGTTTCGCCCGGCCTCAGCGGACAGGAGGCCGAACGCAGGCTGGCTGGCTGGCTGTCCGGCGCGACTCGAAACGACTGAATCAGCGTGCGATATTGTCGGCGGCGGGGTGTGGCCTCCCGGATCTCACGCGGACCGCCGCCACTGGCCGCGTCCGTCCGATGACTAAGTGCAGGTTGCGCCCCAACACGTGCATGATGTCATGCCGGGCACCTGGCTGGACTCCGGGATGGTGCGCGGTATGGACAAAATGCAGAACGTTTTAATGCTCCTTTTCGCGGCATGGAAAAACTAAGCCATTATATTACTCGATGTCATTTATATGTTCAGCAGGTGAAGGGAACCGGATTATTGCAATCTTAGACCCAAGGCAGTCATTTTTTCCCGCAGGACGTAGCCGGATGCTTTCCTGTGCGAGTCACCTGAAATGGCTGTACTCGTGCTCGAACAAAAACAGTGGCCAAACGAAAATGTTCTACGAATTTACGCCAAAATTGAGCTTGGTGTTGGAATATTTTATTGATCCTGACAACTAACTAAATTTTGAGTTTGGGTGTGTCTCGCATTAAACAGTATGAAAACTGATAACCGTCACCGGTATGCAATCCAGACAATTCACACGGCAGTGCCTCAGTGCTATCAGTCTACGAGGTAATGAATGAACAACACAAAGATACTAACGATTCCAACTGCACACAGCTTTGTCACTGACCAATAACTGCCGTATTTCTAGATTACACGCAAGAAAACGTCACTTCCCGATTAAAGACAGAACCCTAAGGAGCACATCTGATGTCTTCAGGAGTGCGAAAGGCCGATGTGCGCCGACAACCGGCCAACTAATCTGACAGTGTGAAATCACCAAGCAGGGAAAGAAAGCATTCCGCCGAGGATGCATTATTGTGCGTGAGCGGATCCGAGAGCTGGGGAGCTCCAGGGATTATCCCCCAAGCGGACAGGCCAAGAGGATTCTTCTGAGTCGTTGCAGCAGTTACTTAAGCTTTGCTTGGCTTCGCTGTATAGGAACACGTTGCGCGCAGACCGGCTCCTAACGCCAAAAATCCGAAAGGATAATTTGCGCCACGACGTGGAAAACTGTATTGTTAAACATGATAATCTGGTCGATGGTTCTGGCGTAAAATATATACTCCGTCCGGGATGTCAACTTGTCAGGATCACATTATACTTAATCACCAACCACTGCAGGATCCAGACTGCGTGCTAGGGAACGAGGAGGGGAGGGAGCGGCAAATTTCCTTTCACATAATCTAACCTACCCCAGATATTGGCTTCTCCTCGGATTTCGGCGATTTTGTTCCGTCATTAAAAAAACATGTACATAGACGAACGTCGTTTCAAAAACAAAACAGCTACAATTTCCGTATGAAAAAGGCCAAAAACATGTTGGTGCGGGTTTTTCAACGAAAAGGGAGGTTACAGTCCTGATGCCCCTCTGACATCCGTTCCCGGTCACCAGCCTAGGTTTTCGCTTGCGTCATTCCTAAGACACCAGATTGGGGAGGATGTCAGTTGTTCCGCTGGGTCATCGTTTGCTGAGGTTACCATGGTGAGCAGATTCGACGTCTTCAGCAGTAACTTGCTGTTCTTTTAAGCAGTGTTTTCAAAGGCTGGTAGGGTAAACATGGTTGGCGTGCATAGGTGCACCGCTCTGATGAACACACTGCGTCTTCAAAGCCTGTTTGGTAACTGGCGACAGACTGCGGCAACAGAGACTGCTCAAGTCAACAATAATGGCGCGTAAATCGTCTGCTCGGATGAAAAAGAACAGCGCTACAGGCGCCGTCTTGCCCGGCAGAGATGGCGTCAACACACGGCCGGAGCTGATCTGATCAGCTGGACCAGATTCAACCGAGCCTGACCTGATCAGCAGGGCTGGTGAGTCAGCCGAGTCTGACCTCTGATGGACAGCGACGGTGTCAGCCGAGCCTGGCCTAATGAGCCGGGACGGCTGTGACGAGTGGAGGCCGTCTGTAGATGAACGGGACCGCTCTGCAACCGGGCGTATGGCGCTAATCCGATACTTTTCCTCGGCAGAGGTCGGTGACAGCTGGCGTCGCCGGGACCGGTCCATCCCCAGAAACCGACCAAACTCAGAACCGGTCTGTCCCCAGGAACCGACCAAACTCAGCATCGGCCCATCCCCAGGAACCGACCAAATTCAGGGTGGGCCCGTCCCCAGGAAACGACCAAACTCAGGACCGGTCTGTCCCCAGGAACCGACCAAACTCAGGGCCGGCCCCGAGGAACCGACCAAACTCAGGACCGGTCCGTCCCCAGGAACCGACCAAACTCAGCATCGGTCCTTCCCCAGGAACCGACCAAACTCAGGGTCGGCCTGTCCCCAGGAACCGACCAAACTTAGGACCGGACCGTCCCCAGGAACTGACCAGCCGGTCCGTCTCCAGGAACCGACCAAACTCAGGGCCGGCCCGTCCCCAGGAACCAAACCAGCCTCAGAACCGGACCGATGGTTTGCGTGGGACCACAGGCTCGTCTTTAAGACCTGGGGCCGGAATCCGCACAACCGCAGGACCGCGACACCCGACCGGAACCTTCGGACCGGACCACCTCTCATTGTCTCGTGGTCTCATGTCAGGGCTGTCCGCTAGTACGGCGACTCGGTAACGGATCAGTCCAGTGACTTAATCAGGCACGCGACCGTCCAAGGTGTCAGGATAGGATAAGCGTTTCGGGACCGGATCATCATCCTGTCCAGTGTTTTACAGCCCTCCTCCCGTCCGCTCGGCCTGTCGGGACTGGACACTCTGACCATTCACTCTTTCCCGACCGGACCACCGGACCGTCCAGTGCCGCAGGGCCGGACCATCGGACCGTTTGGCGCATCAGCACCGGACTACCAGACCGTCGATTGCCGCAAGGCCGGACCATCGGACCGCTTAGGACCGTCTGGACCGGAGCTCCGGCCGAGCGGCGCCCTCCTCGTCCAACCGGCCTCATCCGGCCATACATGGTGCCGACTGGCACCGGCTGGTATCTCGCCGGATTAGCCCGGCGCGCGCTGCGCCGCGTCGGTCGCGAGCCGTGCTCCGGGCCGACCCGGCATCCTGTGGCCGTTCTGAAACGGGAGGCATCCAGCCCAGGTCCAGCCTCTCCCTGCGCGTGAGTGTATAGGCATCGCACATGACATAGACGCCAACCTGGGTCAGGCCTGTTCCCGGGTATGACTCTTCTACAGGGGTTTGACACGACGTAGACGCCAGCCTGGACGAGGTGTGTCCTTGCACGTGTGTCTATAGGGCTTGGCACGATAAAGACTCCAATCTGTTCTCGGCCTGTCTCTGCACAGAGCGCATGTCTCTGTAGACATCTGGCACGACAGAGATGCCAGACTAAGTTTCAGATACATTAGCGTAAAGACAAGAGAGCACTTTGGTCGCTTCTCTGTTTCTCTGAGCGCTTTCAGCTTGAAAACCGTTGTTAAATAAAATATTTATTCTAAATTTTGACACCGAGTTTCGTTTTCCTATGCTCCTGACTTACAATCACATGCGTTTAAATTTTGCGTGCAATGCAGTGCCTTGACTTGTCTTACCCGAACGGCTTCATGTGAATACTCGCTGCAGATTGTCCTTTTCTAGTTAATTTGTTTTGGAGGTAAACTTCATATCAAATCGAGTGGACTCAACAAAATTTACGTTGTCTTGAGTCCCTCACGGAATTCCTGAGATTGCTTAACATGCTTTTTAACCGTCTGTTAAAAGTATCTTATGCATACAATATCTTAGAAATAAATAAAAAACTCAAAATCTTGATTACCATAATCGAAAATTCATCCCTAAGAAGCAATTTTCCCCAACGTCTATGAATACTCGGCCTGTTGATATTGAATACTGTTGATGGAACTCGTAACGGACGTCTTCTTTCAGTATCTTCCTGTCTAGATTTCACTTCCTCTCTAAACACACAGCAAACAGGTCTTGCTGAATGGCAACAATTTTTACCCTTGCACTTCTTAGAGCTGGTCCAGGAGCTAAGGGAAAATGTAACCAGCCTCTGAGAAAGATTTTGGCCTTCCACGTTGCTAAAGACAATGCCAGTATCTTTAACCCAGTATGGATAAAATCCTCAGGCTCAACTATGAAGAAAAAAGTTTCAGTCAAAGTTGGAGTGGACGTGGTGGAACCTCCGTGGAGACGGTGGGAGGGGCAAACGTGATTTTTATCTCGTTTCTTTCCACGCAACACCATAGGGTTAATGTTAAATGCTGCCCAAAATTGGGGGGAGGCAGCTGCCACCTGTCTCCTCCGGATTCCAACGACCCTGGTGGATATCAACATTTTGAATGCGTTACTTTCAATGCAACACACTTAGGCATAACGTTAAATTTCAGGCAAGCTTCAAGGCTGCACCCGGTTGCATTCTTTATTTTCCATTCCCTGTCAGAGCTTGTGGATAAGGTTTACAGCTCACGATTATGACGGAAGCCACCGCGAAAATAATCCTTGTTCTAAGAAGCTTTTAAAACAATAATTGATTAAAATTATCTCTGCCTATGACTGCTTCGGTACTACTGGATCATTATCAGTTCCACGAAGCTCTCCTTAGAACTAGATGAAGTGTTTACAAACGAGGAAGCTAAGCATTACGCTAATGGCTTCCTTTATCATGGAACGTAGTACAAAAGGCGAAGAAAATTCGAAAACTGAAACATTTAAAACGCCTGTTTATGGTCATCTTTCGCACTGAAGTGTACTAAAATGAATCGGCGGTGAATCTTGGAGTCGTTTACCTAACCCACACGTCGTCAAAATCAAAGTCGTCCGTCGCCATTTTGGTAACCGCACTGGCTCTCCCATAGCCATGTGCCACGTCCCCTGCCGGCTGTCTGAGCCCACCGCAGGACGAGCGGTGCCGGCTCTGTACCACCGGACACAGACGGCAACTTCTGACGCAGTGCGGCCTCTCCGGCGACGTATGCGACCGGCACGGAGGCAGCCGGCGCGGCCCAAGCCGGAAACGGGGCCTGATCAACTGGGGTTTTCCCAGCGGCCAATAAAGCCCTGTCACGAGCGGCCAGCGCGGCGCGCCGCTCCTGCGACAATTCCTCCGCGCCGGCTGCCGTCAGGAATTTCTGACGACCTCGCGCCAATGTCGCCCGCTCGCCACGGCTGCAGCCATTTCCAGGCTGTAATGATATGCAGCAGACTTGAGGACGGAGACAGCCCGGGGTCTCCTCACAACATGTGCATGCAGCGGCCAAGGGGTTTAAAATAGTTGAACCAAAGGCATAGGAACAATGGGCAGGGGAGGCACTTCTTTACTTCTCACACAGTTTTTGCGATGCTCCTACGCTCCACATCTGAACTGTGTAACTTTCTGTGAATGGTTTTGACTTACAGTTTTGGCCCCAATAATATTTTTTTTCGAAGAAGTACATCCCTCGTCGGGCAAAACGACCCGATTCTTTTTTTAAGCAAAGTCGGACTACTTTGAAAACGAGTTTAGTTGTAAAACATAGGAATACCAGACGACTGTTAGAATCAAATATGCTCTATTAGCATAAGTGCTCCATAACAGAAGCCATATTTCTGCATATCTGTGGACCATTGAAGTCGATAGTTGAGGACTGCAGAGCTGGTACATTGGCCTTCATCGGTGTAAGTGATGGCGCACTATGCTTCCAAGGAAAAATGCAGGTGATGCTAATGTAGTCAAAACACGCGGGAATTAAGTCGACAGGGAAAGCCCAACAAGGCACGAAAGCTCGCCAGCGAAACCCAGACTCCGCCACAACTGGCACCGCGCTCAAAGGAATCATCGCGCTCAAGCCGGTGAGTGGTGAGCGCGCGAGCATGCCATGTGAGCGGGCAGTCTGTCTGAGCAAGCAGTCTGTGCGTGGTGGGCAGTCTGTGTGGATGGGCAGTTTGAGTGGGCGGCAGTCTGTGTGGACCGGAAGTCTGTGTGTGCGGCAGTCTGTGCGCGGCGGGCAGTCTTTGTGGGCGGGCAGTCTGTGTGTGCGGCAGTCTGTGTGGGCGGGCAGTCTGCGCGGCGGGTAGTCTGTGTGAACGGGCAGTCTGTGTGGGCAAGAAGTCTTTGTGAGCGGCAGTCTGTGCTCGGCGGGTAGTCTGTGTGAGCGGGCAGTCTGTGTGGACGGGAAGTCTGTGTGGGCGGCAGTCTGTGCGCGGCGGGTAGTCTGTGTGAGCGGCAGTCTGTGCGCGGCGGGAGGAGACGCTGCCGAGCGTGGTCCGATGGCCGCGGCCGGCGCCGGCGCCGCCTCGCCCGTCCGTGGGCGGCCCATGAGGAGGCCGCCGGGCCAGAGTGGCGCCGCGCCGCCAGCCTGACGCCGGCCAGCCTTGGCATTCCGACGGCAGAGCAACAGCAACAATGAGTCTGGATCCTGGAGCTGGCGCCACGGCGTACACGCGCCGCTGACGTCACTCGCCTCAGATGGCCGTCCGGCCTCACCCGTGCAGTGCGGTTATCTACGGCTCGGACCGGCGCCGGTCTCTCTCTCTCTCTCCCCCTCCTATCCCCTCTTTCCTCCCTCTTACCCCTCTATTCCTCATCTTTTCTCTTTCTTTCTATTTCCCTTACTCTTTAGCTCTTTTATACTCTCTGTTGTCACCAATATTTTGTGGTTATTCGCGACCGCCAATTTTGAAATTTCGTAGTATTTAGGTGACAGAACATAGCCTCTGAGAAACATTAGGTGTCATGAGTAATGCCAGATTTGCCTGGCAGTTGGCATAATATATCTTGCTAATGGCAAAAGTTGCACATTTTAAAATTAGTACATGGCTTATGGTATCACGTACAATCCCTTAACCCTATTCCCGGCAGGGGGGGGCGGAATCCGCCCCCCCCTCGGGTTTTTTGCTTGCCAATTCCAGGATTTTTGACGCAGCTTCACGAAACTTGGTCACTTTTCCTAGCTATTCCTTCTACGCGCCGTGACAAAATTTCGAAATTCTATTTTGCTCAGGGGCGGAGCCAGGCAACGTTTTTGGGAGGCACCTCAGGTCATTTTTGGCCATGTTGAGGGTAAAAGGAAAATGTCTGCCAAAAACAGAGTTTTTAAGATAGAACTTAAAACTTTATATGAATATATAGCTAAATAGTTGGGCAATGTGTATATGTAATTTTGTTTGTCTGAGGTCACTTTACAAGGTCAGGTCAAGGTCAAAAGTCAAAATTTGTTTTTTTGCAATAATTTCGGCGCCGTTTTTTCAAATGCCAAACCCGGAATATATATGACGTAGAAAGATGTCCTCTACTTGTGTACCAAGTTTCAGCTTGATATCAGGTCAGGTCACGGAGCTATGACCTAAAATGTCAGTGCACGTACCCTATATCGCAAAAGTCAAAAAATGAATTTTTTGGAATAGAGTGAATTTAATCGATTAAAAACGTTTACAGATAATATTGAATGCACACGACATCATTCCAGGTGACCCCAAGGTCACTGGAGGTCATTTAAGGTCAAAGGTCACAAGTTGATCTGAGAAACGTGTGACCATGACAGTTCCCCCTTTTTTTATGTCCCTGGCACCGCCTATGCTAACATTATACAAACATTGTAATGCGATTTGTACTTCTTTAGCATAACATGACTAGCAGAAGCTAAAAAAGTGTTTTGGCCTCTTTTGTTCATTCCGTTATTGGAAAACTAATCCCCCTATTTTTGAAACCCTGTAAACGCCCATCAATTTTCTCAAAATTTCAAATTTGCATACCCATGGTAAAAGCCCTATCCATGATCTCTCGATTGATGCCAGTTTCATCAAAATCGGTCCATAAACAACGGAGTTATAAGAAGTCAAAAGTCCCCCAATTTTGACATTTTTGCCCCCTGTATCCACAAATTTCAAAATTTTGAAAATTTCTTTTTATCAAAATGTAGTTCACGTCACGGCAAATCGATTGCCGTTTGTTGCGATGAAATCGGATAAGTAGTTCTCGAGATCTCAGGGGGGGGCCGAATCCGCCCCCCCCTGCCGGGAATCGGCCATACCGTCTAGCCCTCCGGGAATAGGGTTAACGGTACTGGTGCTTTTTATGATGAGAACCGGTGGATACCCGTTTCGCGATGTACATCTTTTGTTTTCCGAAGATGCAAGAGCCGACCTTCGTGAGACCAAAGAAAGGCATTCCGCGGTAGCAAAGTTTGCAATAGTCAGACGTTTTTATTTTAGCACAAGGACGGTCTGGAAACAAATGTGGTAAGTAGGTAGTAGTCACGACGTTGCATTTTAGAGGCTGAAGTCTGGAGACTGTAGTGTTTCTACCTGAAAAAGACGGCCTGTGCTCCTTAACCACTGTCATGCAAGCTCGTAACGTCTTAAATGTTTCAAAGTTCAACGGTATGATTAACAACATAAAAGCACCCAAGTATGCATGGCATCGAGCAAACATCGTGAGCAAATTGTCCATGGTTTCATGACGTACGACTGGCCACTCAGCTCGAATCAGTGAATTTGCCGTAGCTGGCGTATGCTTTAAGATATTGGTTACTTAACTTTTGCGGCGAATTTCTTTCATCTACAGCCAGTGCAATGGGTCTTTGCCAGCAAAGTAATCTGACGAGAGATGCCGCACAGAATGTGCTGATTGCAAAAAACATGACCTTCGTAACATGAAGGCAGAAAAGTTACGTTAGACCGCAGAACGCTGAGAGTTTTTTGAAGATTATTAGAATTTACGTATAAGCGACTTTGTTCTAATTTTTAAACAGCATTAGTCTGGGTCTAAACGTAGCCTAAGTACCGGGTAAGTTTGAAACATTTCCCTTAGTACTACGAATGTAGATCAAGAAGAAGTAATTCAAGAATCGTTTATGAATTAAATTCAAACAAGCAAGCAAGCAGGCATTCGGAACTCTGGTTTTCGTCGATTGAAGGCCTGCGCACGCTCGCTTCGCCCGCCCACTCCGTCTGATTCACGCCACATGTTTTCGTCCAGTCGTAGCTGACTGTTCCAGGCACTTTGAATGCCAACCAAGAGGCGAGTTGGGTTAAGCTGATATTGAAACGTTTTACTTTTATACATTATATCTCATTGTCTTATCCACATGACTATGCAGACTGTCCTTGCTTCTTTCTGTCGCCTGATCTTTAGCATTGCGTTTGTAAAGCTTCCATACCGATTTCTGGCAGCCCCTCGCGCACCGGCGGTAAATCATCATCAGCGGTCGAAGTGCCGGCAGGAGCGGCCGGCGCCGTGCCGCCGCCGCTGCCACAGCTCGCATACATATTCATCCGGTCGCAAGGTCAGCGATGGCCGCGGTTAATGTCGGCCGTCGGGCGCCGTGCGGCGGCCGCGCGGGGACGCCGGCCGGGCGGCGCCAGCGGACGCCGCCGGCGCCCGCCGGGCCTTGAGCGGAATGTGCGTGGTGGCGCGCGCGGCGCCAGTATCCGGGAGGCGGCGGCGGCGCGCGCTGGGAACGCCGGCCGAGTACGGCCGCCCACTACCGCGGCGGCCGCCTGCCGTCCGCGCCAGCTGTGCCGCCGGCTGCCAGGAGAGGAGGATCCGGCCAAGGTCGCGGCGCCGGCTGCCGCCGCCGGGGCGCCGCGCCGGTCGGCGGCGCCGCCGACGGTCCAGGGGACGGCCGCTCGGAGCGCAGGCACTCGGCCGGAGGCGCCATCAGTTTCTGAGGACTGAGGGCATTGAGTCCTAGACTGTAGAAAACGTTGGCGCAGAAAGTGACCGTAGCATCTGCAACTGCAACGAACGCAGCCATGAAAACTGTCACAAAAATGGTAATCCCCAGCCAGTACCCCGTCCGGTGTTCGCAATACGGCATTGCGCTGCCGTATCCAGTTGTGCCTCTCGGCCCGCTGCGTCTGATGATACACGGCAATGCCAGGCTGCGGTCTCTGGCGAGCTAGCTTTCTGTAGTTACGATGATGTCGCTCAGGCCGTGATCTCATCGCAGTTTCTGGGAACCTTACACGCCACGCCGATGCCATAAGCGGCCGCTAAGCCCCGCTGAAAGCCAAATGAGGGCCCCCTGCCGAATGTTCAAAGAAAATCCATGAAGGAAAGGATAAGCTCATGGCAGTCAATGACATAGAAACACCAAGGACTGTCTAGGCGATGAGAAGGCAAGAACAAATATTCACTTCGCTTTGCTTATGGAAGTGGTCAGTATCAGCAGCCATGACTACCTATTTGGTGCCTTAAAAAGTTCGTTACGCCAATGCATGGAGTCTTTGCATAGATTTATTCTTCAAATAAACGTGTAGGAGGCAGTGTGAATTTTCCGGTTGTGATGCAAAAGTTTTTCGATGTGGTGTGCCATGTCCTTATTTTGTGCTTTTCCCCTGCTACGGATAAGAATGCTGACTAAAGGGAATGGTCTACCTTCATCGCCTGTGTTGCGTGACATAGCCAAGTTGAAGGCCGTGGTCTTGAAAGTTGTTTTGTGGTATACATTTTACAACACCCTAAATTTACGATGTCTTAACGTAGTTTCTTAAAAAGTTCACGTGTCTTACATCCAACTGCCGCCTGGTCACAGCGGCTAGTGCGGATCATTGAACGTGAGCAGAGGACCCACATTGTAGTGCCATCAACGGACGACATTGGAATATTTTTTGACTTCTTATTTTCTTTGATGTTTCCAGGTATGTTTCAGATAACTGAATACTGAACACAGAACACAGTCAGCAACATGTTTCGTAGCAACTGAATCTAAAATCAAAAGTCGACCAAAGTGGAATATTCCTCTTCAGACTTTGTGGCTTTATTGATAGCAATATCTAGCCCTACAAATGCGATGCTTTTCCTGGCTCTATGTTAGCTAGGGTTTGTTTGCTAAGACCTAGTTGTTCAGTATCTGAGTAGTTTTCGGAGTTTACGGTTCGCATGTCGTTTCGTCTTCGACAGCCATGCACGTATTTGTGATAACGTTTATTCAGCACAGTCGTAAAATACCGTCTGCTGTTTCGTCACACCGAAACTCGAGGTCAGTTTCCATCCTATTTCATCAGCCAGATATCACCACACAGAGGCCTGCGAAATCGGAGCAAACGCTCCGCAAAGCTCATCGTGAAAACCCTGACCCACCCGCCACAATGCCTGTTACGTGGGAGGCCGTCGCTGTCATACAGCCGATGTTCGAGATCATTAAACTGCTTTACATCCCCACGACAGAGGCCCGACGTGACTGACCAGTCCTTTTATCTCGGCGAAGTTGTAAGTACAGTTCGTCCCAGGAATCGAACCAAGTAGATCGTCCATCTCATTCCGGATATCGGTTCTTCTCTCCTTCCCCAGATATCTGAGTCGCCGGTCTTTGAAAAATATGCAACGTGCAATATGAATAACCTCGCTCCAGTTACATTGTCCTTATATAACTTACATTGATCGCGTTTACAGTGCAGCTAAATATTGAATCGCGCCGCAGAGAATTGTCGTAGAACCCATGGAAAGCATGTGCAGCGCCATTATCTAACAGCTTAAACGTTCAGCTGTCCTCAGCGCTGTCACAGGCAAATGGTACATGCGTATACCACCTGCGGCTATTTTCAAAATGCTTTCATTAGTATATTTATTTCAAAGTTTGTCGGTACGTCAGCGTTGCAAATCATAAGTCAAATACAGCATGTACTAACCTAAAACGAACCCTTGATATTTTTGTACGTGTTGGCCGAGTTACAATCATTTTGGACAAAATGTTTCCCCAGCTGCATTCAGACAATTTCTGGAGTAAGCCAAATTAGTTCGTACCTAACGGGTGTTTCCGATGAGATTTATACTTGCTTCGAGTTTCCATAGGCTCACTCCATTTGGACTCAGAGTTTGCCGATTCTGTTTGACCCAGGCTTTGGACAAAGTTCTCGAAATCTGAGTCAGTTCGAATCTGACTTAGTTAGCAGCTCCCTAGTGGGCTATTGACTGGAAACGGCTTCCGCAGTATTAAGGTGACTGCGATTGCTTGATTGATTGATTGATTGATCCTGACACGAAATGAATTTAGAACATCAACAGGAATGTCATTTGTTTGATGGCGATGTAATAAATACTGACGTCCATGCATGTTTCCCTACGACTTGCTTGGACACATCATGCTTGCACGTTTACAAATCAATAGCACGTCGTAGGATGTTAAGCAGTATGCAACAGGTTCTGTACTAAAGCTTTACACTGTTTGCATCATTAGCTGTTATAGTCAATTACAAAAATATCGTTTCAATCAAACATACATTCACGCAAATTGCTGATTATTTAAGCACTTACAAATTTGTCATAAAAACTATATTTACGTTTAGTAGATTACAGTCACTTATTAGGACGTAGTTGGAGCTATCAGACTACAGCGCAACGGGCAAAACAACGTCTTGACAAGGATGACATGCACAAAGAAATTAATTTGGTCCGGAAATCCTCGTAGGCTATGTATTGTGAAACCCTATGGTGAAACCCACGGACTGCAAAATATTTCGTCGATTTTCTCAAAATGCTGGCACGTAAAGCAAGCGAGTTCTTGGATGGAATATCGTGGCAGCGCCACAAGAGAGTGGAAGGGGGGGGGGGAGCGGGGGCGGCCGCCCCCCTTCCCCCAGCTCGAGAAAATGTAACATAAGGCATCCCAGTGGATGAGTGGACACAGAGAAAAAGGACGCTAAAATGTCGTTTGTCCCCGCTGGCCTGAATGCGTTTGTTCACTACTGATGGGACTAGAGTCACGCGGTAGTCAGTTTGGTCGATTCTTCATGGCGGGGACAAAACCATTCCCCTTCTTGGGAACGTGCGGCAGAGGAATCGACTGGCGGAGTAGAGTGTTACCACAGCCTGCGTTTTCGGGTGTGACAAATAAGTGAGTTTTTTGATACTGTCGTTTGACGATGGACTTTAATAGAGGATCTCTGTGAATTGTGAATAAATCCAAAATCCCACACCGGCCGAGATTCAACTCAGTTCCCTTGCCTACTCACTGGCGGACCGAGGGGGGCATCTCGGCCATGACCTCCAACCACGACTAGGGAGAAAAAGTCTTTAGCCCCCGCCCCCACCAAAAAAAACAACACATGGTTATTGCAACACAACTAGAAATTTAAGTGGTTAGACACTCCAAACCCATGGCCAGCGTCTTCCACCCCTCCCCCCGGTCGCTGACTTGTTCACCTATCATTCATAGCCGGCAAATTTTGGTTGGCCCCCAAACTGAGCCGCTGGATCCACCCCTTTGCCTGCTGTACATAAAAATGAGCGTTAGGTGCTAGAGTACACAGATAACACATTCATTTTGCTGCAAAAAGAGGTAGATAACACAGTCAGGGTCAGCCTTTGGTCAGGATCCATAAACGGGGTTGTACACTGTCACATATCAGCACTGCATACCGCGTTTGGTTTTTCTTTTCCACCCTAAAAAGACTCATCGCCAGAATTGCGGTGTTTTTACGTGTGAGACCGAATGTAGAGTACGTATTATTACAATAACCAGAAAAAAATCAAATGAGAGGCAAGCCTGTCCTGGCCCGGCTATAACGCTTTCCGAAGATTATCACTTTGCAACCAATGGCCGCCGAATCATGAAATTTCCATTAAAAGATAGTTTAATTTGTTAAATTGTATGTATTCCCGTTTCCAGTGCGTCAGTCTGCTAGTCCTTTCTTCCACATAACTATTCTGGAAGTAACGTTTCCGCTCTTCGATCCTTTTCCACGGGTGTCTCTGAGTCACCCAGTAACCGTTTTACACCGATCAGCGAACATTATCATGGGTGCGGATGACGTTTAAGCTCGCAATTGTTCCTATGCAAAATACTGAAATAGATCGGTAAACATTCTTTTGCATTGTGAAACAAATCCAGGGGAAACAATGATGCAAACATCAACGAAGTAGATTTCGGTAGTCATGCACCCCACAAGGTATCTTACCAGTTTTGATTCGCCATTCAGTCGTTGAATACAGTTGCTAAAAGGTAAACAATCACCACCAACCACACTGCCGTTGAAAATTAGTGACTCAGATTATCTCGCAACCTCAAGATTAGGCATGAACTGAACCGTTTCAGCCGAGTGACGCCCGCGTTCCCGAGCGAAGCTGTTTAAATTGGTTGGCGCTTATCTTGAAAAAGCGCCGCAATTTTTTTCAGAAATGATTATAACGGTCTTGCTTCGCTGAAGTCATTCTTAAATGAAAAGTTGATCACCATATAAGGGACTCCATACTCCCACTTAAGTACGTATTCTCCAATCTGGAGTTTTCCTGGTCTCTTTTAGCAATCAGCTTTGGAGGAGTAAAAACTGACATTGGGGGTAAAATCCAGTAGGGCACGCTTTGGGGACATGAGGACGTTCCGGAATACGCGAAGCTGTTCCAATACAACTGGGGCCGGGTTTTTCCTAAGGCCTTTAACTTTCATCTTGCCGCAAATCGACTGAAATTCTGCTATATTTGTAAGTTTCTGCCGGCGCCGCTTTTTGGCGCGGGCGCACGCTCGCAACGCCATGCTCTGATTGGTTGACGTGCACAGATGTTTGGTTTAGCTGCCAGGAGGTCGCCGCTGTAACTCGAGCCAGTGAGCTACAACGGTGGCTTTCTGGCAGTACCACGTACAGTCTGAACTCTAACAGAATTCTTCACGGTCTCACGGCAGAATTCTAAATAGCTATTTTGGCATACATGTTACCAACCAAAGACATAGTTCCTTCTTTCTCAAGAAAATAATGAAAATGCATTCTTTAGAAAGAAAAGTTGGAGGAATGCTAGTGAAACGCGTGGCTTTAGGCGGCTTTGGTCTCAGCGCTGTTACAAACAGCCTTTTGTTCTGTCCGCCGTAGCAGACCGTGGCTTCGTTATGCCTCAGGATTATAGACCTGACCCGGCTGGTGCTGAAATATGCTGCTGAAATGAAGGAAGATGTTATCAAGGAGTTGAAAGAGAGGCAGAGGAACGGAAAGCGGTGTTCCTTGTTCATTGACGAGTACACGAGTCAGAGGAACAGACGATATGTGAACACTTATATTCATGAACAAAACCAAAAGTGGGATTTGGGTATGGTAGGAATCGTGGTAAGAATGGATGCCAAAACAGCTGTGGGAGTCGTGAAGAATTCCGTTGGAGTTAAGACTGTCCATGGATAACGACATAGTTTCTGTCACTAGTGACGGGGCGTCGGTGACGACGAAGTTTGGAAAAACCCTGTCTGTATTTCTTGGTTTTCGGACGAAAGCTCGTCGGACTTAAGTTTGCAGGGCGATAGTTCATCGGGTTACAATTCGTTAGGACAGAAATTCGTCGGAGAAATGTTTGTCTAGGGCAAAAGTTCGTCTCGCAAAATTTCGTATGGACAAAGTTCGTCCAGAACAAAAACTCGTCTAAGACATAAGTTCGTCTTACTTAATTCTGTATCAGACAAGTTCGTCTAAGACCGCCCAGAAAAGTTTGTATAGGATATAAGTTCGTCTAGGACAAAATTTCTCCCGGGACAAAAGTTCATCTCGCAGAAATTCGTTCCGGTCAAAACTCGTCTAGGGCAAAAGGTTACCGGTTGATTGAAAGGGCGTAATTGCTTTATGAGTTTGTCAGTTCTCCACATACCCTGCTCTACCCTCCCGTGCCATCCCTACCCATTGACGCGTGATGTTAAAATCTATAATATACCACACTTCATCGACAAATTTATCGACAATCGATTAACAGGATAAAATTCTATCGCTTAACGACAAAAAAGGAAATCGTTCTCGAATTTCAACCCTAATAAGGTCGTGCTGATCCTCCTGGCAGCCAAACTTAACATCTGCGCGACAACCAATCAGAGCATGACGTTGCAAGCGTATGCGCGCAAAAACGTGGCGCCGATGAGAACATACAAATATAGCAGAATTTCAATCGATTTGCGACGAGGTGAGAGCTGCTCCGAATATGCCGTGCCACACCATTTTGGGAAGCTCTTACAAAGGGCAAAGGGAAGGGCAAAGGCAAAGGGAAAACCCCGGTTCCCGTTGTATTGGAGCAGCTTCGTGCATTTCGCAACCATCGTATGGAGACATGCCTGAATGGTGAGGCGGGGGGACGCACCAGCAGGACATCCGTGCCCATTTTAAAGCAGTGTGGGGAGACAAAGCAGGACACACACAAAAACAAACATGAGTGGTGACTAGAGATGCATCAGCGGGGCACACAGCGACAACCCTGAGTGACGCGGGGGGATACGCCAACAGGACATATGCAGGCACATCCCGAATGGTGTTGGGAAGATACACCCGCGGGACATATACAAGAACATGCTTGGGTGGTGTGGAAGATACGCCAGCAAGACACAGACAGGGACATACCTGACTGGTGCGAGGAAAAGATATAACAGGACGTGCACCGGGGTGGCGCGTGGGGAGATATGAAGCAGGTTGCCTTTACTACGCCTCTGCCCATGATTCCCTAGACAGCTGGCCGGCTGCACCGTAAACCAGCATCTTGGCAGCTCCCGCCCCTGCTGTGCCAGAGTGCTGTAGACCCCCAGCCGGGGCACTTCGTTCACACTCGAGGCGTGAACTGCATATTACATATAGGACGAAATGACGCTTATCAATTGATGACTGGGCGAGCATTTAGCTCGAACACCTTCGACCCATCAGATATGTGCGAAGCCAGTCCAGTCGAATGGTGGGTGGGTATCTGGTAAGAACGCATTCGGCCCGTCAGATCATCTCGGAACTACGGAATGAAGGAACAGGGGAAAGAGGCGCTTTTATGTGCTGCACAGGGGCGCTTCAAAGAGAAAAGACCGGAAAACGGAGATGAGAACGTGGATGTCCAATCGATTTTATTTCACATTTGTTGTTGTTTTTTAAGGACATTTCGGCCCACTGGGATCACGTCATGCCCTGCAGATGTGTCACCTTATGTCATGTATTAAAACGTCGTCTGCGTCATGGATTAAAGCTGGTGCATCAGGTGAGTATTGCGTGGGAAAGCAAATAAAAACTGTGTGAGTTCTGGGTGATCGTCACCAAGTAAAACCGCAAGCGAATGGGTGACATCGTGTCTGGCAATAGCGAATGAGAGGACGGCGATGAACGCCATCCAGCGCACAATGGATGAGAAAATGGGCGACTGTGAGATGTACTTCACAATTTCGGGAGGTTTGGCGAGGTTCATGAGAGAATATAAAACTATGTGTGAGCCATGTGTGGCCAATACGGAGGCGAGCTAAAACAACTTCTTCCTCTCTGTTCTTTCTGGTCGCAGAAACCCATTTAACTATGTCGCGTTTAATATCGTGTATTTGTGTGTGTCTAGTGATACTGACCCATTGTTGGTGCCAGTATGCCATGCCAGGTCTGTGAATGGATGTCTTTATGGATGAAAAGTCTGGTGGAGTGGTACTTATGTCTATCAATGTCAGTACATGCTTTGCCGCTCGGTCCGCTTGCTCATTTCCTGCAATGCTGCTATGACCGGGAATCCATAAAAACCTCACTGCTACTCAGCCTCTGCCAGCGTCCGGTGAAGCTGTTCTATATGAATGTTTCAAAAGGATGATAGACTGCACAGCGGAGAGTGAGTCACTGCATATGATTGCCTTCCGTACCTCGCTAATCTTGATAAAATTCAGTGCTAAAGGAATCGCGTTGAGCTCGGCTATGAAAACCAGAAGTATTATTGTCTGATAATCTTCTTTATACGGTACACTCTCCGCATATCATTGCGTTTGCCGAGTGATCACCATCTTTGGATCCATCAGTAAAAACGAAATGGTAATGCCAATGTTTGGCCTAAAAGCTCTTAAAGCGATGGTGCATTCCTTGTTGCGCATGTAGATCTCTGTTTTCTTGCACAAACTTAAGAACTTCCCTTTCAGCTCGCTGTCATGGTACCATAGTCATAGCCGGTAAGCGAGCTATGTGTGATTTATTAAAATAAATGGTTTGAGAAAAAGGTTTGATACATAATGCTATGGTAAGACCAGTTCGCCTCTCCATTGGTCCGACTTAATTATGATCGTACTTTTGGGTAGTACCCGAAAACAGATATTTACGGGATGGTTGGAAAAATTCATCTTCCAGCAATATCTCAAAGTGGGCTCAGCTCTGCGTACGTGTAATGGTGGTATCGTGGTGTCCACTTGCAAGGCAATGATAGGTGATGTCATTACGCCTACGGCCAGTCGTATGAAATTGTTTTGTATTGTGTCGACTTTGTTAGGTGTGGCTTCGTTGGTTCCTGCATATACTATGCATCCGAAATCGATGTTAGGCAAAAGAAGAGTTTTGTTGAGACGTAAAACCGTATTTTCGGCGCCAGAACGAATGTTTGCGATGCATTTGAGAAGATTGAGTCTTTTCCTGCAGTTGATTTGTACATCCTGCGTTTGCTTTGTTTCGCCGCATCGAGAGCAATGGATCGAGAGCGACGCATAAAAACCCAAGAGATTTAACCAGTGGAATAATGGGATGAAACGAAATAATGGAATGGAAAGGCCGCCTAACTGCGGTTCACGCCCATAATCTATACGTCTTTTTGTTTGGAAAAGATCATGACTGCCGATTTTTGAGGTGGGAAAAATAAGCCGTGGTTTCCGGATCAGCTATCAGCTTGCTGCAGAACTCTTTGGATTATGGTTAGGCTCATGTTCAGGTCACCGTGTGTGCACCAGAGTGCAATATCTTCTGTATATATGGAATGTGATATGTTTGATGGGGCTTGATTAAAGACATTGTTGACCGTGATGTTAAAAAGTACCGGTGAAAGGCAACTACTCTGAGAAAGACTATTCTCTAAAGCAAAACTGAAGGAATGATCGGCGCGACAGCGAATTCTAAAAGTATTACATATGATAATTTTTTTATATATCAATATTTCATACGTTTATATATGAAATATAGAATATATATATATATATATAAAGCATAATGTAGTTTGTCGGGACCAATTGACGTGTTTCCAGTATGCGTTATGGTGTCTTTTGGTTCCGAAGAAGAGAGCAAAATGTTGTAAACTTCTTGGTTATCCGATAAGAAGACGTCAGGTTGCAAATTCGGAGGAACTACAGTGGGCTATACTTTGACCTATTGCGTTTGTGACCATCGATGGTTCAAATGTAGTAGTGCCGTTAATGCGTAAAGCCGCAATGGAAAAAGACGTTCGTTTCCCCGAGAGTGTTCGGACAAAGTTCCAGATTCGTCCTCATTAAGTTTCGTGTGTAAAATGCGACATGAAAGAATCCCGCGAGTCCTTTTTTGCAGTGCGAATGATTAAACGAGTTCTGGCGCGCTCGCGATGGCGTTCAATGCGGTGTGCCCCGCCTCTGTGTCTAAGAAAGACGCGAAAAGCTCGCTTTCTTCGCGCCGTTGCTTGGGCGACAGCGGGGAACTTGGCGTTGACATGGCACTTGACGTTTGGATGGTGATGTGAGAGGAACTGTGCAAAATGTCGCTTGTATACTGCGCTCGGTGATAAAATCGATACCTTCAACCGGGGAGTCGAGCTCGGCTGGTTCCGCGTTCACGATTGGGTAAAAATGTTCCAGTTCGTTCTTAAATTCCATCTTGGTCAACCCCGTGGTAAAGTATCGTCGGTGGTCGGAAAGTTGGGTGTATTTTAATGGGATAATGGTCAATGTCGTACACATTACTGTCCACTGACCATTCAGACCATGTTTCTAACTTTCGCGAACACAGCGTTAGGTCAATGACAGATTCCGTGTTAAGGCAGGATGAGAAATGAGTATCAGCACCATTGTTTAGTAAAAGGAGGCCTTTCATGTCAATAAAATCTGCTATGATACGGTCCCTGCCGTCAACAGGCCTAGTGCTGTTATTCCAATCCGGATGGCGAGCGTTAAAATCTCCCGTGATAAT
Organism: Capitulum mitella; assembly: GCA_030062745.1. Lineage (NCBI taxonomy): Eukaryota > Metazoa > Arthropoda > Thecostraca > Pollicipedomorpha > Pollicipedidae > Capitulum > Capitulum mitella. Next base: position 15,958,267 of record CP099839.1, on the reverse strand, counting down.
GTAAGGATTTTTAAAATGCGCTACTAGTTGGCCGAGATCATTTAAAAGTCTTCTGTCATCGCCGTCGGGAGGTAGGTATACACTGCATACATCAATGTTCCTACCGTTCAGTCGCACTGTGCAAACTACAGCTTGTATGTCGCAGTTTAGAGTGGTAGGTGAATGGTTGGTTGGTTGGTTATTGGGGCTTAGGGGCGCACCGACTGCAGGGTCATTCGGCGCCCAAAGTGAATGGAAAGTCATTTGAAATGTACAGCGCCACTCAACCGTGTCATCTCGGTCCAACGAAAACATCCAAACGATGTAAATTGCAACTGAAAAGTAACAAATAATAATTGTCCAGTGGGTGAAACCACGTTTCTTGTCTGGCGGTGATGACAGGTGCTAACAACAGTAAAAAGGTTTGATCTCAGTCCACTTTGATAAAAGTTCTCCACAAATCCACTGAAGTAAAAGAGACATAAAATGTGTTCAAGAACGACCGCAACCAGTTCCTGTTGGTACTGATGGTCGTCCATGGGAGCGCGCCCGAGCCCCGGCCACCCACCGACCAGGCCTGGTCCGGGGCCTACGCTCGCCGGGACTGCCCGGCCTTCGGCCGTCTTGTGCCTGCGCCAGTGCCGGGCGGCCGCCCCGGCTGGGGCCGGCTGGGTTCGCCCGTGTGGACGGTCCCGCCCGGGGGCTGGGTGACCGGCTCGCCGGAGCTCGGCCGGCTGATCCCGCCCTCGGGCGGGTGACGGCCGTCGGGCCGTCGGGCCAGAAGCCCAGTGACGGGGTCGCCAGCTGGGATTGTGTTTGTACCTGGGTTGCTGTTGTGGAGGTCGAAAATGTGCGTGAAAAACCTTCAGTGGTGCCAGTTCAGGAAGGTTATCAGTCTGCGTGCCGAGTGACGTTATTTTTGTTTTGACTGACTGAGCGTAAGTTATGCCAGATGGTGTTGTGTTTGCCTGGACAGCTTTTCGTGCCTCGGGAAAGGACATTTTTGTTTTTGCTTTTACCTCGTAAATTTCCCTTTCTCTTTTCCAGATGGGGCACTGAGTGGAGCTGGTGGTGTGGTCAGTGCTCCCACAGCTGAGGCACTTTTGAGGCGAGGTGCAGGTAGCTCTCCCTGTGCGGAGCCTCTCCGCACTTGGGACATCTGGCTTCTTGCCGGTAGTTCCTGGAGCCGTGGTCAAACCGCTGACATTTAAAACACCTCAGATGGTTGGGGGTAAAGACGCGCATATCGCAACGCAGGTATCCAGCGACAGGAGTAGAAGGGAGTTTCTGGGTGTCGAACGTCAGCACCAGAAGTTGGTGTCACGACGCTGGCCGTCTTTGAACGTGGTCAGTCGATGGATGTGCACCACACCCTGTGGTTACAGCTCTTTCTGGATTTCAGCCTCTGGCATAAAACTCAACTCAGGAGCGAACACAGTGCCTTGACTGGTGTTCCGGGAGGCATGAAGTTTCATGGTGATGCTTGAGCCACAGAATGTGGATGTTTTGAGGAGTGTCTTTGCGTTCTGTTCGAGGTTTGGATAATGAGAGAGCCATTTGCCGGCGCCTCAATTTTCAGGTTGGCAGTCGAAGATCAGCAGATAGCTGCCAGCTGTTCTGCGGGCCAGAACACATTGATTTTACGGAAGGAGACATCTGTTGGTTTTGGCCGAATAATGACGTATGATCCGAGCGGATCCATGTCAACGTCGGAGGGCGTCGAGCTATCGCTGGTCGGGTTCGTGCGGCGGTCAGTGGCGGGAGCAGAAACAGAGGTCGGGCGAGAGTCAGCAGTGGGCGTGTTCGCCGTGACATCCATGTCGCGAGCAGGGGCGTGATCAGATGGCATGTGAGGGTCTGCAGCGTGTGTGATGGTGGTCGTATCGGTCCGCCGCGAGCGATCGGATTCTTCTGTACCGCGCGCTGGCGAGGAGCAAAGCTGGACGATGGCGCCCTCGAGCGGCACGGTGTAGGAGCGAGGGTTGGCATCGGTGGGGCAACCAAGGCGTTGTGCGAGGCGGAATCCAAGTTCATGGTCGAGTTCGAGTCCGGGTCAGTGTCCGAATCTTCATCCTTTTTCCGTTTCCCCCTCTTCGCAATCGTGGGGGAAAGCAGAGGAGCGGGAAGATGACCGAAGAGAGGAGGGAAGGAAAATAAGGACGAAAGCACCCCTCCGTCCGGACGAGGAACAGGAGAAAACACTAGAAGGAAACATTAACAGATAGATCAAATCGAAGCCGACGCAGCAAACGACAAAGTGTGGAGCGGAAATGCGCGGTGCGGTCACAGGATAAGCTTGACTAGCACGTTTGCTCGTGCATCTTACCTAACTCTTGTACAACTGATTCGTACAAACAGGCCGCTTTACATAGCCGGACGTCGAGTTTAGAGGAAAGACCAATAACACCAGAGATAATGTACGACTTCGGCGATGACCATGAAAACGATCGGTTTTGAAAAATAACTATGCGTAGTTCGGCAGACAATCGACCACGAATCACATACGCGTAAAACCAGAAAAGGCACATAACAAATGGAAAAAAGAGTGATGAAGACAACCATATGTATCAAAAGAAAAGTTGATTCGTCAAACCTGACGCCGTCTATTGATCGACAGACTGACTATGCGAAGGACGCCACGACTTTGCCAGCGACAGATGAAGATCTAGCGACCTCACAGAGAGTGCACATGCTGTGACGTTGCCTCGCGACAGAGTCCACGTGTGGGGAAGATACACATCAGGTCACGCTCAGGGACATCCCTGACTGGTGTGGCGGAGAGACACAGCAAGGCACACACAGGTGCGTTCTTGAGTGGTACGGGGAGAAAGACAGAAAAACACGCAAACACGCACACAAACATGTCCGAGTGATGTGGGGAGATACACCAGGAGGACACGCTCAGGGACATCCCTGAGTGGCGTGGGAGGCACGCCAGGAGAACACACTCAGGGACATCCCTGAATGGTGCGTGGGAGACACGCTGACCGGCACAGCCATCCAAATTTGGCCATCGCCGCGCCCCGGCTGCGCTAAGAGCATTACGACCGGGCCCGAGATGGTGGCGCCCGTCAGGCGTTGTCAGGCAACGGAGCATTCTCGACATAGCGCTGGAAAACCCGCCGCTGCCAAGGTCCCGGCGGTCGGCCGTTTATACGATCGGGCCGTGCGGCGGTGGGTCCTGCTGGCCGGCGCGACCCGGCCAGTGGATGGTCGGCTGCTGGACGGCGAGCACGCGCCGCCCGTGCCGCTCCGGAGCACGGGCCGCAGTGTGGGAGAGCGTGCAGTGACAGCTTGCAAGTGTGTGGGGTGCGCAGCGCAGCCGCCGCAGACGGTCAGAGGTCAGTCACCCTGCTGCCGCAGGCAGTACAGGGCTTCGACAAAAATGACTACTCCCCACTGTTGTGACGGGCAAAGTAGGAAGCAGTACATCAAAATTTCGAAATAACGCTTGGGTTGAAGTACTGCGTATTACAGATACAGGCCACGGGTTACATGTTTACATCAGCCCGCTCTGCAGATAGCCATTCCAAATATCTTCTTTTTTTTGCCAACTGAATAACACCAGGTTTAACACCAACGCACAGGCCCGATGACATCGAAATGATCGTTTTCGTTTTTTTTTGCCGAAATCTCCGAGCTGCAGCCCGTGCGGGTGACGATCAACTAGAGCATGTCCCAGAATGCGAAGTACAGTTCTGTGAAATTTGGGCTCCACGTCCCTCCCTTGGCAATATCTTTGCAAAGTATCTTTAAAGACCATAAAAAGAGCATCATAATCCTAAGATGCATTGTGGTCTTAATTCTTTGATCGGACTATATGCCACGGATATGTAAGAGATAGGGGCACCTCAGTAGTCCAGTAAATACAAAGACGTGTAGGAAAATCTAGCTTGATGGGGCTGACAAATAAAGATGGGATAAACAATAGGAAGATCTGAATTAGGAATTCAACATATGAGTGCTTTCATAAACACACCGAAGATGGCGATAAGTATTAACACATGCCGTGTAGTTTAACCTGGGTCATGCTTTTCGCCGCAGTGCTTCATGGGTCTGAAAAAACAGGAGAAAAAACACATGGTCAAAATGTTAATCTAGAAATTTTAAACTACACCCCTAGAGGGTTCAGTGACCTTCAGTCGCTGTGGATAATGACTTTAATGCTGATATTTTATTTCAAGTTTGGTGCGCGTATTGGGGAAGTGACCTGGTCGAAGTTCTGAAGTATAACTTACGCCTATTCGTCACATTTTTTATTGGAAGGAAAAACATTTCGGGTCAGACAACAAAGAACAGACGATGGCTGGCGACCAGCACGAGAAGTTGTCAATGGTGACGTAGTGGTAGCCGCTGATGTAAAACACAATTGGTGACGACAGTGGTGACTCGACTGATGACGTCTCACGCTACATGTTTGATGGTCCCAGCAAATTGGACTCCCCATGCCACCCGACACGCAAACATCTGATCAGAATGGCAGTTGTAACGGCACGTGGTAAAGCTCATACTACATTCGGCCGCAAATGATTCTTTAAAAACCTCCGTGTTGACTAGAATTTTGACCTCGCGCTATAGCACTCCGCCAAAAAAATCAAGCTCCCACCTCGGTTTTTAAAGAAATATTTAATCCGGCATCATGCAGTGTTTCCTGGAATCAACTGATGAATGAATAAAACATTAAAAATAACTGTACAAACGGCGAGGAAATCTATGTATCCACCTGCTTCCCTGTCTGTCCATCTATCTATCATATCTGTCTGTCTGTCCGTCTGCCCATCCATTTGTCTGTCTATCCATATCTATCTACCTATCTCTCTATTTATTTTTTATATATCGATATATATATATATATATATATATATATATATATAACTTAACGATCTATCTATCAATCCGTCTGTCTGTACGCAACATCATTGCTCATGGAAATGCATTTCCGTTCGTATCACTTGTAGCCTTTTTCGTTATGAGAGTTTTTGAAAACGAAACCCAGCATTTAAGAGAACATTGCGCTGGATTTTCCATTAACACATTGCTATATAGACAGACGCTATAAATCCAATATAAGTTGTGCCGGATCGCGGGCACGTATTGGGTGGAAAATCGAAATGGACATGATCATTGTTTCCACTAGACGCAAGGTTACTGTAACAATGTTGGTACCGGAGATGTATTTGCCCATGTTATATCACAGGTGCGGAACAGGGATGTTATGCACATCATAGGTCTCGGGTTCCTTCTTGTCGATGGCAGTCAGAGGTGTCTGCATTTAGAAATAATCGGAATGCAAAATGTTTTCTTGAACGGTTGTTGCATGCATTGCCACGTTGCACATCCACAAGATGGCGTGGTTCGAGGTGGAGCCGAACAGCCGATCGTCGCCGCACCAGGTGACGACAGCTCAGGATAATCTGCCAAGTCACGCTACCTAGGCGTCTTTCATAAAGTATCTAACATATTTTGCCAGGTGCCTCGACTCTTCACAAACGCAACGTGCTTTTTATGTAGTCTCTGAATAACCACAAACGTAACCCCGGTCACGAAATCCCACCCCTGTCCGTTACGTCATCTATGGAGGGCATCCTATGCCTCTAACCTCTCGTTTTTTTTTTTAAAGTTTCGTGCTAACTATCGAAGGTTTTGTAAGATCATTGACGACTTGAGATGATAACGGTGATCTGTTCATGGCTCATTTTATGTGCAGTTCATGTGTCTTCACGCATCTGCTAAACAATCGCCAGTTCATTGATTGATTGATCGGCTGATTGACTGATTTTTCCACATATCATTTGGGTTCGCAAGAAGTGTTTAATCTGCATTCATGTTGTCTAGTATGTTTACGATGAAGACGCAAGCCTTCCTGGACACATTACTTCGATCAATTTGTTTATGCACCAGCTTATTATGCGTAATTCATACTTACGCTCTCTTACTGTTTGCTGGTCTCCAAGAAGTAGTTTTGAAAAAAACGTTGCTCTTCATTGCATGTCCACTGGCGCGTAGATATAACAAGGTCTGATTCCCCCAAAAATCACCAATAATATCAAGTTAGCCACATGTTGTAAATCATCGTAGTAACAGGCAGTATTTAGTATTATTATTATATCCAGCATTCAAAATGTGTTTCCAAACCAGTAAGAAGGCTTATGGTGACGACTGTGACCGACTGCGTATCTCTTCATCTTTGGAAGCACATTGAAACATGCTGTCTTGCACGTCTATTTTCCATTGACACTTTTCGCAATTCAAACGGATATGTGTCGTGCTGCTTCAGTGAGGTGCACCCAATGGATTGCAACGTAAAACGTCATCCACGCCCACGATCTTGCCCACTCTCGTTTCTGAGCGGTCCGAAAACACCGCAGGAAAATGTCTCAATGCAAAATCATTAATCCCGATATATGTGCATGGACAAAAGAGCTTAAATAGAGCTGAGAATTCGGATAGGTTTTGAGATCCAAGTATTCGGATGGGTACTTTCGAATATTCGAATCGAACATTGGAATCTTTTGAAATCTGGGCAGTTTCATCCCAGAAGCTACGACCGGAACAATATGTAAAAATCAGTCTTATTCACCATTGCCTGAACGTGTTGCAGAACTTTGATGCTTCGGCTGGCGACGGACACCAGGCGCAGGCGGTCGAGCGCTGCCGACGCAGGGTAGGGGAATGACGTCAGTGGCAGAGGACGTTCTGATTGGCAGTCATGCTGCTCTGTAACCATGTACAAATCGTCAAGCCCATACGACACGGCGCAACGGAGTGATTAGTTTGAGAAGACGAGATAAATATGGAGAGGATCCTCCCAGCCTTGAAATTGGCAGGAATCTTTCGTCTTGCTCCTCGCCACCGCGTCGTATCCATAAACAATATTAAAATAAGGACTGGGTTTTGCTCGGCCTTCGGTACTGCTGCTAAGTTAGGAACAGTGGCTAGTGGAGTTACTGGTTAGGAGTCCTAATCACTCCGTAACACACAAATCTACCGTCGGCAGTAAAACGCGATTTTTATGAGCGGTCTACGTATACGTTTTTGCTTCTGTTCAAAGGAAGCAATGAAACGTGGTTAAGGTTGTACTAAACACAATGGCTTTAAAATTAATCACGTCTTCGGATCGGAAAGTACGAATTCTAGTCCCCAAGGTATGTGTTTGGGACTCCCGATACCGCAACCAAAGTTTCTCGCTTCGACTTAACACTATGATATACCCGTGATAACGGAAAACCAGCATATGTGCAACCGCCTACTGAAAGCACTAGTCAGTTAATGTACTGAGAGACCTAGATCTTCATTGATACAATGATGCTGCGAGATGACCTATAGCGTGCGTTGCTACGTGTTATACAGTCATGAGAGGACAACGTAGACCACCCATAACACCACGAAGGTCAAGGTGTAATCAGTTATACGCAATTTTTTATTTCCAAATTTCCAAAAAGTCCAAAAAAAGAAAAGATTTTCCAAACATAATGCCAATTTACACCACAAAAGCAACTGTGCCAGCAGTTTGAGGACTTTCTAAAGCAAACATGACTGTTAAGAAGCATGTTATGGAGTTTATGAAGTTTATGGACTTTATTGCACCATGTAAGGCATACCTAACACTTAATGTAATTAACGTTTTAGCACCGCATGATCTCGGTTGACCTGTGTCCTTATTTGATCCAAACAGACGTGTAATGGTGTCATATGCGAACTGTATACCTATTTTGCTTAATATTTTGAAGAATAGCTTATCTACTCCCGATTTTTAGACATTACATACATTCAATTTACAAACGACCTTCAATATGCCAGGAGACACTGTACTGTTGAAATCAGTTACAGGTGAAAAAATATGTTGGACTCAAAGTTTCGGCCAGGGGCCATCTTAAGGAGTAATCCAGAGCACGAAGTTAAGATGCAAATACACATGGAAAAAAAGCGCGCGACAAGCAGAAAGGCCACCTCGACTCTACAAACGCTCAAAAACAACGAATATAATGTCACACAACAAGGCACTGCGAGCAATAAAAAGGGCTGCCCAACTTTATCCATGTCCAAAATAATGATGGATCCCACTAAAACGAGAGCGTATGAAAGACACGAAGAACCAGAGATATATCTATGTTTCACGAATTACGTAGCTAAATAATAAGCTATGAATAGGTTGCCCCCCCCCCCCCACCGCCAAGAGCAAATCATTAAACCCAAAGTTGTTAGACGAACCAGATATATGTTTGTGGTCCCACAAACTAACGAAAACCCAACTCCAACCGACAGAAGCAGTACTACTCATACAATGTGTCAAGGTATTGTCTGTGTGTTTAGCTGCGGCTGGAGATTTCTGATGTAGAGATTCCAGGGCTTTCAGGTCGGCGTTGTCTCGCGCTGTTGCCAGATTTTCGACTGCGAAATTGATGGCATTGTGACAGTACTCCATGCTAGGTGTTGTGGATTTATTATGTTTGCAATTGGCACACAAAAACGGCATTCAAGGGCTCAGCCAAATGTTGACATTTTAGGCCATCATTTATCTTAGAGAGGCATGCATTGGTGGCACACTTTACCTTTAACTATTTCGGTGCCCTGTGTCTATAATATTGAGTTCAAAGGGGTGACATTCCTCAGGCTGCATCATCGAGGGCAGTCGATTTCAAATCAAACGAAATCAAATTAAAGCAAATCAACCGGACTGGTCCAATGATTGTTGAGCTATTGAGAGGAAGCCCCCCCCCCCGTCTCGACAAGTGGAAGGTGGCGACATTCCCCATTAACCACTGGATCGAAGAACTGAGCCATGTTCTGTTGAAAGAAGACTTCATGTTTCTCTGCCCAGGCGGGTGGCGAAGCTATCAACCTGTCAAAAGCGTTATGATCGGGCTGGACAGGGGTGGCCATTAAATTTCATTTCTTCGGCTAGCTAAAGTAAACCTCACTCGGTCTGCCGTCTCTCTCGTGACAGACTCCATCCATGTCTAGATCATGCATCGCCGTCAGTCTCCCAGCAAGAGTGATCAAAATACGCTCCTTAGATCATGGATTCTGTCAGACACACCATGATCTTACGAAGTTTAAACCGCTTGTTTTGGAATATCGATTATGATTCAGATATATGGGCGGCAGCATCCATGTGATGGTTCACAATGAAAGTTCTGTCTACTTTCCAGGGTGATCCTGGTAACAGTTCTTGCTGAGGCATTTGGGTGTTTCTGCAAAAAGTCATGGGTTTTCCCAAGAACTGTATGAGCAATGCAACCGATCAGTTACTAATCTTGCCAAATCAGTTCCAGAAAAATCACCTACTCAGCTCAAACAGGGTACCAAAAACACGTATTATCCCAGATGAACAAGTTTCCAAAGATCATCGTTAAGAAATGCAAGGACAACATTTTAACCAAAAACAACGTCGTTTCTGGGAAATCGTTGCAAATGGGAAAACTTTTACCACAAAAAAGCTTTCGTACCATCGACGTTTTTTTTTTATTGGATTTATCATTACAGGTTTGGAACATGCTTTTATCGACATGACATTGACCACAAGACGTCATCTAATGAAACCTAAGCATGCACATTGGTGATTTGAATGGAAATGTCAATAAGAGCACGAAACAAAAAAAACAATAAATAAACGGAAAACCCACTATGGTACATTAACAGGCGCAAAATGACACCCCTTTTGAAATAAACAATGGTTTACGGGTGTATAATAATGGTTGTAGAGCTGTTATGACAGAGATATTGAAACATAGAAGATTGGTTTGGATCAATGTGGTACAAATTAGTTTTCGTGTTGTATTCGCGATGAACACCATACATTACTATTGAAACATAGAAGATTGGTTTGGATCAATGTGGTACAAATTAGTTTTCGTGTTGTATTCGCGATGAACACCATACATTACCAAAAACAAGCGAACACAATTCACAACGCTCATAACGAACCGTCTAGAAGTTGACGTCTGAAAACTGGAGTTCCTGCATGCCAGTATGTCCGCCATCTTTACGTCTTTCACGCCTAGCTGCTCACGGATCTCACGCTCATGACTGGAACTTACCAGGTTTCTTGTACTGCATCAACCGTGATTAGGAGTGGCTCACAGCAAAGCAGGCAGCCTGCTCGGGTCAACCAGCAGAATCCCACCCCAGTGGCCGCCTCGTACAGGAGGCATTGACGCCAGGCTTCTGGGCTCTCCTCGCCCGGTGACGCCTACCGCAAGCCCGCTAATTAGACGGGGCCCAGCGCACGAAGCTCCTCAGCCTCTCGACCAGACGGCTGCCCAGTGGTGCATTGAGTCTGCTCCCTGCGAGATCCCAGTGGACGGAGAGCTGTGCCCAGCTCTGGTGAGCTGTCTCGCGTCCGCACCGTAGACTCGTGATGTTTTGGTCTAAAACGGCTCAACGGAGTGGACGGGAGGATTTCTTTTTACGTTGTTCCTTTTTGTGACCGTAATGACTTCAACAAACCATAAAAGAGAACACCATCGTTGCTCCCGCACTTGCAGCGTCCCACGTTACCATCTGGCGGAGCCACAGCAGTCGATGTCGGTACCAAGTGGCAAGTAAAGGTTACATGGTTAAGGCTTTCTTTTGTCTTGACGTTCTCGGATAATGTGAGTGAGCATCAACCAACAATATAACTAGGCCACTTGAGGCAAAACGTGACTGAGACCGGAATAAAACGAGAGAAAAATAATTCCTCACATATCAGGCAAGCTGCCACAAAGTGATCCATCTGTGAAAAGATACAAACAGTACGGACTGCGGTTGGGTGAAAGAGATGAATATCTACTCAGATGGTTCCGGTAATAGGCAGCAGCTAAGCTCCAGCTTGGGAGGAACGACTGGAGGATAGAAAGAAAAATCAGACTGCTCCTGCCACAGGCGCGGCCAAGGGGGGGGACCCGGGCCCCTCCTTGGGTCCACATTTTTTGTGAAAACCATTGCACCTCGTCTTCCCGGCAGGCAGCCGTCGTATGAGTTCAGTTCACACTGTGCTCCTCTCTCCTCCCTTAGGAAAATCCTGGTTGCGCCCCTGGCTCCTGCCATCACGCTGAAAGCTCCCCGTCCAGTTTCAACAGCTTTACCTTTATTAGGGAAAACGTTTAGGGTAAACGGCCATTTAAATGCACGTATGTTCTTGAAAATTTGCACGTGCCAGAGCAGTGTAGTCGTCTCGAAATGAAACAGAACGTCAGTGAGACGACAAAGTGAAACTGGCTTGGAAATAGGTCGTGCAGTGTAACATTTAACATACGTCTGTGCCATGGCCATAAGTAGAGACCGAAAACGGTTTTCCAGCTGAACACCAAAATCGCTGACGAAGACCAGAAGGAGCCTAAACTAGCCTCTCCTAGGCTTGGTCTGTGTTTGAGACAAGACTGCGCCCTCGGAGAGGCTTGTTGTACGGCTCCTTCAACCTTCTGAGAGGTCAACGAAGAGGACAGCTCGAATATGTCCCGCAGAAGACGAGCTGCTATCACCAAGTGAGCGAACGAAGAAGCTCGGCAAATCGCTTAAAAGCCATTTTTTATGCCACTTCGAAGAACCGAGCGTAAGGCCGCGCAGTCAAAGCGAATATTTCATTAACAATTTACGACTTAGCCACCCTGCAGCCCTGAACTCTGCTTCCCGCTGGTTACATGTATGGCGGGTGTGCGAACAGGCTCTCAGTACACTGCACGTTTGGACAACCATCTTCTGAGGTACAAAATCAGTCAGCAAGCATTTCTTTTCGCCCGCATCAAACTTCAGAACCCGCTGTCAGACGGGATTCAGAACACAGGGATCGAGCTGGCAGACAATTTAGAGGCAGCGTCTGCACAGAGGTAGAAGAGCAAATGCTCCGGAATAGGACAAGTCGGGCAGGCATCGGACGGCAGTTGCCCGGCTACGGGCTAGGCGTTCAGGTGACCCATTTTTTCTATACTTTCATTTATACGTAGACCTTTCTATGTTTCCATCTCTTAAACTGATGCACTGATTTGAGTGCCCGCAACCGTAATCTAATGCATGCGAGACACGGAATGTTTGAGCGATATGATTTTTAAAACAGTTCCTTTAATGTTAAATTTGTCCAGAGTTTTTCCAACGAGTGACGTTAAATCCAAGACCTGGTTTCTAAAACGCTAGCAAAGTTTGGGAATGGCTTGACAAATAGCTCTGCAACACAGCGATAAGACTAGTTCCTTGTGGATGATGACCCGCTGAAATAAATAAATAATATCGTAAAAATTACTCAGTCGGATCGTATCCGCAACACTGAGGAATCCTATATTGTCTATTCCAAGCAGCGCTATCGAGTGCATGTTGCACAAACTAGTTTCAGTCCTCCCCTCCTTGCCAGAATTACTGGTCACCCCTTTTACCACGCAGCAGCTGTCTGGAACATGTCCGGCCGCGCGCCCTGACCGTCTCCGTCAGTCATCCCGCCCCCCGTCCGTGAACCCCCGTGACGTCACTTGGCCGGGTGTCGGCCGCCCGTCCCCCGTTCAGGCAGCCCCTGCCGCACTGCTAGGTCACCGGGGCGCTCACCCGGCCCAGCCGCCGCCCTCTGACTCACGCACAGGTGTTGTTGCCGGCCTGCGCTCCTCTCGACGTGTCGAGGCCGGCGCCGCGATCAATACGCCGATCGAATTCGCCGCCGGCCCTGCTCGGCCGCGCGCAAGCCAGCGGACGGTGCCGCAGCCCGGTGCGGTGGGCGTGCTCGGAGGGGGTCGGTACGGCGGGCGTGCTCGGGGTCGTCGGTACGGCGAGCGTGCTCGGAGAGGTCGGTGCGGTGATCGTGCTCCGAGGGGTCTCTACAGCGAGCGTGGGTGAGTGCAGGTGAGTGCAGGTGATGGGTATCCTGAAGTTTGTTTTCGAAACCGACCAGGAAACAGGTAATAAAAGGAATGGTTCAATGACTATTTATATCGGAAAACATGCCGATGCCTTATGAAATACTTCATTTGGCAGGTTCTTCATCATCTGTTTCTTCGTTTTCTATGGGGTGTACTTTATGGTACAAGGGACAATTTGTGCCATAAGATGCTGCAAACAATGTATGATGATATTGGCAATGATGCTGCAAAGTGGCAATAACGGGTTGCATTCGTTTTAAACGCGTGTATTTTTCCTCACGACCTGATCATCACAAGTGCTCAGGGCGATTTCGTTTAGGTCTTGGCGGTCGAAAACAGCGGGAAAGGCAGTCGCATAGCGCCAGCCAGCCTCGGGCGGCGGCGCCGCCGCCATGGCTGTCGAGCTGGACACGTGCAACAAGCTGGAGCAGCTGTTCCTGGCCTGCGACACAAAAGGCACCGGTCTGATCGACCGTGACGAGATGCGCGAGCTGTGTCGCGGCTTCGCCATCTCGCCCGAGGACTCGGACATGATCTTCTCCGACCTGGACCGCGACGGCGACGGCAAGCTCAACTTCGAGGACTTCTGCAAGGGCTTCCGCGACACGATCAACACCGACTTCGCCTCGGTCAGCTGCAAGGGCGGCGACTCGGCCGAGGCCGAGGGCCGCGCGGCTGCCGCCAGGACCGACGAGAGGAGGACGGAGCGCCGAGAGCACGGCAGGAAGGCCAGAAAGGCCGGCCTGAGACGCCGCGACAGCCTCCACCACGCCTTCATCCAGTTCTCGAAGACGTACGGGGAAGAGAACGTGCTGCAGTACCTCGGCAACAGGTCAGTGCAGCGGTCCAGCGCAGGTTATTGGAGTCTTGCACATGCGCGATGGTGGACGTCTCTGTCGCCAGAGGGGCGTCAGGCTTCTCACTATCGTCAACAATGCCAGCATCGTCAAACCGACTTTTGTTGGGTTTGAGCCCTGTGGGGTTCAGCAACTGCCGGTTGTGCTTCTGACGATTCGTCGGACTTGTATAATGCTTCTTTTGGTGGGCGATTTTGATGTTCATGTTTGATGAAGCCGGCTTTTCAGCTTCCACCTCTCACATTTCACATGTCATCCTGGCCCCTCCCTGAAGAATTTCGACTTTCCAACCCCCGAAAAATGTTTGACCGGCCGTATCTTTAAAGTTACGTATAGCGGTGAATGAATGAAGAGTAAGGCCGTTGGCTTCTGCTACTATACCTGCGATAAGCAACAACGTTATACGCGACCTTGGATGCTCGCTTTTCAGGTGAAAAATGATAGAATGTGGAAGATGTTGTCCTCTAAGTTACCCGCTTGAAAGAACGTAACTATTCTCGCTGATTTCAAGAGCTCAAGGAATAGACACTTCACGAAAATTCACGCACATTCTTTTCTGAAAAAGGAGGAATTTTCATAGGTATTCGATAAGCCGAATGCAACCGTTTTTGGATACTACATCGTATGAATAGCTGGTCGAAGGGAACGTTCTCCGCTATCCTGGAGAGTTCCCGAGAGCTCTCCCGTAATTCCGGGAAAGAGTGGAACTGAGGGGAGAAGCGAGACCAAGATAAAACTCTTCAAATTTCACAAAAACGATTGCAATAGCTTACTTTGCATTTTTGATGGTAAAGTAAAATGAGCATCAGCAAGACGGCATAGGCCATTTGAGGAATGTATGCAAATGTGAATATTTCATGAAATAATTTTACTGCTAAATTTTCTAGAGATCGATCACTGCTGTATCACGATAAAAGAAAACTATGTTTTAGATAATGTTGTGCAAGTAAAATATTGTTAAAAAATTGGCGTTGATATATCCTGAATATGTGTGGTAGCCAAAGATATTTTGAAAATCCATTTTTGACATTATGTCAGACATAAAATGCACCTTAGAAAGGGCCAACTGTGTTCACCTGAGATCACATAGGTTATGTAATGTCAGATCGTGATTCATTGCACGTAACCGGGTTGAGCTGTGAATGCTACACCCAAACCATTTGGTCGCAAAAATATAAGTTGCTACTGATGAAGCAATAAGTGGCACCACGTGCCACATGTGCCAGATCAGCTCAGGTCGTGTGGGAAATAAAAGTGGGTTATGTTATTTCAGTCCAACACCTAAAACTACGCTTCGGTCGTTTACGCAGGACAAAAATGGGTCTTCAAGCGTCACTGCAGCCTCTAAACGAGAAGTACACACTCCTCTAATGATTGCATATGAACGATCACATCGTCATACGAGGTCACATGACGTCAAGTGGTCGATGGTCTACATCTTATAAACGACTACAGGCATGCAAATAAAGCCAATGCTGCAGCAAGCTCAATTCCATTTCAGGCAACTTCAAACATGTTAAATAACCTGAAGTCCTCCAACATCGGCTAATGGACATGACGAGACCAGGAGATGTCAGACTGTGTCTGTAAAAGGAATGATGAGTCTTAACTGAGAGATACTAGGATCTCGTTGGACCTGAAAAGCTCAAACAAAAGTTTGGATCTTCCTTGACTTCGATCCACAAAATCACGCTGTGATTTCCCGAAGCATGTTTTTTTTTTTAGAAAAAAACATGCTTCAAACAAAAAAGCCCGAAGTTTTTCCCAAAGTAAAAGACAAAAAACAACACGTCTGTAAGACTGACCTCAGCCACGTCGTCATTCAAGTTACGTTAACGTACGTCAATGCCATTCGATGCAACAGTGGGCTCCATAGTGAGAGATTAGATTGGAGGTACTCTTTTGTCATTTCCACACAGCAATCATTGCCGCAAGCTTGCAGTCAGTCTCGCGCTGTCAATTTCCCGCGTTGCTGTCGTCATGGTGGATCTTTCCGAAAGCTTGCATATGTGCTGAACAAGATGACGCCAATTATGTCGAATTTCACAGACGAAACGTAGTTAGTCCGTTTGTACTATGAACCGCAGCGAACTACTACAGACTACTTTCATGAATTTCAGCGAACGTTTAATTTGTCCACAAGTTTGTTCAGATCGCGCGAATTCGATACCAGTCCTTTTCCACCATTGTCATAAGTCGTTCAGCATTTGCAGATGCCAGTTTCAACTCCAGGAAAACGCAAACATCGAGATAAAAAGCTGTGTTAACTTTAAGGTAAACTCATATTTTAAGGCGGCGCTCACACCAAAACTAAGCGGCTTCATTCCCTCATCGTTTTTCGCCTTCAGTCAGGAAAAGATCCATCAGCTATACCAGGAGCTTCTTAACTCCGACACTGACCCGGGCATCAGGAAACAGGTGGAGAGCGTGCTCGGCTCACTGCTCAACGAGGTCAAGCAGCTACATGATGAGAACAAGCAGATGGAAAAGGTCTACATGCGGTGCGTTTTACGAAATGGCTCGTTACTGAGGTTGCCTCTGCCTGCCAAAATGACGTTGATGATTTCAAAATTAAACTAAGAGCTTCACCAGTGTCACTGACGGGAGAAAATAATCTGGAAACTGCTACCGTGTTACTTCACAGTCCTCATTCTACGTGCTCATTTTCGTTACCATCGAGCCTGTCTGATCCCTACGACAAGATACCGATAGTTCCCACCAAGATCGGCTGGAAACTTTCCCGAAAAAAGCACATGCATTTGCTGTTTTGCAAAACATTAACATAACTAATTTACCCACGGAAAGACTTTCCAGTTGATCGGATAGAGGTATCGCAAGCATTGGTGCGCGGTGTTCAACGTTGTTTCATGCCAAGAACGGTGAATATGGAATCCTGTCTCCTTTTGGCATTTACCAGTGAAAAGGAGACGCACGAGGATCGGCTACGCACCATGGAGGAGGAGCTGGAGGCTCAGGTGGCGAAGGTGGACGCACAGGCACGGATGGAGGCCGAGCAGAAAAAGGAGCAGGAAATCAAAGAGATGGAAATGAAAATGAAAGAAGAGATTGCGGAACTACAAATGCATCTTAGGATGTTCCAGAAGGTGAAGCTTTGTCTACGTTGCGCAAAGCATCTAGATTTCATCGATTGGTCACCAGCATGACTGATTTAATCGTGTCATTTTTCTATCTAAACTGACCTGACGTCTGTCGGGTTTATAACCAGTAGGTTTATAACCAGTATAACCAGTATAACCATTACTAGTTCCCATCGATAACGCCGCTGCATGAGGTTTGCATTCGCCAGTTTAAACGGTTCAGCTGGTGCATCACGTCCTGTATCTCAGGTCGATGGCTGGCTGCAAAAAGACACCGGCAAGGAGCAAAGTGAAGAGACACAACGGAAACTCGAGGAGGCGACGCAAGAAAACAGAAATCTGAAAGTACGTACAGATACTTTTTCATGTTTCACAAAACCATCAATATCTATACCAAACCAGTTATGTCCATGCCAACTCGTTGTTATGAAGGCAAATGACAAAGTAATGCAAAAGTGGATAGCATCGGAAATTCATTATGGAACTTCATCAATGAGAATGGAATTGATCACTACTATTGTCAGCTGTGCCGAAAGCCACAACTAGTTATTAATGCTCGATCTATTGGCCATTGTATCCCAAAACCATTTTTGAACATTTTCTTGCCATGGAACGCATTGAGGCTCATGCTAAATTATCCCTCGATGGTCGAGCCGCCACCACATCTGCACTTTATGAAACCCCACACAGAGCACGAAGATTTTGTAGGGTGTGCCGGTGTCGGCAGTACAGGAATTTCGCTGGCCATTGCTCGCCGCCTCGGTTGACAGATGACTCTGACCGAAGCCGAGACGGGCATCGCGCTGATGAGAGCCGAGATGACTCAGATCCGCTCGCAGTACGAGGAAAAATGCAGCGAACTGCACTCGTGAGTGTTGCTTACGTTTGTAAAACGCTCCAATCATGCCTGCACGATTCTTTCGTTTTGTGCACGTCTCGACTGACGTGAACAGCAAAGAAGCATGTGAATGATCACGCAAGCCCTGTTTCTCGACCTGCAGTTGCAAAGTTTTAGCGAGGCCAGCAGTATTATCATATCCGCTTTATTCATTCCAGACATACGCTTGTGCGTAATGACAAACGAATAATGGGCCTGCATCGTGGCAAGTGAACAAACTCTGATCTGAGTATATGTTCACAACGAATGCGCGACGGTCGTGTCTTGTATCTAATTCAGCTGTGTCAGAATCATGAACTATTCTCTATCACGTACGTACATGTGTAGACGGGCGGGCGGTGACTGAATCGCGTCAACACGAGGCCGCCACGTTTCGGCGGTGCGCGCCAGCGACGGGGAGGGTCGGCAGGTACAGATCGATGGCTCCTGTTTCTCAGGGAGCGAGCACAGCTGGAGGAGTACGTGGCGCGCCAGCAGCAGCTGCAGCGACAGGCCCAGCTCCTGCAGTAGGTCGCCCGGCACGGATGGCCGAGTCGGACCAACCAGAAACCGTCAGAACGCAGCTGACATGATCAAATGCGGTTTTAAATTCGCAGTGCATGCCTGATTTTCTTGTCGTATTTTAAACATGCTTTTTGCTTCAAATAATTTCGCCGGTAATGCAATGAACCAAGACTTTGGGCACTGAATATGTGTTGGTGAAAAGCATTTGCGGAAATCAAGTTATCAACTTGTTAGCAGGAAATCTCGCAAGTTTTACTGACTTCGCTTACGACTCAGATGACGGTCACGGCTGACGCGCGGGACGTTGGCGCGAGACTTGTTTCTGCGCTGCCTCTGTACCCACCAGTGCGATGTGCGACCAACAGAGAAGCGAACCGGCGGATCCAGGACACGAACGACAGCCTACGCCAAACGCTGCAGCCCGGTCCGGGCCGGCAGCGTCCGCTGCAGCGGCCGCCCAGCCAGCTCAGCTCGGTCAGCGACCCCGCAGAGGGCGCCGGCCGGCCCGCCGCCGCCGACGACGTCCAGTACGGCATACCGCGGCTCATGCGCGACCTCGGTACGGTCACGGCCGTCACTAACCGGCTCTCAGCTCTCCTTTGGACTGCTCTTCTGCTGCTTTGCTGCTCTGCACTGTGTTGAATGTATGGCTCTGACCGGGTCTCAGAGCTGTACGTACAACGCGGCAGAATGCTTTTGATGCGTGACCTCTCTGGGGTAAGGGTGGCTACGACTGGTTCGCGTGTGTGGGACTCGCTACGCTCATATAAGTTCTGTTCCAAAATCTGCGTAATGGGCTGTGCTAAGGACAGTTCTGTGACTTGAAGAATACCACAGGCTGGAAAATCACGCTTGGCAGCGCAAAAAAGTATATGGCCCAGTTTTGCAGGTTTTACTAACTTGTAGCATTTTTTCCAGACGCTGGGACCAGAAGACTTTACTTCACCTTGCCTTTCGAGGCTTTTCAGGCACCTGTTTGACCCATTTTGTCAAGTCCATAGACGGAGGATACGAGGCTCAAGGGGATCACAGCCTCGTGACTCTAACTGGATCTGCCCCTTGATCGAGCATTATATGGCTGGATGTGCTACGTCAGACACTGTTAATTCCGTACAACCGATATTTCCGTATTAACACGGAATTGCTAATAGCCGAGATTGAGAAAATGTCCGTCTGACTGTCTGGCCATGCCCCGGCCAGACTCGAGTCTGCGGGACTGGGACAGTGTCAGTCTGAATGCCTTGCCATGCTCCCGCCAGACTCGAGTCTGCGGGACCCGGACGAGACCGACAGCGGCATCTGCCGCTCCGGCCGAGACGACGCCGACCTGTCGTTCGACCGCTCCCTCAGAGACGATCTCGACGACTACGACGTGCAGCAGAACAACGGCATCGACGAGCTCATGCTGGTGAGGGCCCCCACGCCTGCCGAGTCAATGCTGGCCCGTATCTCGCCAAATGCTTTTTGTCGTTATATCACGAAAGTTTGTCTTCATTATTTTAGAAACATCTTTGTACATACGCTCGCTTGCTTTGGCCGCAGCCTGCCTTCTGACCAGTCTCCGTGCCGCAGTCGCCGTGCACTAGCCTGTTGCCGGTGTTCGCAGTCGTCCAGTGACCAGTACATGGAGCCTCGCCTCTCGCCGCGCGGCTCGCCCCTGCAGCGGCGCCACCAGGCGGCGCGGCCGGCCGGCTGGCAGTCGCCCTCCCGCCCGCAGATGGCGCAGATGGCGCTGTACGAGCCCACAGGGCCGCCCGACCGCACATACAAGGTGGTGTTCGCCGGCGACGCGGCCGTCGGCAAGTCCACTTTCATCACACGAATCTGCAAGGGCGTCTTCGTCACCAACATCAGCTCCACTCTTGGTGAGGCTCTGATGTCGGGGCGGGGGGGAGGGCTTCGGTAGGACTTCTCCCGAACGGCACACGTTGATCAAGTGGTGGGCATGTACACTGTACGGCTTTGTAAGACGGATGGGTAATAAGCAACAGGGGACGAGCAGTAGTGCGGCTGTTTCGTTTGTTGATCATCTTGAGCTAAGAAATCCAGAATTTAAGGAAGGCGAGGAAAGGAGAAGAGAGAGACGGTTATAGTGTCTAGCTTCCCGAAAAACGATCAGCAAACTACTGTATGCGCTATAAATCTCAGAAAGGAGCGCCTCTGTGCCCTCTTTGAATGCATGTCTAGCCAGAGGCTATAGCTGGAGACCAGACGGTTACGTAGAGTTCATGCTCAGTAGAATGGATCACGCTAAAGTGCATCATCTAAAGGTAGTGAAGTATTTCTGAGTTGCTCTACCCGAATTATCCTGCCATTCGCTGGAGAGGCAATTTTTCGCCCTCCTTTGGTTTTTCTTAAGTAAATTCTAGGCTTTCCAAGATGTCAAGTTAAAACTTTGTGGACCTTTCAATGTTCCTCTAGCGCATGTTCCACCAAAATTTCAGGTCAACGTCATGCCATGTCACGGAGCAAGGGCAGGTCAGAGCTGAGCATTGCGTGAACCAACCCGTTCCAGTCTCAGCTGGACTGAAAGATTTGTCAGAAATATGATTATACAGATGAAGCAATGAATAAGATATAAATGCAGCATCCGAAATCACATAAATATCGTCATTTTCACCTAATGTCCTGCTCAGATCAAGGTTACTGAACCTTTTTCAGTACCGCGCATTTTTGCTTTATGTGGTTACTTACACGCTATTTTGGGAATAACTGGAGGCGCTGATTCTCGTAACGGAGTCTATTTTACCGTCTAACTGATGCACAGAACAGTTTCGTGGCATTTGACGCTATTTTTTATCAAAAAGCTGGTCCGGACCTTAAAGCTGACCTTGACCTTGACCTGTTACCTTGACTGCTTGAACTTTCCTCTGATCTTTCTCAGCTATACTTTGTGAGGCTTCAGAACAATTCTGTGGGATAAATTACGCTTCCAAATGTTGGAATATCCATGATGGCTTTAAAAGTGGAAGCATTCTCTTTTTGTAATTTGATCTGACCTGTGACATCATCCGTAACCTTAAGCACCAGAAAGCAAACATGTTTTGAAAGCTGCCATTGATTGTTATCGTTTGTAATTTGGAACGTACCGATCGATCCCTTAGCTACGAAGTAAAAGGGGGAGGGGGCGAAAAATAGTCGCTCCCAGCGAATGGCGTAGTTCTAAAGACGCCAAAGAATTCCAGGTTATGTAACCTAAACATTAGCGAATTCACCAGTATCCAGATTACATTTGTTTCCCAGCAAGGTCAACCACAGCTTATTTCACATTTGTTCTGTGCCGTTTTCAGGGGTTGATTTTCAGGTGAAGACACTGTGCGTGGACGACAAGAACGTCGCCATTCAGTTGTGGGATACCGCTGGTAAGCATTGATGTCTGATGTCACACCGAGAAAGCTATAAGCGTAAGTAACCCCCTTTTGACGAAACCTATGTTACCAATTGTTTGTCACGGTAAGTATGAAAATAATTGGCTGCATGACGCTTTCACCTCAGTTCGACTCAGATGGTTCTTTTTTATTTATGACGGTGGAATACATCACTTTGAGGTCATATGCTGTAGATGTGCAGAGGCCAAAACAAAGGAAAATGCAACGAAGGAACCCACCCTTTAATGACGTGAAGCGACGTTCCTTTTCTGTAATACTACGTCACTTCTGCCAGGATCCGGGAAGCATTCGTTTGATGCTAAAGAGTCTGGATATTTTTTCACGTACACTGGCATTTTTTGTTTTTTTTCACCCTGCACGTACACTGGTCTTCCAGTCCGAGCCGCACGGTGAACGGCCTTACTAACCGGGTATCAGCGACAAATTTTGCCTCTCTTTTCCTGCCTGTGGCGCGGGAGCAACAACATTTCAGTTCAGAGCGGCGGACAAAAACGGCTTCAAACGTAGCCCGCTCGTCAGTCAGGACGACAGCTTATATTTACCACTTTCCAGTCGATACTCTTGTTGAAATCGACTGACAGCAGCTTACGTTCTTAGATCTCTCCTAACTTATGGCCAAAACAAGGTACAACAAGGCCTTGTTTTACCCAAAACAAGCCAAAGCAAGGCCAAACAACACAAGAGTTAAAAAATATCGATTCGCCGAATAGTATCTTAATAACACGGCCGGACATGCAATAGTACGACCATTTTTTTTATTTTCACAATGATGCTGTCACGTTCAGTACCTGAAAGGAGATAGACAAGTGCTGAAATGTAATGGGTAGAATGCATACAACATATTTAATAGGGTCACTCATGAGAGCTTAGTAGTCCAGTAGCTTCCAAGAATAATGCTTCTGCAAATCAGATTAGTTGTCGGTTATCACACACAAGAACGGATCCGAGGGCGGGATGGGGGGGCGAACGGGGCAGCCGCCTCCATTGGGTTCCAAACTGGGGAAAAAAGTGTCTCTTTGCCCCCACCCCGGCATTTCGGCGCCCTTACTCGCCGAAGGTCGGTAAGAGCGCTAAAATGGTAAGGACGCCAAATGCAAGGCCTTAAGCTGCCGAAAGCAGATAAGAGCATGTAGGCCATTCGCGGAAGAATGTTGCCCGTGGATGCAAAGGCATCCTATCGTAAAGCAATGTACATGCGACATTGCGCACTCTTATGACAGGACACGAGCGCCCTTATAATAAGAAGGAAGCTCCTGTAACAATGAGGAAGCGGCCACATTGTAGCTCAT
Organism: Capitulum mitella; assembly: GCA_030062745.1. Lineage (NCBI taxonomy): Eukaryota > Metazoa > Arthropoda > Thecostraca > Pollicipedomorpha > Pollicipedidae > Capitulum > Capitulum mitella. The sequence goes on along the minus strand of CP099839.1, from coordinate 15,935,429 downwards.
GTGCGCCCGACCCTTAAAAAAGGCACCGTTAACACTATGAGTCACAGATACGACACACAGGACACAGAAGCGCCCTTACGATGGTGCATGGGCGACCTGGCGTTACAAACGGCGCCCCTGTGACACACAGGAGGCTCTGACTGACACAAAGGAGGCTATGACTCGTATCGTTCAAGAGTCCGTGTCATATCGAGAGGACGCCCCTGTGATGGTCTATGGTATTTAACCCCCCCCCCCCCGTCTATGGTAAACCTATCGAACAAAAGGCGTCCCTGCGACACTAATGAATCGCCCCTGCGAAAGAGTATGGTTTCGGTGTCATTCAAAAGGCGCCGCTCCTTTGACACCAAGCGGCGCCCCTGCCATGGAGCATGAGCGCCCTTTCGTTCAAAAGACGTTCCTTGACACGAGGAAGACGCCCATATGATGGGGTATAGGTGCTTCGCCGTTCAAAAGGGTTCCCTGTGATAAAGTATGGGTTCCTTGTCGTTCCGAACGTCCATGTGACATCAAGAGGGCTCCCCTGTGATGATTTATTGTCAACATGTCGACCACAAGGTGCCTGCAGCACTAAAGAGTCGCCCTTGCGACAGAGCATGGTTGCGTTGTCATTCAAAAGATGTCCCTGCGCCACAACGAAGGCACCTCTGGCATGGTTTTCGGGTGCCTTGTCGTTCAAAAGGCTCCCATTGGCACCAGACAGGCGCCCACGTGATGGAGTGTCGGTGGCCTGTCGTTCCGAACGCGCTACTGTGGTAACAAGAAGGCAGCCTTGTCATCGAGAATGGTGTCTTGTCATTCAAAAGGTGCTCTACTGAAGGAGTGGAAGGGCCATGACACCTTACTATCCAAAATGATGCCCTACTAACATCGAGCAGTAGCCATCGTTTTCGTTATGGGCGCATTTTTGTTAAAGTGGCGTCATTGTGACACAGACACAAAGCCGGACCTTACGTTCAGACATTACATTCTTATTCCTTTTTTCAGACGAATTTTGTCTGTGTATACAAAGATGCCCTGTCGTTAAAGAGCGCACATGCGACAAGCGTAGATCCAGGAGGGAGGGGCGATGGGAACGATCGCCCTCCCTCCCGCGAACCTGAGAAGGGGCTCCACGAGAGGGGCCCTGAAGGAGCACCTCTCCGGCTGGCTCCAGAGGATTCCATCTCAAACTCAAAAGGGACCCCGAAGGGGCCCTGTATGAGCTTCACGGGTCTCTGTGAAAACGCGACGGGTTCTGATGCAATCAGGGGGTCTCTGGAAAAGGGCCGCAAGAGGGGCCCCAACACAGTAAAGGCTCCAAAAGACCGCTAAAGTGCCAGAGAATGACCCCTGGTACAGCAAAACCTTAAGAGAATGCCTAGCACGGTACAGGAAGGCCCTGGCCAGCCAGAGGGGCCCCTGAACAGGAATTCATCAGTGACCTTCTCAACCTTGAATGGGGCCCCAGATGAGCTACACTGGTCTTTTTGAAAACCTGAGGGGTCTTTGATGGTCCGGTCCCCGTTTTCTCCACGCACTGCTGTGTCCCAGCGTGACACCCGGGCGTCGGCGGCCGGCGCCTTAGAGCCGCCGACTTTCCGTCTGTCTGTGGCCCGCAGGGCTTTTTCGTATCGGGCGGCATCGTCCTGGAACCGCCTGCCGCCGGACATCACCGGCTCTCGAATTCGTGGAGAGCTTGTATGCAAACTTGACGAATCGTCTCCTATACCTTGACGTGTCTGATTGCCTAGTTTTATCTGTATGACTGTTGCTCATGTGCTGCACTAAACTGACTCGAATCAAACAGTAATCCACACGTTGCGAAGATTCGTAAGTAAGCTGAACTAAACTGAACTGATGTAGTCAGGGAGCTCCGAGGTCAGGTGGGTTCTGAGGCGGCAAGATGGGCCCTACACGACAGATGGCCCCTGAGACCGTCAAAAAGTCGGAGGACCCCTGCGAGGCAAGGACGATAAGAGGATCTCTGAGAAGGTATGGGGGTCCTGGACGGCCAGAAGCCCCTGGGTAAGTTACGCGGGCTCCTGGCACGGAAAAGGTCCTCCTGAGACTGCCAGTGAGACCCCTGAAGCACCAATAGAGGGCCTTGATGCGGCTTGAGGGGCCCGAAGACTGCGAGATATGTCCCATGTAACAGAGAAAGATCCCTGATACAGCTATGAAGACCACCGGAGACGTTCAGATGGCCCATGATACTGCACATGGGCCCTGAAGTCGCCAAAAGATCTTTTGTAGCTGTCAGAGAACCCCTGACACGGCAAAAATGTTCCCCAGAGACGACAAGCGGGGCACCTACGACAACAAAGGGTGCACTGAGTCTGCTAGAGGGGGTTCCGAGACTGCTAACCAGCAGTCTCTAGCAATAGGGGCCCCTGAGACGACCAGAGGGGCGCCTGAAACTACTAAACCTTGCGGCGTCCAGACAGCTCCTGAAACGGACAAAAGGCATAGAGGGTTGCCAGAGGTGCCTCTGTCACGGCAGAGACTTATGGAGGACTGTTGCTATTGCCTAAGGGGCTGCTTAGACGGCATAAATTACCCAGGAATGACAGGAGGGAACCCGAGGCGGCGTAAGTGTCCTTGAAACTGTCAGATGGGTCCATGAAACTGCCCGCGGTGCCCCTGAAACTACTAAAAGAGCACCTGAGACGTCCCGAGGGGCATGTGAAACTGTAAAAGGAACCTGAGACCTCTAGTGGGTCCTGTAAGTGGCAGGGCAGACGGTCCGTGTCTGACACGGCAGGCGGACCGAGACCACCAAAAGTGCAACTGTAGGTGCAAGAGGGAGCCTAACAAGCTTGCAAAAAAGTCTCCAGAAACAACGACGAGGCAGAGGGGATCCTGGACCAGATACAGACACGACAATCGTACAGAGGAATGGCGCAACCGCTTAAAATCGCGCCGTTGTTCTCGTATCTCGACTACTTTGTAGAGGGAAAAACGCAACATTTTCTAAAATGAGGTGGCGCGTTTTACTTTTCTTGATTACTTTTTCGATAAAAAACGTGAACTGACACGGAATATTTTCCCTGAACCCGAACAAATCAACGTTTCTTTTTTCACATACCTAAAGGACAAAAAAATGGAGGCCTCGGCCGGGAGGGGGGACCCGCTCTGATCAGTCGCCTCAGCGGAATCCCCACAGCGAAATCCCGGGTCAGTCTTTGACACGTGACATTGCACACTTTTGTGATAGGACGGAGGCATCCTACTGTTAACCCTTGCCCGGCGGGGGGTGGGAGGTCGTTTTTGGACACTGTTTTTTATAGTTTTGTTTTTAGTGGCAGGAGATAATGCGTTGAGTTTCGCCGCAGCTAAATTTGAGACATTTTTTTGCACCCTGAGTTAAATTTTCGGAGTTTTGCATGCAATGGGCCATGACCTGTAACTTCCTGTCGGGCCATGAATGCGTTCGCTTTAACACGGACGACAAAGAATCTTTGTGAAGTCACGTCTAATCGGACCCACCAATGGTCACGTTTTGGTGTCGCAACTGATGCCCTAGAACCGTGACCAACTGTGGGTTCGATTGGACGTGACGTCACAAAGATTCTTTGTCGTCCGGGCTACTGCGAACTCAAGGCACGTCAGTCGTGTTTTTACCGAAATCGAACAATGCATTCCATTTAATGTTATTGGGTGTTGTAATGTTGTGTTACATGTCTCCTTTAAAAATGTTTGTATCGTAGACCTGATTTTAGTGGAATGGAATGGAAGCGTGGAATGGAAAAAGTCAGGTCATCAGAGGCCAAGCTAGGTCAAACGTGCATATCAAACATTGATTCCAAAGGGCATTGTTGTTTTGCATGTGGGATGAATAATGCCTATGCTTGGGAGAATGCTTTATTACGATCCACTATGTCACCTTTCTTTTGACGAGCATCGTTTGACATAATGTAAAGCCAGTGGGTCAAGGTCACGCTGGGTCAGAGAAATTCGAAAATTTGAAAATGCAAAATTCTATTGCGCCCCTAGCGATGACCTTGAGAAAATATCGCGGCCACCATAATGATATGCTAGAATAGACCGTGTGCCCACCTACCTGCACACCAAAGTTGGTGGCTCTAGCTCGAGCGATTTTGGACAATGAACGATTTCCGATAAACGACATGAGCACCCCTGGCAGTGACCTTGGGAACTTAGTTGGCCGTGACCCCAAATAGGTGACCCCTCCCAGCCCGAGGAGAACCAGTGTACTACGTTTGACACGCGTGTCGTCGCTCGTTTGACCTGTGACCCGACAAAAGTGTGGTGGGAGTATCATGCCTCCCATTGCAAATGTCGGCTATGATGATATTTTCCTGACCTGGGAGGTTAGCCATTGACCTAGAACCAAACCCCATACATTTTGCTACACTGGTGCTCGCAGAATCGAGTTTTTGATCAAAAGTTTGGAAACTATATTGTTAAGAAAACCTCGATATATTTTGACATGACCGTTTTGAGGTTATTACCGTGGCCTAAGAGGTCACCTTTGCTCCTAAAACCAAAAATCGGATATCGTTGAGTTGCTTAGGTGACGGGATTTTTGGTTTTCGTTGCGCTGCTCTATTTTTTGTTTAAAAATTAATGCAGGGGTCGTTTTAGGACCCCACCAGCCGGGCGAGAGTGTAAAAATGGCCCCGCCGGGCGAGGGTTACAAAGGCTCCTTTGTAACGTCCAGAAACCAATCATAATTTTGTACATGCATAACGTGGTATGCCCATATATAATATGGGCATTCCGGTTCCAAACGCGCACGAGTGAAAACGCTTACCTGAGTCGTTCTGACGTCGCCCGCCATGTACAATTGAACATTTCTCCTTATTTAAGTGTTATTACGATCAAATTTGACGTCATTTCGGCTCGATTTTGTCGTGCTTTCTTTGCGGTTTTGGGCCTGCATAACATCGTTTTGGTGCCCGTAAAAAAGTCCGCACCCGTCCCCTCTCGGCAAAAACCTGGATCCGTCCCTGACCACATACCACTTGGCGAGCCCTATTGTGCTGTCAAAGCTTAGTTTCAGTTCCGTCTCATAGATGGCGCTTCACGTACACAAACTGTCATAACTCTGCGATATTGGCATGCGTCTTGCCAGGGATGAATTCAGGATTTTGCCACAGGTCGGGGGCGGCGAGTTTCATTTTCGGCTGGGCGGCAAGCTCTGTCGGATCAACAGCCGACCTCATTTGGGCTCCTTCCCTCTCCAGAAAATAAATGAATGTTGTTCTTGTTTGCTATTGCCCAGTTTTTCGTTAAACAAACTGTTTTGTTAGGCTTTGGCGCTGGTATACACTTGTGTTCTCTAGAATGCATGGATTCTTTTCTTCAGGTCTGTATCCATTGACGTTTTTCAGGTCTTTACCCTTGGGCATCCATCTACATAATGGCGAATGATACAAGCTTCTGTCTCGTATGTTGTTTGCGTTTACAACACGAATTCAGCATTATTATAACGTTTATTAATAAACGGTTGAAAGACAGTTTCCTAGCACAACAATGAATTATGACTCGAAGCTCACTAACAAAGCTCTTACAGACAATCACACGAGAACGCAATCATCATCTAAAGCGCTTGCCAAAGTAGCTTTGGCTGTCCCCGACATACACATAATGTAATGATGCCAGCACAAAACATCTAACATAATGGACGGAACCATCTTGCCAGAGTGCCCACGGGATTAGAAATCAGTGTAATGCCCAATACCACTACGCAGGTTATACAAAAAAGAATGTCAACAAACACCAAGCTGAGTAACGTTAAAAAGCATAGGGCTAATATATAAATATAATATGATTTTACCCATAGGCCTCACATTAAATTTCCAAAGAGTGGGGGCCATGGTCCCGCCCCCCCCCCTTCCCTCTGTTCCTAGGCCTGTGCATCACTGTCCACAAAAACAGTTATGTTTCTCTCTACTGGCATCACGTTTGATGCAAAAGGCTACCGCGTACACTTGTGTTAATTTCTCCTGAAATCATCGCCAGAATCGTCGCGTCTTGTAATGGGCGCCGAGTGCCGTCAAATTTGATGACTACCGTATCTGAAAAACCTTCGAATTTGTCATTAATTTCGCGAAAACAGTTATCGTCTGGCGCCGATACTCCCGCAACGTCTTTTTTAAAAGCGTAAGGTGGATTTTTTACGATCTTGCTTAGTACAGTGACCGAAATTTCTGGGGAGCAAAAATATAGTTTTTCCCCCCCTGCCTGACGGCTAGGGAGGCGACCACTCCTCCTGCCCCCTTTTCCGCCGTCACTGTCAGGGGGCGGGAAATTTTTTAGGGGCGACAAAACAATATTGTGGGACGGCAAAGTCGCACCGAAAGGCCGCCAACATCGCATCGAAAAGGCGCCAAAACTGCGCCGGAAGAGGGCCAAACTTTACAGCAAACTTTGCCTTATCAGGGGCGGCCACGGATATTTGCTTGGGATACCACCAGGAGCAGAGTATAGAAGATGAGCTCTTGAAAGGGAACATCCCAACTGGATTTCTGCCCGGATTTGAGCCATTCCTTTTACGATTTACAGAGCTTTACAGCACAAAACTTGCTGTTTATCTGGTCGAAAGACGGTAAAATTGGCAGTCACCGTATAGAAATTTTTGCATTTAAACAACAGAACAAACCACTCTCATTTTCAGCTGCATGTTCTAGTAAATTTTGAAATTTGCCTCCTCCTCCAAACAACAGCCACATTTCTAGGGTGTCATTCATGAAAGCAAGCTTTGTTACAACATACCGAAAATTAGATTGTAGAGGCAAAATGACGTCACAAAACTTCACCATAAGATGAACCAGATTTCAGAGCTCTTTCGAGGTCAGGCTGTTGATCGTCTCGCACCAGCCGGTTTCATTAAAATGACTAAGCTTCGAAAATACTTCCATGCGCAAAAAATTAACACTTTTCGTTTCGTGTTAAAAATCTAAGAACCAATCGTACATTTAACCGCAATAATTCACCTTACGAGTTGCGATTGTCATGAGGTACTGGGTATAGGCCGTACCACACAATCAGGCATAGTACAGGCATAATACAGGGCCGTAATCAAGGGCGGGGGGCGGGGGTCATACCCCTTCCTCCCCGAGACAGTTGAGCTACACTAGATATTGAGAGCTTTGGCAAGAATACGGTCGGCATACGACAAAATTCGACATCTGCATCCCCCGCTCCCAGGAGAAAACGTGTCTGACGTTGTATCTATTAGATGCTCATTTTCAGGGAAAAATGTATTAGATATTTACGTTCTTTCAAAAGAAGTTTTGTATGTCGGCTATGACACCGAAGCAAAAGAAAGCGGTGCACGAAGATGACTAAGGCACGCCGACAAGTGGTTCCGTGAGGCGGATTGATCGGACAACGAGAACGAAAGGTAGAATTTCACCAATATAGACTCGGACATGACCCATCGCGCGCCCCTGTAGTACGGCTGAAGCCGTGCAACTGGGGCGCTTCTGTACGTAAACGTTTCCCTCAGTTTTTATCCCTGTCGTCGCCTGCTTGTTGACAATTTGCTGCCATGTTATTTCCAAATAACTTCGCGGATCATAAGCCCTTGGTGAAGAGTTAAACAATCCAATTTTGTCTTTTATCTGCCTGTATGCCCCGTAACTTGAACTGGATAGAGCAGTTACAATGCGGACCTAGCAAACTATTGCCATCCGGGTATGCTTGCCCCCAGTGGCCAGTTTTTTACCTCGAGGAGGGGGGGGGGGGCGGGGCGGGCAGGAGCCTTGACTAGGAGGTTGCCCCCCCCCCAGTCAACACGTTAGACGAGTCCCTGAGTCACGTTCCTCAATCACGCACGATTTACCTTCAGCTGATTCGATTATCTTGAAGACTAGGGCGGAAAAGCTTTCCATGGTTTTGAAAATCAAATGCATCATCTTCAGGCCGTACACGAATCGCACACCAAGTGCAGCAGAACCACGTTCGCTTTGAACGTCTGGTTGAAAAGATCAAGAATATTTCAGTCGGCAAACGGCTTAGTAGGTTAAATATCGTGCTGGCGTTCGCCCAGGCACGTAACCAGGATTTTGTTCGGATGGGGAGGAGCAAATGTCAAATTCTGTCATATACCACTGGCATATGACTAAGTTTAAAAGAAAAAAACAGGAATTTTACGTAATTGGCCTTATTTTTAACCCCAGGAATACGTACAATGTTTATTTTTGCAACATATATGTGATCACTGTTTCGTATTCGTCCGAAATCGCCATATATCTAATGTAGACCGCTTGGCTCAGGGGACGCGGTCCCCATGGTCCTCCCCTCTTGTTTACGTCTCTGTGTTCGCCGGAGACCCTCCCTCGGCCTCAGCTTGGGGTAACAGTAGTAACTGTTCTCTTGTGGCAGGCCAGGAGAGGTTTCGGTCCATCACCAAGTCCTACTTCCGGCGCGCTGACGGAGTCATGCTCTTGTATGACGTCACCAGCGAGAGGTCGTTCCTCAACGTGCGGCAGTGGGTGCAGAACATCGACGTGAGTTCTCTGTGAGACGAGCACGGTTTCGTAACCCGGCTCAAAGTTTCCGTAACGGCTGCAAAGTCTCGGCCTGAACCAGGAAATAGATGTTATGTGCCTCATGTGCATCCAGTGTCACTCTCAATGTCACACTCAGTCGAAGGAGGAACATCTCATTTTAGTTTCATGCTAAGGCGCATTTGTGTATCTCTTTTAAATTCGATCGATATTTAAAACAAAAACTGCGGACTGGACGTTCCAGTCTGCGGTGTGCAAATGTGGTCCAAATACGGTGTCCAAGCTGGGTCTGATCTCTAAGTCGTTTTCCCCGAGTGAGTTTACGAGCCCCGACCGGGCGTAACAGACAGCTGGGTCGCGTAAGAGCTCTGATAGAGGGACAGCGGAGACGGGCCTTTCCGGCAGATGCGGAATGAACCAAACGCAGTAGTGTTTAATTAATGTAATTAATATAAATATGATTAATAATGTCAATAAAAATAGTATCGTTATCACCGCACGGGACAGGGTTGTTAACAGTTCAAAAGACTCGTCGATTCTTTTATCCTGAATGCTAGTTAATCAAGCTTCTCCCGGCACCACAAAAACTGTGTCACCTTTTCCGTGATAGGAAGCTATGTCTGTCATGGACAGTGCACGCTATAGCACTTGCTGTTCCCACCAACCAACTAGTGGATGGCTGCAGCCACCCGCCGGTGGCAGAGCCCTGCTGTTCTCTGATTTATCGCGGCCCGGCGTGTCCGCAGGAAGTGACCGACAGCCGGGTGCCCATCATGCTGTGCAGCAACAAGTGCGACATGCGGCCGCTGCTGCAGCAGGAGGGCAAGCCCTGCCTGAGCCGCGAACAGGGCGAGACGCTCGCTCGCCAGTTCGGCGCTCACTTCCACGAGACCAGCGCCAAGACGGGGGAGGGCATGCTGGAAGCGGTGGTGGAGCTGGGCAGGTACGGGCGATCAAGCGCCACGCTGTGATCGAAGGGACACGGGATAATGCCGTGTGATCGACAGACTGGGGGATCAGGGAGGGGAGTGCTGCCGCGTGACGCTCAGCGAAGGCGCATGGATAATTGGCCGGTATTTCTGCGAACAAGATAAGTCCGAAAATGCTGCTGGAATGTCTTGTTACTACTGGACCGATCACTGCCTCCAGTGGAAGCCCATGAAACATCTTTGCGAGTATCTACCGCAGAACTGAAATAGTATTCGTTTGTGAAAATGACCGACCGTGATGAATTACAACAGGTTCAGTTACTTCAATGAACTCAATGCGTGTTTCCAGGAGAATGCTTACAAACGAGGACGTGGAGGTACAGACATCAGCCCTTAAGGTGGCTGAAGACACCAAGAAAAACGGCAATTGCTCCAGCGGAAACGCGCCGGGCAGCTGCAAGAAGTAGCTGAGGAACGCTTGTGCTGCGTCCGTTATTGGACGGGACGTTTGCCAGTTTGCTTGGTGGTCCTCTCCAAGTCGCGTCTTGCAGTCCAGGACGTAGATCCGCTCTGTCAGCTTTGTGGTGTCCGAGCCCTTCTGAAAACACTAGAAGGACGGGGAAAAGAAGCTTTCCCGAAGAATTCTTGTAACCGTGCATTTGTAATTGTAGCTGAACTGAGCAGTTCCTGGTGTCGTGGGAAACTCAAGAAACCTGAAAATAGTCAAGAGCACGCATTCGCAAATTGAAACCCCTACGTTCCCGAAACATCCTAATAGATAACGCTGTTATGAACCGTAGTTGCGTACAAATTTGACCTCACTTAGATATTTGTTCTTTCTTTAATTAACTTCAACACTGAGAACCAGTCCGGACATTTTCAACATTTTCAACTAGCGTTTGCGAAAATGGAAGCTTCCTATTTGTCTCACACAAAGTAATTGCAGGCTTACTACATTAACTGGAGTGACGCTGAATTAGCCTTTGCGTTACATCAAGACACTTCTTGGCCGAGGCAGATTCCTTGACAAACATTTTAAGAAGTGTCTGAAGTCGAGCAACGCAGCGGTAACCCAATTAACTTTTCCTAGATCAAGCCATTTCATTGCCGGTAAAGATATACCTGGCGCTTTTCACGACAAAGCGACAAAGGGGTCGCACCGTCATGCCTCAGATAGGGGCCAAAATTGGTGCATAGGGTTTTCTTATGCACTGATTTCACCTGTGCAAATTATAGTTGGATCATGTCAGAAGTTCAGTCTCAGAAGTTATAGTCTCCGGCATATCAGCGAGGTCATGCTGCAAGGATTTGTTCGTTGGCCGGTAACTATGTGAAATATTATTCGAAATCTAAATGTCCGGACATTTTTGAGCGTGCATAAGTTCAAGGAAGTCGTCACTGGTCAGAATTTTTATATAACTTTATATATAATAAATAATAAAAGAGTCACAGAGTGACATCAGGTCACGTGAACTTCGGTGACCTCGACGCTCATGAACTGTTAAGTCTTGTTTAGCCAGATCGGAGGACCCATATTTTGGCTTCATATATAGCAAATAAAAGAATTAGCTCTTTTATTACAAAAGCTTGTTTTGAGAGCGCAAATTTTACCAAATTTGAGGGTTTTCGAGACACCGCCCCAGGATGACGAGAACTAAGAGAGCTTCGGAGATGACAGTGACACAGAGAGACCATTGAATAGTTCGTCAGATGTTATGGTGAATGAATGCATACTTATTGACCTTGAGTTAGTACTGTAGAGTCAAAAGGCTAGATAAGGTCATGTTATGCCATCCAAAATATGTGGGCAACTGAAGCAAATATGGCGGTTCTATGAATTCACCTTCAGTAACGAGCAGCCCAAAAAGGACCAGAAGCGTTTTTTCATTGTCAGAAAGATATTTCCTTCTCCTTAGGTCACGCCAGGTCAGGGTCATCAGCTACTGGAATTCAGCACTGATTGGTGACGAACTGGCACTCAAGTAAAGTACTTCAAGCATAAGTTTTGGAATTAGCATTGCAAATGTTTGGTCAAAAATGGGAGAACTCGGAAGGTCAATGTAAGTCATCTTAGGTCATATGAAGTCAACCAAGGTGGAATATGACAACAGGAGGTGCGAATGTCGAGTAAACGCCCCTTTGATTGCCGTAGTCATGCTGATGTGTTCTTGAATGACATGGAAGTCAGGGTCTGGTTATGTCGGGTCAGGTCAAGGACAAAAAACAAGCAAAATGTGTCTGTCTCGCTCAAAAAACCACGATGCCACGGTGTGCGATTTCGAACGAGATAGACACATTTTGCCTGCCATAGTCCTTGATCTGACCTGACCTAATCTGCTCTTGATGGCTTCCATGGTATTCAGAAACACATCAGCACCATAAAAGAGATCAAATGGCGTTTGTTTGACATTCGCACCTTGACCCAATCTCGAGATGCCAGTGCTGTAATACCTGACCTTAGTTGACCTGATATGACCTTAGATGACCTATATTTATCTTTTCCTGATACTTTGCTCGTGCGTGACCAAATATTCCCAATAGTGATTCCAAAACGCGAGCCTGAAGCAACGTTACTTGAGTGCCAGTTTCGACACAAGTCAGTGTTGTGTTCCAATAGCCGTTGACCTGAACCGACATGACCTGAGAGAAAATATCTTTCTGACAATGGAAAATTGTTTCTGGCTCTTTTTGGACTGCTCGGTACTCAAGATGAATTTATAGAACCGTCATATTTGCTTTAATTGCCCACAAATTTTGGACGTCATGACATGACATTGTTTGACCTCCTGGCCCTACAAAATTAACTCAAAGCCAATAAACATGTGTTCATTCTTCATGAACTGTGACGAGCTTTTCATTGGTATCACTCCCGTCTCCGTAGCTCTCTTAATTCTCGAATTCCTGGGTTGGGGTCTTGAAAATCTTGAAATATGGTGAACGTTTCGCCCTCAAAATGAACATTTATAACAAAACGTTACTTCCTTTATTTCCTACATACTAAGCCAAGATATGGGCCTTTCATTCTGACTAAACAAAATTTAGCATTTATACGGGCGTCGAGGTCACTAGAGGTCGTGTGACCTGGGGCCATGCCATGACATTTTGTTATTCATTATGCCTTTAAACCTGTCCAATAACGGACTTCTTGAGCATCTGCAAAAATTCTGAATATTTTAATTTCGAATAATATTTCACATATTTATCGACCACCGAACGACCCTAGTAGCGTGACCTCGCCGAAATACCGGAGGATATAACTCCTGATCCGTTGACCTGATCGAACTGAGACTTTCGCAGGTGGATTCAGGGCATACGGAAACCCTACATACCATTATTGTTTAAAACCTGGGACATGAGGGTGGACAAGCATCCCTTTGCCGTGTCGATCTGTCGTGAAATGCTCCATCTGGAAAACTTCTTAAGAGGCCGCGATAATTTAACATCACGATTCTTGGTAAATTTTCACGATGAAATAGCTAAAAAATTACAAACCGGGTTATAACTGGCTTCGATGCTTTGCGAAACATGGCTTTTTTACTACGACCCCTATCACCGGTTGAGTATTTCGGGTAACGGCTCACGCCATTTGGGCACATTAATGACCGCTTCTCTAAGCGTTTTCCAATCCGAGGGACTTCTGTGGGAAAATTTTTCCCCTGAGTCCCCAATAAGGCCACCGCTCGGAGAGATCTGGCGGTCTTGTAAGGAATCTAGTTAGCTGGGCTCAATTCAGACATCAATGGCCTTACTTTCAAGGCTTTGTCCTTTAAGTTTGTACAATATCTTAGATAAATCGAATCACCTGCATCTCAGAATGTCACAAATCGGCATACGTAACGCGAATCTTGCATTGCTGAAAAAAATGTGCATGCCAGGAGGTGCTGCTGCTCTTCTCTGCTGTTCCCTCGTGTCATTTTCCCTTGCATTTTCGTTCCTTCCCGAGCCCTAAAGATATTTGGGCGGTGAAGATGTAATAAAAGTGTATTGTATAATAAACGTTTGGAGCGTTGATCTTGCAATATTATGCGGAAGACCCGACTTTTTTACATTCGAATATATGACTAGTTATATTTAAACACTAGACGTAGACCCGGACATATGAGGCCAGCTATAAGCAGTCGTTGGCCTAACTATAAAAAAGACAAAAAGTCGGAAAGTGTTCGGTAGCCCTCTTAAGGCAATTCAAAATACTGGTAGGCTTATGCTAAGAATCTGAGATGGTTGCAGTAGAAGGGCCACACGCACGACTTGAAAAGTACTTACAGTGGCAAAGTTCCATTCTCAGACAGTTCTTGGCAGCCAGTCCAGGCCCTGTATGGGATCCCATATGCTCAACTGCATATGGAACCTAGAAAGGAAGCCCACATCGGTGTCCAGATAGGCGCTAAAACGCCGAAAATCCTATTCCCGACAGGGGGCAGTATCCGTCCCCTTTGCGTTTTTGCTTGCCAACTCCAGGGTTTTTCATGCAGCTCCACGAAACTTCACGAAACACGAAACGAAACTTGGTGACTTCCCCTTACTATTCTTTCTACGTACTGTGACAAAATTCCGTAATTCTTTTTTGCTCAGGGGTGGAGCGAGGCAACGTTTTTGGGAGGTACCTCAGGCCTTTTTTGGCCTCGTTGAGGGTAAAAGGAACATGACTGCCAAAAATTGCGTTTTTAAGATAGAATCTCATACTTTATATGGATGTATAGGTAAATTTTTGGGAAACATGCAGATGCAATTTCGTTTGTCTGAAGTCACTTCACAAGGTCAGGTCAAGGCCAAAAGCCAAATTTTGGTTTTGTAGTAATAATTTTGACGCTTTATTCTCAAATACCAAATCCGGAATATAAATGACGCAGAAGGAATTCTCTACTTGTGGACCAAGTTTCAGCTTGATATCATGTCGGGTCACGGAGCTATGATCTAGATAGCTATGAGATATCTAGTCAGTGCGAGTACCCTATATCACAACAGCCGTAAAATGGAAGTTTAGAAATAGAGTGAGTTCAAATGATTGGAAACGCTTTCAAACAACATTAAATGCACACAAGATCGTTTCAAGTAACTCTAAGGTCACTGGGGGGCAAGTAAGGCCAAAGGTCGTAAGTTGGTGTGAAGAGCATATGACCATGACATTTCCCCCTTTTTCATGTCCTTGGCACCGCCCATGCTAACAATACAAACGTTGAAATACGATTCGTATTTCTTCAGCATAACATGACTAGCAGAAGCTAATACAATTTCTTTTACTGTATGGACCAATGGTAAAAGTCCCAACCATAATCTTTCGATGCATGCCAACTTCATAAAAATCGGTCCATAAACAACAAAGTTATAACAAGTAGAAAAATATCCCCTATTTTGTATTTTTGCCCCCTCTGTGTCCAATCCTTTCAGAATGTTGAAAACTTTTTTTTAAAATATAGTTTACGTTATGGCAAGTCGATTGTCGTTTGTTGCGATGAAATCGGATTGTAGTTCTCGAGGTCTCTGGGAGGTGGCGAATTTGCCCCCTTGCCGGGAATCGGCCATACCTTCTAGCCCTCCGGCGATAGGGTTGACTGTCTGGACCACACAAAAGAATGCTTATCATATGTCTCATACTAAACTCACACGATGGTCCATTCGAGGTGTGGGGTCAATGTCGTAAAATCACATGGGAGCAACCAGGTACTCGACACACCCTCACCGTTTGGTACAGCCCATATGCGGGCTTACGAAGGACCTAGGTATGTGTACGGTTTCACATAACTGGCTCCACTTCAAAACCCGAGTGACCCCATACCGACCAGAGATTCAACATGCATATGGGCGCGCATATGGGTTTCCCATCTAGGACCCGTATCATTTACTAGCTGCGTTGAAGGGTCTACCATTAACACGTGTTTTGGACTGAGGTAGTGCCATTGCAGTTTTTGGTCCTATAAATGAATTTATCAGTTACTTCATGTCTCGTGACTATTCTACAGGATTCAAAAGCAACTTCCCACGAAAGTCCCTTCGTCCTTTGCAGTGCATCCGTGACCCGCTATCAGCTGTTGCGAGACGACAGGAGCAAACGCAGATCAATGAACGTTAGCAGAACACCCACGTTACGTCACCATCAGCAGGTGTCGTCAGAGGATAATTTTGGTCAATAATAGTTTTTGCTCCCAGGTCCTTCCAATAAATTAATTTTAAGGACGTGTTCAGCGACATTTTCCTGCCAGCCGAATCTATATCTGAGAATTCGACCAAGGTGGATCACTTATTATGCCGCCTAAATTTCATCATAGCTTCGGATTAGTCATCTTTTCACAAAATGCAAACACGTCAACAGTTGTCGCTGATATTGAAATACAAAACAATGTGACAAAAACAAAGCGGATACACCACAAAGGGTCTCGTTAGACAACATCTGGTGACATCTGCACCTTGATTTCGGTCATTACCTCTTCAACGTTCCTTGTTCCGCCGTAGGTGCGGCCACCTCATTGCCACAGACAACAGCTGGAATGCTTTCAGTGCAACAGAAGCCCTGTGCATACATCGGGGACGTTTCTCCAATGTATTCTCCAGCCATATGTGGTTAACAGCTGCCCTAGCCCTCAGTGTCATGATGCATTTCATCACCGAAAGAGTGCTTCATCTTTCACCGTAGATCCTGGAGATTGGAGAACTAAGCAGAATCGATGGGAGGGCCTCCTGTGTGCGCTAAGACGTCGGCTTTGTCATGGAGGCATTGCCCGGTGACGTTGCAGTGCGTCCTACGAACACTAGTTGCAGATGCAAGGAACGCAACGTGCACTTGAAGTGTGACAAACGAGCTATACAATACAGCAAACGCCCGCTTAGTACCAAGAAAGCCCGTAAGGTGACATCGACACGCTGTTCAGTCCAGCCAAAGTACTGGCAAACGGCTTACGTTCTGGGGACTGCTACGAATCTGCTTGGATTGTCATGTCTGTCCTGTGGCAACTCTCCCATCAAACTGACCAAAAACCTTTACGCATCACAATCGACAATATACATGACCACAAGAAAAACATGTATTGAGTAAAACTCGATCGCCAATTTGAACGGCACGCTCGCGAGCAACACGATCATACTCTCACAGATGAACGGCATTATAGCACAACAAAGATATAACAACACAAAAAAGATTAACGGCAGCCCGGCCACATGCCATCATGCCGAGACTTCGGTGTCGACCACCAGGTATCGGCGGCCAGGCTCCGCCAGCAGCAGCAGACCCACCTCGCCGGGCGACGCCGCGGCCAGCGCCGCCTCCACGGCCCGCAGCCGGGCTGGCAGCGCCCACGAAACGCTCGGCCGGCTCGCCGGTGACCAGGGCGGGCAGCGTGAGCCACTCCGCGGCGGCGGCCGCGCTCAGCCGCAGCGGCAGCGCCAGGTGCAGCGGCATCGGTCGGGTCGGTCGCCGACCGACCTGCGTCCGACCGCCGTCAGATCGGCCGCCAGACGCATCGGCAGCAGCGCGGGGTCGGCGTACTGCCGTCAGACAGTCCGGGCGCCAGACACGTGGTCGCCAGCAGCTCCACCAGGCGCCCCTCCGCCGGCTGACCTTGCAGACGGACGACACACCGTTCCCGGAGCGGCTCGCCGGCCGGCTGCGCGGTCACCTCGGCGAACGGCACCAGCGGCAGCCGGAGGTCGGTGACGCGCGTGGCGGCCCGACTGGCGGCGGGCGGGGCAGCGGCGGCCGCCGGCGACTGAGGCGCCGTGATGAACCCGCGGTCAGCCGACCTCGCCGAGTCCTTCGACGAGCTCTCGGGCAGTTCCAGTTGCTCGCGGGTTAACTGGTACGACGGGCAGGACGAGTCCTGCAAGACACAGCGTACCATGTGGTGTGCACGTCACAAAATGAGTCGAAACACTACATCGCGCGGAACCAGAAACGAAAACTGGCCAAAGGAATACACGATATGGGACAATGTATTTCCTGCAGATAAAATATTTTTGAGTTCCTTCCAAAGGCAGTCCAGCGCCCTGGCAAATGAAGCTAAAATTCAGATGATGATCAAATTAATATTCCAATTAGTATGCCCTAAAACGATACCACTAAATACGCAACATTATATCACTCTTTCACAACCTCTTGGTATGCTGGTCCAGATACAGGGAGCGGATGAAGCCTGACTAACAAGCCAGGACGACACAAAGGTAACGCGTGGAAAACTCGGGCAACCGACGACAAAGGAAGGTTTAAGCTCAACACTACCCACGCGTTAATAAGTCCTGACGACAGAGGACGGTATACGTGTACCCTGGGAGATTCCATCTGTACTCTGCGACTGCAGCTGATACGCCGCCCGACTGGCGGGCGACTCCGCCGACTGCTGGCAGCTCGCCGGCGTCTCCCTCGCTCGCAGCACCAGGACGTGCACTGGCCGCGGGGGCCGGCCGGGCGCGGCGGCCGTCAAAATATAAAAATATAAAAAAGATGCGTGACGACATTTTTTAGAACTTCATCTACCGCCTCTGCAATACGTATTGGCCATACTTATTGGCCCTTAAAAATGGCGGCGCCCTCCTAAAGCATGATAGTATCTCCCTTGGTCAGTTTTTAAATACGCCCCTGGTACTAGTAGGTATGTTTCAAATAGTCGTGCGGTGAAAGAACTTTGTGGGGTTGTGAAGAGTTGGCTGTCTGACTCACTTGGCATCCCCTTTAGTGTGGTTTGGTTTGGTGGATTACTACCTGGGGGTATTCTTCAGAAGCATATTGTCATATTATTCTATCACCCTGCTTTACATCTATAATTTAATTGCATCGAATCAGATTGATGGTGTAGTTAATCCGGACCAAAACCAAGATCACAAAGTTTGGATTCGGACAGGCATTTGAATCACGACTGTTTTTCAAATTCTGGTCCGAATCGAATGTGATTCACGGTTGTATTTCTAGAATTTATCCGGATCTAATGTGATTCGCCCCAAAAACATGTGATTCATTATCCAAATCAGATCCGGATCAGAATCAAGCAGTCTGTTTTTTCATAACAGCACGGAACAAAATGGAAGGAATTTGGTTGCACACAGTTTATATGGGAGTTTCAAATTTGCGCTACAGATTGACGCACAAATGACATTTCTTTGTGTTCAGAAAGAGCCCGGACCCCGAAAGGTAGCCGACCCAAATGCCGTTCGTTGCCGCCATTGCCGAAACGCGTGCAGACATAATATTCTCAATAAATAATAACCATTTATCACTCTGTTGACTGCAAGGGGCCTATGGACAAAGTACCTGGCTGATGTGGCTAGTTGACATAAAAGAAAACTATCGAAGAAATAAAATGTGGAATTTGAAGAATGGTTGAGACCGGTGAGGGAAAAAGGCCCTCTTGACGCCCCGCACCTCATGACCCAGAAGAACACGGAAACTCACTGTGGCTGTCGCGCCAAGTACATTCAACTTAGCTGATGGACTATCGGGCGCGTCGTTTTTTGCTGCAACGCTTGGTGGTGGTATGCACTCCGGTATCGTAATTGTTTTTGAACGATATAAATGACTATATATATATATATATATATATATATATATATATATATATAATGTGACATTGTCACTTCTTGTGACAATGCCACATTGTCACATTGACACTTGACTGACACATTGTCAGTCAGGTGTCAGGCCCGTCAAGGCACCAGCTTAAAATTTTCAGACAACGCGTAAAGCGATTCAGCACTCATCTATCCAAAGTTTCAGAGCGAACACAGCAGTCGTTCTGGGGCAACTTGCGAAAACCCTAAGGGCAATTGTGCACTCCCCGTGCTCTGTTCTGTGTTTTGTGTTGCACGGTCTTCAATATATAGGTTTTTTTAAGGAACGCCGATAAGAACAGTTTCTAATAGTATGTTGACTTGATCTATAGCACTTAGTCACCTAAACTAAAATTCAACAAACACATTAGTTGTCCAATGTCCTCCATACCGAATCGGCCGGTGGTCCACAGCAACGCTTTTACGGCCGCCGGCATTCCTTCCATGAGACTGAAAGAGGCACAGTTTGATGTTGACCCTACCCCTAGCACTAACCCACGCCTCATTGAACACGGACGGGCGCGAATGAGAGACGAGACAAGACGCAGGACGCCTGCCTTGTCTTTTGCTTTTTGACACATTTTGGGAAACACATCCATTTCACGGAGAACTTTGAGCTGAAGTAATTCCGCGTCCCCCTTATCTCATATTGGCAGCGCGTTCCTTCCGTTTTAACGTCCTGGATAAGTTAACTTAATAAATAAATAAATAAATAACATGAATAAATAATAAATAAATAAATAAATAAATAAACTTAACAATCATAGGCTGCTTTCGAAATGTGCGCTTTTAGGAAGCCTGGTTGTGCGGCAGTAGGGCTCCTACCTCTGCACATTTGAGTACTTCCATTAAAATGAATGCACCACCTTTATTATTTTCTTAACGCCCTTTTCCTCTTACACTCTGTAGGCAATTAAACTGTTTTGCTGTTCCCCGCATTATGCGTGCAAAAGTGCCATAGTGCAGGCATAATCATTTTCCGTCTGAATACATGGCTGCAATTCAGAGCCTCCCTTAACAGGTGAAGGTGTGGGGAGGGCGACAGGCTCCCAGGCACGACTGAGGCTGCTCTCCATTCATGTTGACCTTCCAGTTTCTGGAGGTCATACGACTGGGAGGCTAGGATTTAGCCCCACTGTGGTCAATGCAAGTGACCCATGCTGTGAAATTTTGCAAGAGAGTTGAGTTGCTGTCAGGAGCGTCGGAACCTTTGTAGAGTTGGGGGGGGGGGGCACACGTGATTTTTACGTCTTTCTTTCCATGCACCGCCATAGGGTTAATTAATAGGGTTAGGGTTAATGCCATAGGGTTAGGGTTAATGGCAAATGTTGCTCAAAGTCGGGGGAGGACAGCTGCCCCCTTGCCTCCCGCTTCTTACGTCCCTTGTTGTTGTACATATGGTGGAAAGGACTCGCCTAAGATATTTTTTCGTAGGAGAGAGGGGAATTCTATCATAACAGGGGCCTAGAATTAAGCACCATGATTTTGTCCCAATCTGCATCAGTGAAGCTAACAGCTAGTTATAACTACAGCCTGCTACCATTGCCAGATTTACGAAGGAAAAACCCAGTTAGTATGACATCTTCGTCATCAAAGAATTGAATGTATGGGGCGTCCAGACACATAGCTGACTAGTGGCTGACTCCAGTTGCTCTTTAAACAACTGTGACCACTGAGGCTACTTCCATGGTGAGGCCATGGTGACCATGGTGAGGCCAGATGGACATGCTGAAAGGATGGTATCACCATGGCGGTATCAGTGCCAGTGTGTCCAAGTTGTGCAATTTGGATGGCAAATGACACATAATGGAAATAAAAGTGACATGTTGCATGTGAAGCATCATATTTTGATTTATAACTTTCATTCATCGGCGCTCCAAGATGACTTTGGCACTAAGCTATTGAGCAAGAAACTATTTTTCTAATACACATAACGGAAAATTTCGGTGATATTGGTAAAAGATTACCTTGATGCAATGCACTGTCAGCATGACGTCAGTATTTAGTGGGAGGAGGCTACCGTTCCCCTCAACCTCCCCCCATTTTGCCTTTTATGGACCAATTTTGCGTTTTCACCATATAAAGCGCCAAAAAATGCCAAAACTTCTTTTTTGAAGGAGAGGCTGCACTTGTTCAACTGTAACGTCTGCAATGCGACAAATGTACAGTCTTCAAACCAGATTTCGCCCCCCCTCCCGTTGAAAATCCGTGGCGGCGCCCCTGCATTGGGTCCCGTTGTTTGTTCGACATCCAAGGCGGCCGTCGGTAAGCATTGTTGTTTGAAGCTCAGATATCCTCGCAAATAGGCCTGCCAAGACCTGGGCCCGTTGTAGTATAGCCGCTGGTTTCAGCGGGCCCGACTACTTTAATCAAAATTTGAGAAAGGGCGCGGGAACCGGGGGGGGGGGGTGTGGGGGGAGCAGCGGCCTCCCAACTTTTTAAATTTAACATTGACTCTATGAGCTCTGACCGGAAAAAATTTACTTCAGATATTGCTTTACCCCTCCCAACTGTGGAGGAGTTCCCACGTCAATGGATTTGAGTGGACGTTTGGATACCATTCAGCTAAAGTTCGCATGTTCTGCCCGACGGCAGAATAACTAAATAGCTAACAGCTAAAGGTATTGTGTCGATCCTGTCTCGGTCTTGTGTCGTTCCCTCCTAGGACCATCTCAGAGCCCTGGCCCGCTGTTTGTTCGACGCTGAAAGCGGCGATTCGTAATGTCTTCGTTAAAGCCATGCGTGGGAATACACGTGTCTACTTTTCAGACTGCATAGTTTTGCACGCGACGGCAATTCTGGCTGTGCGTGCAAAACTGTAGGTGCGCTAGTGGGCTGGGAAGACTATAGAGCTGAGTAAGTTAAAACAACGAGCGAAGAGAAAAATAGCGAGCATTTGCAAGACGCACGAAAGGAAAAGATACAAAGCGCACCTGGAAAGAATCTTGCAGCGCCTTGAATTACTGGTGCAGCATTGGCTTTAAGGTCATGTCAGTCTCTCACAAAGCCATCAGGATTTGAACGAGAGGAAATCTCAGGGACATTACAAGCCACAGCGTTGTTTTCGAGATTACCCAAGAATCTCAACTTACTCCTTTCAGATAACGTCTGCTCTCGAAGATTATGCAGACAGGATCTAATGGAAATCTCGTAGATCATATAACCAAGTAATTTGTCCCTGAGATAACGTGGTATTGTAGATATATGTCTCGTTTTCTGTCCGTAAAATGGGTGACGTTTGAGTGCGACGGTTGGTCTAAAATGTTTTTCAGTGTGCCTCAGCATCTGACGCAAGCGTGCACCCGGGCTTTGTCTGAGGGAAGTTGACCGGGCCAGATAAAAGGTCGAAATAAGACGTTTTCATCAAGCATGGCGTAGACGTGCGGAATGTTTCGGCTATATGGTGGGAAGACGAATTTTTAACGTTCTCGTAAGTGACCATGGCCAGAATTATTCGCGGCTGGTCATCTTTTGTCCCCGTAATGTCGGTCGGTTGTCATATGTCATCGTCAGATCCTCCTCAGTAACTCAGCAATCGTTTGACAGATTCGCTGATTCGGAGGGTAAGTAATTACCATCGATGATGCCACCCCGGCGAAGTCACATTTTGGACCACAAGATTGTCTCCCAGGCCAGAGGTCTGGAGAGCGGTCGTTTCGTCCCTCGGCCGGGTTTCATTAGGTCCCTGCGACGTTCCTTGGCTCGCTGTGTCTCGTGTCTCCGTTCTGAGAAGAAATCCTATAAAGCCGACCTCAGCTGTTATATAAACAATTTTGGTCATGGAACGGGTATACAAAGTGCGAGACAGCAATACCGCTAAACCTGGGTTTTATCATGTCACATTTAGTCATCAGTCACAAACATGGGTGAGAGACCATGGAAACATGGGAGAGTATCCACGAGACATACCATATGCACGAACTAAACCATCGTCGACATTATACCCTGTGTAGACTAAATGTCGATGAAACTGTACATAATCATGTCCACTTGAGCATTGGTCGCTGGACAGGTCCCGTCAGATTTGGGCAACAAATGAGGGATTTAAATGACGTATACTCCCATACACCCCCAACGTTACGAAATTTATGATGACTGAACACCCAGAATACAGGATACGGAGGTTTGACACCATCCATCCAGCGGTGGGCTCCACCCACTACCGGAGATGGGCTGACCTCAAGCCCGGTCATTCCTTCCGTTGCTACCGAGCGGAGTGAGTGGGACACTTGAAGGTGACGACACAAATGTTGTCGGAAAGCAGCAGTGATTGGGAAATGGAATTCAGGGTGTACCATTTGCGGGACTAACGTCATCAAATCAGTTACTTCGCTAACGGAAAAATGGCACGCAAAGCGGTAATATTTTTTTCAGTTCCACAGACGACGCGACTGTTTTAAAACGACTTGTTTCGGGAGTAAGTGCTATTTAAAGTGATACTGGCTACAAGATAACTGATTAATAACGTCCTGTTGGCATGACATGTTACTGCAATATCTTGGAAAGAGTCGCGTCCCTGGATTCACAGCACGCAGATCACCAAAAAATTGCTTGGGGCGAGACAGGCGGAGGGCCTGTTGCGCATTTTGCATTTTCTTCAGCGTAGGTTAGCATCAGGGGTATCGTTAGTGTAAATGATTACAAGGGGGAGAGCGCCGAGACCGACAGCCTAACCGCCTCCACATGTCATTTCCCCAGCGGAGTCATCCCGCTTTATTTTAACCAACGGCATTGTTTTTTTTGGGGGGGGGTATCATTTGCCAAATAACAAGTTATGTACCCCTGGTTAAAACCAGCCGAAAACATTGGGGGAGACAAAATCGTCTTTGGAGGGACCAGGATTTACATTGAAGGGGAGAGGGAGAGAGCACGGCCGCCGTAAAAATTTGAATCGACACCTGGCTGACAGCATGGCTGGAGATTTCCGAATATTATTTGGTCTGAGTAGGATTTCAGACCGTTTCTTTCCATTACTTCCTATGGGCCCAATTTTAAAATCTCAAGATATTGGGCGTCTGGACCGCAGGCATAACTGTGTATACCTTTCGCATGGAGCTTTCCATACCAAAGAAAACTACTGATGTAGAATTCCATACCGTTCATGTGTTTTCTCGCTTTACGCAATAGAGTGCTCTACAAACGTCATTCGTGTCGAGTTTTGAGGTTTACTGATTCTTTTCAATACCAAAATTTTTTCCATTTCTACACCAGTGGTCTAGACCCTGAATGTTTCACTGACGGTTCTCAAACCATGGCTAGCAGGTTCTTTCCCTGTGGTTGTTAATTGGATTCGGCTGAAAACTAAGCAATTTTATGGATCTGAGGCCTTTTATGGATCTGCCAACGCAGGCACATCTGTCAATGATCGCGCAAGGGTTTATACGAATATCACACCACGAAAATAAAAATCCTTCTAAAGTATCTCGCAAACTGTCATGAACTCGTCTTCAGTCGTCTTGAACAACGTTTCAAAATCATAGTTATGGGCAAAAAGTCCTTGAATACCATTTGCCAGTGCAATTGCTACTATCGTTAAAAGAAAGTTATATTGAATTAGACGAACAAAAAACTATACAGTACCTTCAGCAGTACCTTCAGCTACATGCATATTATATGTACGTAGGCATCTTCCATATGCATAAATAGTGCAACACAAATTCCGTTAATATTCATACATTTGATACACTTAGGTATTATATAGTAATAAAATTGTAAAAGCACATATATATTGTATATATATATATATATATATATATATATATATATATATATATATATATCGGTGAATACCAATCTGGAATATCCCAGGATAATTCAAGCTGCGATGGTAAATGTGATCGGTCAGGTAACATTTCAACAGAAGCATTTTGTGAAACAAGGTTTTTGTTGTAACAACGTTGTCGTAACCCACCGCCTGATACAAAGATGGAGTTTGGAGGATTTAGCTCTAGACCAACCGCTCTCCATATTTTGTGAAAGTGACGGGATTTTGTCTTCTTTACTTTTAGTTTTGTGGAATTTGCTTATTTTCGAGACGTTACAGTTGTTTATGTGTCTACCAGACCAGGTAAGGTTGCGGAAGAGAGCAGGATAATGAGATCCCGATTTCACGATGAAGGGCAAAAGTTTTCACAAAAGCGCAAAAAACTTTGCGCTTTGGTAGCAACAGCCATTCCGAAATTCATAGGAAATCGCTGGAATTATTACAAGTTATTTGGGCGTTTCTAGGCATGTGAAGGAATGGGGCATTTCATATTTGTATTGCAGAGACTTTCGGCATATTGCCAACATCCTTGCCGACATCGGCGGTTACTGCCAAGATACTCGCTGCTGTTACATTTATCGAAACCGGAGGAGCTTGATGGTGCTAGCAACAGAAATCTTGATGGAGAGCACCTGTGAGGACAGCATCCTCATGTGGGCCACTGCCCATGCCGTGTATTGTGCAAAGTTCACGGGGGCATCACAAGAACGCGTACCGGCTCATACACAACGCCGTATGTGGATTTCCGAGCTAGGAACACTCGCATTTGGAGCAAGCAGCAGAACATTTCCGCAAGCTCACGAAGAATGTACGGCACAAAAGGAGGCGAAGAAAGATTAACTTGGGAAAAGGTTTGAGTTGGACCTCTCATTTGAACTGATACCCATGTGGTGCCATTAAAACGTCTTGTATGATTCCGTGGTCATAGAAAAGAACTGAGTACCTAAACAGTTGGCCTGAAATAAGTGCAGTAAAGTTGGTATTTCATGCAACTGTTTGTGTGAATCACAAGACACCACATTGGGGTGTCAACTAACACGGCAAAAAGGAGTTGTACCCTTTGACAGGGGGTAGAATAGAACTTCACCGCAAATTTTGCGGCACCCTTAAGCAAAATTTAGAGTTTAATGCTGAAATCGAGAACACCGCAATCAAACCCAAAATCGAAAATTCACCAAATACCCCTGGAAGGTGTTAGTCTTGATAGTGTTACCATAGCCCCGTCCTGGGTGTCATTTGCCAGTGCATGCTATACATGTATATTCTATAATTATTACTTATTTTTGTTTATACTTATTGCTATTATTTGTATTTCATATATTTATACCTTGTACATTTTTATTTATATACTAACCACGTTATATTGTATACGTTTATACTATATATCATTTTTTTAGTGTATGTGCGGAATTTCCTTGACTGCGAAACAATCGGTGGTCTACATCAGGAGAAGAGAGAACCGTGGTGGAGCTAAGTAATTTTCTGAATCTTTGGAACGATTTCTGGTTGGCGGTACCAACTTTGTCTGGCCTACTACGCTCATAACTTGATGCAAGCGCAACTTTGCAAGACTCCTAGGTTTTCTACGTAATCGCCTTTCGCGTTCGTCGCGCATGGGATTAGAGACAGAGCAAACACACAATGTATATATATGTTATATTTTTGCTACATATTATGTCAAAAATAAAACATATATGCGATACATATTACATCAAAAATATAATATATCCAACAAAAATATGAACAAAAATAGGCAGAGCAAAACAAAAAAGCGTATTGGCTAAGTAAAGGAAAGCACAGGTTGAGCACATGTGATCGCACAGTCGGGCATTATAAGTTCCGAGTACCGGAGCCGCATGAATGAAAGGTCTTAGTGCCTTCAGACTGTATTTGTTTGCGAGCTGACGCGAAGTCCCGCTGCCGGTTCGCTCTGATTCCAGACGAAATTCCGACAACTCCGACGCAGCGTTCTGGCTTTAATATCGGTCTCCTGCCATGATGTTATGACATCGTTGTTGGTTTGCTGATTAAAGCGGAGCCCCGGGACTCGTGATAGAACTCTGAATATTGGCAGTCCTGACGTCGGATGAAGAGCTGTGCGGTGAATACCGAGCGGAGAAACACGCAGTGTAACGATGAGGGTTAGGGTCGAATGCTTCCGACCGCCATACTGGGTCCTTCGATCAAAAACAGGCCATCAGACAGGCGGAGTGAGGACGACCAACTTCAACACTTCACGCGTCAGATGATTTTGGTATGAGGCAATTCTACTACAAATTATCAAGATAAGAGTAGATAAGTTCACTACATCACCTCAGATTTCGTTCAAAATTGGCCTGTCGGGTTGCTCTGGGCCCTGATTTAGATTTTTTTGGCTCACGAAGTCGTGAGGTGTAGAGGTCACGAGATATAGGTCATTGGAAATGTGAGATTAAGTCCGAGGCACGTACGCCACCATATCTACATCATCAAAAGTAGAAAAGAATGACAAAAAGGGAGGAAAACTACATATCATCAGAAGGAGGAAGAGCAAAGGAATGTGTTTCGATAAAAGCCGACCTTTCCAGGCCAGATTTGTGGATTTGACCTCATGGCCTATTAATCAAGTCAAGGTCAGACATTTTTGTCCCTTTGATTTCATTTAAATTAACAAACAAAATAGGTGACATTGCTGGTAATATACTGACAAAATTCCTTTTTGTAATGGTTGCTTTTTGGGGGGGGGGGGCAAGAGAGGTCATGCGTCTTGACCTGATTCGAACCGTATGCTTGCTAACATATATTTATTCTAAAACACAAGTAATATGGGTATCACTTGAAAACAGTTGTGATATGCAATACTTCAATGACATCATTTTTTACATTTTGAAAGTAGAACGTCTTACTCGTATTCATACACCGATAACACATGTATTTCCATATTAGAAAAAGGTAGTGACATTTTCTACCCAATGCCGATACAGAACATTGTATGAACTGTGTCTGTTACAATGTAGTCAGGGACACAAGGTTTTACGTAAAATCTGTATTGAAGCCATAATCAGGAATGATCAGCATGGCTGCAGAACGCATGCACTGCAGAAATTGAGCACCTGCACCTGCTGTATGTTTTGATCCGCGCTTCATCAAGAAGAACGAGCCGGTGGTATCCCTTAGTCCCTTTCACTAACGCAGCACATTCACTAACACAGCAGTCTTAGACCTATCTGCGAGGCTGCGTGCCTTCAGTGCAACATCTTCCCCGGACAAATAAAAGCGTGATCTTTGAGCTCAAGTGCTCCACTCAGCAATCCAAGAAAGATCCTAGGGCCAAGATCTGGCCGTCTCGCGCTCCATCCATGACCCCTAAGGAGTAGGCAATGAATAAGGGTGTTCTTCATTGTTAATCTTAGCTAGTGCAGAGAGTTGGCTGATTGGTTATTGTGTTACTTAACGAAGTTCTCGACTGCCAGGGTCATTTCGCGTCGCAACCTCTCACGCCGGTTGTCGCAAGGGACGGCGAAATGTCGCTATTACGCAGACTCAAACCGGGGACCTTTCGGCTATAAGGTGACCATGGCAATCACTACACTACGCCTCCCCCCAGTGTAGGTGGGGGAAGGAGTACGCTGGTCCTGCATCAACTTCAGATTTTTTCCGGGATTACAGAAAAACGCAGTTGGGTAGCGCGCCGAAGCGCGAACAATTCTCGTGAACATTCGTTGCGGACATTTTCACACAAATAAAGTTCGGGTTATGTTAGACCATGGACCTATGGCGTCATTTCTGGACCTCTGCAAGGCCAAGTTTCTCCAAAATGTCGGGAGACCGGAAATGTTCAGAAAAATGACACCTAAGAGCATGGGTGTAACTTTATATATACTATATATAACACATATATAGCATACTAATATATATATATAGTGGGATGCACGTGCATCCCAGCGTATCACTGTACATCCCCAATATTTTTTTACATCACCATGATCAAGCCAATGGTCATTTCCACATTGCATACTATCCTGTCTCAACATATCTACAAAGTTGAGAGGGCCAGTGCTTCTGTATAATATTCTAAGGCATTTGCTGTATAATATTGGAATACACTTTTCTTTTCCAGACCATGTTAACATTTTCAAAATCAGTGTGCATCTTGAGCTACATTTCCTTCCGGAATTCACACAAAACATTGTTGGCTTTACTGTCTTGTCACCTATGACATTTTGTGAACACTTGCCCTCCATGCATCTCCATGTCTATGGCTATGATACATAAAGCATCAAGATGTTTAACCCTATTCCCGGAGGGCTAGACGGTATGGTCGATTCCCGGCAGGGGGGGCGGACTCGCCTCCCCCCGAGATCTCGAGAACTACACATCTGATTTCATCGCAAGAAACGGCAATCGATTTGCCATGGCGTAAACTACTCTTTGAAAAAAAAAATCAAAATTTTAAAAGGGGTGGATATAGGGGGCAAAAATATCAAAATGGGGGTACTTTTGGGCTTCTTATAACTCCGTTGTTTACGAACCGATTTTCATGAAACTGGCATGAATCGAGACATTATAGATGGGGCTTTTAAAATTGGCACAAACACTTAAAATTTTGAGGAAATTCATAGCCTTTTACAGGGTTTCAAAAATGGGAGTATTAGTTTTTCAACAACTCAATGATCAAAAAAGGCAAAAACACTTTTTTGGTTTCTGCTAGTCATGGTATGCTACAAAAGCACAAATCGCATGACAATGTTTGTAAAATGTCAGCATAGGCGGTGCCAGGGACATGAAAAAGGGGAACTGCCATGGTCATATGTTCCTCAGATCAATTTGTGACCTTTGATCTTAAATGACCTTCAGTGACTTTGGAGTCACTTGGAATGATTTCGTGTGCATTTCATATTACATGTAATCCTTTTCAATCATTTTAATTCACTCTATGTCAAGAATTCCATTTTACGGCTATTGTGATGTCGGGTACGCGCACTGACATTTTAGGTCATAGCTCTGTGACCCGACCTGATATCAGGCTGAAACTTGATACACAAGTAGAGGGCACCTTTCTACGTCACGTAGATTCCGGGTTTGGCATTTAGAAAAATAGCTCCTAAATTATTACTATAAAACCAAATTTTGAATTTTGACCATGACCTGACCCTGTAAAGTGACCTCAGATAAACAAAATTGTATTTGCACGTTGCTCTGCTATTTAGCTATACATCCATATAAGGTTTTAAATTCTATCTTAAAAACGCTAGTTTTTGCAGTTTTTTCCTTTTACCTTCAACAGGGCCAAAAATGGCCTGAGGTGCCTTCCAAAAATGTTGCCTGGCTCCGCCCCTGAGCAAAATAGAATTTCGGAATTTTGTCACAGTACGTAGAAAGAGTAGCTAGGACAAGTGGCCAAGTTTCCTGAAGTTACGTCAAAAACCCTGGAATTAACAAGCAGAAAACCCGAGGCGGCGGATTCTTCCGGGAATAGGGTTAAATCATTGTTAATTCTCATAAAACATGAAATGCCATCTAGAAATCAAAAAATTAACAAAGTTCAGTGCTTTTATAAAAGATACTGACGTGTTGTTGCATACTAAGGTGTGTTTTGTTGCAAGGAGTCTGTAGCAATGACCTGAGACGACCTGTACATAACATTTCATACATGAAAGATGTCCTGTCACAGCACAAACTTTGCTCAAATTGTCAGATTGAGACTCAGGTCTCTGTGTATGACTAACGTTACAACTAGCACATCCCATTGTTGATGCTAGTGTTGTCGAGTCTGAACTCAACAACATTGCCAGCAGAATTGTTTAATTCGAACTGAAAACTCGCAGTTACAGAGCTTTGAACGGAATGGAAAACTCAGCAAAACAATGCCTAAAACTCTCCAAATTATTGGGACTTTACGTAGTTTGAGTTTGATCTTGTTCAGAAAACCAGGGCCTGCTCCAATATCCTCAGGTAAGTAGCAAAGCCCGAATGCTGAAGAAATTATTCACGTTGCCACGTATTGCCCTGCACTCTTACGATGCTATCGCAGCCATGCACGTGCTCCAGACCCATATAATCTAGAGTGGCTCGAAAAACTTGCATATGGCCTGGGTATGAGCGCTTCGTTTCCGTTCTGGATATTAAGAAAACTCGTCATGGCTATTCCACATCGTATATCATACATCGTGGGAACGTCCACAGAGATAAAACACATGTCGTGGCTATGAAGTCCTCTTTTAGACTTAACAGCCACATGTGTTTCATCACGTCATTGGCGTGACAAAAGGAAGGAAAAAGAAAGGAAATTTACACAGTTACAACACGTACTCAGTTATTCATCACGCCATTGGCGGCGGCAAAAGTAAAGCAAAGGCCGGTTATGTGACAGTGGACCTGAGATGGGAAACGACAGTAACTTTGAACTGAGAAACAGAAAGACAAAATGAGTCGGGATGAGGCAGATTGAGACCAGCGCAGGCGCGGTAAGAAAACGTCCGTTTGCCTGCCTCTGTGCGCGGGCGAGAGTTGCGGAAATGGTCGGCCGGGTATGGCGAGCACGGGCTTCACTATTTCTGATGAAAAGCGAAGCCAAGTCAGTGGGTTTCGGTGGCTGTATATGTATATATATATATATATATATATATATATATATATATATATATATATATATATATATATATATATATATATATATATATGTATAACGAGAACTCATTTTGCCAGTTGATACACGACGCAGGCATTGCAGTCAGAATGCAGATTAACTACAACTGACTGAACATATCAGAGATGAAAAAATACCACACAAGCTGCTACAGTCCACCACTGGCAAAATATAGTGGACCAAATCCAATGAGAAAACATTGCGGGGGAAGTGGTTTGGGTAGGTTACTTTTATGTGTGTGTGTGTGCATCCCCAATCAAAAACACAAAGTTTCGCCCTTACCTAAGAGGCAAGATGGGGTCAAACCACGTGCAAGCAGATCACACATATGGGTTTCACTGAGTCGTAACTCTTTTGTGGTCACCCGAGTTCAGTGACCTCGGATAACCTAGGATGATTCCTTTGACCTTGGATTGACTTAATGGTATTTTGATGTGCTGATTTTGCATTTCGAATCCATTGTAAACCATTCCGACTCATTCATATTTATTTAATGGCTGCCAGGAGGCTTTAGACTTTATGCCGTTCCAGGCGGTCACAGGATTTGGCCTGACCTGGCCTGCGCTATTAACCGGAAGTAACCATGAAGGGTACCGTCAAATTTGAAAAGCTTCAGTGAGTCCTATACTTTTTCTTGGGTTGTCTAACTGTAAGGCGTTTTGTTCTGTAGCCCTCCAAACAAAATGCTTCCCGATTTTCACCAATTTATGGTCATTGGCATGTCCTAGGAAGTCACTGGTTGACCCAAAGACTTTAAATTGGGAAGCTTTCTCTCACGACGAACAACGGGCTTGCTTTTTTGGCGGCTATAACTCAATTAGGGCCAATCGCCAGAGGTTCTTATCCCACCCATGCACCATCAAAGCTATCGAAACGCCGTGCACTGGCGAGGTGTGAAACGCACGAAAACATCATGAAAGGTGAATACTGACACCATCCATGTATTTGACATGGGACATGCTTTCACGTAATGCTCATATTGTTTATGTTTTGAAATAAATCAGGGTTTTTTTCGGATTTGGATTACACTTTTTTAATTTGGAGTAAATCAAGGTTAGCGAGCATGCGTCTCGAGTCAGGTCATGACACACGACCCCGTCGTCCTCCAAGGAGATACCAACATTGTAGCCTATTTTTTGTGCGAATCCGAAAGAAACCAAAACAGATCAGATACGTTGAGTTTGATCTTGGAAAACAGGTCATGAGGTTGAATTTACAAATCTGGCCTGAGAAGGCCAACTGTTACAGAACCACGTCCCTTTGTTTTTCCTCTTTCTAATGATATATAGTTTTGTCCTTATAGCTTTTTTGATCCTGGAGATAAAGTGACATGCGCAGTTGGTCGTCAGCCTTGACCTAACATTTTCACTGGCCTGTTTGTTGTGACCTCTTGGCGTCACGGTTTTAAAACCCAGAAATCGGAACAAGAGCCCAGAACAACTTCATCTTTTTTGAGGTTGTTTTGAGCAAATTTTTTTTTAGGAAAATCTGAGAGGGTGTAATGAACTCGGCTTGGTGATCCTATGGGTCAATAACGAAGACCGCGCGCGGTATTGATTATTATCAACCATGTGACCTGGCCTAGCTCAGCCCACGACCAGCACACAATAATGTAATAGCCTCGACCGTGCATGAATAATTTTACGGAACGAAAACCAAACTTCTTGTTTCAGATGAGCATAAGCGAGACGATGGGGGGGGGGAGGACAATGTTCCAACATAAATGAGACAAAGCTGGCAAATAGGTTACCAGAAAACAACATCGTAAGGCGTTTGAGCGAGAATACCAGCGTTCTCTGAACCGCAATTTACCACCGCCTTTCCACTGAATTTTTGTCTCCTTCCTGCGTGCTCGCCGGCCCTCCGTCTTTCAGCACCCGCAAAGATGAAAGATAGACCCGTAAGGGCGCCTTGGAATTTGGGCCGTGACACGCGAAACGGTAACGAAACAACAGAAGAAATCCAACCGCGCACAGCGGTTCGTCACACGCCGACGCTAATGAGGAAAATTTCGTAGGCACTTTCACAATTAAATGGTTTCGGCTCTGCCAAGTTCAAAATCTTTCGCACAACTTGCAGCCGCGGCGAAGGTCGACATCTTTTATTCAGTTACGTCAGGGATAAGGGCATTTCGTCACCCACTGCTTGCTAGCTCCTGCGCTTAGAGAAGGTATTTTTTCTTCTCTGTCTATCACTAGAACCTCTGAACGGATTTCAGCGATTTTAGCGGAAATCCATAGCCCGTCGCTTGATTATATTGACGGCGCAAGACTGATGAGGATTAGTGAAGAGTAGTCTCCGATGAAGTTGTGCTGCCGAAGAGACTAGTATTTTTGCATAAAGTGACCTCTGGTCCATCCAGATCACGAGATGGAATGATTGCATTAGATGACCTTTGTCCTTTCGTTTGTTTCAAATGCCATTCACTGCTTGGTATCAGCATAGTGTGGTTCGTGATAGTGTGGTTCGCCTCACGTTTATCAGAAAAGGAGTTAAATCAGCGCAATGAGCAGCATAAATATAAAAGGACAAACTAAGTTGGTTGGAGCAGCCGAAAACGGTTCAGAACAATGAAAAGGTTAAACCCAACGCCAACCAAAACAAGTTTTTGTCTTTCGCTTTGGCCCATCTTCTTGTTCTGCCACGTGGATTCTACGACTACATGGATCGTGACTTTAACTATTTGTCTGCTTGAACCCTGAGATCACCCGGGATCTTCCTTGAAGATGCTGTAAACTTCACGAACTTGGTTAGGCCATGCTCTGCCAACTCTGCAGTAGCTCTTCCTTATCCTAGGGCGCCTGCGCTCGTGTTTATGGCTTTTTTGAAGTGGGCACAAAGAAAATGGTGTAAAATTGGCAAGTGCGATATTTCTGTTTTTACTTCCGTCCGTAACCGACGCAGTTCTTTGAAACAACTGTATTCCAGCTCTACATGACTTACACTAGCAGTCAGACACGGTTTCAGTGTTCCCTGCTCTGGACCGTTATGTTCTGAAGTTTAACTGTCATTCCTGCCTTTTGTTAATAAACGTATGCACCGGCACACGCCTTCCGTAGAAAGCAGCAGTGCTGACCGCATGATAAAGCAACACATTCGACAGAAATGTTGTGCATCGGTGCAAAAGTCGGCAGCAGGTGTGCGCATGGCGTATCTTTTCAATGATCTCTGCGCTTAGGCCAGGGGCGACGATTAGGCTCATAGAGAACGACCCAGAGTAGCGACTGTGAAAGTTTTACGGGCGTGTTCCATGTGTTAGGCTCCGGCAGGCTTCGCAGCTGTGCGCCGCTCTCCGACTTGAACTTTCGAGCTCTGTTCTCTGTATTCTGGCAGCGTCAGATCCCATTCCAGCGGCATCCCGGCACGTGACTGACAAACCCGCTGTGGGTACCCTTTAGCCCCGCCGTGAACGGCAGCTATCCAGGCCCGATCGGCTAAACTTAAACACTAGCGCGCCGCGGCCATGGCCTAGGGTGATAGTTTTGCCGCCCAGCTGGGCCCCTGAGACTCAGCGCTGAAGGCGTTTGGACGTCGGTGGTAAGTTCACTTGGCTGACGGGCCACTGAAAGATCGCAGGAGGGCGGGGTCCGCGACGGTCGCCGGGAAGGAGGGGCCTAAGTGGAGACTCCAGCCGACGGAGAGGCTTTGTTAGCAGACGATACCCGCGTCGATGTAGAGATAAACGCGCTGCATGGCAGGAATCCGCGGCAAAATGGGCGGAAAGTGCTCCTAATTGTCGGAGTGTTTCCACGCAGTAGACTCTACGCTTCTCCTTCGGGAGAAGCTCCGAGTTTTTGCTGTATG
The DNA here is from genome assembly GCA_030062745.1 of Capitulum mitella. Lineage (NCBI taxonomy): Eukaryota > Metazoa > Arthropoda > Thecostraca > Pollicipedomorpha > Pollicipedidae > Capitulum > Capitulum mitella. The sequence continues at coordinate 15,900,314 of CP099839.1, read as the reverse complement.
GTTGGGGAAATAAAAGTCTGAGACAAAACACATCATCATCACCACGTCATCACAAAAACTGCCGTCTCAAATACTTAAATCGATGACCTTCCCAACTGTTTGGAGAATATTGGACTTGTCTGCCGTGCAGCACTTCCTCATGCATCAATCGTGATGCGCTTTTTACTTTTTCGCGTTCTTATCAGAGCATGCAGTAAGGAAATGGAGGCAAGACACGAAATAGTGTTACGTACGTTTGATGATGACATTTATCTGTCCAGCACAGTGGGTGATATGAGCCGGCTTCTGTGTTGCGTGGTCCTCTTAGTAGCCTGGTAATTTTCTTGAACCAATCTTGCCTGGTATAAAAAAGCATGCATTTCTTTTTCTTCCTGAATAACTCTTCGGAAAAAGACGGTTCGCACTTCTCAACGGGACTTTTCATCTTCCCGTCGATCATTGTTTCATTCTCTCGAAAGACGTTTGAGCCTTGTGAGTGTTGTGGCACGTGATATTCCTTGGCAATTTCCGTGGTGCTGACCGAGGCCAGGCATTACAAGCTAGGTCAACTAAGGGCAAACAGATGTCAACATAAGGGATGATTGGCTCCAATCTTGGCCAGGAGATAGGTCTGTTTTCTGTCAAACAAAGCTAAAGATCGTCGAAGTCGCCGATGATGGTACATTGGCGAGGGGCTCTTATGGCCTTGGGCGAGCGGGGTCTTGGTCGTGCGGGACAGAGTTAGGCCGAGAGGTCGGAGTTGGGCGGATGTCCTCCAACCTCTGCGTCTCGCCTCAGAGCTCGTCATGCATTCATCCTCCAAACCCAATCATTTAGGAAATGTTGGTCGCCAGGTGCCCGTCGTAAAGTCATCAGAGTGGGTAAACTCCATTACGGAAGGTCAGATCGGCGAACGGACCGTGGGCCGAGGCCGTTACGGGCCGCGGCCTTCCTCTGACGTCAGAACCGCTCGCCAGTTTACCGAAGTCTTTATCTCAGTTTTAATGGTTCTAATGTGAAAATTTAAGGCGAAATGTTCGTTAGGGTGATGTTAGGGATCGGAGCCCGTGCTATGCAGAGCTTCTGGTAAAAATATCAGCCAAGCTAAGGTAAAACTAATCTCAACCTCCCCGAAAACCTCAGTCGATACTTATCATTAAGCCAATGCAAAACCATCCCTGTGAAGTTAACAAACACAAAAAGCAAAGTCGATGCCCTCACGGGCGGCGACGCCATGGGAGATCTGAGGGACGCATCCCCACAACCTTGCGAGTGTGGGGGACTGTCCCCGACAACACTGGAAGGAGCTGATTTTGGCACGAATAGGCATTCTGGCAAGGAAGGCAAATGCTCGCAATCGCGTGTATGTATCAGTTGTTACCGAAACGGAGAAACGGTAAATCCGTCAGAGACCTCATTCACTTCACATTTTGCCTTGTTACAGTACCTGACGCAGCAAGCACAGCCATAACACACACTACTGTTTCTGCTGTTTTATCTTCCTGCACAGTGAAAATCCTCACAAATGGAAGCATCTGTCGAAAGTGCAGACGAATAGCGCGTACGTTTGCCGCGTCCGTTGTTTGTCGCCATTACGACGGTTATTGGCAGTCCGTATCTAGGCACGTTGCAGGGACGCCAGTCAGCGTAGGTATCCACATATCCACAGGTCCACAGTTCCACAGAACGTGGCCATTTAGGTGTTCCTCAAAAGGAATGTAGAAATCACCTATTCCGACAATCTGCTTCACAGGGCGTGATTTTGAGGTTCATATGACCCATCTGTATCGGGTCAACGGCAGCTTCTCTGGGCCGGTGCGCCAAACCCAACCAGACAGATCCCCCGCCAAAGCCCTCTCCACAAGCGACCGAAGTAACGCTGCAAAACGAGCTACCGTCGTTTCAAAATAATTTGGTTAGCCGCAACTAAGGCTGGGTCAGGCGTGCATGCATCAAAACGGCGACTCGGCAAAAGTTTAACCGTCACATCAGACTCGTCAGACGGAAGGAGAAAAGAACGCCGTCCATGGTCATGCCGATAGCGTTAAAAAAAATGATGGTAAAAACACAAAAAAACAAACTAAAAATTAAGTGGTCGAAATCTGACGAGTTTTCTATTTGGGGAGGGGGCTGGCTATGCCCGACTCATCTGCCGTTACCACAATCAGAATTGTATGTCGCCGTCCCTGGATACCATGGCCGATTATGGTATGGGTTTCGACCACTTTTCAGCTGTTGTTTTTCATTTCAAGAATAATCAGCTGTCTGCATTCGATTGACTGTTACTCGTCGCGACGCCGTTGTTCTTAGTTTGATGGCGCGTGTTGCGGTCTGTGAGTACAGGCAATAGCAACAAGAGCAGCACTGCTATTGTTGAGCAGAGTAACGTGCTATTTTTGCCAAGATGTGAAGAAATACCGGGCGGATTCATAAATGCAACGTGATTATGACAGGTCATCATCGTTCATTGTGCCACTTGCCAGCGAACTTAGACCAGCTGTCAGCACCAGACGGGACGTTCTGAAGTGCCACTGGTGTCCGTGTTTACTTCAGTTTAGGCCGTGCAGCTGAACACCTGCACCCTGTGTGAGGTGAGCAGGTAACGTGTTTTTCAGGAATCGTGATTAGTTTTTCACCTTGTACCAATTGTATGGAGGTCACCGCCCGTTAGCAAGTGTGCAGAAGGAGTAGGAAAAAGGTGCTTAAGTTAAGCGTTCGTGACGAAAAAAAACCGTAATCAAAGGTTCGTAGGCATAAGGTACGCATCGTAAAAGGTTGATATCGGAAAAGGTTCGTTCTGCGAAAGGTTAGAACGTTCGTGGTAAGAAAAGGTTCGTGCGAAAAAACTTCATGAGGGAAAAGGTCCGCAAGGAAAAAGGTTCGTAACGAAAGGTTCGTAAGCGAAAGGTTACCATAGAAAAGGGTTTGAATCAGACAAAGCTCGTGTCAGAAAAGGTTTGCATTGGAAAAGGTTGATGGGAAAACCTTGGCATACCTAATCAAACCTAACCTAACCTAACCTTTTGTTATAAACCTTTTCCGACACAAACCTTGTCCGATACGACCCGTTTTCGATACGAGCATTATGCCGCCGAACCTTTGCTTAAGAACCTTCTTCTTTACGAACCTTTTTCCTTGCAAACGTTTCCCCTCAAGAGCCTTTTTCGTACGAACCATTTTCATACGAACCTTTTGCAGTGCGAACCTTTTCCGTTACGAACCTTTCCGACACGAACCTTTTTCTATAGGGGCGTTCCAGGACAAATCGATCAAGCACGTGCCGAAATTAGCACACCATGTCAAACTTTGATGGAGTTTAGTCCGGTAAATTATCTGTGGCCGAAATTGTATACTTCCACTTTTCAGCTCGGTCTGAAACACGATTTTGAAATATGATGATTTTTGGCCAGACGCTTGGTAAAATAATACCAATTATTTATTATTTCATTTACTTTACATTTACATTACATATTACATTACACATGCAGTATTATTTCATTAACCGATTCTCACATTTTCAAAAACTGGGTATCGTTGCGGTGAAGACCAAATACTGCATTTTGCTGCTTTTTGCACCTTCCAACACCTTTTGTTTTTTATCCGGCTTTGGAACCTATTTTCAAGGTCCAATTCTGAAGGTGTGGCGAGTGATTTCGATTAAAACCTTTGGCAAGTGTAGTGTTCTCCAAGGAATTCTGACTTGTTTTAAGTCGAGAAAAAGTCCCCATTTTTGCTCTGAATATTACACATCGCACGTTGAATTCGCGATGTTCCCACCGAAAACTTCCTTATCGGGGACTTCCGACCTGGAGCGGCAAAAACTGGCATGAACGACCGGGGAAAATGGCTCTGAACGTCCGAAGTCATTGTTCTCTTTCATTTACATGTCGCACATTCCGTAATCACGTTATATTATATACATATATACAAGTCGCAGGGGCGGACTTGTGTTTGATTGTGATCCCATCTGATCGGATCAAGGATCACAGGTTTTTGTGTGAATCTCATTAGAACGTAATCAATTTTTGAAATACAGCCGTGAGTCGCATTTAATTCGGATCAAAATTTCAAAAACAGCTGTGATTTAAATGATGATCTAGATCCAGGCGTTGTGACACTGATTTTGATTCCATCCAACTACACCTCCAATCTGCTTCAATGCATCAAATGATGTGGCTAAAACAGGATGATGAAATACCATGGCAATATGCTTATGAAGAGTACCTCCAGGTAATAATCCACCAAACCAAGTTACATCAAAGATCATGCCAAGTGAGTTAGCCATGGAATGAATCCCACTTGAAACCACAAATCTCAGTCGTTTGGGCGCTCAAAGAAAATGGCCTATTGAAAAGAAACGAATTTTAGCGCCAAGCGTACGTCACTAAGGAAGAGTAAGATGTTTTTTTCTTCTTCGTACCACAACAATGAAATCCTCTAGGTACTTCTGCTGATGTCAAATCCACGCCACCGTGCGTTGCGTAGGTAGTAGGCTACAAGCAGTACCCATGTTTGGATAAGCCGACATGGACAGCTATCCTCGGCGCACCTGCCGGAGTCGTTAAGTTATTACGTGATTTACTTTGCGTTATTCAATATTCATGATGTAACTGCTTCCATTTATTTCTGCCAAATAGGCACTGGGCACCTGCTTATATTGACTTCTGTGTGTGACACAAAGATTAGGAAACTATTGACACTATTGCGCCGTAATTGAGAGATTAGTGGCGAATGAACATTAAGGGGCTATCGGCGTTAAAATCAGTCGCCAGTAGCTAAAGCTGCTACGTGCGAACACCCAAAACTAGGACTGCGGTGGTTACGTTCTAATTTTTGGGACGTAATGTTATGCTGCATTCCTGCCTGTTGCTCAAGTACCCAGAAAGTAAACACTACGCAATTGTATGCAATATTTCACACAGTACATTTATTACATATATATATATATATATATATATATATATATGTTTATTACATGTATGCAGATATGTAGTCATCTTCCGGTTACACATGTAGCGTATCACAAATTTTGACATTGTCCATGCATCTTATGGACTCAGGTTTCATATTATTTAGCAATAAGATAGCAGTTTTTATTTTTTAATAATAAGATAGTAGGGTTTACTATAATATGTATATATCTATATATATACATGTATATATATATATGCGTATGTATGTATTGTGCTGATATATAACTGATATTGTTGCGGCCGTGCTGAGCTGTGGCGGCATCTGCAGTGCGTTTCGCGTCCACCTCTCATCGCTACGGTGGCCTGATGGGCTAACGCTTCGGATTAAACGCTTAAAGGATCGATTTTATGAAAAGTAGTGAGAATTGCATGTGATTCGGATCAGTTCTGGAAAAACCTGCCTGGATCGCATTTGATGTGGGTCTAATCCAAAACACTAGCCGTAATTCAAATGCTGATCCGATCAAGCCGCTGTGATTCAGATCCTGATCCGGATCACCAAAAAGATGTCGAGCACAAATCTGCACAGGTAGGTGCGTCGCGGGGACGGTAAAGCGTTCCAGCTCAGTTTACATGAACGGTATAATCCGTCGTGGACTCGACCGCCGCGGTTTCGACGGACGAACGGAATGACGCCACCCAGATATCGATGGCCTGACACCTTGACGGACCTGACCGAAGAGCGTCGTGTGTGTCGAAGACGAAAGTGTCATTAACTGACAGCGTTCAACTGATTATACCCGGCAGTTTCGTTTGTTTGCTGTAGCTTTGAGGAGCGAGATGTGTAAAGACTGTCGATTGGGCCGATTGGAAATATTTTGCGTTTCTTTTCACCTGCTCCGTCGTAGTCGTCAGACCCATTTTCTTCCGTACGGAGGAGGGGAATCTGAACACCTCCCCCTTTCCAACTCGTAAAACGTAGCCGTACGACAAAAATAAAAACGCCGTTGGATAGGGTCTCAAAAGTAAAGCTTACATCATGCTAAAACGAATCAACTTTGCTAGAAAATCTCATTGTCATTTGCAAATCAAAGTTTATAGTTTTGCAACGTCCTCTTACGCCCGCGCCATGCAGTAGGTGAACCGTGCCTGCTGTCCCACGCCGTCAGCCCAGCAGTACTAGCAGGGAGGAGACAAGCAGCAAACTGCCTTTTTTGTTCCATAGGGCATGGTTTTGAACATAATTTGCAAGAAGACATGACGGCGCTGTATTTGACACATATCCTTTGCAATGGACGGGCTGGGAGCGCACACCACCATCCCCTACTCTGTATATTTATGTGCCAAAATATGCCACAATAATAAAGGAACACTTTCCGTGCCTTTTTAACTTCCTAACGGAACTTGTTAAAGCCCAAATAGGCCCTTAAATCGGGATGACCTTCAATGACCTCAAGTGACCTTGACCACCTAAAGTGCGATAAGTCGTACAGATCAGGGCTATTTAGAGTTAAAAAACGCAGGTTCTGTCATAAAACTGGAAAATGTGTTCCCAAGATGTTCACAGTTAACTTAAAAACGAGGTAGAAAAGGCGGGAAATAACTGTGACTTTGGCCTAACTTCCAATGCATTGACTAAGCTTAACCGTTTTTTTCACTCATGTTTGTGATTCTGTGCTGTAACTCTCTGTCCCCAAAATGCAAATTCTGAAGAAGAGAGAGCATACAGAAAACAGATTTTATCGAAAAGGTCTCAGTTTCCTTGGCCTCAGTTTATTACATTAGCCTTCTCCAGAAATTCCAAGATAAAGATTTGAGGTCATTGTCAAATTAAGGTCTTGTACCAAAACTCAGTCTGATTTCTTGTAATCTGTCGATGTTACAGCCATGGCATTATGGCAGTCTAAACCATTCCTGACATGAGTCCCTTTAACCTGACCAAAGTCAGTGACCTGAATCGACCCAAAATTATTATTTGCCCAGAATGTGCGCAATGGACGCGAGGAAAGGTACTGAAAATTTGACGGCGTTACGCACCGCCGTTTCCTCGCTATTTTGACAAAAGCTGATGGGGTGTGCCAAGCAAATAAACAGCGTCAAAGACGCCATTCTGCACCGCCGGGAAGAGGATGAAAAATTGGCCTTCGTAGTGAGAAGACTGAGGAACGACCTGGGAGGCCACGTCAGGTATTTCCGCATGTCGTGGAAAATATCTGATACCAACCTGAGTCAGAAGTTGCACACAGCTCAATCTGTGTTGTAAACAGTATTTTCGAAACACATGGCCACCGGTCTCAGACTACGAAGCCAAACACAGTCATGTTATTAGTCTATGAAGAATATTTCAATGATGATATGGTGACAAGCATATGGACTACTCGCATTACTATGTTTCTTTGTCCATTTTGGCACCCAAACCGATTGGACACGCCGCAACGCCCAGCCACTTCCCAGTCTGCGACGGCATCGACTGAAAATCCGATTTTTTTGTCAAGTTTGGGGTCGATTCCGTCGCGAACGATACGGAATGTTTCTCGTACCTTTATTTATTTCCAATATTTGTTCATAGTAGCATGAAGTGGTAAACTGACAAGTATATCATAAACCATTTATACCTAAAATTTGTATGTCATTTCCCGCCGGCAATGGAAGAGGAAATGCCCAACGAGGATATTTGCAGACAGTATGCAATGAACGATATGTGTAGTATAGTCTTAAACATAAAACAGGGAACTTTTCTCGATTTAAAATAATTTAAACCTTTTGAACATTTTACTTGCTCGTTATTTCAGTCGGAATCACTACCCACACCCTCAACATTTGACCTTAAAAACAGGTTTCAAGGCCAAATAGAGAACAAAATTCTCGAAAATGAGAATAGCAGAACAACGCAGCATTTCGTTCTTATCACAATGATATCCAGTTCTTGAAAATGTGATCTTTGGTCTCTGAAATAACACATTATTTCATCAAGAATTTAACCAGAAATCACCAAACTTCCAAATTTTAAATTGCTCTAGCGCAAAAACCGCTCGTCAGATGGAGCTGAAAAATGAAAAATTGACATCCCAGCAACAGATTACCTCCGGACAAAATGCCATCACACCTTGAGACTATTGTGTGTTACCCCTAGTCGATCTCACGCAGAATGCTACTATATGAACCTTTTCCGATAGGAACCCTTTACGATTCGAACCTTAAGTTTGCCAACCTTTGTTTACGAGCATGTTCCTTTACAAACCGCTGGCCTACGAACCTTGGTCCGGCCACCGTGTGCAGCGACCGTTGGCGGTCAACGCCCTATGACAATATGGCGGTGGCAGGGACACTGAGCGGTGGCTGGACTGCAGACTCGGAAAAGGCCAGCTTCTTGGGGACCGTCTCGTCTCGAGGTGGTCGACCGTCTTGAGTTGCGTAATAGAACAACAAGCCGTTGGGTGTAAAAATACATATACTTTCTGAACGTCTTTTGTGTCAAACCGATATTGAAGTCGAGAAAAGAATAAGTTTCAGCCAGTTTTTATGACATCACGTTGTTCCAGGCAACCGCTGATTTCGTGGCGGAATTTACCGACAAAGGCGCGACACGACAGTGTAGTAATCAGCTTGGCAATGTGTTCGCCGACTGCCAGCTGACCAGGGTGTCAAATCTCGAGCGGTGGGGCGACTGGAACCCGTCTTGCCAGCAGGAATCATCAGAATCCTTTTCAAAATCATTGCGGTCAAATCCGCAATCCTCAGCAGCAAAAGGAATGAAAAGATCCGCAATCCCTGATGGATTCCAATCTGTAACCTATTCCGCAATACTTTTTTCGAATAAGTAATTTTTGCTGAGGCAGCAGAAGCTGTGGACACCACGGTGTTTGTACTATCGTATGTGATAGGGTGGGTCGTCAGCTGTCTCACGACAAACTTTGACCCTTACATGGTGAGCAGGCGTTAAATGGCCAACTTTGGAAAGGACATTATTATATACATACCACTCTCGCTATATGCAGTTCGACAGGTATTTCAGACGGTATGTTTCATCGAGAAGCAAAGCTGACGATTTCATTTATCTAGGGACCAGGGGCGCGAATCGTGTTTTTGGACAGGGAAGAGCATGTCAGACTGGGAAGGCTGATGGAGTGAGTGTCATGCTGAGAAACTGATTTACGGTAGTGGCTTTGCTTACGATCAACACAGCTAGGCAGTGTCACAAATTCGGAGTTTCGAAACCCAGTTCATGGTAAATACTCAAGTTCCAGCATCGGGAGATCAATTCGTGCACAGCCGATGTGTGAATCCTGCCTCAAAGCCAGCCTTAGTTATGTCACTGTTTCTTTGCATTTCGTAGAACAGATAATGGCACACACGTCTTATCATTCAGAACTATGTTCGGATGTCCCATTAAATTTGACACGAACTTTACTGCTTTAAAAAGAGACCGCAAAACAGATATTCTCAAAACATTAGCACAACCCCAACGCAGGCAGAGTTGTCAATCAGATGAATATTTCCAACACCATGGATCGACCAAACGGAGGAGGTGAAAACATTCGCGCCATTTTATAAAAGATGCCGATAAGAAGCCAAGATCCTCACACTCAGTCCCCGTTTGTATTGTAAAAAAAAGTGCGGTACCCAAACCAGAGTTCGTTCCCGCTATGGAAAATCCGCGGCGACGTCCCTGCACCTTGCGAAGTACTCATATGTTACGAAAAGGACCGAAATCACTGTTTTAACCCTATTCCCGACAGGGTGGGCTGAATCCGCCCCCCTCGGGTTTTTTTGCTTGCCAATTCCAGGCTTTTTAACGCAGCTTCACGAAACTTGGTCACTTTTCTTAGCTATTCTTTCTACGTGCCATGAGAAAATTTCAAAATGCTATTTTGCTCAGGGGCGGAGCCAGGCAACGTTTTTGGGAGGCACCTCATGCCATTTTTGGCCATGTTGAGGGTAAAAGGAAAATGGCTGCCAAAAGCAGAGTTTTAAAGATAGAACCTAAAACTTTATATGGATATATAGCTAAATAGTTGGGCAATGTGTAGATATAGTTTTGTTTATCTGAGGTCATTTTACAAGGTCAGGTCAAGGTCAAAAGTCAAAATTTGTTTTTTTTGCAATAATTTTGGCGCCGTTTTTTTTCAAATGCCAAACCCGGAAAACATATCACGTACAAGTACGTCTTCTACTCATGCACCAAGTTTCAGCTTGATATCAGGTCGGGGCACGGAGCTATGACCTAAAATGTTAGTACGCGTACCCTACATCGCAATAGCCATAAAACGAAATTTTTGAAATAGTGAATTCAAATGATTGAAAACGTTTACAGATAACATTATATGCATATGACATCATTCCAAGTGACCCCAAGGTCACTGGAGGTCATTTGAGGTCAAAGGTCACAAGTTGATTTGAAGAACGTGTGACCATGACAGTCCCCCTTTTTCATATCCCTGGCGCTGCCTATGCTAACATCATAGAAGCATCGTAATGCGATTTGTACTTCTTTATCATGACATAAGTAGCAGAAACCAAAAAAGGGTGTTTGCCTCTTTTGTTGATTGAGTTGTTAGAAAACTAATCCTCCTATTTTTGAAACCCTGTGAACGCCCATGAATTTTCTCAAAATTTCAGATTTGTAGACCCATGGTAAAAACCCTATTTATAACCTCTCGATTCATGCCAGTTTCATCGAAATTGGTCCATAAGCAACGGAATTATAAGAAGTCCAAAAGTGCCCCCATTTTGACATTTCCCCCCCTGTATCCACAGATTTTAAAATTTTGAAAATTCTTTTTATAAAAATGTAATTCATGTCACGGCAAATCGACTGCCGTTTGTTGCGATGAAATCGGACGAGTAGTTCTCGAGATCTCAGGGGGGGCCGAATCCTCCCCCTGCCGGGAATCGACCATACCGTCTAGCCCTCCGGGAATAGGGTTAAAAGTCAGGAAAATTAAGCACTTATTGAGACAAAAAGACAGCATACTAACGATCGCAAAGGGTGATAGCAATAATGGTCACAAGTCACGTACTTCGGGACGTCGCAGTCTCCCGCAAATGTACCATCCCTTGCACTTGGTTCCTGGACATACCAGGCGTTCCATGATTTGGCGGTTGCTGATGATGTATACCTTGCTCAAGAAGTCGGCAATGATATTTTCCTGAGAGCTGCCTGATCGGCACACCTTTGCTCGCCACTCTCTGGCCGGAACGGCGCACTGATGCCGCCACGGTAACGAGTCAGAAAACAGAGTACAAACAACACGGCCAAGCCGAATAGACTAAAAGCACTCTCCACACTGCTGGCGCCACGGTGACGCTGGGCTTCACAAGGCGCTGCACGCAAGGGCGTAGCCAGGATTTTGTCCAGAAGGGTGGAAGGATTTTGTCCCTTGTAACCCACTGGGAGGAGGCTGGTAACCAATGGAGCTCCATGTGGTTAAAATCATCACGACGTAAAACGACGGTTGGAGACGACGAAAAACGACTGCAAGAAGCTTCCGTGAGGTCGGCAGGAACGTCTTAACAGGTAGGCAGGGACCCCTTCACACTCTAGCGGGGCCCCTTCGCAAGTTTGCTTAGAGTCTCTACTGGCCAGCAAGAACCGTCTTACAGACAGAAAAAAGGCCCCTCCAGAGGCCAACAAGGGCATGGGATGGCATGGGCCCCTTCTATACAAGCAGTGGACCCTCTACAAGCTAGCAGGTACCCCTAAACACTCATTTAGACCAGGAGCCTCTCTTCATGGCACGCATGAACATTTGTTTCTTGCACATTTGTCTTGTGCATTTGTCTTGTCACATTTATCTCTTGCATATTCAGAGTACGTTTTTTTAGGTTCGTAATGTTTTAACCCTCGCCGGACGAGTGGGATGCCCCCACCAGCAGTGTTTCTAGGACCATTGCAAAACGGCGCAAGGCAGCGCCGTGAAATTTTGCGTTGCTGGCGATACATTCACTGCACATATCTTGGAAAAAGAGTAACGCCAGGTCATCTCAGGCTACCGAGCTATGATGTCTTAAGTCAAGTCTTCCAGAGCGATTTTTGCGCCAAATGCCGGCATTTTTGCTGTTTTAAGGCTATAGGTTTGCATAAACGGCAGATGACTGGCATGAAATCGGTTCGGAATGGTAGTCCACATGTTAACAAGTCATTCTTGGTAGGTCAATGACCTTTTCAAACTTAAACAAGGTCACTGATCTCGGATGATTTTTTGACATTACAGCGTTCCTGTACTATACTTTGGCACTGAATGTGATAAAACAGTCGATGTTAGGCCTATATGGCCCAAAACCCATCGTTTTTAAATATGAAAAGTCAATTTATAGTTCCAATCATAAAGTATGACCTGCCCTAGCAGGTCAGTACTTGACCTGACATGGTCCAACCGGCCACCTTTAGATTTCTGGGGTACGCAGCTATTGATTGCTTTTTGTCCCGAGGCGCTAGCTTAATTAGGGGCCAAATGGCAGGGGGATGGGTGGGTAACACCCCCGTCGTCATCGGTGCGAGTGAACATCCCTCCAGTTCGGCAAGGGTTCATTATCTGTTTCGAACAGTGTATAGCACCCTGCGGGCGCCTCACACTATCCAAAGTACTGGGGCCGTGGAGCGCAATGTTTTGAGGCTCCCCTGAGGCCAAAACATTGCGCTCAAGGGGTCACTAGGCCGCTAGAGGGTCCGCTTGGCCTGGGGTTGGGGCATGGTCCCTTTACCCCCGTCCCATCTCACTACCTGGCTGGTTAAATTTTGCAAATGGGCTGAACGCCACGCTAGTTTTCAGTAGAGCTTATTGGCAGCGCGAGCGCCTACGAAAGCTGCATACGTTGACCACAGACATTGGCACCCTTAACCATACGTACATTCCCTTTTAAAGTCATTAAAAAAACGTTTGTCTGCCTGTCAACACGCTTGTTTCCAGTCGAGCTTCTGTTTACCTCTATCTGTCTGTTGGCCAAATAGAGGTAGACACCCAAAGTCAAGAATAGTTGTAACCATCACTTCATTCTGAATGTTTCAGTCTCTGAAGCTGTGTGGAAATAGTGACATCCGACCCTGGTAAACAAACGAACGAACGAACGAACGGACCTGAAGAAATGTATCCAGTGGAATAATGCATACCTGAATGGACAGCCCGTCTTGAATGAATCTATCCGTCTACTCAAACATTATGGGGCCCATCGGTTTCTATGACAACGAATTTTAAAACAGAGCAGTAAAGCCTGGATGGTGGTACCCAAGGCCCCATATATCGAGGTACCACAATGATAAAAAATTATTCCAATGAAGAATTTCGCGTTTTTGAAGAGCTTATCGTGATCAGCGTCCCAAAATGTACCAGAAAATGATGTGTGCGTATGAATTTTCGTAAAAAAATGCAAAATAGGCCACCCTCCTGTGCAAGAAAGAAAACAAAATAGGTCATGGCAGAGTGCAAAATATGCTGGGCCAAGTCAAGTCTTACCATGTCAGCGTGGCAATAGTGCAGGGCAGAAGGCATGGCTATCCTTGGCTGCCAGTAAAGCGTGGTAGCATTATTCCATCACTATCTGGCATCGCACAGCCACTATTTGTGATCTGCCTTTCCGTCACTGATCATCCAGTAAAATGTCTTACATCCTTCACATTCCAAATATGATCCGTATCAAACCGTGCATCTGAGAGAAACATGCCAACCAAATTATTGGTTCAGGTCACAAAAGCACCTCAGGAGTTGATCTGAGATCAGATCATGTACCTACCAACCTTTGTATCATATAGCTATTGACAATAAACAGGTAGTTTATCTGTATCAAATCGTTTATTTGCAATATGCTTCTCAAATGTCTCGCTGCTACAGGCTTTATTTATTACTTGTTAGCTTATTGCATAACATGCCTAATTGTAGAAAAGGCACATGGCCTAATATGACCTCAGTTAAAAACTATGGAACACGACGCAGAAAATGATGAGAAACATCTATTGAAATTCCGCGCCTCTGTATTGCTTCATTCACGAGTTTTGCTAAAAAAAACTGCCAGGGTGTGAGGACCTCTCCCCTACCCCCGACCAGTTTACTTGCTGTGGATACCTCCGCCACCCTAAATTAAACGCAGTCTCGGCAGCATGATCATGTGGTCACTGTGTCCACTCTGCATAAAACGAGGGAAGAGCATCAGGTACGGCTGATTATTATAACAATATCCCCGGCCGGTAGCTCAGGGTGTTTTTTTCAGCTATATCATTGTGCAATTTTTTCCAAAGCGTCTCTGTCGAGAGAGTGCTCCGAGCTGTCAGATTTATGTAGCCATGAGTCAACCATCATTGTCAACTTTTTTATTACAGCAGTGAGCAAGGATTGCAGAAAATAGTGCTGTCTAATTCGCCATCCAATTCCGTTCTTTTCAGAAAAGGATTTCATTCCTCTTGCAGTCCCTCAATAGACTGAAATCCAGGATTGCAGATCTTGCATTCAAGATCCTGGTGATCACTGCTTGCCAGGACGGGGAGACCAGTGCTCCACCAACTGAGCCACAGATTGCGGTAGCCCAGTTACCAGATGTCGCCAGATGACAGCGCAAAATGACAGCTGCGTAGACATACATGGAGTAATTCACCAGCAAACAACCCTTCCTGTCAGAATATTGGCTTGCCCACGTCACTCACAAGACGCATGTCATGTTCCAGCAAAACAAAACAAAACAAATAAAGTAAGACATATCACCAAGTGCTGTGCGGTACGGTGTGGTAAGTACCAAAGGTCTTTTTGTTTACTGTATAATTAATCTTTGTTCAATCCGTCCAGGGAGTCTGTGACCATCACACACAAACATAGCTGGAGATTTTGATGGTGATGGATGGGTCTAGACCGTCTTCCACACTTTTCTAATATTTTAACATTAGGCCTAAGATGATGACCTGAAAAAAGGCGTTCTGGGGTCCTTTTCGTCCCCCCCAATAATTCTCGAAGATCCTCAACCATGCACACAAGATTATAGCATAGTCTGAGTCAGGAAGAACTAGATCTCTGTGAACCGGCACCAGAGTAAACCGGAGCCTCAGACAGAACTGAAGATTCGGATTCTCAGGATTCGAATAGATTCGAATCTTCCGAATTCTCGAATCCTGAAAACGAGGATTCGAACCATGAAAAGTAGGATTCGAATCCTAAAAACCACGGTCATATCCTTAAAGCCATCATTTACATATACAAATAACAGATTTTAAGTGTGCGCTGTGCCAAATTTTATCTTTATAAACTGCAACCCAAATTGTATTCATATAAACTAGATTTGCCAGGTATATGTCGTTGCTCCATGGGACTGAGTTGCCCATCCTGCATTTTATTACACCTTTTTGAGTTATTGCCGCACCCGACTGCTGAGGTTACTGCTTTTCCTCCGCCACGACCATGTTTCGCTGGCTTCCTGTGGGAGCGAAAGTGACAAAGCTTTTGTTACGACTCAGACAGTAATCTCTTGGCTGGCGCGATACCATGCCAAAGTCGCGGTATCATGCTCGCCTCTCATATACTTTCCTCGTGCCTCATCAAAAACCAAACCTTCGACACCTTCACAGACTGACACCATATCTCCCCTTCATTTTTAGCCGAGTTAGGAATGCACCACAGGCAGAGGCACTGAGAACAGTCAGCCTGAAACCAGTGGAATCGGCTTAAAAGTGGGCACTACACGACGTTAAAAATTTCGAGATACTGATGCAAAGATTCAAATCCATTCGAATCTATTCGAATGTCGAATCCGAATCCCACCCTATGATTCGAATCCCAAAATGAATGTGAATCCTCAGCTCTAGATTCACACCATTTGCGCCCGCTGTGTCCCCGTTCCGATCAAAGTGGCGTGATATCCCCGATCAGCTTCAGACGCCGCCATATTGAGAGGTTTGGAATATGTACTGCGATACGCTATCGCTTAGCAGCTTCACACGGTTTACACGAGCCACTGGCTGTCTCAGAACAGGTAGTGATCGTTGAAGTTCAAAATGTTTATGTGGCAACCACACGGAGTTATCTACGCTATTACACAGCCGAACTGCGTCTTCGTCGTCAGAGATCAGCGTGGCGGGACAAAAATGAATTGCAACGATCATTAATCCGATACCACCTGGCATGTTTTTGTACCCGCGACCACCCAGGAGTGCAAAAACGGCATTCCTTGTTATCTTAGGATCTAACCGTCGTATCTAAACCGGTCTACCATCAATCGATAGCACTAAGTCATGCGATTCAGAAAATACTATATTAGACTTGGTCACGTTACTGATGACGTCACAGGTCACGAAAGGCGCATAACACGACGTCGGAAAAACTGACAACGGTTCGTACATCATATCATCGGCAATACTGGTCTTAGAGCCTTCAGCTGGGTACCAAACGAAAGGTAACGAGTTTCTGCCCTACACGAGTGCCAAAAATACTAAAAATATTGGGTCAAGGTTAACCTAGGTCAAGGGAAATACTAGTCTTACTTTGCATACAAAAGATCGATGCTTACTCGCAGCCGTTTTGATCCGGATCACAAAGAGGACGGAAGCAAAGCTTTCTGATGATCAGTTTTGCATTAACTGGTTTTCTTTTAACCAAGTTCATTCTAGGTCAGGTCAGATAAGGTTACATTTCTCTTCCTGGCAAAAAGCCAACATTACTCGGTGGGATTCGTAACTGCATCAAGTACAAGACTAAAATGGCATCTCGTGATAATTAAATCTGCTTTGTCTCCTCTTTATTGGGTCAAGGTCAAGCCAAACCAGGACAGATAGCCATTTTTTCTTTTTCTGACTAGGATATAATATAAAGGATACATATATAATATATCGGATATAGCAATGGCTCTCGGCCGCTGCTGAACGATATTCCACAGGCAATTATGCATTTCATTTCGTTTTGACATCTACAAATGACGTGGCCTGATCTGACATGACCTCACGTTGCATTTGGTGAACCTTGCTAAGAGGCACATTGAGATTTGCTTGTCTGGCTTGAACGATAGAGAAGGTCAGTGGCAACCACTTCACAAACACAACAACACAACCCACGATGCAAATCAGTCCGGTTGTCATCATGCATGTGACCCAGCATGACCTCTAACGTTGACGCGTCACGGTTGTATACCCCTTTTGTGACCGCGTCTTCTGCAAATCTAAATAATCTATGCATTTCATTCGCAAATACCATAAAAACGAAGCATGTTCGCGCCACGACCAAAAGAAACGAAAACACGCATGCAAGAATTCACTTACGACGGGATATCTCCATGGCCTAACCTAACATGGAAATGCTCTTGATGTCAAAGTATGTAAAATTGATTAATAACGAGGTACGGAAAGTTTGTTTGTGTTGGCTCTAACAATCCAGAAGTTATTCACGAAAAATGGGGAGGGTGTACCCCATTTGACACCGCGGGCGGTGCCGGGTCACACAATATGGATCAAAAAGGCTAATTATTTTAATGCACCAGAAGGCATATTTTCAGATAACCGGAATGAATTTAAAGAAACAGAAGTCTCATAGAAGCAGTTAACAACATCGGGTGGAACGGCATGGCATAGCTCAATATACGGGATTAACGCTGCTACCATGCCGAGCACGTCAACACGCTGACAACCACCTTCACCTAGGCCTGCTGGCTGCCTGCAGTACTGGCTGCCTGCAGTACAGAGGCGCCTCGATGCTTCAAAGGGCGCCCTCCTAGGTCTGGCAGGGCGCCCCTGTTGCTTGAAAGGGCGTTCTAAACCTGAAAATAAGCCCTTCAGTCCTAACAGGACGCGCATCGGGTTTGGAAGACCGTCTTTCGAATTTCTTTGGCCTTCTATTTCGTTAATTTCTAAATGCACCGCTACATGCAGGACGTTACGAAAATGGCTAATACCAATGGCTTACCAACATAACAGGACGCCCATCGGGTTTGGAAGACCGTCTTTCGAATTTCTTTGGCCTTCCATTTCGTTAATTTCTGAATGCACCGCTACGTGCAGGATGTTACGAAAATGACTAATACCAATGGCTTATTTATTTCCATTGTACTTTCGCCCTCCCTTTGCACACTGGTCAGAACACATGTGGCCAAAATTGACCTAGTTTGATCTTGCTTGACCTTAATATGATGGGCACAAACTTTGTAGCTTGCCAGAAGCAACTGCAGCGCGTCAGTCAAAACAATGTTCTTAAACATCCAGAAAAACGCGACTGCTGCCCGTATAACAAAGCGGCATTTCGCTGTATTTTAACTTTGAAATCGCCGGTGTTGGCTTCCAGTGACGTTTTACGGAATCACGTTAGTAAATCGGGTATTACATCTAATGCTGATACCTTTTTAACCATGTAAAATGCTCAGTTATTGAAGTTTTCGGCACAAAAAATTCTAACATGTGATTTAAACTAACGTAGCTTCTGACGGCCATATCCGGCTGACTAAGAAATGCAAGTGCTTTCTTCTAGTGTTGCCAAAGTCTTTTCAAAGGCCGGCCTAGCGAGGGTAAACATGGACTCTACATTGATATTTGAGATTTATGAAAATCGCGAACCCATTTGTTTTCCATTAAATGGCAAAGCATTCATGCTTTAACATAAGCTCAGACTTTTCCATGGTCTAATATCCGCCTTAAATAGCTGTCGTGTCAGTGCAATAATTCATTTCTAGAAGGGCATGCATCTTCAGCACATATAACAAAATGAGAGTGAGTTCTGCTGCCACCGCAGCATTGTGCTCCTAGCAAACTGCGACTGTTTGAACCTTTTCTTTCTGCTTGCGTGGAGCCCTGAATGTGTTTAAAATGTGATCTGACCGTGGACATGCTATCCACTTTGTGAACCATCCCGCCTTCCAGCCGGCAGTTGAGCCCTCCACGCCGCCCCCCGCCCGTCGTCTGCCGGGAGCTGAGCTCCTCTCCCGTCGTCTGCCGCCAGCTGAGCCCCTCTCCCGTTATCTGCCAGCAACTCAGCTCCTCCCGTCGTCTGCTGGCGGCTGAGCTTCTCTCCCGTTGTCTGCCGCCGGCTGAGCTCGTCTCCCGTCGGCGCCGACGACCGGCCGGCTGGGGCGCATCGCCCGCAGCTTCCGCGCCGGTGGCGGCCGCGGCCACGGCAGTCTGCGGCCATGAACGCCACGGGGTGCGCCTCGTGCCTGGGGGCGGCGGCCAACGACAGCGGACACGGCGGCATGAAAATCTACTACACCGACCCGCTAGAGATGTTGAAACCGTGGCGCTTCATTCCGCAATTCGTGCCGGTCATCGTGACACACGGCGTCACTTTCGTGCTGGGCGTGATCGGCAACATCCTCATCATCATCGCCCTGAAGAGGGACCGCCGGACACGCAGCGCCACCAGGTCAGTGAGCGGCACAGTGGCATCAGATCGCTGACCGGTATACCTTCATCAGGCTTGTGATCGGTACAGTCATCATGTCATGTCGGTCTCTTGTTACAGTGCTGGTGACTTTGGCGAAATGCGTACATGCATTTCATTTCCCCTTGCGTGTAAGGTGCCGCCAGTTAAGAATCGCTGCTGGAACTCTGGTTATGAGCAAAATGAGTGCCTACAATAGTCAATGGTCTGACCGTTCATGTTTTAGAGCATCTCACAGCATTACGTTGATGCGACGTAAATCACATCCGTAAATCACATCACGTGAGCGCACCCGTGAAAGGTCAGCTGTAAATTTATGGTGTCATAAGGGCTATTTCGAACACATCACGCATGAGGAACATTTGAAACCACTGAACACGTGGTAAGGTCATTGTTTTTTGACGTTACCTGAGCTTGGCTGATTTCGGTTTCTCAGGATAATTTGAAAGAACTTGCAAAGAACTGACGAGCTGTTTTGAAAGACATTATTGTAAGGTGTGTACCCGAAAATAGCCGTCCATGTCATTATCACAACGTTCACAACGTTCAGAGGCATCTTAGGCAGATGATCATCATTTACGCTTCTATGGGTAAAATGCTGCCTCCTTTACAGAACGACTTACGTGCTAGTTAGTTCGTATAGTGGTTTGTGGGTTGTTATCATTCATAAATGAGGCGCACTTACCAGTAACTTAACACAATTAAGGCCCTATCGTTAGTTGTTCTGAAAGATAATTTTGTTGTCAATTTGGGGTCGTCGTCTTTTCCTTATATTGTAAAGCTAGACTCATGCTGCATAAATTTCAGCTGTATGGCATAGGTCCGGCATAAGAAATAACCAGTATTTTTAGGCATCATGCCATATGCATATATATATATATATATATATATATATATATATATATATATATATATATACACATATGCAGGTTTCACTAAAAGCAGCGGCGTATTCAGCGTTTGTTATCTTTTTTGGGTGTTTTCAAGTTTTCCGATTATATTCTTCACTTCATTGGTGCGCTCGTTTAGGACGGTGGCTAAGGTAATTATAACTAAGAAACTTACATTATTATGTCATATTATGTCACTCATCCTGTGTCTATATTGATATCAATATGGAAGTTCCGTCTTATCCTGAGACATTTTCAAGAAAGAAATAATTCTGCCCATGTCCTTACATTATTCGTCCTTGCTTCTCGCTTTATATGTATAACACATTTTCCTCGATTTGGACGTTTTTCTGTGTACCCTGTTGTGTAAATGCACACGCGTGTATATATACAGTATAAGCATTTTGCACACGTCACTCGTGGGTTCCGGTTATCACCGCCTATTTATGCTACGGCCCAGCGGCGGACCCCCGTACAATGACATTGTTCCGCGTGCGTTTATTTGCCTGCTGGTAACGGGGTCATATTCCCTGATATAGATTGCTTTCAGGACGTCGAGGAATTGCTTGTTTTGTGTTTTGACCTAGATATTCGTGTTGTCTACTAGCGCCTTCCTGGTAAGTCCAGCTATGGTGTGTCGTGGTGCTTCTCAGTGTGTGCTAGTGGGCCGCGTTCTGTAAGTGCATACTGTTCCATAATGTCTGCTGAGTGTTGTGGTTGTGAGGCCGATGTACGCGCTATTGGGTAGGAGCCATAGGATCCGCCACAGGGCGGGGGGATGGATGATGCATCCCCTCCAGCTATCTGATTAGGGGGATTATGCGCCCAGTAATTGACAAATGTAGGCCCCAATATTTATACTCGAAAAGTCTATGCTTTAGTTGCTGGATATTGCAAGAAGAGGTATGTTTAAAATACTTAAATAGCATTAAAATGAAATTCCTAAGATACTTAAATGAAAGGAGCAAAAAATACTTAATTTGGTGCGTTTCCTTGCTGGTGTTGAATTTGGCAGTACGTGGTAGGTATATTGATATTCAGAAGTGATGCAGTCCTAGGCAGGACTATGCATGGGCACATGGATTCCAGTACTTGTGCGAAGGCTTCATGATCAAGATGGATATAAGAGACATGTTCAGTAAGAATGTATTCGTATTTTGTATGCTATCGAGTACTGGTAAATTAAAATGACGGAAAATACGAAAACATGTATTCTCATTTTTCATCATTTGCTAACGATGCAACAGAAAGACACTGAAGGAGCCAAAGCGCAGGTTTCGGGCTTATCTACGAGTTGGCATCACCTCACCATTCAAGATCATTACCAGCATTCATTACCAGTAACTAATGTTGCTGGTAATGAATGACATTACCATACTCGTTTAATCCGTCCGCATAACATGTTGGTGTAACCTCCGAATCCAAATGTACTCTGGTGTCGGGTCGGGCCAAGCACCACGATAGCCTGATGGATGAGGAGCCGCACAACAGATCCGGTGCGTGGCAGGCTCTGGATTCGAGACCCAGAACGGCCGCCTGTATTTGGCCAGAGACCGAAAGGGTCAATCGGACATGGGCCGACCCTGTCATGGAATTGCACGACACGGTAAAGATCCTCCAGTGCCATCTTGTTCGGCGACTGGCGCAAAATCACTCCATATTTGGTCTACATACATACATACGCATATGTATATATATATATATATATATATATATATATATATATATATATGTACACTCATGTGGTGTGACAGTATGTTTTCTTTGATGATTTTTTCGTTAAAAACGACTGCATGTTTCGCATTCCCTAGTTTCCTGATGTATCGTTCAAGTTCTCGTGTCTTCCTTTTAGCAAAATCGTCGAGATTGCATATCAGATGTACAAAATTATTCATTTATTGATTTACTAGTGTTTTGAGACACCCATCCAATCTTCAGAGTGGTAAAAAATTGGTACAAGTAACAATTTGAAAATTATTTGCGGTGCACCAGGTTTACATGTAACACATGCCGTCGGTAGGGAAATAAATAAGTGGAGAAGAAGAGTAATCGAAGCGTTGGATTCAAGGGCTGACGCCCGGCTCCCAGTAGCTCTAAGGTGATGCAAGAATTTAGTTGTTTGTCTAAGGCTGGTGAGTTTTCATGAATATATACACTTCCCCATACCTGAAGCTGTCTCACGTCATGACATGTTCATAATGTAGTCGTATTGTCCGTCCATTGTTGTCGTGTAATGGTCTCGTGTTCTTGTCTCATGTGTTGTAGTGGCGCGCAGTCACTTAGGTACATAGGTGAGTCGTCTGGAGAGCGTCATTGTTGTAACACCAATGTAGTGCACTGGGCGAAGTTTGCAGCCTTCGTAGTTACAAGTAAATTGGTACACTACATTGGTGTTTTTTTCAGTTCGTCTGGTCGCGTGTGGTTGTTTTTGACAAGTCTTATCTTATCAGATCTTATCTTAGGACAAATCTTAAGTACTCCTGTTTTTGTAATAAATGATAGATTGCAGTTTTCCGTCCTGTTTTGGCTGAACATATTTGGACATAACTTCCCTTGCCGCTTTTTCGTCTTGTTTGTCGGAGGTTGTCATTTGGTTACCATACAGCAGTGTAATGTGGGTCGATTGGTCATGATGTGTCGGTTCAGTAAAGTATTTGTCCATGTGTCCTTGCATTATTTTGTCATTGCCTGTATTATAGAAGCTGTTGTCCACTAGAATTTGTCTAACTGGTATTAATTCAGAGTGCAAGTTAGTCCAGTCGGAACAGCGTTTAAATGCACGCCTTTCAAAAGCCCGAATGGCGCTGTTCTTGTAACATTTGAGACATTTGCTAACTGCAGTTAAGCACTGTGCGTGTTCCGTCGTCTAACGGTTTTGTCCGTATCCGTTAAGAGATATCAAGCAAATGAATGACATTATCAACACTTACCTCATACGTGAATTTTAAGCTCGACTCGTCTTGGAATGTTTGTCTTAGTCGTTCCAGGTGGTCCGTGTCGTTTACGTCAACAGAGATGTCATCAACATATCTACAGCAGACGTTAGGTCAAAAGCCGTTGCTCTGTAGGATTTCTATTTCTACATATCCCAAGAAGAAGTTCGCAAAGAGGGGCCCGAGTGGAGATCCTATTGCAACACCATCGACTTGGCAATTGAGTTGCCCGTCTGGCTCACGGAAAGGCAGTTCCTTGGTGCATGAATCTAGAAGCTTTTGATTATTCTGAAAATGAGATGAATGTCTGAAAACGTTAATTTATAAACAAATGAATAATTTTGCACATCCGATACGAAATCCCCACGAATTTCCTAAAAGAAAGGCCCGAGAACGATATATCGAAAAACCAGCAAATGCGTAACATGCGGTCGTTCTTAACGAAACATATATATACACGCATATGCATATATACATAATGTATATACATATGTACATACATTAAGCCTCGACCTTCGCCTGCACTGTATGATTTTCAAGCAAAGGGAAAGTTACATTGTTTATACATACATACAAACATACAAAGTTACATATCTTTATGGAAATATAAGGGCATTTTATCCTTGCAACACTGTAAAAAGCTACCTAGCGCTTGTAAAAATATAAATCCGATGAATTTTGGTAGAGATTGTGCACCTTTTGAGTATGCTAAATTGGCATCTGGGCCATCTTTGCCATACCCCCCTCCTCCATCAGAATGACGTGACGGTGCCCCTGGTAGGAGCGCTCAGTTTCCTGTGGTACATTTATAGTGGTAAATGGCGTTGTTCTGTTTCAGTGTTCTGAAAATTAGTTCAGTGCTTCTGAAAATTACGTTTCGTGATGTTTTGCAGTGCTTGTTCGTCTGCGTTGCATCCTGGTGATATGGTGTTTTTGTAGTTCAGATGATAGGTATCTTGTTCGGGTTGTTTGGCAGGCTTTAGGTGTTCGATGATGGCCTTTTGAATACGTTCTTCAATTGATGCTTTGGTGTAGTTGTTGTTCGAGAGCGCTTGCTTTATCCTACGCAAATTCTGGTGTACTAGTGGCCACTTGCTGCAATGTTTTAAGGCCCGATGTAGATATACTCTGATGACACTGGCTTTATAGCTCTCTGGGCACTCACTTGCCCTATTCATGCATTTCTCGGCGTTGGTTGGTTTCCGGTATGCGCTGGTGATGTAGTCCATATCTTATGCGTTGATGTTGACGTCGAGGAAGCTGATGCTGTTTTCAATGCTGTCCTCGGTGGTGAATTAAAGTGTTCATGTTTCTTCGAAGCGCGATTTCAGCTCGCTGAGTGCAGTGGTGTCTGTGACGTCGACTAGGATGTCGTTATTGAACCGCACGTATATTCACCACCGATGATAGCATTGAGAATAAGACGGAACGTCCATGTTTATATGAATATAGATATAGAATGAACGACATAATTGTACGTTTCTGAATGATAATGGCCCTAGGCACCGTCCTAAACAAGCACACCAATGAAGCAAAGAATATAATCCGAAAACTTGAACACATCCGAAAAAAACATAATTATCACTGAGTACGTTGTTGTTTGTAACGAAACTCACGTATCCAACAACCCGCTGCATAAGTTCTTATATGTATATATATATATATATATATATATATATGCATATACATATATTCATTTATTTATTTACATACGTCAATGAGGAAGTCCCTTTCCTCGAAGTAGATGATGTGTCAGACGGCACCTTCGTAACTTCAGTCTGAAGGAAGCCTATAGACGGTGGGAAACGTTTCTTCATTGGTATCAATGAATGCCCTGATAGGTACAAAGAGAGTGCCACCAGTTCATATATATATACCGGGCGCTCTAACATTGTAGCACATAGAGCCTCATTCACCAGGAACTCACCACAGCAAAGCGTATTCTAGTCAGCAGCTATACCATGACTGCGTTCGATGAACAGATCCGACGACAGCTCCACACGCACTTCTCTTCACACACGTACTGGACATGAACAATGAACATGAAAAACCAGCGGGGTTGGGAAGAGCAAGACGAAGATCACCATTAATGACCCGCACGATATGGGGCACAGCAAGATGGACGCCAGGTTCTCTTATCCGCTGTTCTATTTTATTCATTGTATGAAGAAAACAAAGTTAACATGTGATGTACACATCTTTGTCCTAAATTACGCACATAATTCGCCATATAAAATATAAATTGCCAGGGCCGTCTCAGGGCATCGGTTTTCGGAAGCATATTTCGTCCAATAACATGTTCCGTGATCTAACAGCTGAATCTGTGTGATTGGTTTTGTTATCTCCACATATATTGCGATCGAATGGCACATATTTAAGTGAAAACAAAAATCGCGGGTGGCTCTAGGTTAATGTAAAAAGCGGCATTTTATTTCTCTTATTCCAGAGAAATTATGATTCAACTTACGGAATAAAATACATCTGTAATGTTGTTATATGTGGAGTTGTGTAGTTACGACAACACTTGAATTACATTTTATCACTTAAGTACAATGGCGGTTTGGTTCCATGGATACCAGTGACGTCACGCGCTTACGTCACAGAACGGTCAAATCGCCGGATGACTGTACCAGGTGTACAGGGCCTTGGGCCCTGTCCTGGTCGCTCACTACAAGATTGCTCATTACTTCTATAGAATTTTAGGTATCTTTCTTCTGAGAGACAGTAACTCGTGGAAACACAATTTTCCTTTTTGATTGGCCACATGGTCACATCATATCACACGTGATCACATGATCGCAAATGACAAAAAAAAAATCATACAAAGACATTCA
The DNA here is from genome assembly GCA_030062745.1 of Capitulum mitella. Lineage (NCBI taxonomy): Eukaryota > Metazoa > Arthropoda > Thecostraca > Pollicipedomorpha > Pollicipedidae > Capitulum > Capitulum mitella. The sequence continues at coordinate 15,874,432 of CP099839.1, read as the reverse complement.
AAGACACAGGTCACTCAATTTCTTCGTACCCCGTGCAATTTCCGTTGGTAAAATATCTAGCATGCTAGTGACTATATATATATATATATATATATATATATATATATATATATATATATACACATATATATTTGAAGATGCATAAATTGCTAAAAAAGAATGCAGCATTAGCGTTTACCAGCTTTGTTATCGTGCTTTCCATGTGGAAAAGGATTTCTTCCAAAACGTTAATAAATGAATGTTTTTGTAACCTTGATTTCACTCTTAACCATCTTAAGGCGACAGCTCGCTCCACCAAAAAAAAAAAAAATGTTGCAATCGCTTTCGTTGGTAGTCGCTGCATCCAATTTGAACGAGGCCTTTATTATGAAAAAGAGTAGACATTTAGACTAATGAATCTTAAATCGTTTTATCGTTACATATTCTATAACCCAGACCACGGTGCTCTGCTACCGAAAATTGGAAGTGTTTTCAAATGAAATCTCCAATTCCTGTTTTGGTAACGTCATTGCGCTGCATTGAAGGCTGCGTTAACCATAAAGCGATGACTCAAACAGAACATTGCAGGGCATCCTTCCACCGCGCCTACTTGGTCTTCCCCTAGATTCTTCATATACGATTAATTCGACTATCGGCTTATTAGACACTTTTTTATTTCTATCCCAGTGGTCTGATCAGGTGATGTTGGGGATCGGAGCCGTGCTACAAGCTACAAGCTACTTAGCAACAAGCTAAGCAGAGCTTGTTACTCAGACTCCGACCCGTGCACCCTATCGCGCAATGCCAGAGCACTGCTGACGGCACTTCTTTCGTTGTTGGTAATATCCAGCGTGGGAGCAGTGCGCATGTTATCCACATGTCTCAGGAGACAGTAGAATGTTGCACTTCTACCATGAAGTGCACAAGTTTTGTCTTGCACCCCAGCATTGTCCAGCTACTGTCCAAATAATCACTCCTCCGGGACATCCCTGTTCCTGTGAGGCATATCGTCACAGCCAATAAGCCGTCTTTCCTGATCAATATCGCATATGATGTCCTCTCGGATACCGGGCGCGGAGACGCAGGCGCTGAGCCGACCTCTCGGCAGCGACCGTCCGGTCCTGGCCGCGGCTGTCATTTAGGTGCAACGATGAGTCGCGAGCGGCCGCCGTCCACACCGCCGCCTCTCGCGTCGCGTCGCCTCGTCGCGTCGTTCGAGGCCGCGCGTGTCACAGGCAGTCGTGGGCGTGTCTTTAGCTATGTAATATGTCGAGTGGCCGACTGGGGCCACCTGGACGCCGGGTGATAGCTGTCGCCGAACGCAGACATGCGCAGCGCTTATCAGATATGCCATGGGTCACTGCTTGATGCGCTAGTCCGAGGCTTGTGCGTTCTCGGCACTTCGGACTTCGGTTAAAATGCCGGGAGCGAAGGGTTGCTTATGTAGAGCGAGAGAGAGACAGGGGAGAGAAAGAGAGGGAGGGAAAAGGGGAGATGGAGAGAGAGGGGCAGGGAGAGAGCGAGAGGGAGAAGGGAAGAGAGAGGAAGAGAGAGGAAGAAGGGAGAGCTAAAGAGGAGACGAGGAGAGAGGGGGAGAGGAGACGAGAGGAAGGGGAAGGAAAATATAAGGAGGAAGAAAGGAAGATAGAAAGGAAGTGAACGTGAGGAAGATAGAGAGACAGGGAGGAGGCGCCAAGAAACTCGAGGAAAGTTGGTAGTGCAAGATGCGAGCATGTAACAGAAGTGGACGGAAAGCACCGGCCTGAAATAAATTTGGCACGCTGAGGTTAGTGGTTCCATTTCAGAAACTTTGGAGCTGTTCACCGGAGATAACCAATGCCGCCATCAGTACCGGATGTAACTGATGGGCTCTTGACATCGCGTAAACGTATCGCAAGCTTCAGGTGCCTGGCAGGCTGTTGGCTGATTTTCAGCCTACATACGATGCACTCTTTTGCCAAAAGGAATCATTTTTATTCTGAGTTGTTTGGTTGCCAGCAGCGAACACTCTAAAGAAGAGTTTAGTTTCGTTCCAGTACATTATTTTCCGCAATCTTGCAGTACGTTAGTCACCGTGATGTTGACAGGGTACGCGACGAGCTGCATCAATGCGCCGGATCTTAGGACCCGATCAGATCCGCCGGATTGGATCCGGATTATGTTGACAAATTTGTTTGAAACACAGGGTTGGATCGATTTGGGTTGAAGGTTTCATGAGCTTATGGTATTTAAGTAACTGACAAAAATGCCTAGACTTAACTTAGCATAAGTAACGTTTAGTCTGAAATTAAGCATTTGGCAACAAAGGCCATTTCAACTGCTGCCAGAAGAATCATATGCAGAATAATCTAGCTACATGAACAAAATATTCCACTTTCAGTTAGACAGATACGTGGAATCAGTAAGTCAACAATGGCAACATTTGGCACTGGAGCACATGTCAAGGCCAATTACGACAGACCGTGATCAGTTAACAAACGGCTAGAAACTAAATCTGCCTTTAAAGAGAATAACATACCACTGGCGCAGCCAGGGGGGCCGGGGGCCCGGCCCCTCCCCCCCCCACTTAGGCCCGCATTATTTGCAAAAACCATAGTATATCGTTTTCCCGACAGGCAATTTGGGTATGATTTCAGTCCACAATGAGCTCCCCCCCTTAAGAAAATCCTGACTGCGCCCCTGTAACAAAGTATACAGAAAACATATTGTGTAGGAAAATAACAGTGGCTCATTCATGTGCATCATGTTTTACAAGTGATGCTTGTGCGGAAACTAGACAAATCTTAATGACTTTTTTGCCACAGCTTTGCATTAGACCGGATAAAGAGGTTTTCCATGCTGGCTTCGCTAGGTTTTGGCCTGTTCGTAGCCGATCTGATCCGAATTGGGCCAGTCTTGGAGGAAGTTTATGGGTGTGGATTGAATCCATATTCAGCCTGGCCGGATACGGTTGGGTTGGATCGAGCCGGATTGATACGTTTCGTGCTCTGATTGCTGACCTTTGATTTGCGCTAAAAGTTCTTATGGAAATTCAGGTCGTATAAAATGTGCCTGTTAGCGGACTAAGTTCTACTTCAGCCAACTGGGTCCCAGTTTAAATACAAGTTTATGACCAAGTCATACCGGAATAAAACGCAACGCAAGGTGGTTTCATTGCATCAAAGCGGCGATCGTGAAGCCGGCACGTTGACTGCATCAAAACACATATCTGGCCTTCTTTGCCCTGGCAGTAGCTGATCCTCTGCGTGAATCGTTGAACACCTCTCTTGGATTCTTGAACAGTAAACTGGAGTAACTAGAAGGGTGTCTAATCCACTGAACTGGCTACCCGTTGCTCACAAGGCATCCCCACTGGTCAAAGGTATGTGCTTTGTGTCTGTTAGGAACGAACAGACTCTTGAAAAGCGATTCCTTTCATGCAACACCCATAGACATGTCGAAATCTAAGAAAGTTAGGGATTCTTTTTCCCCACTGGCGAAGCTCGCGTATGGCTGTAAATTAAGTTCGTGTTTATGGGACTGTTTTGGAAATCGACTTTACTTCTCCCGTTTTAGAAACCCTCAACTTTTTATATCAGTATTTTGTGATCTGCTTTTCAGCAGTAAAAATCGTTCAGAATGCTTATTAAAATTAAATATATATATATATATATATATATATATATATATATATATATATATATATATATATATAGAAAATTGCCCAGAAATTCCTTAAAAACGATTTTATTTGCTCGCGTGGAGAAACGCCCGGAGCTATGTCTATGAAGATATGTTTAACCAGAAGCACCAACAAACCGTCGTGAAAACACTCGTCATTGATTGAGCCTTTTGGCTGCCCGTCACAGCCAACCAGAAAACACCAAGGGATTCCGGGTTATGGTGGTGGGTGGACGTCGATTTCGTCTTGTCGGTCGAATTTTGCGCGTGGCCGGGCATGGACGCCGAGGTCGCCGGGGAGGCGGCCGCCTCAGCTCACGGCATGACTTGACAACAAATCTGTACAGCTTTCACCCCATCTGGCTGCGGATGCCCACGGCTCGCAAAAGATGGACGAGTACCGTTCCGAGGTACCCCGTAGGTACCTGCAGGGATGTCAGACTTTGGTGTTCTGGGCTGAGTTACATAAAGAAAAAAGCAACAGACATGGTTGCCAAGCGTTTCTTCCTTATTTTCTAAGAACTTATTGTGATTACTGTCATTTGGAGCAAAACATTGTACCTCGACAGCATGGAGCATTAATTAGAATGAATTCATGCGACAAAACGTCATGCATACATGCAATCCCAGTGACATTCGAACCTGTCATCTAGTCCACTTGGACGCGTTTTTTGACGATTTTATCCTGCCTTGCATCGATCGGTCTTTCCATGTCTTCGATCTAACATGTTCGATCCCATGATTCCATATATACCATGAGAATCGACTCCTTGCGCCCACCAGGTGCTCTGAATCATCAGCGTTCTTAAGAAGAGTGCTTTGTCGCAGCTGCTGCTGCCTCTCAGTACCAACATCTAAACCACCGTGATTTAGTAATTTAAGTGTTTCGTTATCGAATTGTTCAACAATTATGCCATTCAGCTTATTGCACTTACTTTCCTAAAAAATCATAACTAACAGAAAGAGCCCCAGTCACTGAACCAACCGACGACTTTCACTCCGCTCTTGGCACAGTTAGGGCTACGAATATTTGTTTCTTCTGTGTAGCAAAACTGTTTCCCTTACGTAAAGATTTTTCAGTTCTAAAACGTTTTTGAATAGAATTCTAAAGAGTTTCTACAGACATTTCTGTCATTAAAGTTGTCCTACATTTCAGCCCTTCAAGGCCGAGCTCAGTGTCTCAAAGACGTTTGTGACATCCATGGTCGTCTCACTTACACGTATAACAATAGTGTTGTTGACAATTCTTTTGCTAATAATTTGATTCGATGCTTCTCGTGAAGGTCAATGGAAAAGACAAAAATGTAGATTAGCATCCTGTGCTTCTGAGAACCGCAAGGCAACACCAATAACTCTGGTCTAGCATGCGTTTTACCCCCCTTACGCCATCGATTCACGCCCCTCGTTCGATTACGTGGTCGTCTGGTATTAGTCTGACATCACGTCATTGGATCACTACTGTATCATTTCCGTTTGTGGATGGTATATAAAGCTAGTCAGTTGCTGTCATGAGCGCTCACTCTGTTTTAGATTTTGTAGGTGAAGGGTCTCCGTGTGGTGTGGGCGATCGTGTAGTGGGTGTCAGGTTTGCTGATTTAGAGGTTTTGGACTTAGAGGATTTAGTAGCTGATACTGGAACTCGCGAGAAAGACTTGCACGAGCAAAGTCGTCACCAGTATAACTATCACGGACAGAAATCTGTTACATTCTGCTACACCTCACAGAAAGTGTGATTTGCGTACGCGGCTCCGCCAGTTACGAGTTGCGATGAAACACGCGGCGCCCACGCCGTCCACGCTGCCGAAATGAGACGCAGCGTCTTTCTTTCAGTGCGTTCCTGATCTCCCTGGCGGTGGCCGATCTTCTGCTGCTGCTGCTCTGCGTGCCGCTCAACACGGTCGAGTACTTCATGGCCACCTGGGGCGGGGACGGCACCGTCTGCCGTCTGGCCTCCTACGTGGAGCTGTTGTCGCTTGTGGCGTCCGTGCTGAACCTGACTGCCGTCAGCTTTGAAAGGTGCCATAGCGCTGGGCCGGCAGGGGATTTCTTCACTTTACGATCGCTCATTTGAGTCTCACCGGCGAGAAATCGTAACGGGACGCAGAGGAATGTAAAGAGGCGTAGCGAAATGTGACGTGATTGTAATGGAGTTCGTCCGTCTGCTTAACGAGGTCATTCGTTTGTCGACGTCGATATCTTACGTTGGAAGTTTCGTATCGTTGCACTAGGCATTAGAGGCAGTCAATACATATCATTACATATCGCGGGTGAAAATTGTCCGCATTATCCTTGTTGCATTTTTGTGTCCCGTTGTTATGATGCTAGCATGCTCATGTAAGCATATTTTAAAGAAATTGTCGTTAACTGGTCGCATGGCGTACATCGGTGTTCCGTCCAACCATTAGCAGTATGTCACACGTTGCCCTGCCCTGTCTGCTACCATACTTCATACTTATCAATACAAACCTATATAATACTTCCAGAGTTCGAAAAGATCGCTTCTTAAAAAAACTATGTGCGTTCAAAGTTTTCAGATGAACTAATGTATGTCATATCTATGTTATATGCATGTCTACGCATGGGCTTAGTCAAGAAGTGGCAAGGGTCACCACCCCCACTCTCCAACTCCCCTGGGATTGTCAATTTAAGGTTTCTTCACGCACCATTAATGAAAATAAGTACAAATTTCTGGAACTAGAAACAAAAAGGGGTTGAGAAATCCAGTGGGTTTTCAGCACTGAGGGTGCTAGCTGTGTCCTGGCGTCGTTTTTGGCGAAATTCAGTCTATGTCCATGTGTCTATATCATAAGCCTTTGAAACGTTACAATCCATGTCTGTTTGATACCTTTGTCATTAATAAATTTTCAGCATTGATTCATGATTTTAATACACAAACCCTATATTTGATGGATTTGCCTTGCCTGCTTGCCGGACCTTTCTGTCAGGCCTTGCATCCTTGAGCTTTCAGCTTTATCTGTTCAAGAATCCAACAACCAATGAGTTCAACATCCATTAGATATATACACAGACCGATACAGGGAACCATCGGGCCATGGTTTCTAGTACATTGGAAAACCCGAGGCCAAATGCTTTTGACTCTACCTTCTTGTTCGAAAGTACTGAAGAATTGTTTCGAGAAGATTTAAATGTGGCATTTCATCATTTTTTCCCAAAATGGAAAAATTAGTGAAACTGAAGGAGAAACCGGTATTTCAGTAGCAGGTTGTGACTAATGGAGGGAGTTGTGTCCGGAACGACGGAGTGCGTGCTCTGCACACACCACGGACGAGGTCCTGATTTACCGGTTGTTTTCCAGATACCTCGTAATCGTCTACCCAATGCGGTCCAGATCACTGTGCACACTTCGCAACTGCCGCAAAGCACTGATCGTGGTCTGGGTGCTGTCGCTGCTCCTCACCGTCCCCGTCATTTTCTCCAGGGTAAGTACTTGCATGGTTCCCGCTGCGCCAGTCCTCTGCTCCAAGTTAGTTACGTATACTCCGAACAACTCAGTTAATCAACAACAGAGTAAATATGTCATCACGGACTCATGTAGAATAAGCATTTCGTTGTGCTCTCCACCTCGCAAGCCCTGCCGATCCTTTTCGCGATGGCTGGCGTCACTGTGATATTCCTTACCAATCCAGTCCTCTCTTGAAGGTAAGGACAGCAATGCAAGTCAAGAATTGCTTGGGTTTCCGTCCTAACATTACCTCTGAGGAAAAGACTTGTATGCAAAATTATGTATGCGTCTTCCAGCAAAATGGCAATTCTCCAGCACACTGACAGTAACAGTGACAGTACATTTGTTTCCCCAAGGGTCCGTAAAGCCTTTAACATCGCGCTGCTCGTTCATAACTGGGTTTCTTACGCGCCTACTTTGACTTATTTCAGCAGCCACTTATTTTCTACTAAGTGTCATTGCTAAACACATTTTTCAGCACAGGTTCAAAGGGTTTACATCTCTAGTGATTCCGGCTATTGAAGGTAACACTATATTTGGATACATTGCAGTATTTTAATACAAAAAACCTAATGTCATAATCCTGGAGGCTTGTCGAGCGCACCTCACCACAAGGAGACTGTGGCACAGTAGTTTTGTACTGTGTCGACCATCAAGGAAATGAAACATGGGAACTTCCCTTCTTTTTCGTTTAGATAAAGGCTTCATCAACAAGAGATCAAACCTTAGCCCACCGGAGCTAGAGATTTCCGTGAAAGACAAATTACCTCTTGTGAACTTCCAAATGTTAACTGAGGTCACTGACCCGGTTCGACTTTTTGGGAACTCGAAACATTTTAAGCGTGATGGATGCAGTACGAATGGTCGAAACGGTTGTTTCGTCTTGAAGTCCGCAGAGAAGTCAGGGATCATAAGGTCGTAACGTCGGATCATTTCCGTTCAGAACAAAACATTGCGTCTGCTTGACGATTTGCTGCCGATCTACTAAGCTTCATATGACCACTACGTCTGTGCGTCCGTAAGCCCAATAACCAATTAATCGTTGCTACCGATCTGTCAACCACTCAGAATTTGGTTCGAAATCTGACCGGAAATACCCATCTGACCTGATTTAAAGTCACAGCCGAACCTGAATTATGTTTTAATGTGTCAGAAGCGGCATATAGCATTGGACAACATTTATAAGTCAGTGATTATCAAAAGTAGCACATATAATAAATAAGCGGCAAATTGCCATGTTGAGAGTGCTGACCTAGCTTGATCCGAAGCATGAGACATTCGATATTTAATATGATGCCGCATCTTCATTATAGAGCAAAAGACAAACTGCAACAGGGCGTTTTTCGGAGTGCTTTGTCTTTCTTAAGTTTCTAACGGCCGGGAAGCCTCATGGTACCCTCTTCTAGCCCACGTCAGTATAACAAGCTCCAAAGGACGAGGGTTAGCAGCAATTCCGGTTTTTGATGTTCGGAAATCTGAGCGCTTCTTGAGAGCTTCTTTCCTTCACTTAACATGGCTTACACCGCTGCAACCAGTGTTGGTCATTTCCAGGCTAATCAATAGAAAGCATTGGTTTATTTATTGATTTATTTCATGGGATTCTCCCAAGCTATAACCGAAGTCAATGCGGCTATTCTGGATCCAGGGTCACAGCTGGCTGTTCTGGATCCAGGGTCACAGCGGCGCAAAAACAAGGCTTGGAAACATGCGCACATACACATACTTCACACATACGCGAGATCAAAATAGGAAAAAGTTATGGTTATGGAGCAAGCTGGGTGGTCACTGGCCTTCAAAGTGAAACAGTTTTACGATGTACCAGCCAGGCATCTCTTTAAAGAGCGACGGAAGACGGGAACCGACATGCCACGATATTCTGGTGGTAGGCAACTGCAAAGCGATGCTGCACAATAGTGTCTCTTGTTGGGGGCAAAGCTATGGATGTTAGATAGGTTTAGCATTTCATCCCGGCTGGTGCTCCTCAAACGGTCAAGATGATTCCTGTTTTGCGAAAACACCAGGCCAGCGACTCTGGCTCGCTATGGCGTTCAGTCTTTTGCAGCAGCATCAGTGCATATACGTATTTACACGAAACGACAGGTACACCTAAATGTCGTAGTGTCAGTGTTTTGGATTCTGGATATTGGAGTAGTTCGGTATCGTGAACGCCGGTCTCCGACGGTCTCGGTATTCCGGCTGTCCACGCGCGGCCGCAGACCGTCAGACGGCCGCCCGCCAGTGGCGACCTGACAGCGGGGACGGCGCCGGCTCCCGCGGCATACGACGTCCACGTGATCAATGAGACAGCTCCGGGAGCGGCAAATGTCAGAGATGATTAACGCAGGCGCCCAGGGACCCTGCCTGCCTGGCGTGAAATGCACTCGTGTCCTCCACTCGTCCAGGACAGGAAAAACCACGGGAAAAACATTTTGAACTGAGACTCATCACAAGCGCCGGGGTAGGTGCCATCTGTCAATGTGTCAGTACTGCCAGACACAGATTTTGGAAAAAGTGCAGTAGCCGGCGGGTCGCTTGAATCGCGTGTTGCGACCCTCTGAAGTGAAGGAGAGTGTGCATAATTCTACAAGACTGAGCCTCGTCAAAGTGACATCAGAAAGTGTCCGCCCGTTTCGAACATTCGTTTCGAATGTCACAATGCCCTCACACTTGTCCTGTTCTAACGTCATTCTGCCAAGACATGAGGACTTTTCTCCTTGCATCTAGGGACTGTTCCAGTTCGCGCATCTGGCAACCACCTACGGCTGGAATGCGTTACAGGCAGAGATCAGCTGTTTGCGTTCATGACCTAAATCGCATGACTGGATCGCAAAATAAGAGATACGAAATCCGACCTGAAAATCCACACTGCTATGGAACAGTCGGGGTCCACGATGCTTTATTCTTGGAAGAAATGCTGTGCTAAAATAACAAGATGACGTGGATGAAAACTGAAATGAAATTAATGCTGCTATTCGGCTGAAATTCTACTAAAGCAGCGCAAAGTTTTTTGAGGGTCTTGAATGTCGTCGGCTTGCTCGAAGAAGCTGTGGATGTCTGAATGTGGCCCAGTTTTTGAGTGACGATCTCGCTGCATTGTTAGTGATAAGGTCCAGGCGCTTGCTCGATAACGACAGGTATCTGCTGGCTAAAAAGACCGTGCTTGACAATGGCGCGACATTGACCCTTGGGCATTGACTGGTAAGAACTGATCTGAAAAGCTTCTTTGCCTCCTCGCAACCGTGGAGGAATTCCCGCGCCCCTGGTGCTGGATAGAGTTTTCCAGGTGAGGTCACTGTTCCCGGTCTGTTTCAATGGAGGCGACAGCGCAGTTCATCTTGGAAAGGCAGCGCATTCCTGGACCCTTCCTCTGGGAAAAAACAATCTAGAGTGGTAGATTACTTTGTTCATTAGAATCTGTGGAGTGTGGGATGAATCACGTCGTCAGTCACATGTTAGCCTACAGATTTCAAACTCTCTTCTGTGGATTACGATTTATGACCCGCAGGCCGCTGGAAGGAGAGGGGATGAGCACGGGTTGGTGAGTTGGGAATCAGGGTTGAACAATGTATGATGATATTGGCTTTCCTCAGAACTGCCTGATTTTTTGTCAATAAAACACATTCCAGGAACCTATGCCCAACCTTGAACCCCTCCCCGTTTGGATCCACGCCTGGCTACCCGGTACTGCAGGCTGTCTACCGATCTGTTTTGAAACGAGCATTCCAAGTGTAGTTTTGTGTCTCTAATGATGAATAATACGAAACGCCATTCAAAAGTGGTGCATTGCATGCAGCAATTTCTTGATGCATATACAGCAGATCAGTTTTCATTGTTCTGTATGTACGCCGTTGAAGAAGCAGTGTTACGTTCTTAGTCCAGTTACGATCCTGATTTCTGTTAACGGTTATTTTATGTGGCATACATAGAAGAAGTAACATACGTAGTACAATGTGAACAAAGTGAACGACACCTCTTTGGCAGAGGTGCAGACATCTCTGTGAAAGGATTATTTCGTTAATTATGACTGTTAACTCTCTCGCAGACCACCTATTTAAGACAAACCCCTGCGGTGTTTCTAGCTTCCTTGAAAGTTCACTGGTCGTGCAGTCCTCCAGCTCCTTATCACAATCGCTACGCGAGCAGCCCACAGACCACGAGCTCGGGTTCAAGGGAACCCGTCGCCATCAAACGTGGCGCTGACACCTAACGAGCGCCCTGTAGAGGCCTGCTGACTGGCCGCCGGAGCGCCGCGGCTGCTCGCAGTCATCAGCAGCCGGTCTGCCGACAGCCGGCTGAAGGCCTGCACCGTCCAGGACCATATTGTGTGCCGGAATGTTCTGGGCAGTCGGCTGCTTGCGAGTTTTGAGAAGCTCTTTTGTCTGACGATTCGGAACGACCCGCTGTGTCGTCACATGCCTTTCGCGTCCACTGTGCTTTGCATTCCGGTGGAGACGGTTACTGTGAATAAGGTTTTTGAATCCAAGCTTGCATGAACAGCAAGACATCTCACTACTGCCCGAGAAATTAGAGATGTTTCTGGCTCTGGGCAGCTGTTCTTTCCAGTTCTAAGTACATGACTCTGATCTACGTAATGCCTGTTTATGTCTGCCAGAATCTCATCATGTTTTGCGGGTTGTTTGTGTGCATTTGCCCCCGCGCTTTGTATTGAATTCCAGGTTAAACCTAAGTTTAATTTAACACTGGTGATTTCACATTGGTTTCAGGCAGAACTTTTTCCGGCAAAATCGAAGATAGCGCAGTGGTTCCCCTCCCTAAGATAAAAACGAGAGCAGGCCAGCCTGTCCTAAAACAGATCTTAGACAGGAATTTATCTTTATCAGTATGCTGAGACGAATAAACCTGCTGTAGCCTTGGTTGTATCTTAGGGTCTGAATCCTTCCCAAGGTATAACGTCTCGTTATTGCATCCGCAGAGAACGTACCCGTATACCTACTACAACAACCGGACCTCTCTGACGCTGTACAAGTGCGACGACGTCACATCGGGTCACCTGAACCTGTTGCTCGCCGTGTACCAGCTGGTCATCACCTTCGTCATCCCGCTCAGCCTAATGTCTTTCTTCTACACGCGGGTCATCAGCGTTCTGTGGACGTCGACCAGGACCATCTCTGAACTAACCACCAGCTACAGGTCAGCTGAGCAGCTCAAAGCGTGAACATTCTGGGCCTCGGTCAGCTCTGACTCGACGTTCTACAGACGTCTTGAATTATGAGCATTACGAAAGGGTTGGCCGCGTGAGCGGAGCGGTTCAGTGAAATCATCGTTAACTGAATGCAGTCAACTGTTCGGTTCAAATGTTCGGTTCGGTTCAAATGACACTTTTGAACGCAAGATGAACCAGTGCAAAAGATAAAAAACAATGGTAATGTCCCTTAGATATAGCAGGGAAAGGCTCTGTGTGCAAGACAAGCATGAATCATATGGGTGTTGTCGCGTTTGCCACTTTACAATCTCTGTCCCATTTTATCTTATTGCGGTGGTTCAAACATTGGTTTTGCAAAAGCCACAAAATGGTTGCACTTACCGAGGAACTTTAATGTATTGGGCCGCATTTCAAAACGAATGAAGGTCATTTTACAGGAAAATGACCACATTTCTCACCACTGTCCTGAAATGAGCTGAGTAAAATACTTCCTGAGGCTCCTTTTGCTCACAAATAGGCGCGCCTCAGCAGGGCGCGCTGCAAGGCCATGGTCCCAGTCTAGCTGTAGCTAAGGCTACGACATGAGCGTCGAATCGTGCTGCTGGCCCGTCCCGGTCAGAACGAACAGCTCCGCTGGAAGACCAGTCAGACGAAATCTGCCGGGGCAGTGGGCGGCCCACGGAGCACGCCCGCCTGTCTCGCTCCAGCACGTACCTGGTCGCTGGCGGCGTGCTCCTGGCAGTGCTCGGTGCGACTGGTCTCTGTGACGGCGCTGCGTCCGAACAGTGCGCCCGTTTCCGACAGTCCAGCCGCGGTGGTTGTCACCGCTGGGCACACGATGTGCTGTGACCAGGTAAACACAGCCGTCGTCGTCTCCCTGTCAGTCGATACTCTCCGCCAGACATCACCGGTCGGGCTCTCGGCAGCCGGCCGCCGATTGGGCATTGATCGACGAAGCCAAACAAGAGTCCTATCGACGAAGCCCGCCCGGAGCCTCAATAGAACGTGTTCGACTTAACTTCTATGATACGGCGTCAGTAACGTATTTAGGGAGCCGGCCGTTCCGCAGCTGGTGGAGTCGGTAGTTCGTTGCGGCCAGGTGTGTAGTTCCCGCCCCGCCGGCCGCGTGACGCACGCCGACCTCGGTCCCCCATCGGAGCCTGGAGGGTCTCCGTCAGAACTTCTGCAGGCCGGTCCCAGCTGGATCGTCAGCCGACGCTGCGCGGCCGGAACTCCGACTCCGACATTCCACACCAGCGGGGGCCCAGGGTCCGTTCGCTGTGACGGACTGCACACGGCCCGAGTCTTGATCGATAGCCCGCCGCCTTCAATCAACGACTTGGGCCGACCCCAGTTACACCACACATCGTGGCCTGCAGCGGAGAGCTGGCGTGAATGTCGCATGGCGGCCAGGTGCGAGCGCGCAGAGGCAGAGAGTTAGCAACCCAGCCGGCCAGGAAGTGCATAGCTGGTGGCGTGACGGTCATCGCACGGCCGGCTGGAAACGGTCGGCATCTGGACGGCCCCGCGCTGCGTCACGGTGGCCACGGCGCGATCGGCAGCTGTAAAGCCTTCATTGCCGGCCAGCCTCCACTGGGACAATTTCAGCGCACGTGCCGTTGGTCAGCAGCTGGCCGGGCTGGGCCGGCTGCTGCGCAGTGTCCAGTTGATTTGTTTTTTTCTCGTCTCGGGATGTTTTGAAGGCGACGTAAAAGCGGCCGTGGGAACATGAACAGTCATTTCCTGTGCCAAGAGAGACGTAAAGACAGACTTGTAAACTCTGGGAGGGTGGGATGGCGCAGCGCTTCTAATATCCCGCCCAAGCACGTAAATAAAAGGGTGCCACCATCTTCATTTCGATGCTGTTGATCGGGACGCCACAAAATATTTTTTCACCCAGTCTGTGATAAGATGTTTCTCCTGTTGATATTATGGGATTCGAGCGGATTAAGAAACACCGTTTATTCCAGTTTTGTGTCTTCAACACGGGAAGGAAAGTACGGGAGTTATGATGATCGGTGGTTGTTGGGTGCAGTCCTATTCAAAGGCAGTTAGTTACTCAAGACGACCGAGGGGATATCTTCATGGAGAGGACCCGTGGGGAGTACGACAATCATCGCCCCTAGTGACGACTTTTGGAAGTTGCTAAAACTGCAACACATTTCTTCTTTGCATAGTGAAACGATACAAAACAAGCCATTCGGATTTTATAAAATTAGTTTTGACACCTGGGCACTTGACTATGGCTTGAAAATACATTTTCATAATACCCCGAGCGAGCGGTAATAGGTAATAGGAAAATGTGGCCTGTAAGCGGATAATTCAGAATATCCTGGCAGTACATCTTCTTTAGATCTGCAGCGGTACGGAACTCACCAAGTGACGACGTACAGCTGCATTGCCAATAATCTGGAGATAGTAGCCAATAATTTGACAACATATAAATTCCAGGACTTATATCAAAACATGGATCGTACTTTGGCACATAAGAGAGTTTTTTCATACTCAGTTAATTGTTTATTTGTTTACACCAAATGATGCTAAAATGGTAAATTGTCCACACGGTGACGGCCAATGGGTGTGTTCTCCATGTCCCCGGAATATTTCAATGTTCACCAAAATGATTTCGAAACCAATTCAAGTCCGTATTTTGGCATGTGAAAATCAGCCGTCGACGTCAAGTTCGGCTTCCTGTTGCGATATCTATTGCTGAATAGCACCAAAACGATGACCGACACAAAGTGACTAACCGAGATTGTGTTTCTCACCCTCACACTGATAGCTCACTGTAAACGAACACAATTTCGAAAACGGTTTAGACCCGTACTTCGGCATGTAAAAACCGGCTGTCGGCGTCAAATTGGTGGTTTCCCTTCAGTGCCAAAAGTAAATCACGCCGGAATGATATCCAGTAAATGACCCAGAAAATGACTTCCCATGGTTCGGTTTCACACATGCAAAAGAACATAAAAACAGTAAAATACAGTACAACGTGAGGCGAATGCTCACGTGATGCAATGCAATGAATCCTTCAGTCATTGTATATCATTGGACATTAGCAAGCGATGACCATGCTGCAAAGGGACCTGTGTAGGTCCATTCTTAAAGTAAACTGAATGATGGTACGAAGAAACTATTGAATGATTCAGTTTTTCACCCTGCTGCTGAGAGAACACTTTAAGGCCACCGATTCGACAGATAATTTCATGCAGACGGAGAAACAAAATATGGAAATACGGTGCCACTATCGCGCACTGGAACAACTGGAGGAGCATTTTCAAAAACGCGGTGCTCTAACCCTACACAAGCTGAGCATCATCACTGTTGCTGGCTATGGACATCAATGTAACATATTTCGCCAGCAGCAAACGCATCTGTATTTCCCTGCGGTGACCTAGGAAGTCGGCGAGACAATCGGAGGAAGACAACAACGTCACTATGTTTGTACGGTCGTTTTTATCAAGGTTATTAAACTCAATTTTCCCATCAGCCACCAAAACCTTCCCTCGACATGTAATTTTGTCGCACAAGACATGGACAGAGTCGCGGAGCTTCCTCCCTGGCATTTCACGCCGTATTAAAAGCAGCAGCTTTTCTGACATACGCAAGTACACGTGGAGCTCACCAGTCACGAAACGGTCCATAGATATCGCCGGCAAAAGGTTGCGCCGAGCCACACCGGGCTGCCCCGATGACTAGTTGCGTCACCGTTTTGCGCCAGCCTTGTAATAGTCTGTCTTCTTGCTTTCACAAAACAACAGGAATGGTTAATGTTTGCGGCTTGCATACCACATGCTACCAAAATCAATTTATAATCGGCAGACAAACAGAACTCGCATTTTACCTGGAAACCATTGACCGCAAGTCCATCAGTCTGAAGTTCATCGATTTTAGCATTTATTTCGCTGGGAATAAGTTCCATGGTGTTGTAGTTTTCTGATGCCGCAGTTATCCCAAGCAGCTGCGGTCGGCGCCGGAAAGGGTCTTCTTTGTCAACCAGGCTGACAAACATGTTAGCAAAGGACCGGTATTTCCCGACCGTAGGGCCGTGTCCTGAAACACGCGCGACAAGGCCAAGACTGCGGGATCATAACAAACAGCTGAGGGCTTCCCACGCATATTCTGGCTCACTGATGATCAGTTTCGTGGTGCAAATATTCGTAAAACACTACAAATGGGATGGAGGTAAGGTACCCACGGCTACCAAGAAAAACTTTATTATTTCGATGGCATTATCACTGACAGCTGGACAGCCTGTACAGATAAAGAAAATGAGCAAATGAAAAATGACAGCATTGACGCTGTCCCATTACCAAGACTGCAACCATGATGATCGTTAATTGCACACATGCATTCCTGGATTATTAAAAACTGTCATCATAAGGACGCGTTATGTGAGCTTCAAAACTACCATGAACCGATCAGTACAAGCCTAATATATTGACGAGCACAGCACCGTTTGTGCCCTTTCTGGCTATCGGCTGAACGACCTTCACGATCTCACGGGTCTTGCTTTGGACGCCGACGGACAACTGGTTTTCAGGCTGAAAATCAGTTCGTATTCTCGGACGGCGTCGAGGATTGCGTTTGACGACTAAGAATCGATTGCTCATGTTGCATTTCCTCGTATTCGTTACTTTCGCGTTAAATTCCTGGAGTAGTCTAGGACAATCTCAGTACTTTTGTCCCCAGATCGGCAGCCATTGCTGGGTTCTTCTTTGTCTGCTCATCAGATCGGCAGCTAGCCTGATGTCGCTTCAGCTCAGCGGCCGAGGAGCCGGTCTGAGGTTCTGCGTCCGTGCTGATGGGGGGCCGGTCTGGTTTCCATGTCCGTCCTGATGGGGAGCAGGTCTGAGGTTCCGTGTCCGTCCTGACGGGGAGCCGGCCTGGTTTCCGTGTCCGTCCTGACGGGGAGCCGGCCTGGTTTCCGTATCCGTCCTGATGGGGGCCGATCTGAGGTTCCGTGTCCGTCCTGATGAGGAGCGGTCTGAGACTGTTTGCAGACTATGAGGAACCAGCCTGAGATTGTTCTTGTGACCGTCAGACTATCGCGGACGACCAGCCACGGACCGCCCTCTCTGCCGTCGTTCCGTTTGGACCCAGGCGTGCACAGCCTGACTCCGGTCACCCCGGACGCCACAGGCGTGCACCGCTGTCTGCTCCAGCACCGCAGGACCCCAGAGTCAATCAAGGCGGCCCGTAAACAGGTGAGTAGCGCCGGGGGGGAGCACTGAACTGGATCGCCGCCAGCGGTAGGGACTCCTCATCGGCGGTCGCCGACACGTCAGACAGAACGTGTTTATTCTTTTATATGGTTGGCTAGCAGTTCAAGTGAAAAACACTTGAGCAATGACGTTAATTGACTAACAGTGGGAATAATGCGCCTCAAAATTCCATGTCATGAGACTTCAAATCTTCTACTTTGAAAACTTAGTCATGGAATAACAGGCAAAATAATTGAAACCAATCTTTGGATCGACGTTGTCATGACGTGGTGCAGTGTATGTTGGCAACTTGCAAAATGTGTTTGAAATATTCTCTATTTATTATATCAATAACGTTTTTATTTATTATTTTTGTTATATTTATTATAATATTATATACAATATTATAATGTTATTATTGTTATAATATTATTATATGATTATTTATGTAAATAATCTGCAATATACCAGTGCCTCTGGCTAAATCAACATAGAAGCAATGGGCACTCCGCGCCTAATAAAAAAGGGATGCCGAAGGTGGATGCTTTATACAGTGAAGAAACGCACAGATCATTCCCACCTAGTAAAGACTGCAACATATTTTGGATATATGAAATCGCTTGCAATATACCGTAAATTTTCTACGGAGGAAAAAAAACGAATTAGAAGGCTAGGAGAGAGCGGAAGAAACTGAAGCTAGTATTGAAAAAGTACAAGGCACTGCCAAGACAGGAGCTTTAGAGACTTTCACGAACACGAATTTTTCACCGATACCCATCCTGTCTGGCGTCTGAAAGTTGCACTCACCCGTTATTCGTGGATTTCAGGTCACACATGCAGCTACCTATATAGTCACAGGTCACACAGTGTAGTTGTTCTTCATTTAAACATCTCGTCCTTTGGCGGGCTTTTACCCGGCTCATGACGGGCGCGAAACACGCATTTTCGCTTTGGGCTCAATGTCTGTGGTGTCGACGGCTGTCTCGCGCTCATCCGGTTCTCTTCGGCAGGTGATCAAGATGCTGATCCTGATAATAGCGCTGTTCATGCTGTGCTGGGGCCCGCGGCTCATCATGCGCCTGATGATCGTCCTGGGCCTGCCGCTCTACTCCAACAGCGTCTACTCGCTCAAGGTGGCCTTCTACCTGCTGCCGTTCGTGCACTCGTGCATGAACCCGATCATCTACACGTGAGTGGCGTGTCTGCGCCGGCCGGCGGCGCCGTGCCGGAGCCGCTCGCCGACCTCGCAACGGCAGCGGCCCCCGGCCCTGACTCCTCAGCGCCAGGACGAGGGTCGCGTGCGCTGACTTCTCTAATTTCCCGGGAGAGGCGTCATTGTTTACCCCTGCTGACGCCTGAATGCTGTGCCGCTCCAGACAGCCGGCAATGCCGTGCCGAGGACGATGTACCGGCGCCGCGACCATTATCGCTGGATTACTCTGGAGAGGCCCGACCGGGGAAATACGCCGCCTGACGCACGTGAAGCTGTTGGCCGACAACAGCGGACTTCCGCCACTTCTCGAACGCTGTCGGAACTGATACTGCCGGCTTGTTTTGCAAGAGATGTCACCGTCGCCACTGCCAGTCCAGTTTGCCAAACTCTCCACGGGTCTCTTCATTTTGAGTGGGTGCTCCGCTCAAAGCGCTGTCATTTACCTGCCTCGTAAATGGAACGACGTTTGACCTCATCCAGTTCATTTAAGTGTGCGGAACTGTGTATCCCCATCCAAAGGATTACTTTTTGTGCCGCATTTAGAGCAGCTTTCCACTCACATTCTGAGAGCGGAGCACTTGCGAGTTTTAGCCAAAGCCGTCGTTTCTCAGCTAAGTCATTCATGTGTCGTTACGTGCAGTTTGACGCATGTTAACGGCAGTTTGGAACAGGCAGCGCAGCTTTTCACTGGGCCGTGTGGGAAAACTTCTGATCTGTAGTACTCCCGGGCTCAGTATAGTTTCTTAGGTTCGCATATAAAGCTGCACGAATGGCATCGTCGGGGGGGGGGAGAGAGCGGGGGCACAGGGATGTGAGGCGGTGGTAGCCGAAGGAAACGGGGTGATGTCTGTGTCGTTGACAAAAAAAAAATGCACGCGTGTAGACGTTGCAACCAGGGGACCAGTCGTCGCCGTAATGGAATCAGGCACTTCTACCCAGGCCGGGGTAGCTGCGCTGTGGACCGAGCGGAGGCCGTGCTGGTACGGTGCTGCTGGTAACGGTGCTACTACCTCTGGAGCCGAGGTAGCGACGGGAGACGTGGCGACCTTTGCGCCGTCTAACATGATGATACCTTTCCTTACTGCATTCCTACTGCATGCCTTTGAGCTGCACTCTGTCGAGAAAATCTGATAGAGACTGGAAGTTCTTAGGCTCCGCAAAAAGATGAACGTGTGCTGGGTGTATTCGACAGTTCCTTTCGAGATTTATTGTGCGTCCATTGTTCCCGGTGCGTATGGCAAGTTCCTCCTATGTATTGTTGCACTTTAATCTGTCAGGAACACCGGAGTTGTTTCTGACAACTAGTAAAGCATAATCTCGGAAACATGTCTATAGACCACGCCGCAAGCAAGAAGAGTTCTTTGAGACTTTGGCGATTTAGTTTTTTTATTTCATTAATTCTTTTTAATAAGATTCTTTTTAAAATGGAGTCTTTCCCGAGCAAAATGGCATATTACCAACCCTTGGTCCCGAAGGAAATTGCCTGGTCCGACCAGGTGCCCATAAAGCTTCCCAGGGTGATGGATTGAAAAGACGAATAGCTGGACGTGGATACCGCCCCACCTGCCCGATGAGGTGCTGCAGCCATGTTTATAACGCTTTGCAGTATACTCGCGCCTTCGTTTCGATATAAGTTCTAGTTGGTCCTCCCACTCTGGCCCACCAGGAGTGAAGTGAATGAGTTAAGGGCTGATACCTGGATTTTAAATGGAGGAACAGCGTTGTGCAGAATCACCAAACATGGCTGACTGATTGATTATTGGGGCTTAAGGGAGCACCGACTTTGAGATCACTGGGCGCCCATAATCACCAACGATAAACATGAGCCCTAAATACCATGCTGATGTCGACGATGCACCCTGGCACAAGCACGTGGGGCGGCTACCAGCGCTGGAAGCAGCAGTCCATGTGACGGGAGCAGTTCAGCTCCCTCCGTCTGACTGGAGCGTTAGTTCGCTCCATCTTCCCCGACCCTCCTTCTCCTGATGTCAGGAGCCGGTCCCGGCCTGGTGGCGTGGCGTGCTGTTCGCCCCGCCTGCGTCTCCCCGGCGAACCGGAGCTGTTCCGCTGACGCACGGCTCCGTTCCAGGCTGATGTCGACCAACTTTCGGCGCCTGCTGACCAACAGTCCAGCGGTGAAGTACGCCAGCCACTGCTGCCGCGACCCGGCCCAGTCGGCGGCTCGAGGTGAGACTCGGCCGCGCCCGGGCGCCGACGGCCGGAGATCGAGTTCCGCCGCGGCCGTGTGCGAGCCTTCCCGCGGCAGTGACAGGCAGGAGTCCTGCCAGTTCCGCTATAAGGTCGAACGAAACCCATCAGTACGGATGGAACGGCTGCGATTTGTCCGTCTCTGTGATTAAGCCCAATGATGCATGAATAATTTACTGAACCTGCGCCCAACTGGCACCTCGAAGTGGGTGGCCGGAGCTGGGAGAAGGGAGGTGGGCGTTTCGGCGTCCCCTTATCTCGCGAATGGAACGTTGGGGAAAAATGAATCTTATATCGTCGGAAAGCTTGTCATGAGCACGTTCTAAAACACTTCAAAGTTTTGCGAAATTCGAAAAAACAATGAATTTTTGGCCTATGTGTGTTAAAATAGGAATTTTTAAGGAGAGTTCTAGCTCCGGCCGTAATAAAGGCATAGCAATTCTGAGCATGCTACTGGAAAACTCATATAAAGTGCACATTACGGCGACATATAATTTATAACATGCACGTAATCGCATGTTGCATCAGGTGACTTGATATCATGCCATTTTCATTTCGTAACATTTGCGAAATTTTTGACCGTCGCTGGCGAGATGTTACCCATGTATGCTTCCAGAACGGTAGTACTGACATACGAGGATGCCAGTGACCCGACGTGACCTGACCTGACCTTGTGACCTAACCTAACATTTAGCCATTTTCTATCCTTTATTTCGTATTATATCGAGGATCAGTAACAAAGCAAACAAAAGGGCAAAAAATACCTTTGGACTGGATCTCCTTGGATTTCACAATCGTGATCAGTAGCGTGCTATATGAGGCCGATCATACAGCCTGACCTCACGAAGGATGGTAACCTTATCTGAAACACGCTCACGCTTGGGTTTCATCTTTTTACGCCTAGATCTGCCCTGGACTCGTAAAATACGCCAGAGATAAAGTTCAAGATCTAGATATGAACTCAGTTTCAGTCATTGTGACCTCGCACCACCTCAGGTGAGCTGAAGTCATTTCACAGCATGGAAGCATCTGGGTGAAATTTTGGATCGAAAAATCGACTTCAGTGTCTATTTTTACCAGGAATCATCAAAACGGGGTTTTAGGCCCATTTTTGCTAGTTCACCGGAAATGTGACCTGACCGGACCTTCCTATGGGTAGACACCATTTGTTGTGTATGTGACTTCCTTGGCCCAGGAATGCATTTCAGGTACCAGAAATGCATATCAACTTTTACCACAGTGACCTTGCATGACCTCAAATGACTTAGGACCATTTCACAGCATGGAAGCATCTTGATGCAATTTTAGACTGCAAAATCGACCTCATTGCCTAGTTTTACCTCAACGATCATTAAACCGGAGTTTCAATCCATTTTTGCGAGTTCACCCCAAATGTGGCCTGACCTAACCTCGTCACCCTCAATATGGGCCAACACCGTTTGTCTTGTTTCGGGGCTTCCCTGATTTTTTGAAGAAGACAAAAAATCGAGGTTTGACCTCTTTTACGTAACCTAGGCCAGTAATCTGACATGATCGGAAACTGAAAATTCTTCAGGACGTGCAGAAAGGACGTAAGAAAAGCTGCTGAAAATTTCAGCGCACTGCGCGCTGTTTTTTTGCTGTAACCAAAAATCCTTAAGGCAGGTGTCGAAATACCCCACTCACCTCGAACACGTGTTAATGAAAAGACAGAACGGTGTTGTGTTGTGGCCTTACCCACGTGGTTAGCTGGGTCAGGAATACCATGCACGTGAGTCTGAATGCCACGCAGTGTGGCTCGTTCTGCCCCGCTCGTAATGAATCAGAAGAACGCGCGGCTCTCGCGACGATCAGCGCTCCGGCCTGACACGGCCGAGGCTCTCAGGCTGATCAGAGCGCACGCGCCGACTGTGTACCCTCACTGCTATCTGTCAGCACGACAGATCCCTGGTGTGGGCTCTGTCAACGCGGCGGATCAGGCGGGGCCTTATTGGTCTGGCCTCGAGTGTCAACGCTGAGCGGCCGCGGTGGTGTCGGTTACCGGAAGCACAGGCGCGGGCGGAGTTGTGGATCCCCTCCGTCTGCCATCCGCTGGGCATGTCCAGTGGATTGTGTAACTAGAGTGTGTAGCCGACTGGGTGATGTCATCACGGAAGAGAGTGGCATCATGGGAGAGGGTTCATCTTGGAGATGTCATCGTCTGGTCGACTGCATGGCTCACGCAGACAGACGGAACAGGTCTTTCTCGTCAGGTCTGAAACCAATGTTCGGATTGGCTGTATTAGCCATCAGCATATTTTGGACGTGCGTAGCATTTTCCAGCCAGTACTGGGTTCACGCAAGAGTTCAGTGCTTTGAAACACGAATCAGGTTTGTTTTTGCCAAAGTCCGGACTCAGTGACTTAATGCATGTCACATGCTGACCGCACAGTGTACTACCTGTTTCGCGAGGGGTACTTCCGTACTTTTCATCGCCTGGTTACTGCAGCTCTGCGAAATGTACAGAAGGCATGTTATGACCTTTGTCCAAACCTTTTGACGTTCATACTCTGCGATCAGACTTCGCCCAAATGAAGTCAGTCATGGCGTAATTTTTCCTAGGCACTGGACTAGATGACGTCCAGGGATTTCTTACCTGCCGTCACAGCCACAACACAGCCACCCTGTATTCTGAGTCATCCTTTCTGTTTCTATTTTTGTCTTCGCCACACATCCTGTATGAGCCCAGCATGACACCACAGAGTCACTGGGGAAACACTGTAGACTGAAGGAGAATTTCAGCGGACAAACTCCACCCTGGTTTGTTCCCCGATCAGTGTCTGCCCAGCCTCCCCATAACTGTTATGGAGTGGGTGGGAGAACACTGGTCGGCCGTAACGGCGTTACGTGACGCCGACGCGCGTGACGGAACAGTTGTTGGCATTACGATCACTGCACGGCCCGGCGACTGTCCTGGTGTCGGGCCGCTGCCGGCGGCTGTCCTGGTGCCGGGCCGCGGAGGTCGGCAGCTGTCCTGGTGCTGGGCCGCGGAGGTCGGCGGCTGTCCTGGTGCCGGGCCGCGGAGGTCGGCGGCTGTCCTGGTGTCGGGCCGCTGCCGGCGACTGTTCTGGTGCCGGGCCGCGGAGGTCGGCAGCTGTCCTGGTGCTGGGCCGCGGAGGTCGGCGGCTGTCCTGGTGTCGGGCCGCTGCCGGCGGCTGCCCTGATGTCGGCCTGCGTTGGCCGGTGCCGGCGGCCGTAACGACCGTTCTCGTCTGACGGACGCTCGCACCGCTCGAATGGCCGCACCGGTCTCCCGTAACCGCGACGTAGCCGACTATCCCTGGCCCGAACTCCTAATGCCAGCGATCTGATAGGATGGCGGGCCTGTAACGATACCGCCTCGGCTGCCGGTCGAACCGCTAACGAGCCAGGCTCACTGTGGTTCGTCCGCCGGCCCCGTCTGCCGCCGCCGGCCGACCGCCGGCCGAACACCGGAGGTGGAGCCGGGACCGCCGGCGGAACACCGGAGGTAAACCAGGGACCGCCGGCGGAACACCGGAGGTGGAGCCGGGACCGCCGGCGGAACACCGGAGGTGGAGCCGGGGGCCGCCGGCGGAACACCGGAGGTCGAGCAGGGGACCGCCGGTGGGACGCTGGAGGCCGTGCTTTATTGAAGGTCGACATGTAACATCAGTGGGGAGCCTCAGCAGGTTCGGCAACATGCCTTTGGATATGAGCGGCATTTTAAAGACGTCGCGCGCCTCAGAAAACTCCTACCGATGTTGTGAGTTCCCTGTTCGTAGCACATTGTGGTTTCCTGTGAGCACGCATGGCTTCATATTTAGCTCTTCTGGTGAGGACTTTGTACCGTTTTGTGGTGCGTTTGTGTAGCCTGAAATGTAGCACGTGCAGTGCGCGGCATGCGGCCTTTTAGATCGAGTTCGCTGCTAACAACAGCCGCAAACAAAGTTTTGAGTTTGTTTGTTGAACGTGTTTCGAGAACGGCTGTGTTACGGACGAATAAAATGAACAGTACATCCAAAGGAAAATCAGTATCCTTCATACGAAATCTGCTTTGTATAGGCAAAGGCTGCAGTCTAATCATCTGTTAACGAGATGTGCAAATAATGCATTCTTTTGCACAGTTTGCCTATATGATATTGCAATGTTACGGTACATCGGAATACTCCTAAAAATTGCAAATGGGCGTCGTATATTCATTTTCCCACAATTTACTAGTGATTTCCAAATCAATTCAAGCTTTTGTAAAGCATAGCCCACGGAATGTTACCTTACGGACTCAGGTGACCATATTCCTTGAGGACTGTCAAATAATATGCGATGAAAGGAGGATCTGAGACGTCTGGGCAGATGAAAGGTAAGAGAAACATCCCGGGGCTGGACTGGGCGGGACTTCTCCTTGCCTAGCTCTAGCCTGATGTTGAAATTAAGCGCACTGGTGGGGTGGGGAGGGGCCGGCCCAAAGAGGTTGCCTGAAGCCTGCGAGCGCGCCTCATTTTCCGCCCATTTGTGTGCAGATTGGACGTCAACGCCAGGGGCCATCGCGCCTCCAGCGAACTGAAGCAGCGTGTTGCCACGCCCGTTAGGGTCACGTTCTGACCTGGCCGGGCCGGGCTGGCTGACCTGGGAGCCGTATTTAGGGGGCCAGCGAACAGTTCCACTCTGTCTGCCGGACGGGCATCTCAAGCCAGGCCGGGCATAGGCGAACCGGATCTTGATACATGCGATGAACATGCTCGTAGTGAGCGCTGCAGGTTCATCCGAACTCACAACTTCCCCGCCGCTTGCTGTCGATTGTATGTAGGTACATTTTTTGGGCTGGTGGAGTAATTTATGTCCTAACACTACATCGCAGCGTGATGTAAGGTAATGTTGTTTTTGGAAACAGCATATGTTTCCCTTGCTTATTATTCACACACACACACACACACACACACACACACACACACACACACACACACACACACACACACACACACACACACACACACACACATATATATATATATATATATATATATATATGTGTGTGTGTGTGTGTATATATATATATATATATATATTTATCTATTTATTTATATTGGGGTTGATGTATGTCATTTCTGTCGACTTTCGACTGGCAGTCTTTGCCTATTTTTTTCTAAACGCTTGTAGGAATAACACTACGGACATGAAATGCCGAAATGTTGGTCTTTCACCCAGTGCTGCGAGCGTGCAGATTAATGCAGGAGAGTGTTTTCCGCTCCGCTGTAGATGTGATTTGGCGCACCATTTGCGCAGCTGTAGCAGACCGGCAGCTCTGTACAAACCTAATGAACTTTATCGCCAAGTCGCAAGTGTTCCCGACACGCGGCCGGCAACAGTTCTCAGACCAAGACTCGAACAATTTCCTCAACACGCCGGGAAGCGACCTTCCCAGTGAAGATGCCCGGTCTTCAGATGCTCCTCAGACAGTTCGAGCACCGAAATCTCTGATCAAACGCCGGGCTCTGATTAACAAGAAGCTCGCCTTGGCTGCAAAAAACCCGGTCGACGCCGCGGCGGCCGCCCTCCGCACTCGATCTCAGCGAACAGCGTTCATAGGGCGAACACGGCTGCTCCCGTCCTGGTGAACATCACGGAGGAGGACGAGGAACGAATTCCCTGGCCAGGAAGGCCAACACCTCAGTGGCAGCGAACGTCGGCACTGAGCAGGAGTCCACCGATGGATACATGTATGGGAAGCTGAACTCATCTTAGGACGGCTGCGTCACACAGACAAAGCGTGACGTCGGCCGCAGAGTAATCCTGCATAGAACGCTCAGCAAATACCGTAATCCCCTTCCGGGAAGTGCGCGCCAACACAGCTGCCTCGCTCTTTAGGCGCCGTTGAGCCCCAGCTGAGCAGAGCCTACGGCTGCCCTCTCGCGACGACGCCACGACTTCCGACGCCGGATAGCTTAAGCCGATTGCAGGTCCATTATTTTGTCGCGGGAGCGCTTTGTCCTTGACCGACCGGCAGACTGAAAGCGGCGTTCCAGGAATGTGGGCAACTGATGGGGGCGCCGGCGGCAGAGGCGGGCAGACCTGAAGGAAACAGACGACGGCGAGTTCTGCCCGCGATTGCGGCTGCTGGGAATTTATCATTTCTCATGCCTTGTCTCAGGCAAAGACTGAAGACATTGGCTTATGCGGCTCCGACAGAGGCAATGTCTGACTCCGACTCTGTGATAGATGAGTGGTGCGCTAGTGCTTTGTTTGTCCAGTTGGTACTCCAAACAGTTCGCCGTACGTACAGGGCAGCAGCACAACACCAATAACACACATGGACAAGGATCGATCCTGACCATTCAGTGGGTTCCATTCAGTCTCAATCAAATCCACCCTCGGTGCGGATGCTTTGTGTATACCTCCCGTGTGCACCAATCAGGTGTCTGGGGAAATTACTCAGACTAACGGCAGAATTCTCAAATGCTCTAGCATGCAAGGTCATGGTAGGATCATGCTGGCCGGTTTGTGGAAAGCAAAAGGGATGCCGATTTCGACATGTCTTATTCGAATAAGAGTTATTAGATATAAGGACTTCGAAATAAATCGTATTCGTACAGAATCAGACTGGGATTTCTTAGGATGCCAAACATGTCATACGATATGCCGTTTCTCTGTGATGAGAAGAAATTGGGAGAACCTAAGTTTTAGTTTAACACCTAGCTAAGACAGAGCGAGCTAAGACAGGGCGAATGACCCTCCCCCACCCTCAAGTCCCCATGGTCCATGATTGCTGTTCGTGTACAGTCATACACTGCGCCATTGATGAAACTGCCAAGATGACCAAACTGACACGACATCGTGCATCGTAGGGAAACATAGCTTTGTTCAAGATTTGATCCTGGCGCACAGCAGCCCCTGTGCGGTCACCGGTGCCTCCCGGCGGTCTCCCGGCAGACATGCACCGGCCTGCTGAGCAGCAGACTCGTGGGCAGACGCAATGGCGACGGCGGAGGCCAAGGTCAGCTGGCGCTCACTCAGAAGACGGGCGAACAAGCGTTCGAATTGAACCCCACTAACCAAACGGTCCTGCAGCATGGCCTCGAGGATAGCACTGCAGCCGTTGAAGTTACATGACAGAGCGAGGCGGAACAGGCGGTGGAGGAATTCAGGCACCGACTCGCCGTCACCACGGCAGGTGGTGCCGAAACGACGCCGCGCCGCTGTTTCCGACTTGTGCGGCTCGAAATCATCAATCAGCACGGACGCCAGGCGCGCGGAGTCCGTCTCTGCTACAGCCGTCGGCGAGACCAGCTCCTCCGACAGTGTGTGCGTGGCAGGGCCCGGCGCCGTCAGGAAACAGCACGCTTCCTGACCTCGGCCGCTCTCGCATCCGACGAGTCGCCACCGGCACCGGGAACCCACGGGCCATGTAAAATTGCTCCAAGCGCCATAAGTTAGCGCTGAACTCCTCTGCCTCCGGCCGAAACTCTGGCAATGCACCTATGAAAGCCATGGCGCTTTCGTTGCCAGTCCTCGTAGCTGCTGTCAGAGACCGAACTGTTCGTTTGCTGTGAATTAGGACGGACAGCCTCTTGGGTTCAAGCGTCCGTGTCCTGAGTCGAGTCTTGAGTCTCGCAGGGCGTCAGTCAGTCGTCTGGGGACCGAACTGCTGTGTTCACAATGTGCGCCGAGCCAGGACGTGCGGTCACGTGGGGTCGGCCAGCAACACTGTCAGAGGCGACGCCAGGCGGCCGGTGGCCGGGGCAACAGCGTGCACAGAAAAAAATAGCTCGTCATTACCGACCCAGCTGTCTGAAGTGGTCCGAGCTGGCGGCAGAGTACTAACCGCTGACCCCGCCGCCCAATGAATCCATCCGGAGCATGTTTTCCCCGGGTACCGAGCCAGATAACGCTGAGGAGGCCTTTACACATCGTCAGGGCCACGACATGGCCACCCCATGTTTTGGCTGATCCTTTTTGTTCCGAACCTAGGTGCCTCCCTTAAACTGGGAATTAGTTGAATATGATACCTGGCATGTTTGGAACGATGTTGTAATGCTATATGTATAATGTGCGTTATTTCTCAACCTCGTTCCTTTGTGAACTCGTCCGTCCCGTGCCACGTTATTAAGGTTATTTATTTTATTTAACAATGCTACTTGTGTATAGACTACTAGAAAGTTAGTAACGCCAGCTGGATTCCCAGCCCCCTTGTTCGTACGTCTCACAACAGAGGCATCTTTGCGGGCTTTATTTCTGAATACTGGTCTTTACAAGACGACAGTCCGAATTAGACCCTTTTCGCCAGGATAATGTGGCATTCACTGCCAAGTGCTTTGAGTCTAGGTTAAATCAATGCATTTCTCATTGGCGTGATGCGTGTGGCTCGCGCTTTATTACACATGGATTGCATAACGAACGCCTGTTGACCATGAAGAAAGGATCATGATCCAGTAAGCAATGCTAATCGTGAACAAATACTGCCTGTTATTGCTAACTGAAAAACATTGCAATAAACATTGGTCGAAGATGGAGCAAAATGGAACCGAAATCATAACAGCGGTTGTGCGTGCAGCACAAAGTTGCTTCATTGCGTACAGGAAACGTTAATTGCCCACCTGGGCCTGGCTGGTTATCAAAGGAATGTTGTCCATAAAATTTTATGGCATGTAATACAACTACGTGTAAATGTAAGCTCCCTGTAACAGAGCGTCTCCACCTAGTCATACGATAAAGACTTTCATAATCTGAGGCTCAACTGTCACGGCTTTCGACTCTTACGTAACGCATTCTAAGTAGCCCGGACGTTAATCCTATTGAATTGGTTAACTTGCACGCTCACAGCTCGTGCCACCTGTACCTGGCGACGGACCGGCGCAGTCATTAACTGCTCCCGTAATT
Organism: Capitulum mitella; assembly: GCA_030062745.1. Classification (NCBI taxonomy): domain Eukaryota; kingdom Metazoa; phylum Arthropoda; class Thecostraca; order Pollicipedomorpha; family Pollicipedidae; genus Capitulum; species Capitulum mitella. The sequence continues at coordinate 15,844,691 of CP099839.1, read as the reverse complement.
GAGCACGCTTGGCCGGCCCCAGTGCATACAGTGTATGCAGATTGGAACGTCGCCGTACCGCGCTCAGTGACGTGACAGCACCACTGGCGCTTCCGAGAAAGGTGTGGCCGCGGGGGTTGGGTCCCGTCTAGGCAAACAGAGCCGTTGAATACATACTGCTGAATGAAATTACCTGATCTAGTCCCTTGTCAACATCGTATGTGATTGAGCTGGGTACAGATCATTCATCGCACCATGTCCGAAGGTTTTGTCATATAATAGGGAAGCTTATTTTAACATGGCGATAACGATATTTGTCAAGTTCGTGTCTTCCACCATACGATAGGATCCTAGCCAAGATAGTTTTGCTAATGGTTGCTTGGCGGGCCAACAAGGGCTTAAGACATTTCAAAAAAACGAAAATGACGCCATTGAAATGCATTGCAAGAAACTGACCAACATGGACCGTGAAATGGCCCACTTGGAGCATGGTAAAATTGCAGCCTTAAGTTTCTGCTGGCACTGCAAGGGGTCATCCAGATGCTTGAGACACAAAGAGAAACCGAACAGGCGGTTTTCTGCTAACAGCGAATGTATGTGATCCTGCCCCCTGTGTGGGACCAGTCTTGCGTTTCTGCATTTGCTGTCGCGTTGTGCTTGCATTGCAAACACCAATGTCCTGTACATCGCGCACCCACCGAGCCTGAACCATGAAAACAGACTGCAAAAAGTCAATGTAAAAAGTTATCTTCATTCAAGCTAGGCTTTTTTAGTATTTAGTATTTAGTAGTAACTATTAGGTCTTCCCCCGTTTGGCCGATGCCAGCGAGATGCACGAACACTGCCAAACTCGGGACGGGAAACGCAGCCCTCTCAGCTTTGTCCAGTTGGGATATAACACCTGTGGATGTCGCATGGAAAGAAATGCATTGAAATCCTCGATGTACCCCTATGCGGAACTTTACGTATCGGTGGGATACAAGCGCATGCTTATCTTCGAAACGTGCATCGCATTGCCCCCTCAAAATATAATGGACGCTTTATTACACAAAATCGTGCAACACGTGACTTCATAATGCTGCATTGGAGATATCTGTCGCCTTGAATCGAAAATTCATTGCAGATTGTCTAGGATTTCTGCACATTTTTTTGGATCTCGAAGTGTTAATTCAAACGAATATGTTTACTACGTCACCTTCACCTGTTTTCATCCGTTTCATTTTGATATAATGACTCACGTAAATTTCGCCTGGGGTGTTGGCAATCGCTAAGAAAAGCCAAACTGCTAAATGCGAGTTATCTTGAGGCCTCAATATCTGAACAGCTCTTTTACATACGGGTTATCTGGAAGTCGCATATTTAGAACAGAGTAGCACTTCCTCTGAACAAACGCATACTCCCTTCAGAAGGGTTCAGTTGTGGTTAGGCGAAAGGTTACGCCAGATATTGGCTATTTTGACCAACAAATAGCTTTATAAAGATCGTCTTGATAATCAGTGCAATTCTGGCCAACTTTTTTATAATCATTACAATCCTTGTTTTGTCAATCCACCTCCCATTGGCAGACGACCAGGAATCCTGCCCTCCTTGGGTCTCCGCAACACAAAGAACCGCATACAATCATAATTGCAAGGGAAAAAGAACATGCAATGTCGCGGCACTCCCCGTCAGGAAGGTAAAAAACAAGAAAACTGTAATGCACTACAAAGAGTATCTACTAGACCCCGTGCTAATCATCGATAGGTGGTAGTATAACACAGCTCTAGCGGTAATTAGACAGGTGCTAGAACACCTGACTAGCGGCAAGTCGAGCACCAACAACTTCCCTGGGGTCGCTACAATCGTTTCCGCGTGTGTGCGGAGGATGCTTCCGCTATCAGGGCTGGGCTGAAGCACACTCCAAAGTAAGAGCAACTTGACCGATTTCCTTTCCAGACTGACGATCAGTCTACACGGTCGGTCACTCCCAGGCACGCATGTGCCTAGATCCCGATGGAATGAAGGTTATCGCCGTGTTGTATGCACCCCTCGTTGACCTGGACGGGCCTTCGCATCGTCTCAGAAAGGTCGTGTCCCTCCGAAGCAAAGCGATGCTCAAGTGACGCAACACTTCCCCAGGTCAGCTTAGAATCCGACGCAAAACGAGGATAGCCTACATTGCATCGGGCCCCGGCACATGACTCCTCCCAAATAACCGCAGCTCCAAAAAGGTGGCTACTCCACACTAACGGCCACTCCCAACTAACGGCAACTCCAGACAAATGGCTACTCCATAATGACGGCCAGTCCACACTGACGGCCACTCCCAACTAACGGCAACTCCAGACAAATGGCTACTCCATAATGACGGCCACTCCACACTAACGGCCACTCCCAACTAACGGCAACTCCAGACAAATGGCTACTCCATAATGACGGCCAGTCCACACTGACGGCCACTCCCAACCAACGGCAACTCCGTATAGATGGCTACTCCATAATGACGGCCACTCCACACTAACGGCGACTGCCAATTAACGGCAACTCCAGACAGATGTCTAATCCACAATCAAGGCCAGTCCACACCGACGATCATTTCCAACTAGCTGCAACTCCAGACAGGTGGCTACTCCACAATGATGGCCATCCACGTAGGCGGCCACTCTCAGTTGCCTGCTAGTCTAGGCTGACGGCCACTCTCAACTGGCTATTGCTTTATGATGAAGGCCAATATTCACTACTGTCATTGATGTTGCTATCGTCACATGCACCAAATAACGTGATTCAGAGCATGAAACTGTAGCAAAGGCGTCTCGCCAAATCCCAATGCTTGGTAAACACACCCGTAAGGATTCCCATAGTCAACAATCGAGCTCAAGTAACCATTGATACAGGCCATATACAAAGTCCACAAAAATATGTTCAGAGGTAACACGGTTGATTAATGTTGCTCAGGCACGGAATACCAATTTTACTGGATTTACTTTGCCAACTTGCTCTCACTAGATTGCAGATAAATACCCTGCTCAGTTTCTTTTGTAAGCCTTCGCCGTTGTCTCCCTACTGAAGGCGCCCCGCACCCTGCCCTCTTCCCCACTTCTGTTTGCAGCAAATGTTAATACGTGTGTTTGGAAAAACTTGCACGTCTGCCGTTGGGAAAAACTTGCATGTCTCCACCAGCTTCAGGACTTTTCTCCTCCTTTTGATGTTCACGTGCGATGTGATTACGACATCTCGAGAGAAAGGGCGTTTTTGTTCAGAAACGTTGGGATACACATTTTCCTATTTGCACGAAAGGGTTTGCTTAATGTCGTCATGCCTTGACTCCTCTGAGACCACAAACAGCTATCTCCACGATGACTAGGTTTGAGGCAGCCATTCCTAGGCGCAATGTCATGAATGCCACTAAAGAAAGGATCAAGACACGTCATCATCCCTAGCCTTTCACGTCCTGTTTCAATATCTCCGATCAGCTTCTCATGCTAAGATTTGCGGAGGTGATTTCAACGTAAATTTTATTCAAAACAAATATGGGACAAGCGGTCATAGACACATACACTAATCCGTAGAAATATAAATGTGCAGGCATGCGCATCATGTCAAATACATTGTCGTGGCGTCAGTACCTTTAGTCTCTGTCAGTTGCAGTCCAGGCTGCTGTCAAGGTGTGTCTGGCTGTTGTCATCCAGACATGTGAATGGTACGACGAATTGGTCATCGACGTTGCGTTTTTATTAGGAAGCTGTTGCACTTACGTTTTACAATGTAAAAAAACGAGTGGGTTAAAAAATGGGCCATTCCTCAAGTTTTCGAAATAGGAAGATAAAGCGGAGCGTCATTATTGAAGGCTGAGAACAGAACAGAACAGTGTGGCAAAGTGTAAAATGGGCGTTTGAAAGTCGGTGTTTCATTGCTGGCTCATTTAAATCCACGTCCGTCTTAATGATGTATGCGCTCGTCCTTTCTGTCTTCACATAGAGATTCACATAAATAATTATGCGTTCGATGCGTTGCCCGAGAAGGAAAGAGAACGATGCATTGAAACGGGCAGAATATTGAATAAATATTCAACTTCCCGACAGTACGTAAACATTTATGTTGGCTGGTGAAGTCAGGGTGGATCAAAGAGCGGCATAGACCCATCATTTATAATCGCGTCTGTCTGATGCAATAGGCTGTGCCAGTTTTCCAAGGTTGGTCCAGCTGAAAACCATGGGGTCTAAAAACATGCATTTTTACGCGCTGGAAATGACATTACCATTTTTTGTAATCTGGGCTTGATAACTACCTCGATAGGCCGTTAAATTTCCAGTTTTCAACGAAAAAATCTTTGGTATGATGCTTTCTACTCGTCTACTTATTCATGTGTATTGTTACAGGCTGTTTCTGCTGCTCTGTGTGAGACTTTTCAGACTATAGAATACGTCTAAGATTCAGACAAGAAAGAAAGCAAGCTCATATCTGATCCATGTAGTGGGAACTGGGCGTGAGGTGCTGGCATGAGAACTTCTTACATACAGGGATGTCATCAGATATAGCTTGTTCCTAAAAGAGCAGGGTGAGAAGGACAGGAGAAACTACACGGTGAATGACATAGCGAAGGACATTTAACCAGCTGTTGTAGGACAGTACCAGAAGTCACGCGTCCTGCTCCAAGGTCCAGTCATCAACACGGAACAAAGAATCAAAACAAAGATCAAAGACCTCTGGAGTTAGGCAGTGGCCATATCAATTGGGAAAGAGAGACTTGAAGTCAAGGATAAGTTCAGGCAAAGTTTGAGAAGCTTCTGGACATCCTGACTTCCCAATGTCCGCTATTGATCTGCACCGATAGCAACTGCTGATACTGTTCAAGGCAGCAGAAGATTCCCATCAGGGAGATGGCCTACATCAAAATGGCAGAGGGAGAAGACTGGCAGTCATGGACCCCACCAGATGTCATAGGCTGACATACCTGAGCACCGGAGGCAGGTTTCAGTCCTGCAGAGACAGGAGACTAGGCGGGAAGCAGAGGAAAGGAGACAGAGGAAGATGAGTTAGTTATCTGAGAAGGAGAAGCAGATGAAACACACTGATTTGTTTGGAACCGAGAGAGGCAGTAGAGGTGAGCATACAGACGATTCTCACCATAATCAACAGACGGGAAGAAGACCAGAGGGGAAATTTGTCTACCACAGGTAAGAGACTCCACTCCAGCTGCCAAACAGCGGCAATACAACACAGAGCAGATACCCAGTATCGCTCTAGCTGGCATCAGATGCAGTACAGGGCAGAGGGAGACTACAGTCATCGCCACTGCAGTCTGGATGGATGCAGGTTTGATCACTGAGCAGGATCTCAAATTGTTTATTGATCACAACAAGGCCGGGAGAGTCCAAGACGGAGTCGAGAGGAAGATCGCGGGATACATTGGGAAGGATGTCAGGGAAGGAAATGCCACCTGTGTTCTATTTAATGGAAGGAGGGTCGTGACCAAGGTGATGCCAGAAGCAGAAGGTAGTGGTCGCCAGTTTCCTGCAGCTGTGAAGGAAGAACGCTGCAGCGTGTGCAGTGGACGGGTAGGTCCCTGTTCCATTTTACGTCGGCGGCAGGCAAGAAAAAAAAGCATGCTGAAGTCACTGCTGACCATGCAGCGGACTAGATGAAGGGGAAAGGGGAGTTCGCAGGACAGTGATGTCTATTTTGATGTCCAGGACAGTGAGGAGCTTCCACTAGTGTTGGCACTGCCGGGGGGGAGAGAATGTCATGCACCACACTGAAGAAAGGCTTGGCAGAAAGCTGGACTGGGTTGTTTGTGACCTGCACACCGAAGAACTACCTCTAAGGGATCTCATCACTAATCCTGATGGCCCTACCCTCTCCGGAAACGAACAGACTGGCATTATTGGGAAGATTCTGGACTTAGCCATTGAGCTGGACTTAGTCCAAGGTTTACGAAGAACGGAGTTGGACCTCCTCACCTCCTCTTCTCCACTCAACAGGACGTTGACTGGGGTATTTAGCCACCTTCCATTGAACGGGGGGGGGGGGGCGTTTAATGCTCCCTCCTCGTCTATCTCAAAAACCAATTGTCCGATTCGGCTGATTCAAACGTTAATCGATACCTCCGAGTCTTTCGGTCCCGTAACATATACATTTTGTTATTTTTGGGTCAATGATGACGTCATAGGTCACAGTCGAAGTCAAACGCGAAAAAATGACTGTTTTCTCCAAAGTCGCCTAATCATAAATGAAAAGCAAACCAGGACTGAAGTTCACAGAGCAATATGTTCATGGTAGCTGAATCCCATGATTCAAGTGCCACCTGACCCAAGGTGATAATACGTTAAGGTCACATGCTGGGCCAGATTTGATTTCCTTGATAACGTGCCATGAAATGCATGTTTCCTGGCCCATTTGACACGGAGATTTCAAAAAAGACACTTTCAAAGAGCTTTAGGCACAACAAAGCTTTAAAATGGCTCAACCACCGTGCACATGCAACATTGCAACATTTTCTGTTTTCAAACTCAGAGTACCATGAGCACGCTAGTGACGTCCATTTCACGTCTCTGGACAACTTTACAAGTCAGTTCGTCCCAGGTTGCACATTTTCACGGAATGTTGCACAGCATTGCCAAGGCCGATATCTCTACACCGGTCATCCGGAGCGTCAAACAGACGCCACCAGTTTACTCGTCAAGCTGAAATTTGCTTACAACCCCCAAAAGTCGTACTACGAAAAAAATATTGCAGTATTGCCAGGGACTGCTGTGTAAATTGTGCATGCAGTTTGTAGCAGAAAATCTGGCAATATATCTGGCCGCATCAAAAAGATGTGTTTATTCGGTCCCTTCTGAAATGTATTTTCATTGAACCCGAAAAATGAAAGGCATGTTTGACTTAGGATGACCTAGCATGATGTCAGAGGAGCTCCATATTGAACTCTCAGATCATGCTAATATGCAATGCAACCCAATTTCGCCACACATTGTAAAGACACTGGCAATACAGCGGTGAAGTAAAACTGAACGTCGAATCGCAAAACATGGTCGGCTTTCTGACGTCATTAAGACGTGACCTATGATGACCTTGTTTCCAAATTGTCATTATGTGCGCAGTTGAAGTAAAAAAAGGCACTGAGTGTTTCATGATACTGTAGTTATTCGTTTTAGAGATATCAAATAAATTTGCAAAGGAGGTTAAAAGCCCAGTCAATGGCGTGTTAACGGCGCCCTTTATAGGTTACATCTGATTAAAACATTACGTCTGATTAAGACTCTGATTAATCCGATTAAAACAACACACAGTTTTAGCATTGCTGATCATTTTTGAGAAGGTGCTGTGGGTTCCGAAAACATAAGTTAAATTGCCCAAAGGATATAACAAAATGAATGGGGATGGGTCAGATTGACCCTCCGCCCATGACGGGGTGGGTTAAGTCCAGCAACGTTAGCCCCAATGATCGAACGCAACGCTGAATCAACCGCAGCTATCCGTTAGATTCAACAATTAGCGTCATGGCGAGGCCACCGGACGATTGAACAGGATGTTTACAGCAGACCAAATATTAGTGCTGGGAGTGAAAGCTCTGGCCGCGCGTCTCACCGACGCCTGACCCAGCCAATCATGCGTGCCTCATGTTCTCGACCACAGCTGAGAAGCGCTGTCCAGCCCCACGTTGCCGAGGGTCAAAAAATGGTTGCTATGCTTTTAATGATTTTTATGATTTCGTCTACGTTTCCATGTCCAGCCTCTTTCTTAAATAAATTAACATCGGCAGACTGCGGACAGGGGGCGGGCCAGACGGTCGGTGTAAGTTTGTATCTCTAATCTCAGGGAGGGGAACAGGCCTACCACGTGACATGACCTGACCACGACCTCCAGCCGGCCTCTCAGAGACACGGTCATGACGCCTCATGAACTTAAGCACAGCGTTAAGATCTCAGTGATACTGTGCGCTTCCTTTGCTGCTTATTAAACTGAGTTGATGTCACGAGTATAGATGCCGTCGTATGAACATATCTATCTTTAACTTTTATTTTTTATTTTATATTGCTTATCTTTATCTTTCATTCGTTAAATTTCAGAACTTTTCATAACGGTAGCAGTACCAACAAACACCAAAGGTGCCTTCAGGAAAACATGAAGGAGACAAAGTTTCTGTCCTCTGGCATTGGAGCTCCCAGTCCCCAGTTGGACTCTGACATCCACTTTTTGACGTCAAGTCAGCTTCTAAGTGTGCCGTAATATATTAACGATGCCTGCCGAAGCGTTGCGCGAGGCAGCCCTCGTGGGAATTTGTGAAGGAATGAATGATGGATGGAATGTGGAAAAAGGACAGTTTTTTTAGAATACTCAGTCTTAGTGGTTCTAGCCATTTGAATAACTCAATCTTAAGTGAATAGAGAACAGAGTTTGACATGGTGTCAGAAGTTACCGATACATAGGGGAAGGTGGGGTAAGACGGCCCACTGGGGTAAGACGAACCACCAGCCTTCCCGGCTGAATCGCTGCTGCCATCTGCTACACTATACACTAACTACCTTTGTTTTCCTTCGCGCCAGTCGCCATCTTGGGCTAATGGTTCCAGGACGCACGGATATTGAGTTATTGAGTAAAATGGTCTTTTTTGTCGCGCTGATCTAAGGTAAGAGGTCTAAGAATGATTAAATTTAGACGCGTTTTTTGCATCATTAATTTTTCTTTGTATTTTGCTGTGAAGAGCAATGATAGAAGCACAAGTTAGGGCAGGCAAGTTTTCGCAATGTTGGGCTATTTAGTATCTACGTCATGATGTTTCCAAAATTTAGGTTTGGGGTAAGACGGACCACTAGTGGTCCGTCTTACCCCGTGGTGGTCCATTTTACCCCACAGATACAAAACCTCGCTAAAACACTGTGACTTGTTTAAAGTACCTATGTATCTACAAATTTCAATAAGCTAATTTTTTAATATTTTTGCAGATGCCGCGCAAGTACGAGCGTAAAACCGATCGTGGAAGTTGGGACGAGGAGAAAATGGCGTTAGCCATTGAAGCTGTGAAATCAAAATCGATGGGTTTTTTGAAAGCTGCCAGAGCATTCAGCGTCCCCAAGACAACCCTGAAGCGAAGGGTGAAAAATCAAAACAAATGTGCCAAGGGGACTGATAAGCTGTTAGGCTCCAGGATGACTGTGTTTAGCCCAGCTCAGGAGAAGGAGCTGGTAAACCACATCCTTATGATGGAGAGCAAGTTTTTCGGACTAACAACCAAAGACGTGCGATACCTGGCCTTTCATATGGCGGAAAAGAATAACATAACTCACAACTTCAACAAGGAGAGCGGTCTCGCCGGAAAAGACTGGTTGGCCGGATTCCAGCGCAGGTATCCGGAGGTGGCGCTTCGTGTGCCTGAGGCGACATCGGCAGCCCGTGCCAGGGCATTTAATCGAGTGAACGTAGGGAAGTTTTTTGATCTTCTAGAGCATGAGATGGACATAACAAAGTTTCCGGCTCACCGCATCTTCAACTGTGACGAGACGGGGCTGACGACTGTCAAGACAAAGTCGACCAAAGTCTTCGCACGCAAAGGGAAGTCTCAGGTCGGCACCCTGACCTCAGCGGAGCGTGGTATCCTCACAACGGCCGTGGTCTGTATGGCTGCAGGAGGCAACTACATCCCACTGTTTCTGATCTTCCCACGGGTTCGGATGAAACCTGAATTGCTGGATGGCTGTCCACCTGGAACCGGACACGCCTGCCATCCGTCGGGCTGGATGCAAACCGACATTTTTACCCAGTGGTTCCGCCATTTCTTAAGCCATGCTAAACCTTCCGAGAAGGATCCGGTTCTCCTGATCCTGGACGGTCACGTGACCCACACGAAGAACCTGGATGTCATCGAGCTGGCTAGAGCGAACTACGTGACCATGATCGTGCTGCCCCCGCACTGCACGCACAAGATGCAGCCTCTGGATGTGGGCTTCATGCTTCCACTGAACACATTCTACGGCCAAGCAGTGGAGAAATGGCTCAGAAATAACCCCGGCAGAGTAGTGACTGTTTACCAGGTTGGCCAGTTGTTCGGAGAGGCCTATCTCCGGGCTGCAGTTCCAACGACTGCCATCAACGCATTCCGCCGGACTGGCATCTTCCCGTGCAACTGTGACGTCTTCGGGGAGGAAGATTTCGCTGCGGCAGAAGTCACAGAGAGACTGGATGAGGACGTCGGTCCAGCGACTGCCTTAACCAGTTCAGAGCAGCCGCGCAGCCAACCCCCTGCTGCTGGTCCATCAACGGCTTCAACCAGCTCAGGGCAGCCGCGCAGACAAGCCCCTGCTGCTGGTCCAGCAACGGCTTCAACCAGCTCAGGGCAGCCGCGCGGCCAGCTCCCTGCTGCTAGTCCAGCAACGATTTCAGCCAGCTCAGGGCAGACGCATCACCAGCTCCCTACATCTGAGGCAGAAGACTCATCCAGTAAAGATGAACCCTTGCCAAGCAACAGCCACGAGGGTCTCGCTGTCTCACCTCATCACATCATCCCGGTTCCGAGAGCATCCCGCCAAGCGCAGAACGGCAAAACGAAGAGGCGTCGCATAACGGGAGCATGTGCAGTGCTAGTGCTAACAAGCTCTCCGTACAAAAAGATGCTGTAAGAAGAAAAAGAACAGGCCAAGGCGCCCACGAAAAAGACGAAAGCACACAGCAAAGAAAAGAAATCCAAAAAGAACCGTAAGCCTAAAGTACGCGACCATGTCTTATCAAGTGACGAGGATGAAGATCCTGACACACTCTGTCTTTACTGCCATGACAGCTTCACGCGCTCAGTATCAGAGGAGGGATGGGTGCGCTGCAGCGTTTGCAAAAAATGGGCGCATGATCTGTGTGCGGGAATCGGGGAGGAAGATGAGTGGTTCGCATGTGAACTATGAGTCTAAGTGCTGAGCTGACATGCATTTTATACCAAACGATAGTATCAACACGCACCTTGTTTGTTTTTAGTTCATTTTCTATCACATATCTGAGTACAGAATAAACGTTTATTGTGTTATTTTATCGCTTTTTTTCGTTTGGTTTACAAGAGTATAGAAGTTATACAAACATAAATGGATAGCAGGCACTGCTGGGGTAAGACGGACCACTTGTGGTCCATCTTACCCCGCGTTTTTTCTTGTCGCTGATTTTGACTCGTCCCCCTTTAAAAGCAAGCACCACCTAAATTTCTTGAATTTCAAATCCAGCGTCTGCACGTATCAAAAGAGGAAAGAATCAACATTCAGAAGACTATGAACAATGTGAGGTTGGATAGCATGGTAGCGAGAAATGTGACTTTAAACCTTAGCTGGTCCGTCTTACCCCACCTTCCCCTACTTACTGATAGTAACGTTGTTAACCATTTAATTCGGCTGCCATGTCGAATTTGGTCGGATTTCCTATTCCTCAGCCTCTCTCACTTGTTGACCCAGCATCATTGGCAGCCAGTTGGAAATAGTGACGAAGTCCGTGGCGACCCCATATTGTGGCCACAGGGCTCAACGAAAAAGAAGAGGAGATTCAAGTGGCATTGCTCACGTGCATAGGATCAGAAGCTCTGAAAGTCCTGGACGGGCTGTGTGCAAATAAAACCGACCAGCAGTGTCCGTCGACTACGCTGGACAAGTTCGAAGAATTTTTGCGTCGGAAAGAGCAGTGAAACTTTTGAGAGACATAAATTTAACATTAGAGGCCAAAAGCCGGGTGAAACGATAGGCGCATATGTGGCTAAGTTGGGAAAGTTAGCAAAAAGCAGCAACTACCAGACTCTGGAAGAAGGCCTGATAGGACACAGGATTGTACTCGGAAAGGTCTGGCGTATCTCGTCACAGTCGACAGGTGCTCTGACTTCATTGAATGCGACAGGCTATTCAACAAGAGAACCGACGAGGCGACCAGATTGCTGGAAAACCAGATGGCCAGACACGGCATACCCAACAAACTCATGACGAACAATGGCCCTCCGTTCAGCTCATATGAGTTAAAAATGTGCCCGGAAATTTGAGTTTCAGCATGCTACCACTTCACCAGGATACCCACTATCCAAGGGCAAAGCAGAGAATGCCGTGGAGATATTGAAGAACCTCATAGCCATGGCACAGGGTAGGCAAGGCATCGTGATCCATACCTCGCACTCCTCGACTGACGCAACAGCCCGTCAGACGGAATCGGAAGCTCTCCGGCTCAGCGACTGTTCGGCCGACGAACGAGAACCCCCTTCCCGTCTCGAGCCGTCTCCTGGCTCCAGAAGTGCCACAAGATGTTCCCTCCCGGCCGGCTGAACGACAAAACAAGCAAAGGACCTACTACAACAGAGGAGCCAAAGATAAGCAAACACTAAATAAAGGTGATAAAGGTGATGCCGTTTATATGAGACCAGTTCCAGGACAGAAGAAGTGGAGGCCAGCGATCATCGAGTGCCATGGACACCGGTCGTACCAAGTGAAAACCGGCGACAGCGGGACGTATAGAGGTAATATACGACACTTAAGATATCAAGGGAGCGATTCTGGGCAACCAACAGCTAATGACCAGTCGTCATCGAGTCGGTGTACCTCCTGCCCATTCAGTGAGGACTGCTACGTGTACACCTCTCGCGTTCTTGAGATCTCAGTCTTCCAAACCGCAGCTGCAAGCGCTACACAGACGGTACCAACATCGTCCGTGCGTTCTCCATATCTGCTGCGTAGTGGAGGTGGTGGACGATCTACATAACTTTGGAGAATGGAGGATGTGCCGTGATATCTTAGCGGTGCCTGCCGAAGCGTTGCGCGAGGCAGCGCTCGGAAGAAATTGTGAAGGAATGAATGGAGGATGGGACGTGAGAAAAAGGCAGTTTTTCTAGAATACATTGTCTAGGTGGTTCTAGTAATTTTAATAACCCAGTCTTCAATGAGTAGAGAAAAGAACTTCACACTAAGCATACATGAACACAGTTTTTAAAGTAATGACATATTCAGTGTCTGGAACGTAGGGGGCAGTTATGTAAAAACGTTTCTGTCATTTTTAATCGGTTGTAACTTACTGAGCAGATCAGTTCCAATCCCCTTACGTGAGACGAAGGTTACAGACCATTACAGACCAGGCCATGAGACAAAGGTTATAGACAATGCTGTTAATACAAAAAGAAGTTGTACTGAAAAGTCGCACAGGAGCCTGAAAGACGAGGCGTTGCAATGGATTTATTATGTTCCGAAGTCACAGCCTGAAGCACGCTGTTCACGGCCTGCAGTGTCACGGTACACGGAGGCACGGTGGGTTGACCCCGGCTGGAGCCTTTATGTGCCCCGGGTCGCGGCGTACGTGTGTGTGCGTGTGTGCGTGTCTGGACGCGCGTAACACGTCGGTGCCGGTCTGCCGCAGGCGGCTGCCGAGCGCGGCAGTCCCCGCCGGCGCTGTTCCGGCCAGAGCACACCAACAACGGCGAGCCGGTGTCGGCGCGGACGGCGGCCGCCTGCTCCGACCTCGAGATCGAGCTGGGCCTCATCACGGCCGCCAAGGCGGCGCGACCCGAGGCGTCCGGCACGCTGGTCGTCACCGTGTACCAGGCCCGGCCCGAGTGACCGGCCGCTCCGGCCACCCCGAGCGCCCGGAGAGGACGCGCCGCTCCGCTGAAGAGGGAGAGACCTGGCCAGTGTGACAGGACGCAGGTGCGCAGACTCCCTCCTGTCACCTGGAAAAAGACAGTTTGCCCGACCGTGGCGTGCCGGCCGCCGGCCCGCCCTCTCACGGCGGAGAGGGCAGGCGGCGGCGGTGACTGCAGCTGAGGTCGGTTCCCGTCTGCACAGGACGCAGAAAGGAAAAGAGGAGCTGTCGCGAGCGCGATGCTACTGGTGTGGCGTTGCCGGAAAAGAGACCAGGTGGCGCACGTGACGGTCGTGTTGCCTCCATTCGACATTGTTATCTGTCATTTCAATGCTGCTGAACAAAAAGCTTGTGTCCTTGGTCAGTCCCTGCTTGGCGTCTGCTACTGTCATACAAAATACATCGTGAGTACAAGTCAGCAACTGAGTGGGACCTTCTTAGTCTGCGATGTGCGCTTCTAAACGTTTCGACGTTACGTGTTTATATGGGAGTGGGGCGGCCAGCTCCCGTGTGCGGTTCATGTTTTGTTCAAGTTCGTGCGATCTCTCGGTGGGATGGGGAAAAAGTGAAGTGAAAGTGAACCGCCAAACAGCAATGGTGATGTTCCAGCAGTCTGATTCGCCACAACGTTTGTCCCACTTAGCCGATGACGAATGGAACTTCACTCTGATGACGTTCCATTGTCAGTGCTCATGCTTGGAATGTTCATGCCTCGTGCCATTTCCAAATATACGCAAAATCAATATTTACCTGTACGCAAGTAAATGATGAACATAGAAAGCTGCCCGACTATGTGACTGCTGTTGCTGGCTTACGCAACACTTATGATATTCGGAGAGAGTTTTTCCGTTTTTGGCGAGATAAATGGAAGAACGATGCTAAGTACTAGTACTGGGTTTTGGCTCAACCGAAACCGAGAATAGTGCGTGCATAACGATCAGGGCGGATATAATTGTCTAAATACTGACATGTGGATTAGTCTACACGCAGCCAAACACGCAGTTTTCGGGCATTGCTAAAGTGAATGATTGCATCTGAAGCCAGTGAAATGCAGTTCACTGGTGGTGGGGATCTTTCGCCGTTTTAAAAGTGATAGCATAACAATGAATGCTATGGCCTGTGACGACGCTACGGTGGAAAAACTGCACCTAGGATGCGGGTCTTGACGCAAGATGCACGAAGAAGCCAAGCCACAATGACGGACCTTGTGAATTGGTTAGAAATGGTACAGAGGATTTCTTTAGGCACAGTGCTTGTGGTTTCCTAAAATGCTTCCGAAGAAAAAAAAATACTGTAAGTTTCATTTGGCGCTTATTTAGTTTTCATTTCATTTTCAAATTTTGTGTTCAAAGGCTTTGACCTTCCGGAAACCGATGCGAAATAGTCAGGTGCTTTTTATCCGTGGGATTAGTGATGTTGATAACCAAGTGGCGCTGAGTAGAAACAAAAAAAAACTCAAACGTTTCCTAACATTCCAACATTGAAAGAGTTCCCAAACATATATATATATATATGTTATCGGTAACTGAAATCCTGATATCAAGTTAAGGTCCCGTTTTGCCTACGAATTGGTTAGCTTTGTGGTGGAGAAAAGATGCTGCTAAATGTGGGAAAAACGCTGCCAATGAGACAGGAAAGGAGAGTGAGAGAGGTAGAGACAGCGAGAGAGATAGAGAGTGACAGAGAGTGGTAGGGAGAGGGAGAGAGAGGGAGGGGGTAAAAGAGGGAGAGAGGGAGGGAGAGAGAGAGAGAGGGGCGCAAGAGGGACGATTTATGAACCCAGCTCATGTTGTGAGAGAGTGCTTCTAGGGCAAGTCCTTATGTCCCATATATCCCATACATTGGGTCCAATTTATCCTCCTCCAGTCAGGCATTGTCACCTGTCCGTATCAAGCGATCGATGATAGTGCTAGACAGTGAAATACAGCATGCAGTAGGAAAAGCTCTTCTTTGTTACGTTTCCACAGATTCGCAGTATGTGCGCTTGGTCAATCACCAGTGAGTCGACAGCAGATTTCAGATCAAGCCTCTCGCCGAGCAGCCCCACCCCATCAGTCTGACTGGTGAAGCTGATTTCTGGATTGACTGAGTACTAATCTGCCACTGAGTAATGGTAAATGCCAAGCGGTTGGACGTTTTCTTCAGCCGACATGAAGAAGCATTTTTAGTAAGGAGGGAGGACGGGGGAAGGTGCAGAAGCTCTTCGCGCAAATGATATGCTTGCTGGATGCTGCTGAAATTGGTCGACCTCGTTAAAACGGGGGCGGTGCGATTTGTTATGCGTCACAGTCGAAATAAAAGGACGCGTTTGTCGTGAATTTGATCCAAATGAGGATATCCGGGATCCGTCCCCACACTAACAGAGCATGTTGAAGGACTCGGAGTTTCACAAGCAATTGCGCAGTCTTTGGTAGCAGCCAATTTTGTAGCTTAAGTTGAACGTACCGTCGCGGGTATTACAGCGTGCGGTAGTCCTATGACCATCTATCGGCCAAGTCACAGCCGAGCCGTGACACGAATTTAGAACGCGGGCGAGGTTCGAACCAGATGAGAGATCACTCTCCTGAGCCACCGACCACGACAGCGTCTAATACGGATGCATAGCGCATTCAAATATGGGTATGTGTGCATGACGAGCACTGCGAAAAGGCGGTTAAGATGTTTCTGTGCAGAGGCTTCAGACTGCACAAACATAATTCAGTAAAACAACGCTGCCGCTCCTGGTATAGATCATACTTGTAGTGTTTCAGTAGCTTCACCTGATAAGCCGGTGTTATTAACCCTATTCCCGGAGGGCTAGACGGTATGGCCGATTCCCGGCAGGGGGGCGGATTCGGCCCCCCCCTGAGATCTCGAGAACTACTTGTCCGATTTCATCGCAACAAACGGCAATCGATTTGCCGTGACGTGAACTACACTTTTATGAAAAGAAATTTTCAAAATTTTGAAATTTGTGGATACAGGGGGGAAAAATGTCAAAATGGGGGGTACTTTTGGACTTCTTATAACTCCGTTGTTTATCTACCGATTTTGATGAAACTGGTATGAATCGATAGAATATGAATAGGGCTTTTACCATGGGTCCCAAATCTGAAATTTTGAGAAAATTCATGGGCGTTCACAGGATTTTAAAAATAGGAGGATTAGTTTTCTAACAACTGAATGAACAAAAGAGGCAAACACCCTTTTTTGGCTTCTGATAGTCATGTTATACTAAATAAGTACAAATCGCATTACAATGTTTGTATAATGTTAGCATAGGCGGTGCCAGGGACATGAAAAAGGGGGAACTGTCATGGTCACACGTTTCCCAGATCAACTTGTGACCTTTGACCTTAAATGACCTCCAGTGACCTTGGGGTCACTTGGAATGATCTCGTGTGCATTTAATATTATCTGTAAACGTTTTCAATCATTTGAATTCACTCTATTTCAAAAATTTCATTTTACGGCTATTGCGATATAGGGTACGCGCACTGACATTTTAGGTCATAGCTCCGTGACCCGACCTGATATCAAGGTGAAAGTTGGTACACAAGTAGAGAGCACTGTTCTACGTCATAGATATTCCGGGTTTGGCATTTGAAGAAATAACGCCGAAATTATAGCAAAAAAAATTTTGACTTTTGACCTTGACCTGACTTTGTAAAATGACCTCAGATGAACAAAACTCCATCTGCACATTGCCCAACTATTTAGCTATACATCCATATAAAGTTTTAAGTTTTATCTTAAAAACTCTGTTTTTGGCAGACATTTTCATTTTACCCTCAACATGGCCAAAAATGGCATGAGGTGCCTCCCAAAAACGTTGCCTGGCTCCGCCCCTGAGCAAAATAGAATTTTGAAATTTTGTCACAGCACGTAGAAAGAATAGCTAGGAAAAGTCACCAAGTTTCGTGAAGCTGCGTTAAAAAGCCTGTAATTGGCAAGCAAAAAACCCGAGGGGGGGCGGATTCCGCCCCCCCCCCTGCCGGGAATAGGGTTAAGGCGTGACCCGGCAATTTGCCATCACCGACTGCTGCCGTCCAGGCGAGGTACTAAGGGACCTGCACAGGGTGGCAACGGCGTGTCAGCTTCTCTGACACCGTCAGGATGGGACATTGGACGATCCTGACATGTCGTGGGCTGTATATCGCGCGCCGTTCGTTCACGGTTCGTCACCGCGTTTGAAACTGACAGCCGGTTTATTTTCGCGTCTTCCGTAGTCAACTCCAGCCCAAAGAGCATATTTTTTCCGACCTTGAAAAGTGATGATAGAAGGCATGGGTCTCGGGAATCTGCAATGCTTAGCTGCACTTTACAGGGTTGTTCTCGAACGACAAAGACATCGTGACACTGACTCTCTGCTCTCATGGCTGAGTGTTTGGTTTCAAAAGATGCATCAATCAAAAGATCAAAGATTAAAATCAAGCAAGGCCAAAAATTATTATGCATTTAGAGAATGTTTCAAAAGCAAAACCAGCATTTTCCCGCCCGAAAATGAGGGCCAAAAGACATGTTGTCCCCTTTCTTCAACGAAAAAGGGGGGCCATGGCCCCGATGCCCGCTTTCTCCAGATCCGCCAGTGCGTACTTCAGCACATACCTCCGTACACAAAATATGAACAAGACTTTTATATCCCAGTTTATTCTTCGGCCGCCTTATAAAAACATGCCACACAGCTCGCACGCAAACAGAACAAACACATGCATCAACTGACGCTTATTTGGCCGCCCTGTTTGCAAACTTAGACCCGCCAAGAGACCACTTAGTTAACCTGCAGGCTCGGTGTACTCAGCCCTGTCATCTTAACAGGCTTAATAATTCAGGTCGCCTGTCTCACGCGATGCACAACAAACAGACACAAACGTCACCGCCCGAAACGGTTCGGCGAGTGACGCCATCAGATACGGCGACGGACAGCGCAGCATGCTACCATACAAAAGTAAAACACGCCGATGTGTGCTCTGATGGACGCATACACGGCGCGCCGGCTGCCTGAAATTTTCCCACGAACACCGCACGAGCGGCGCCACAAAGCTCGCGTGCCTCCACAGGTACCGGACAGGAGCCACGTGACGGTCGCCGTCGGGCCATCAGGGCGCGAGGACGCCGGCCTGACGGCCGGCAGCGGCGGACTGCGCGATCGCCGCTATTGACTGGACATTACGGCCGGCCGCGCGTGCGGCCACGCGCCGGCTTTGTCACCGCGTATTGACTCCAGCGGCGGCTCGCCGTCACTCCCGCGTCACCGTGACACCGTGAGCTGCGGCCGGGTGGCCGCTGCTTTGTCAGCGGCGTCCAAGCGCGACGGCGGGCCCCCCCAGGGGGCTCATTGCAGCCTGGCAGACATTGCGTTCCGGCCGCGAACGAAACGACCCTGTGGCGGTGCATTCGATGAGGTGGATTATGTACTCCATTACCGTGTTCACCTCGGATATCCCTATGTGTTTGCTTGATGAAATGAAAATGATATTCATTATATAATTATAAAATACATAAAAAGGTATGCGTTCGGCAATAATGTGTTTGTCCGACGCCAATGATTTTGCATTATCACAACGTGCTTCAAAGGAAAAATGATACCCCAGTCAGCATGGTTTCGTTCGTTCCTTGCATCCTTCATCGTTTTGACCATAAATCATGTTATGGAAGGTGAAAGCAGAGTCTGATCCATGCCTACCAATGTCTGTCTCTATGCGACGGACTCTGTGGTGCACTAGATCATCCACCCTTCTACAGTCCCCCGAGCCCTTCTACATGCGGCCGTAACAAACGTTCCTCAGTAAAGCACACGACTGTCTCGTTCTCTCTGGATCGGCTCCATTCGTGTTTTACACGGTCCTTTTTACGGAGGCGCCCCTGTCCGTGCTTCCTACGACTTCGTCTCCGTCGCCGGCCCTGTCCTTGATGTGGTTTGTGTGTGGTGTGGTGCTTCACACCACCGTCTTTCCGGAGCCGTCCTTGTCCGTGCTTCACACCACCTTCTCTCGGGAGCTGTACCTGTCCGTGCTTCACGTGACCCTCTCTCAGGAGCCGGCCCCGTCCGTGCTCGCGCCGTCGCGGAGTGAGCCCTCTCGACTGGTCGCGGCCGACTCGGCGGCCGAGGTGGTCAGCAGCTGGGAGCGGCCCCGCTGTACGGCGTACGTGACCGGCCGCGGCGACAGGCTGCGCGGCCGCAGCGGCAGCAGGTGGCGCGGCTGGCGGCCGGCCGGCGCCGCAGCGTCCGGCTCGGGCCGCGCCGTCGGCCGCTCCGGCTGGCCCAGGTCGCGGGTGCGCTCCAGCAGCCGGCTGAGCACGCGCTCGCCGCTGGCCCGCTGCAGCTCGCTGGGCGGCCCGGAGAGCACGGACAGCGTCAGAGAGCCGGCCCGCTGCTGCGGCGTCGCAGTCATCCGCGCTGTCGCAGCTCTCAGAGCTGGCACAGCTCTCTCGGCCCGCCGACCGCTGACTCGACCGGCGTGGGACACTGTGGCCCTCGGTCGGATACGCTGCTCAGGTCACACGGTACCAGTCGGACACGCTGCTCAGGTCAGGCGGTACCGGGCGGACACGTTGCTCAGGTCAGGTGGTACCGGTCGGACACACTGCTCAGGTCAGGTGGTACCGGCCGGACACGCTGCTCAGGTCAGGCGGTACCGGCCGGACACGCTGCTCAGTCCGCGCCCTGTTCAGATCTGAGTCGGCTCCCGTCAGGCTCCGCGGCGCGGTTCGGGTCTGAGCCGGGTCTTGGACGCCGCGTGGGAGGCTGACGAGCAGCATCAGCTGCTGAATGACCCCAGTCGGCCCTTCTGCGAATGATTAGCCGATGTTCTCGTCACTCGGGGGTGATATTGGACTTCCGCTCACCAGCCGGCCAACATTGCCGCGGCGTGAAACGCGCAGATGCGTCGGAGACGAGCGTAGCGTGCTCCGATACCGCCACTACAGGGCTGAAGACGCCAAGCTTCTTCGAAGGCGACGCCAGACGACGACAGCGACCACGGAGGGTCCACCCAGCTGCTTCGAGGCCGGTCAAAATTGAAGTCCTGCCGCGCCCACGTCGGGAAGCGCGGTGCGCCAGCTGCACGCAGGCGCCGATCACAGCGTCTCGCAAGCCGGCGTTCCGTCGCCGCACCAAAGCTGCACGCTTCGTCTGCCCACAGTGCCGCCGCACGTGGCAACCGGCCCCGCGGCGGCGCCTTATCAAACGCACGCGCCGCACTGACCAGTGGACTGGCGCCGGTGCGCCCGGCCGGCGGCTGCTATCGAGCACGGGGCGACCGGCCGATCGATTACGGCGGTAGGCGGTCCCGGTTGGGGGCCGACGACACCTGGGCCACTGACGGCTGACGGCCGGCCCGCGCCAGGGCGCCGCCTGGCCGGCAGACGTCTGTCTCCGGTCCACATGGGCGGCACTGCCTGGACGATGTCTGGATGTCTGGACACTTGTGGCCTGTCAGGATGACATCCAACCTGCGTACCTGCACAGCAAATAGATGCTTATGCCAAATCTTCATCTAAAGCTCTATGTAGAAGACGTTAATCACAAAGGGCTCGCCCACAGCGCTTTGGGCGCTTACGCCTCCTTTCCCTCAACTTCATAGATTACAAAATACCCGAGAGAGATATAAAAGAGAAACTGTTCGGTTTTGTTTTCTCCACCAAGCATTCGTAAGTTCTTATTGCCTCTTCAAAAGTGGGCCTTTTATCCGGAAAAAATGCGGGAAAGTCTGATCACATTATGCAGACGGCCTTGCATTCCTGCAGAAGATAACGTTATTCCTCGTAACGATCTGTCAAGACGTTTGCGTCGCGCTCCTGCGTGGACGCTAATTTTGTTCAGCGCGTTGGCAGTGCAGTCAGCAATTTTTAGGCCCCTGCTGGTGGATTTATTGAAACATGGGGACCTGCGCGTCGAAGCTTGTGGTAGGTTACGAAATCCTGATCAATTTCAGAAATACGTTAGCTCTGTAATGTTATTGTTTTTTTCCCTATTTTTCTTAAGCCACCATTTTTAAGTACAAAATGTTAAGCTTCCCTTACTCCCAATGCGACGTAACCATGGCATTCGAAACCACACGGAACCTGATTCTAAATATGCACGTACGCCATTCTTTGTTTTTTTTTCATTACACTGAACGTGAGTGCTGAGACAGGATCGACAAGATCATGAACTCACCAGTGAAATATCGACTTCTTAAACCATCGTCGGCAGCTGATGCCACAAACCTCAGTACTTAACACATAATGTTTGCCATTTGCCGGACATACGCCATATTCGTATCAAGCATTTGCGTGCGAGAAAACGCCCAAAATGCCCAAATGACGGCAGATTATATAAAGAAGTCCAGGAAACATGACACCGGACACATTCAGCATAGTGTGATCATGGATAGTGTGATCAGGCCTGGATGTTGTGATTGTGTGTGCAAGTCGTGGCCCAAATTATGAAACTCCGTCCTTGGAGGGGTTTAAACTTCATGCACACACATATGTACGAGCAAATGCACGCATACAAACGCACATACATCTTGATCTGTTGCAAACAAATGCACTTAGTTTCGCATTGATTACTGAAAAGAACCACACTTCGGAGTCGCGAATTGTGTATTAAAACTAGTTGATTAACCATCAAAAAAATATAAAAAACTAGAAACTAACTGTTAACTTTCTATTAACTAAAAACTAAATTAAAATTAAAAAACTAAGAACTAACTAAAAACCAACTATTAAAAATCATCTTGATCTGTTTATGACGCAAAAAAAATCTGGAACGAGGGCTAAACGCAGCGGCGTCCAACCAGAACACATACCGCAGCACGCCGCTGAATGTAAGCATAGCGTTTTGATAGCTAGGATCGGTCATAACCAGACGGGACCCGTCATGTGCGTATGTTAGCAAAAATCCCTCAGACAGAGCGCGCACATGAGCTCGTGAGACGTCGCTTCCACGCGCAAAATTCAGCCTCGCCGCTTTCTGCGCAACTGAGGAGAATTTCATGGTTCATTGAGCTCTGACGGAGCAATATTAGCTTATTTGCACCGGGAGGCGTAGTATTCTGCTCAGCCAGATTCATAAAGATGTCTAGCGCATTTCCGGTAGACTTGTCCTTGTATCTGATGCCATTATTGCTAGAGGGAAACACGGAGGTAATACGCCATACAGATATATGAACGCCAGCGGTGACAGAAATAATTCAGGACGCATATAAGCTTTCTGGGTTGGAAAGTTATCGCAATTTAGTTCAAGCCACTCCCGGAGCTGAGGGATCCAGTATTGATATTTCCTCCACATTAGCGACAGTTTCTGCGACACTGTCTACGACGACCTCCTCGAGGACAGAGAACATCAAAATCACTCAAACATAGACACACACAACATTCAAACGAAGGCTTTTGTCAAGAGCAAGAGTTGGGTGGGGGCTACATTTTGTTTCAGGTCACCAGTTGGCTTTGGCATCAGGTCAAGCCTCAGGGTACCGTGTTTTGTGCTAATGGAGTCTTTTGCTAGTCGTCACTATCTGTTCATATTAAAGCCACGGTGCCAAAGATCAAGTATGCAAACGTTATTATTCGACAAAGCTTTTCTGCTCCATATGCGACGTTCAGAATTATAAGCAATGTGTAAAAGGGATTCGTAGGAAATGTCACCAAGCTTCAGAGAGACAGGGCAAGTCATTTGGCAATGGCGCCGGAAAGCCACGAGGTAAGGCGGCGAATTAATCCACACGTGAAAACGGTTCGGAGCAGAAAGGTCGCCACCAAGAAGTCAGGCGCAAGTATTGCCGCAGTCACGTAAGATTCAGAACCAAAGGCTACACGCTTGGTTCGACAGACGAAAGGCAAGACACAGGGGCTGACCAGTCGCAAATAATGTGATGAGTATTCACCGCTGAATTGAGTACGCTGGCAGAACGTTCTCTAAGGCGTCAAACTCTGACGTCTCCGCTCAGCAGAGGTTTTCCTCAGCGTGAGAGGCTTCTGCTCAGCAGAGGTTTGTCTCAGCGGGAGAGGCCTCCGCTCAGAAGAGATCTGTCTCGGCGTGAGGGCCTCTGCTCAGCCCCATGCGGGGCGACGGCAGCTGTTCGGCGTTCGTCACCGCGTCTGGTCATTAGGCTGGCAGCGTGTTTGGTGCGGGCCGAATGATGAATGCTGAGCCCTGTGTACTTTGGCTATATGAGCCGCTCTGTTTACGACAGCAAGGGCGCTCATTGGTGTGTGAGAGCTGACCTAAAACAAGCGTAACCAGAACTCTGTATGTCCTACCGGCCGTGCTCAAACAATGGTTTTCATCGTCTTTTTGTAAAACTTCTTTTTAATAAACGAATGTCTCGCACACTGGTGCCGATGTCTGCGCCCACAATTATCCAGCGATGGGTTCCGATTGCACTGTCATATTATGTGCGTACATCATGTTTTGTATTTTGTTGTTCGTTGCTATAGCCCGAAAAATCGCTCTTCGTTTTCATTTTTCCGCTAGCGAAAAAAGGAGTACTATTTTTGTCGTGCAACTACTCGTGCAAAATGCGCATCCACAATGACGAAGCCCGTGAACATTCTGCATACAACCCTACGACTGTTTCGTTTCCATGTTGATCCTTTTGCAAATAAAAAATATGGATTAGAATGTGTTTCCGGTCGGCCTGCGACGCATCATGAAAGTCTAAACCAACCGTGGCGATCAGGCGGCTAACGCCTGCAGCCCGTGTATGAGTAAATTGATGCGTTATGCTTACGTATTGCATAAGCATACTCGGGTTCCTTCATGATCGTTCATTCAGGCCCTATATTTAAGACTGAAACGACATTGGCCTTGTATATCGATACGAGGTAACCAAGCATGCACCGTTCTGTCACGCCTACACAACTCCCTGACGAGCTCGCGCCTGGCGATGCGAAAAAGAGAAGATTTCCTGAATACAAAACGCGAAGGAAGGAAAGATAGCAAAAAATTAGAAAAAATACGTCTAGTAATCTTGTCAGTCCACGGAGTATTTCCATGCACGGTTTCGGAACACGGGGACGGAGACTTGATGAACAAGGGCTTCCATGTTTTGAGAGTTCTGATGAAGTTACCTAACATCAACAACCAGTTAACCTATTCTGCTCTTTTTCTTTCCAGTACAACTATGTTTTTAGCATATATTTGTCCGTTTATTATTTATGTTTCCGAATTATTGCTTTTAATTGTTAATGACTAAAGCAAATGGGCATTGGTAGATATCTAAACGTGCTATATATACATTTTCTTAATATCATGTTGCATATTAAGATATTAGTGGTATAAATGCAATATATCGAAACAAGACAAATAATAATATCTTAACTCACATTTACATTTGATGTCATGAATCTCTATTTTTAGCGCCCATAGTAAGCGGCTGTCTTTTTGAAATGCTCTTTCGTCATTCCAAGAACGTCCGACTGTCATGGCGATATGCAGCGTTTCGTAGTTCGTTTACCCTTCAGTGTGACAGACAAATGCTACCCTGAGACAGCATGACTAAAACACATATTAGAAAAACTGGACCATTTTGTCACGCCTCATCCCCGCTTTAGTGACAACTCATCACTTGCCATGCATCAGTCTCGGGGAGTGATGAGTTGTCACCATCTATCCAAGCATCATAAACCGTACATGACATTCCTGGTTTCGTTAATGATGTACGACGAGCAGAACATGAAAAATACACTTAATCCCACTTTATTAACACATCAGCAATATGCCTCAACACGATACACAAACCAAAAAAATTACCTAGCAACTAAAGCAAACGTACTGACGGTGGGTCTCCTGCAAACATTACGTGTATTCAGCCCAGGTCACACCGGCATCTGGAGCACATAAAACAAGAGGAGACATTAAAAATCATCCCAAACATTTCACGACCGGCGAGCAGACAACATCTCGCAGCCTTGCACACATAATGGCATGGAGGTCCTCGAATTTTCTTTACCACGGAGCCCGCAGCTGGCACAGGTGAAGGAGCATCAGGCAATAGATCCATGCACGACGAGAGACAGCAACATTGCAAAAACAGCGCGGATCACTCGAACGAGCTCACGCCTCTAACGGCAGCTCTTGAAGAGGTCAGTCAGTTCAACGACCCGTCCACTGTCATCCGGCGGCTCGACTGGTCGGTCCAGAGCAATGCGGTCACACCGGCCACCCCGGGGAGTCCGCGGTCACACCGGCCGTCCCGGGGAGTCCCGCGGTCACACCGGCCGTCCCGGGGAGTCCCGCGGTCACACCGGCCGTCCCGGGGAGTCCCGCGGTCACACCGGCCGTCCGAGACCACGACACACCAGACTGAGCCTCCAACGGCGGCGTCACGCCAGCCGTCGTCCTCCGACTTCGCGTCACTCGCGGTCGGAGAAGGCCAGACACGTGAGCGCTTTTGAGTGGCCTTTGTAGGTGCGCATCACCATGCCAGTCTCCACATTCCAGAGGCGAGCGTGTTCGTCTGACGACGCTGCAACAGACCGGTCACCGAGGTCGGGGGAGCGGGGCACGTGGAGTAGCGCGGTCAATGTAGCTAAGTCTTTGCGTCGGATGCTTTCCGGACAGCATGATAAAAACTGAAGAGGTATTAGAACGGTCGACCCCGAGAATGCGCATAAATTACCGCACGAAAATAAAGAGATTTCCTTAACAATAAGGACAAGTCGGTCTTCCGAAGAACGCGACGAAACACACCAGTTCACTACTTTCACCCACAGACGTGCCCAGGAAACCTTCTAGCCGTTTGTCGAGCACCGGCGCACTTCAGCAATTCCTCCATGCACATCTACTTTATTGCCTTTACTGCGCGTTGTTCTCGGTCGATCGGGAAGCTCACCAGTGACCAGGTACTTGGCGTCCGATGAGAAGGCGCAGTCCCAGACCCAGCGCTGCGTCTCGTCCTTGTTCTGCCACTCCAGTGTCTTGACCAGCGAGAAGTCCTTCGTGGACCAGATGCGGGCTGTGTGGTCGGCCGAAGTGGTGCACAGTAGCCTGTCGAGAACAACCGAGCTCACCAACTCGCCACCGCCCACGGCCGGCAATACCGGCAACAGCGGGATGTGGACGGGTAGGGCGAGTACTGATTCGACATGCATCACAGCTCTGGAAACGCTACCACCTGCATGACCAACTTTTTTGCGCAGCCGAAAGTTTGGCACTGGACGCTTGGTGTTGACGGTGCGAAACGCACAGGGAGAATATAGCACGTCGTTTGACGCTTTTCGCACGACGCTTCTTTCCGGTTGCTGCGTGTGAACACATTTGACGGACAAGAGTTCATTTGGTCTTGTCTTCAACGTTCCTACGAAGGACATAGAACCTTTGACGACAGTCCAACAACCGAACGAGATGAAACATCAGCACCCAACTGCGATAAAATGCATTCTCAAAGAAGAATAACGAAAATAGACCGCTGTCAACAAACCATATAAATAAATAAACGTGGTGTCTGTTGGGGAGAAAATAGGAGGACCTGAATGAAAGAAAATGGAAAAAAAACAGCGAAACATAAGGGAGAAACGGCGCTATATTTATCGATCAACGACGGTGGAAATTATAAACGACGCCAAAACTGGCTCCGGACCGCAGTCAAGAGGTCGGCCAAACCGAAGTCAAACTTAGATGGAATTTTTTATTTTATTTTTAATGTATGTTTTCGACCGAGATATCCAAAAAATGTTTGTAATTTTAGAAACTGACACCTACCGTTAATACCGACGCTGATTCGTGCCATGTCTAAACACTTCATATTTGCGGAGTTCAGAAACAACTTATCGAAAATCTCCTGTGTCCTGTTTACCCATTCCGTCTCGTCAGCTGCTGCGTGATCGCGTGCAGAGCAGACCAATGAACGTCAGTATAATACCCGTACTGTGTGATCGCCTGTGTCCTGCTAACCATATCCTCTTGTCATTTGTTGCGTGACGAGGAGATCGTGTGCAGAGCAGACCAATGAGCACTCGTATTATACCTGTATTGCATGATCGCCAACGGGTGACGTCAAAATATAGTTTTCCAATAATCACATTTGTTTGTGCTTTCAGCAATTCCTCGGAAAAAAATGCTGGAAACGTGGTAAACAATGCCTTTCGGACCAACTCAGTCTATCTCTGACAAGTCCGCCCAGGTGCAACATTCCCTTTAAATGTGGATTGTTAAACCTGAGAACTATGATAATTTTATATGCGTACGCCTAAACTGAGCGCTCATGAAAACCCGCAATGCACGAATCGCAAGGCGATGCATTTAAACCATTCAAATGAACTTCTAACCCGCATCAAATGAAATGGTAGTGTTCTTTACACTGAGTAAATGGCTACAATCGCGACACGAACACAATACAAAGCAATGCACGAATCACAAGACGATGTATTTAAACCATTCGAATGAACCTCTATCACGCATAAAATGAAATGGCGGTGTCCTTCACACTGAACAAATGGCTACAATCGCGACACTAACACAGCGGGACCCACCCGCGACTTTTCCGTCAGCCGAAACACGGGTCCGTGGCTGTGTGTCAATGGCAGGCGTAAGACGGATGCCGGTGTGATACTCTTAGGTGCTCACGCAGGCCTCTCCGTGCCTGCCGATGTCCCGGACCGATCATCATGAAGGACCCCACTGGTATCCTGGATCAGCACATCACACGAGCACATTTTGGCAATTCTTTGTTTTTCGGTATTCAGCCATGTACAGGAAGAAGAAGACCACTGCAACTTTTGTACAGATTAGGAAACGCTGGGTTTAATTCTACTAGATTCAAGTGGAAAGTATGCGCAGGACAATACATTCCAGGCATAGGTGGGCACTGGTCCGTTACTCCGTTACTCCGTTACTAACGAAGTTACTTTTTTGAGGAACGGAGTAACGGACCCGTTACTTTTATTTTACTGTAACGGACTGAGTAACGGAAGTTACTTTTGTGGTCCGTTACTCCGTTACTTTTTGGTCCGTTACTCCGTTACTCCGTTACTTTTTAAACTCCTTACAGACACCGCCCAGTTTTATTTGCATCGGCACACGCCATTGGCTACTTGAATAGCCAACACCCAATAGCGTGCGGCGATACAAGCGCGGTTGGGCGCGCACTCAGCTGACAATCGCGGAGTCGACTTGTTGACGATTTTCGTCAGCTGATAAACGTTGACGGCAAGCTGGCGGCAATGGTTCAGTATAAAGGCCAGCTGACCTTGGTCTCTTTTGGGACAAAAGTATTGAATTTTGCGTAAGTTTGATTTGACTTATAATCACAAATTAACCAGTCGTCATTTGTCAGGCTAAAAGATATCAAAGTTCTTGTCATTTATACTGGAACAGCCAGCTGACGGCAGTTTTCAATGTTGTCTCAAGTTAGTCACGGATTGCTTACCACCGCCACACGGTTCCCCGCCAAGATCACTCAAGGCCATTGAGCACATGATTACTGCCGCCATGGCCTTGGATCTGTGATGTCCATGGGGTGATGGAGTGGTGATTGATTCTTGACTGGCCTGACATTTTAACTACCTGACACTAAAATGTCCCATCAAGGCGTCTTTACGCCGCCACTGGAGGTCGAAAACCTTGACTCCGAGTCCGACGGTGCCTCAGCTTCGGAGGCAGAGGACGAGCCCGGTTTGGGTCACCCATGGCCACATCTAGAAAAGTACTTTGAGTTTAAGGAGGAGGGGAAAAACGTCATTTTTACGTATGTCCTGTGCCGACCGAAAGAGGTTATAATCAAGGGTCACAAGAGTAGCCTTTCAAACCTAAAGGCACATACCAAGAGGAAGCATTATTTACGGTATTTCCAGGTGAGAACAGAATGTGCACAATAAGTTGTCAGTAGTGAAGCATAATTATGAAGCTTGTCGACTATTGCTTGGACTATTTGCCTTAACCATATTCTCTGCAGGCAGTGAGATTCACATTACCCTGGGGGGGGGGGGCAGATCTGCGGTAATCTACCTTTCGGCCGACGCTTACGCGTAATTTTTGGAGACGCGGAAGTGGCAACACAAGTTGTGTGAACAATTTAGCCCATTCAGGTATTTTTCTAAGCACTGGCCCCTACTGGATGTGAAAACTGACTTGGTTAGGTAACTCTTGAATTTTGATTCAGCTGACACATGTTTCAGCCGATACGAGCTAACCAAACCAAAAAACAGGCAAATTGGACCTAACAAAAAATTAGTTTTACATGCCCATCTAGGGCAATCCCTGCAACCATACAGTAGGTTTTAGGTTAGGTTAGGTTAAATCATTTTTAACTTGGAGGACAGGCTACATTGTCCATGCGATTCGAGTTACCACTCCTGCGTTCCCGAAAAAAATATCAACTGGCCGAAACACCTTTCGGCTGACACATTATTTTTTGTAGACGCAGAAGTGAGTACCCAAACTCAAACATGATATGAGCCGTTGCCACTTTTGCACCTTCGAAAAATATGCATTGGCCGAAAGGTGAAGATTACCAATTCTGCCCCCTCCCCTCCCCGCCCTTCCAGAGATCTCGAGATGCATTCGTCCAATGTTGATGGGATGAATGCCATTTAATATGTTTCAACGAGATCTCCAATTCCGGACCCCAAAAATTCAAAAATTGCGAAAATAGGGCGTGGGGGCAAACAAACTCCAAAATTTGGGGATTTTTGAAAGGTCACTGCGGCCGTGTTTACCAACCAATTTTCATGGGAATAACACGGTTCAGCTTGGAATGTCCAAGTCTTTTATATACCGAAGGCCAAAATTTAAAATAGAAAACCATAGGCAGTTCCAGGGAGGGCAAGAAGGGTGATTTTTGAAATAAGAAATTTCCTTTGTTTTTGTTTGTTTTGGGAGATATAAACATCAGATGTACAACTAGCAAGCCAGTTTAAGTTTATAGTAGAGCAGAGGTGGATCCAGGTAAACAAAACTGGGAGGGCACCATAAGCACAGTAGTGTGCTCCCCCATTTTTTCAGTACCTGGGTGTGCGTTCGCCTGAAAATGTGTGTGCATACGCATTGTTTAGGATGTGTATGACTATATAAATGAGTCAGTGATCTTTATTTGTACTCAGAATGTCACGATAGTGAACCGCACAACTTTGCAGCTTCACGCACAGCACATTACCGCCGAAAACGGAGGCTTGGAACCGCCTCTGCGGGACCGATTTTTTTTTAAAATGTTGACAAAACACATATGTATCAATTCCATGAAATGCCAGAAAATCTTGTGGCGCTGCGGCAAACAGTGTGGGAGCGACAAGCAAAAAGACACGGGTAGCAGAACCTGCCCCCCACAGGGAATAGGGTTAAATGAAGTGTTTTTAACCCGTCCCCGGCCAGGCTCAGAATGCCCTTTGCCCGGCCAGAGGGGGAGCGCGGATTTCCGCACCTCCCAGGATCTCGGCTCCCATATATCGCACGGAAAAAAGGAAAACACCGGCGGAAAGGTTTTGTCAAACCGAGACGAAAACATTCAAAAGTTTTCACCTCAGGTCAATTTTGAGGCCACCAGACGCCATGAAAGGTCAAAACACGTCCTTGGAATAAGGTAAATAGACACAATACCTTGTCCCTAAAAAGCTGAACTTAAGCGACATATACTGAACCGTAAGACAATAGCGAGTTCATTGATATCAATTTTGGACTTTCACAGGGGTCACGTCAGGTCACGTCATCGTTCAAAAATGTTCCACTTGTGAACGGCTAACATCCTCCGTTGCATCTTACTTATGATCATGTTTTTATAGCTAATTTGTCTTTTCAAGGGTGCTGAAGAGGTACTAAAGCACCTTTTTTTAGTCTTTTATTTCACAATAATAAAATCCATTTCAGTCATGTTTTTTTTAGTCCTTCGTCGTTTGGTATTAAAAAAAAACGTCAGGGGTATCAGGAATCTTACCTCCACGCACGCGCTCGTACACAAGCTAATACACACACATAATTTCAAAACAAAACAAGAAGTTCGCGAGACCGAAACGAGCTCTGAACGGAGACCATTATGTTCAGGGCGGATACTTCGAGTGGCATTGTTGATCAAACCCAGTCGATAGATGTCCGCTGTTTGACGCATTTTGCATGCGTCCGCTCCAGCGCCGGTTGTTCCCGCTCCGTCGGCGCCGCGGGCAATGAACAGGAATTCGTTGGTTTGAACATTGTGGCTAACACAGTGGTAGAATACCCGCCGCGGCTGTTGTCCTGGCGCCGCCGACTCTACAACGGCTGGTGAGGGCAGTGGGCAGCTAGCGGAATGTTTTGGGTAAGCGCTTTTTGTTTCTTTCCTTTGTATATGGAATGCGTTTTACAACCACAAAGCAGCATAAAAGACTTGAAACCCGCGTTCGCTTGGTTTTCACTGCATTTAAAAAGGAACGGAATAACGGAGTAACGGTAACTTCCGTTACTTTTTAAGGCAGAGTAACGGAGTAACGAGTAACGGACTGGCTTTTTTGAGTAACGGAGTAACGAGTAACGAAGTTACATTTTTTAGTAACGATGCCCACCTATGATTCCAGGTTTAAATGTCAGAAAACGCATTTCAGTCATATGATGACAACGCATCGAAACAGGCTTTTCACAAACAAAATTTGTCGATTAATTTATCAATTAGCCTTAAGCTCTTAGCATCAGAAAAAACGAATACCAAATCATTTATCCTATGTTTCGATTACGAGCATTCCTAAAGGATAGCTTTTTCCTAAAAAAAACATTTCGGAAGAACTATCACTGGGGAAGAGTGCCAGTGGCCGAAATATAGGATGGGTGAATCAGTTTTCGTTTTTTATATGATGAGCTTACGACCATTTTCCCTTACCTAACTACAACAACCATGCTCAGTTCCGCACTACAGTATAATAAGAGAATTTATCGTCCGCATCTGGCGGTAAGCAAACACTTCACCCACGATGTGTTTCCGAAGCAGTTCGGCTAAAAGGACAGATGCTTCACGTCCCAGTTTCTCAGCGATCAAGGGACGGCTTCCAGGCATGCTGTAACGCAGCTTACTGACGCCACAAACATAAGCAGCTCTTGCCGAGATACCGGCCCCCTCTCCTGACTGGCCCGCACTGACCTAGGGCCACGTGATAACCAGGCCGCCGGCCACCAGCTGACCCGCGCCGAACGCGAGTCATCCGAGCACCACGGGTGGTCCGTGGCGCCAGCAACCCGCAGTACGCGTCTTTTCCTAACGCCTTTTTAGACACGCAGCCGACCCATCCCTTTGTAATAAGCGATGCCGACAGGGTAACGAGCTGGAAACCCGAGCTAGAGATAGAAGCCATTCGCGTTTATTTTGGCTTTTATTAATTCAATTTCGCGTTTTGGACCAACGCCATTCCAGAGGCAAGGACAACTTCAATAAAACTCATTTCAATACTCCCTGCCAACAGTTCAAAGGAAAAAACAAAGCGAATTTTCAAGCACTTAAAGATGATCCACGATTAATAACAGGCCAGACGACGACATTTACAGTCGTATTTTTCTCGCTCTAAAACGGCGCCGAAAACACCCCACCGACCGTTCCGGCTGCCGTCGCTGACACGATACTGAAGAGCGTCGGCCGGTAGCGCGGCGTAGTTTTGACCGAGACAGGCATTCCATCACCGGGAGACGGGAACCTTTCCCGCACGAACGCCCTCTTGCGGCCGGGCCGGCGAGACGTGACTGGCCGCTGCCGTCGGCAGTCAGACGGATGACAGAGAGGTTCAGCCGGGCTGCCTGCAGAGGCCGGATGGGCGCGCCGTATTGGCAACTTCACTCTGGTGAGGAGGCAGATCCGTCGCGCGAGGCAACGGTGCAGTGTCCTGACGCAGCAGCCGGCAGCAGCGGACCACGTCAACGGCTCTCACAAACACCAGCGGCAAATACTTCGACGGTAGGCTGTGCCGCACTACAGGACTGTTTTGCGGGGCAGCAGCCACACAAGTGCTCAGGCGCTTGCTTCGGGACAGCGTGCAACAACGCCCTCCACGCCCGCCACCACCACCACGTGACGCCAAAATAACATGCTTCGAATGCATGTTCAGGACAGGAAATTGAAATTTTTCTGTACATCTCATAGCAGTCCGGAAAGAACCAACAAAGAATGCAGAACAGCAGTTAGCAGCCACTGGTCGTGATGCCATTCCGCGTCGTCATCAAAACAGTCACCTGAAAGCAGAGCGCGGGTCCACGAGCCTGAGAACGCGGGGACAGAGTGCTGCATCCGCCCCCTCGGATCGCTTCTGGATGAGTGACAAATGAGCAGTTCCGCGGGGTCGGGAAGCGCCCGGTCAGCTCGGACGAATGAGGCCAAACTCTACCATCGTCTACGGAAGACATCTGGCGCTGGCTCGGGTCTGGCCAGCACAGCCGCTCGGGTCTCGCCAGCAAGCAGCCCTTTTTCGGGAGATTGGGAGGTTGGAAAGGCTGGAACGGTCTTGGGTTGCATTCTTCTGTGGTTGATTTTCTTCTTGTTTCCAACGTAAGGTAAGAAATATTTATGAATGCATGACATAAACATGAGTAAAAGGAAGGCAAGCAGTGCGTGCAGGGGGTGTGAGAAGCCAGTCAGAGACGGGGACAATGGCCCGACCGTGACCGATGCAATGAATGGTTTCATGCGGGATGCCAGAAAGTCACAACAAAGCTGTACAAAGTTCTTCAAAGAAGAGAGGATCCAGTTTGGTCTTGAAAATCTTGTAGAAATGAGATGAAACAGTCTAAACAAAGGGTGAATATATTCCAGCCACAAAACAAAGAGTTCAAACAATTGCTGCAAGATGCGGAAGAAAAGCAGGAGAAGTTCAGAGAAGAAATGATAGAGGAAAGAGTACACATAACACATTCAACGGGTGAAAAAGAAGCTTTTGTGGTCAAGGCAGTAGAGAGGGCCACAAAGTCTTGGGAAGAACAGACCAAGAGAAAGAACCTCATGATATACAATGCACTTTAGAATCTGTACGTGGCGTGTTGTCCAGGGCCAAAAAAAAACTGACGGACGAGCAAAAAGGACTCCCATACAAAAAGGATTTAGCATAAGAGCAAAAGCCAAGAGAAGAGCTGAAAGAAAAATGGAGGAGATGGGAAACAGGGTGGTCCATAAAAAACGGAAAACTAAGGTCAGCATAGGTCTTATAAATACTCACAGACTGACCACAACACAAATGCTGAATTAGTACCCTTGATATAAAAGGACTGTGACATTCTGTGCCTGAAAGAAACTCAACAGAGAAGTAACAGATTTGTGCATGATGTTCATACGCAAAAAAAACAGACATCATGAGGGAAAATGCAAGAGGGAAGAAGAAGGCATTATGATGTTGCACAAAAGCAATACAGATTTAGTTAAACCGCATGCTAGGAGTGACGAGTCAGATATCACGGGAAGCTGCTGAAGAATAATGTTGGAATCTTTGTGGTATATTTTCTACTCGAAAATTGTTCTGGAGTCAGAGAGAGGAACAACCAAATGAGGATACAGATTGAAGAAAAGTGGCTAGAAGAGGAGGAGGATTTGATGATATATGATTTCAATGGGCATGTGGGTTCATGGATCGTGCACCTACACGCAATTGGAGGATACCAAGTCCAGCATGTTGTACGCTCATATGGGTGGCGTCCGGCCAGTGACGCCCTAAATTCTGCTTGTCCTGGATAGCCTTCCTGACTGCAGCTCACCATAAAATTTAGCACCTCCAGCACCAACGGTTGCCAAACCAAAGGCCTGAATGGCAAAGGGGTATACCTCAGCACGTGCGTCTCGCAGGCACCAGACCGAGACCAATGGCGTGCAAAATAGTCATACATATCGATCGCCACGTATCACGTGCCCCGTCCGCCAATTTCAGCATCCCAGCGACAGAAGTTTTACGGTTATTAAGGAGAGCTGACAATCTTGGGCACGTTGCGCTTCGCGTACAAGCTGCACCCCATTTCAGTCTGAATCCACCGAAATTAATCGTCCAGCTGCCCGTCCGCCTTTCCAAGCCATCATCGCACCAAACTGCGCCGTTTGCGTCCCGGCAATTGGCCCATAAGGAACACAGAGGTGTAAAAGAGGTGCACGCGTGCTGCAAGTGACCCGGTGGACCCTGTCCATCATAAGAGCATGCGGGGTACCGTTCGACAGCCCTAGTGCTGGTCTATTCACTTACTAAATTCTAGCCGCCTAGGTCACTGCTGTCGGCATTCGGAGGTTGTCAAGGACAAATCAAAACACGTGCCGTGTGGATCACCATGTGGGCCGCATGTGGGTGCCGACCGCAAAAGCACGCACCCGCAAGTGGGACCCATGTTGTCACTAAGTCTTCACTCAACAGCACCCGCCGTTTGACCTGTACCCGTGATTACCTGAGTTTTGCCGAGGTCCGGCTCGCGCCAGGTGGCACGTGCCACACGCCACAGATCGTTTCGAAACCTGCACCACAATACGTCAAACAAGTCGGCCCACCCTCTGGTGCCACTTGTGTCGCGATCGGCTAGCGCATTCGGGCGCTAGACGCTCGGAATGCTGAACCGACTGTTCAGTTCAGTTGAGTTTATTTACGAATCTTCCCAACGGGTGGATTATTGTTTGATTCGAGTCGATTCAAAGCAGCACATGCGCGATAGTCATACAGAGAAAACTAGGCAGTCAGACAAGTCAAGGTATAGAAGATAGTTCGTCAAGTTTGCGTACAAGCTCTCCACGGCTTCGAGAGGCGGTGATGGCTGGCGGCCGGCGAAATACGAAAAAGCCCTGCGGGCCACAGACAGACGGAAAGTCGGCGGCTCCAAGGCGCCGGCCGCCGACGCCCGGGTGGCACGCTGGGACACAGCGGTACGTGGAATGAACAGGGACCGGACCGCCACCGGAGCACGCGAGTCGATCAGGGTCCGAAAGACACCAATGCTGTCGCGCCTCGCAACTAAGTCACGTACGGCGCGCCAGCCTAATGCCCTCAAGATCGCCGACACCGAATCCCGTTTACGAGCCCCGGAGACGATCCTGGCCCCAAAGTTCATCACCCTCTGAAGTCTGCTACGGTGGCACGACGCGGCCCCGCCCCAGACCGAAAGGCAGTAAAGGATGTGGGGGAAAACATGAGACTGGATTAGGAGTGTCAGAAACTCGGGTGTAAGGTGGTGATGTATCTTATACAAACAAAGCAGGATG
Source organism: Capitulum mitella (assembly GCA_030062745.1). NCBI lineage: Eukaryota > Metazoa > Arthropoda > Thecostraca > Pollicipedomorpha > Pollicipedidae > Capitulum > Capitulum mitella. The sequence goes on along the minus strand of CP099839.1, from coordinate 15,808,086 downwards.
GAGTCGCACTTTTTGGTAACCTTGGGTATGTGCTCCTCCCAGGACAAGCAGTTGTAGACAGTGGCCCCCAGCATCTGCACGGACGGAGAAGGGGTTAGTATGTGGCCGGCAAAGTTAAGATGGAAGAATGTGGTCTTGAGGTTATGGGCTGTGCCGACAACGAGCAGGGTTGTTTTGGATGGATTCATTTTTAAGGAGTTGAATGTGAATTAGGATTTGACTGCAAGAAGAGTCTCTTCTTGCCGGGATTTTAGGATGGATAAATGATCAGGATGTGCGGAATCTAGCAGCTGGGTGTCATCGGCATAGGATACTAGACGTCCGTCAGGCAGATAGAATGGAAGGTCGTTCGTGAAGATGCTGAAGAGGATAGGACCGACAATGGACCCCTGCGGAATACCGTGGGAGAGAGGAAGGGAGAGAGAACCACCTCTGACCACCTGTCGCCGACCAGCCAGGTAGCTTTCGAACCACCTGGGATCGATGTCATACCATTGGAGCTTGGTCAGGAGGGCGTCATCGTCGACAATGTCAAAAGCCCGACTGAGGTCAATCGGGGGCACGGCGACGACGTGGCCACCGTCAATCCGACGCACCATCCACTCAAAAGCGGCAACCAGGGCGTCCTCCGACGAGAGCCATGGTCTATATGCATATTGTGATGGAGCTCAAAGATCGTAGGTAGCGAGATAAGAAGAGAACTGTGAGCACACGATCTTTTCACATATCTTTGACAGCGCAGGTAGGATGGATATAGGTCTAAAATTGCTGGCGATGTCACGCGGGCCTGATTTGTGAAGAGGAAGAACAGAGGCCATCTTCCAGGAGGACGGGAAGACACAAGTGGCAATAGAGCTGCTGATTACATGAAGTAAATGTGGCCCGAGAGTTCAAGGAGAGTCGAAGGACACAGACTAAGACTTGATGTGGTCACGCATGGTGGTCTAAGTGGAAGTTGGGTGTCACCGTGGCTGCCCACTGCCAGCTCGGCAACGATACGAGGGCCGGCGGATGCAAAGTGGCGGTTGAAGTCATCAGTCTGCTCAGCGGACATTTCCCCGGCGGCACCGCCTCCTCCCTTGGCGGGCTGAAAAGCGAAGCTTTTTATGCCCCTACAGAAACTAGCACGGTCGGAAAGCATATTGTCACGCAGGAAATCGCACTCAGTCCGAGCAAAAAACCTCTTAACGTTGTTACGAAGGCGTCGGTATGCGGCAAAATCGGTCTCGGTTCGGGATTGACGCCACTTCCGATACACGTTGTCTAGCTCCTGCATCAGTTGCCGCAGGTCAGGGCTAGTCTTAAGCCATGGGCAATGGGAGGGACGAGGGGTCACCGCTCTGAGAGGACAATGCACATTAATCGCACTCCACCACACGCGCATTAACTCCTTCAGCTTCCGGCCAATTAGCGTTTCACGGTAAGCTTGTCCGACTGCAGAAGCTGCAGACAGAGCGCGTCCCAGTTCACTTTACACCACGGACGAGCAGCGAAGGGCGTCGGATGACAGCGAGGGCGGCAGAAAGGTGCACTAACAATGGTGGTCAAGAGGTCGGCGATCGGCTCCAGCAGCATCTGCACGGTTGACTCCAAATGCGACACGTTCGTGATTATGTGATCTACGAGCGACTTCGTCAGTGAAAGGAACGTCGGTGTTCGGATGAGCTGAGACAGGCTGAGGTCATTTAAAACCGACTTGTATCGGCGCTCACCGGAGCTGTCCACACACAAGAGGTCAACGTTAAAATCGCCTACGTACAAGGCTGCTTTACCCAGGCTCACGGCGGCATGCAGCTGGTCATACAGATCATGGAGTTCGGTCATGTAACCGGCTCACTGACTTACTGCCTGAATGAATGAATGAATGGATGGATGCATGAATGAATGACAAATACCTCGATCTGAACCTTTCCGAGCGACCGCCATGTATGGAACCTCACTCGATAAGGCGTGCAAAGCACGCTTTTACCTCTTTCGATTTTGAACAAGACAAAATCACAACTGTGCGGACCGGTTACATGACTTTAAGGCGGCGGTCAGTGCCGAGAACCGGGAGCATGGCTAACATGTATCAGAATGTATTTTCATGTAAAACGTATTTGCAGCATCGGCAGCGAAGCGCAATTTTTGTGGACGGGCGACGTAGGTTTTCTTCTGTACCTGCAGCACCGGCAGCAAAGCGCAATTTTTGTGAACGGTTGACGTACGCTTTTTTCTGTTCAAACATTGAAACACAACATGTTAGCATGACGCCGTGCTAGATGGAATGTGTTTAAAAATAACCACGTATTCATAACCAAAATCTGAATTTAAGTCGACTGGATGGCCCTGTGAGGGATTTGCGGTGCTGCAGTTTCCAACTTCGATTTCGGACTAGTATAAGCCTATGACATCCTCATGAATGCAAGATATTTCAGCATGGAAAACTAGCACATGTGCAAAAGCTCTTTGTATGCACAATGCCAACCAATGTAATGAGAGACCGGCTATTTTTATGTACTTGTCTCAATGGATAAAAATAAAAGCGGTCTCCGGCCGCTGTTGTCAGATACGGGGCGAACCTGAGATGACTTTCGAGGCTACTCATCACCCACGAATATCAGGGGCAAATAAGTTCACAGTGTGGAAGGGGCGGAGCATATCTCAGTGTCAACCTCAGCATCACTCTTATCCATACTCCTGTACAACACATGACTTGAGGTCTAGAAACCGAAGCAACGCTAAACCATGTCTGAATTAGCATTCCGCTGGGTCATGCATGATTTGGCTCCCATATTTCTTCAGATTCTGCAGCCAAATGCACAGGACTATTGAAATGCTCGGTTGACATTCGAACATTCGACGAATATTCGGACAAAAAATGGTCAACTGAATATTCGCCAAATATTCGAATCTTGCAACCAATATTCGAACATTCACCGAATTCGAATATTCGGCCAAATATTCGAATCATCCCAATCCGAGTTCTCAGGTCTAGTACTGATTCGTTTAACTGTACTAGCATGACAAGGTGATGCATGATACTTTAGTCTTTGTAAGAGTCCTTGCGTATTCAGGAATCCATACGCAGTGCTGCAGAATGCAGACCGCAATCAAGCAATGCAGTGCCTGTTGTACTGGGTCACACCATACTGATACTGTTTACCTTTTTCTAAAACAGGTAATATGTTTGGCTAAACGCCAGTCGTCCCTTTTCCGTTTCTTTAGTCCTCCAGCCTCCCAGTCTAACATAAGAAAATCAAGTATATGACTGCAGTATTCAAAGCAATGTACGTTTACGTTGCCTGCCGCATTTGTTGTGCTATATGTACGTCAGTATTTAATAAAAATGCATATTTAGTTCATACACACACACACAAACATATATATATATATATATATATATATATATATATTGTACGTATTTATTGCATGTATGTGTATACATATATATTTATATAACTAATCATAACTATATATATATACATATATATATATATATATATACATATATATATATATATATATATATATATATATATAGTTATATAGTTATATATATAGTTATGAAGCGAACCAAACTGAATCGATTCCCTTATGGCTCTGGACCCGAATTGAATCGGTTCATAAAAATGCACTGAATATGAACCAGTATCGATTCCTCGCTCTGGAAATCTGAAAGTGAGTCGATTCACTTCCGTGAATCAGACAGAAGACTGAAGCCAGGGATGGAGAGCGTTCCAAGCAACACACACTACAAAAAGACACGTGCATGCAGAGATCGCCATTCAGGCACTAGTTGCAACACGCATTTGCGCTTGTCCACGAATATCATCATCACCATTATCTTCATCATCTATTTCGTTTCGTCTGCACGTACATGGTTTTTATGACCAGGCGTCAATGACCGTGCCAAACTCATGAACCACAAAAGAACAATACATAAGAAAAAGAGAAGTTAAGTGGCAAGACTACAACCAACACACAACACTGCTCGGGCCAATTTGAACACTTAATGGACATCCATTTGCAACGCTAGAAACAGGACTGGTCCGGTCGGCGATCCCCGATCGCTCGGTGGGTCTGCTTGTGCCGCCCTGGACGCGCTGGCAACGTCCTCCGATCGAATCGTTCGCTGCGGGTCACGCGGCCGGCCGAGCGCGGCCGCGCGCCCCACGGGGCCCGCAGGACAACCGGCACAGGTGACCGATGACCTGAACGACGCCGACTGGGCGCCGACTACCGGCCCAGTGCGGCCGTGCGCTCGGCGACGGCGGGCCGCCCAGTGTCGACGGCAGAGACGGGCCCGGCGCTGGGGTTCCAGGAACGTATCGGCCAAATCCCCGCCCGTGGCCACTTAAAATGTTAATGCCGGCGCGGCGGGCTGGGCAACGGCTCATCCGACGAAGCGTGGCTCGACCAAATCCTCCAGATCTGTAGAGCGTATTTGCAACAGCTGCCGGCGAGCAGAATGAACCGGACTCCAAAACTGAGCGCCTTCTCAGGCTGCAAAGAAAGCTCAAATCTGCGCAAAAGATTAATTCTCAGAAATGAGTGGGAAAAATTATGCTGCCCTGCGATGTCCAATGCGATGCAATGCATCAGCTGGTAAGGAACCCAAAGCCTGAAACACCAGCTGCGTGTAAATAAATGTCCTATAACTACGTTCGAACAGAAAACTAGCATTAAGGTTCAAAACGACATCACACGGGCCCAAAAGCAAGGAAAAAGATATGCACAATATTCCGCAGTCTGCATCTTGCCACGGATCGTTGGCTTTTGAACAGTAATGGGCGGCTGAAGTCGTCACCCCTCCGGACCGACATTCCAACTGTGCGAAGAGAACTTCAACAACATAAACAAGTAAAATTAGTTACGGTTGATTGAGATGGCGCATCCTTGACAGACTCAGCTGAATCCATCAAAGCTCATACGTGTTATCCAGTGTCAGCACGGAAAACTGGAGCAAGAAAAACAAATTCTGATCGTAAAACAACCCGTGTAACCGTCCTAAATCCACAGCATCCGGCCCACAAGTGAATGATGCTGAAGACAAACACAACGCGTCCCGTTTGCGGAAGTAGCGCCATGACTCAAAACACTCGGAGGTCAATGCACAAATGGGAATACAGCCAAATGCAGTTACCACAGTGGCGGAATGAACAGCATCCTGGCATTTAGGACGCCCGTGCCTATTCAGCGGAGTTCGCAGAGACGGCAGACATGACCTTTTCGTGCAGACACGACACATTCGTTTCTGGGACATCTCTATTCGTTGCGTACTCTATTACTCGTTAAGAAGATTAAGGGATTTCCAGGATATAGAGTCTCACTGGGGCTAAATCCTGGCATCCCACAATCTTCAGCTTCCCTGACAAATTTTAGCAAGTGGCATAGCGAAGTGCCGAATCTGCTTATAACAGTATTCACGTTTCAGTTTGCTTTCAATATGTCGAAAAATAACCGTGCGCAACTAGGCGATGCAAGGTCATGCGTTATTTGGAACACTTGTCCATGGGCGGCGCCACCGTAGGGTATGTGGAGATCCGCCTATACGCGTTACCCCACAACAGCCGTAACTCGTGAGGTAAAGTACTGTGATGAAGCATGCGACTGGATGTTAGATGTAGCCCCAATACTCCCAGATAACATGCTTGCTGAGAAAAATCACAGTATCCTTTTTCAAAATTTAGCAGCGGCGCAAGGCAGAGGCAAGGACTTCTGACTTTTGCAAATGTCAAATTTGCAAAAGCAAGACTTTTGCAAATATCAGGAGTCAAAGAGCAAACGCTCTATATTACAGGCGTTTTTCAGTCCTTTCACTACTTTGCGAAACATGCACTGCACATGCAAGCTGACTAGCAGTTAGTCAACCATGGCGATGAACGGATAGCCCACATATCTGCTCACGCCCAAAGGCACACGTACCCCACAGCAGCAATCTATATTGGTACACGGGTACTGGCAGGCAACTCATCGTCCATGTCGCCCGACCTGCGCCACGTTCGGTGCCAACCGGTCCGCAGCAGGTTTACATTGGTCCCTTGGCGAGCTTATCAGTGGCCCCAGTGCTCTGGAAATGCGGAGGGTGCTTGTCCGCCACGAACCATCGAGTCGCAAGTTACAGAGGAACGAGCTGCAAGAACAAAATGAGGCTGACTAACGTTGACGCACGTATTCATGGCACCGTGGGTGCCACACTCGATAACGGAAATTTGTTAACGGGTATCTGGCTGCTGGCTGACTTTCTCTGTGCACCGAATCACACATGGAAGCTAGTTTATTCAAACTGTCCGATTCGGTGAGATGGAATATCGCAAACAGTCTGATGATGCGTGCCTAGAAAATACATGATAAAATGTCTATCGAGCAACGTAATACGAGGTGCTGAATATCACGCCCATTTTTTTAGCCCATTTTTCCATATCCTGCTAATCCCCCCCGTACGTAGCATTTCCCTCTACCACCTTCCGTTTTAATGTAGTTGCAAAAATCTGGCATGACAGCAGCTAATTCAATCAATAAATCAATCAAACCAACCAATGTGGCTACTATTATATATCTTTTTTGAAGTTACGGAAACAATAGATATCAATGTGCATGCTGTAATATTTTACAAATCTGTCCTCGTATTTTTGTTTTCGGGAAATCTACTGAGCGCGAAATTACGTTTTTCACAACACGCACTTGTCCATGTTGCTAGTGTATGTCAGTAACGCTTGTTTCGGTCTTTATCAAAGACCATAATTTCCCAAGGCTCTCTCGGGTAGAGGATTTGTGATTTTATGACTCGAGCGTTCGCAAAATTCTTTCGTAAATTCAGCCAAGGCGGCAACCAGCGAATCGCCAGCCGTTCCATCAGCTGATGCCAGGCGGTTTGGACGGTTGAGCAGATGCGCTACCCGTGAGAGCATCAGAACAGCGCGTACAAATCTGCAGACCCATTGAAGATTCAGCAAAACTGGGAGGGGGAGGACGAGGAAGTGGTGGTATTTCCCAAGGACAATGTGAAAACCTCGGAAACGTTTTGGAAAGCTTTCAAGTTGAAGTACCTGCACTAAGTCATTGCGCGCAGTCCCCATTTCACAGGGGCCCAAGAGAACCGGTGTCCACTGCGCCGACCGGGCACACAGTAGCAGACAGGACGTCCACGACACTTCAGTGGCCGGAGGGCGACACGCTGTCGCGAGCACGGCCCCAGGCTCCGCACACAACACTCCAGCTCTTACGCGAGTGACCGCAAAGTCAACCGGACTGAGCGCTGAAATGGTCATATCCTAGTCTGAAAGCCCTTCAGGGGGTGATTAGATAAGAAAATGTGTTACACCGCCCGGGCTCGCGGCGTACCAGGGAAGAAATCAAGGTCCTAATCATGCACTGGTTTTAGACAAGCATCCACCTGAGGACGCAGGGAAGACGTGAGAAGCCTAGGCAGCGCGAGTCTTGGGTGACATAGGAAAAAAGAAAAAGGTACGCGCTCGACTGGACAGCAGTTATTAGTGGTTTTTGTGTACGTTTATACATCATCAGTCTACAACGCCACGATATACCGTCGGTTATACTATCTGGATAATGCAATTGTCTGTGTTCCCCATCCTTCTTCTCACATATATTGTGTTGACGGGACTCAGGAACGACGGACACAAGCATGGCCACAAAAGCAGAAATTTGTTTGTGACCTTTCAATACGTAACTTGCTGGGAATCGTCAAAAGCTCCCATTTTTTCTCTCTCTCTGCCGTATAACTCCGTACCCAAACGAAGTAGCGTCGTCATATTTTCAGCAGCCCTCCGGACATCAACTGCTAACATTTTGCCAAAAAACGTCACAGTCTTCTATGGTTATTATATGATCACGTCGTAAATACGATAATGTTTGTGACTTTACCGTTTTCGGAGTATGCTTGATATTTATCAACACAAGGGTCCTGTGAAATGGCCGATTATGTACTGTATGTGTTGTAATGCCGTGAGAGATGAACGTGGACCACCCATGACCTCACACACGGTAGTCATACATCATAGTCATAGCCATAATTTATATATCTGGAATATGGGTCATTCCACGTCAAATCACGGAAGCATCGACCCGACCCGTTTCGATTTTGGTGAAATTTGTTACGCTCATAATACCTGTCGAAAAATGACAAGCCACAAATTCTAAGCCTTCAGTGACCTCTGAGTTCAAAGTTAGGAACCATGAAAGGTCCCTATTTTTACAGAAATTGCATGATTCAAATGCTCATAACTCGATGACAAACTGTCACGGAAAGGTGCGATAAGCGCTACTCGAAAGAGAAGTGCTCCAGCTTTCATGCGTAGGTTCATTTTTAGTGACCTCGGTATGACCTTCGACCCGACTAGGTCACATGGAACACTTTCGGTTTTCGCCATGTTTGCCCACGATGATTCTCGCGAAAATGTAGCACACTATGTCCCTAAGTATCTGCAATAAGTGTGAAAAAGCTCTGGGAAAATGGGAACTTTTTCAGGTATCCTGACATTAGTGCTGCCAAGTGGTACTTGAGAAATATGCCCTGAGGCTATTTGAGGAATAATTGATTCCTTAACTTCAGTTTGTCCGAATGTACTACAATTTGCTGTGCACAATGTCCTGCGTGTGCCTGTTACACATCAGCTAAGTTTTAAATTACTTTACCAGAAAGGTCAAAGGTCATGACACTCCATCACCAATCGACCCCTGTCATCCAAATCTGACGTATCCGTTCTTCACGTTTCCACGAGATCGGATGTTCTGAGATCTTAAAGCCAACTGAGATAATCTTAGTCGTGCATTGGGGCCTTTGGAAGGTTAGGTGAGGCCACTGACATCAGGTGACCTTAGATGGTCGGCCTTTCGATTGGGCTCGAACAACCATTTGACAAAGGATTGGATATTTTAACTTTGGATCATTAACCGATTTCTGGGACGCTGGTTTCGAATTTCACACCCATTTTGCACACATCAAGTCATTCATGTTCATTCCCTGTCCGCTAGAGGTCGTTGGTTTACATTTCATTTTGGCCTGTTACGTGCTTGACCTGATTTGGTCAGCTCAATTGACCGGAATCTATGTTAAAGGGTGACAAGGGCCTAAGTGTGCATCATTGCCTTAAGTACAAAAGAATAGACATCAGGCCAGAAAACAAGTACTGTACGTTGTAAACGTGTCCCTTCTGACGTTTATCATCCATATTATCAGCACAGTCATTCATCAGGTGATTCACTGCATAAACACGTTTACTACTTCTACTCTCGGATTACTCGGACTTTTTTCGTGCCAGAGAACTGTTCAACGCACACCATCCCTGGTCTATCTGATGGACACAGAGCATTAATTTTTCTTTTACCGGGTATAGTGCGAACTTTCATGAATCGTTCTATGAGCGACCAGTACTCCATCATCCATTCTTCTCCATTCTTGATAATTCTTTGAAATACTATTTGAACGTCGCGGCAACAGCATCTTTCAAAAACTGAAAACTGACACGGAGTTTCGCTAATTGCCTTTTAAAAGCAAGATTTAGTCGCAAGCCTCTTCAGCGCATCGCCTACACTGTGGCATGGGTCCTTGCCACGTGACACTGCAAAAAAATGCCACTCAGCATGCACGCAAAAGTCGGATTTATGGAAATAATCATTTGCAAAGTTGTTGCGACCTTCGCACTGACCGGCACAACCATCAGAAAAGTAGCGGATTTTTAAAGGACGTTTTCCAATCCTTTGCTCTACATGGTCCGTCAATTTTCTTCGGGAAAAGCGTACCGCCGCGGTATCATGCATCAGACAGTTTGATGTCGCAGCGTACAAGTGCTCCATTCGTAGCCTATTCATGCTTTGGCACCAATAGGCTACAAATGGGTGAAAAGTCGCCTGTTGGTTGTTCCAATGATGTGACTAAACTTCGTTTTGAGGCACCGTTGTTTGATTTTCCGAAAAATTTCTGATAAGTTATCCCTCCAAGCTTCAATTTTCCCTTCAGGTCTCACGTACCTGCTCTGGGAGTATGACGCAAAATCACGCGGCCTGAGGCGCCCCAAATGTTCGGTGAAGGCCAGCGCAAACTCATCTGAACTTTGGTTTATGGTCTCAAGTGCTGACCTAACCGCGTTGGTCCATTGCGATGCACCTTATCTATACGCATGTTGTACGCGTTAGCCAATCCGTGGCTAAAATCCGCTGAGTTTATGGCATTCTCGTTGAATACATCCCAACGATGACGGGTTACACTAGATTTGGGATACACGGTGACGATAATCAGTCATCTGCACACCATTCAAAACTATATCTTCCAGTTTTCCGACAGCCATCACGGGTATGATGTTCTCATGCAGTTCGCATACACACAATGAGTGAGTTCCACTGTTGCCGGCTAGCACACATTCCATCGGACGTAGTTCAGCGAATTTCGAAAACCGTATTATGTGCGTTGGATAAGTGTCCTTAAATATTCGATTAGCTTCCTTCAGATTCCAGAGGGCCAGACGTTTTTGCAGCTGTTCGCTTTTACCCGTAGTCTTATTACGCAGTGATATACAATCTTTCTTATCAGGCATCATTCCACTTCAAGATCACTTGTGTAGAAGTCTATCACGAGGGGGCAATTACAGGTTTCCGGCACCTTTCCGGCTTCAGATTGGGGTCGGATAGCCATCCTGAAGTTTGCTGCAGTTTTTTTGCGCATCTTGCTCGGTGATGAGTCGCCCCGAACTGTTCGACCAGCTTCTTGATTGAACACGACTTTCGCGTCACCATCACTATTATGATCTTGTCGCTTGGATTTTCGCTTGTTGTAAATTTACCTGGCAGTTGTTCTACAATTTCTTGGTAGTTCTCACTAGCATCCGTGGTGTAAAGACCCAACTTTTGCGTCCTATTGTACACGGCATCCAAAGTTTTCCTTACTTTTTGACGTCCATGTCCTTTTCACAGCCCCATTTTCTCCCGTTTAATGGGATCAGCGCTTGTGCTGACGCGTTCGGAACATTCAGATCGGCCTCGACCTCACGTGATAAATCGTCGTCACTGGACACCACGGGATCTTCGGAACTCTCGTCGGCAGACGGCAGCCCTGACCTCCCGACTGCGACGGTGGCTCCTGCAGCCCTGACCTACCCGACTGCGACGGGGGCTCCTGCAGCCCTGACCTCCCGACTGCGACGGTGGCTCCTGCAGCCCTGACCTACCCGACTGCGACGGGGGCTCCTGCAGCCCTGACGGACCAGACTGCGACGAGGGCTCCTGCAGCCCTGATGGATCAGACTGCGACGGTGGCTCCTGCAGCCCTGACCTACCCGACTGCGACGGGGGCTCCTGCAGCCCTGACGGACCAGACTGCGACGGTGGCTCCTGCAGCCCTGACGGACCAGACTGCGACGGGGCTCCTGCAGCCCTGACCTCCCGACTGCGACGGGGGCTCCTGCAGCCCTGACGGACCAGACTGCGACGGGGGCTCCTGCAGCCCTGACGGACCAGACTGCGACGGGGCTCCTGCAGCCCTGACCTCCCGACTGCGACGGGGGCTCCTGCAGCCCTGACCTCCCGACTGCGACGGGGGCTCCTGCAGCCCTGACGGACCAGACTGCGACGGGGGCTCCTGCAGCCCTGATGGATCAGACTGCGACGGGGGCTCCTGCAGCCCTGACGGACCAGACTGCGACGGGGGCTCCTGCAGCCCTGACGGACCAGATTGCGACGGGGGCTCCTGCAGCCCTGACGGACCAGACTGCGACGGGGGCTCCTGCAGCCCTGACGGACCAGACTGCGACGGGGGCTCCTGCAGCCCTGACGGACCAGACTACGACGGGGGCTCCTGCAGCCCTGACGGACCAGACTGCGACGGGGCTCCTGCAGCCCTGACGGACCAGACTGCGACGGGGCTCCTGCAGCCCTGACGGACCAGACTGCGACGGGGGCTCCTGCAGCCCTGATGGATCAGACCGCGACGGGGCTCCGTTTTGCATACAGCTTTCAGTCGAGAAGTATGTAGGAATTTTGTGCACCCAAGGCCAAGGTCCGAATGTTGATTTATCCACTCAGATATGGCGCGGTGGCAGCCCTTTCCGACAGTTTTGCGCAAATGCGGCCGCACTGGGTCACAACACACTATCTAACGTCGATTTCGCTGCTCCATTGTGAACAACCAGCTTACGGAAGCTCACGAACTAACCTGGCACGTTTCCGGGCCGTGCCCAGCGGCGCTGCGAAACCGGCGTAATATGACACCGGAAGGCGCCTTCACGCCTAGGACTGCGACCAACGCAGCGACTGCTTGGCGTGCAAAATAACATGCATGACGCGCTTGCGTCAGTTGGGTTCGGCACTCACGGCTTGCTACAGGTAGGATGAAGGTTAATTTTCTGTTTTTCTGGCACGTCTTCAATCAGCATCACTACTATCTGCTTCTATACAAAGTTTTAATCCCATTTTTATTTATTCCAACGTTAGGGGATGACGTCATGACGAAAAAATCAACGACCTGTAGTTCATATGGAAGGAACATACGATGCGCGCGAACTCCTATACGAAAACAGTATATGTGAAATTCGGAATCGTTGTCCTAAAAAGCTATGAATGGTCCGAGACCAACAGATTATCCAAGGCCAACCAAGGTCAATGACCTCGGCTGACACTCAAAAGGCCCCGATGCCCGACCAACCTTGTCTCAGTTGGCTTTAAGGCCTAAGAACAACCGAACTATCACTTCCGCGCAAATGTAAAGAACGGGTATGTCAGATCTGGATGGCAGGGGTCGATTGGCGCTGGAATGTCATGACCTTTGGCCTCTCGGCCAATCACCTTAAAGCTTAACTGATGTGTAGCAGGCATGCAGGACGTTGTGCAAATCAAATTATAGAGCAATAGGACAAACGAAAGGCAAGAAATCAATCACTATTTGCCTCACAAATCAAGTGCATATTCCTCAAGCGCCAATGAGCAGCACCTAAGTCCAGTTGCCTGAAAAAGTTTCAATACGCCCAGAAATGTATCTTGTCACACATATTGCAGACACTTAGGACATACTGTGCTACTTTTCCGCGAAGATCATCGTGGACAAACATGGTAGCACAGAAAATGTCTCATGTGACTTAGTCAGGCCAAAGGTCATCCTGAGGTCACCAAAAATAGTCCTATTTACAAAAGCTGAAACATTTCCCTTTCGAATGGCGCTAATCCCACCTTTCTGTGACGATCTGTCACCGTTTTGTGGACATCGGAACCATGCAATGTTTGAAAAAGTCGGTGATCTGTAACTTTGGCCTGCGAGGTTACCCAGAACTAAAAATTTATGGCTGGCCATTTTTTTACAGACACTGCGAGCGTACCAAATTTCATCAAACTCGAAGTGGGTCGGGTCAATTCTTGTCCAGTTTGACGTGGAGTGTCACATCTGTCACGTGTACTGACAATTTGGGCCATAAAGCCAGCTGTGAGAGTCATTTAAAAATTTTATGATGCAAAGACCACTATTTGAATGTTTTTTATGACACCGATATTTATGGGGTCTTGGGGGTTTATGCACAACATTTGGCATACCTTAAAACTAGCATATAACTGATCTGTTCATGTCGCATGACGGAGCTTGGTCTCTGCCACAGAATAACCTGAATTCTGAGGAGCATGTATTGGTATCTTATCCATACCTATATAGATATATTGGCTTTATGATGGTTGTAGTCTCCGATCTGCATGCAAAAAACGGCATTCCCTGTGACCTATGAGCCCGTAATGGCCCTGTTCCTCGGTACGAAATTAAGTTCTTTTAAAGTATACGTAAGTGTATGGGTTTGATCTCAAAACAGCCCAAATCTTTCAGCAAACTTGAGATGCCTTCGTCAACCAGCTGATCTCGTACTAGTCACTGATCCCGTTCACGAAGGCATTTCAAGACGTGCCGAAATATCAAGGCTTTTTATAAGATCAAACCCATATACTCACGCACCTGTGACCTGAGAGATAATCTGGAGCATCAAGGGCACTCCGTTACCGTTTGAATCAGCCAAATCTGTCAAACGGTAATTCAATCAGGTCAAAACGCCGCCAAAAAGGGCTGCGTAGCTATCGAATGGGGACGTCCGACGTCCCCTCTCCTTCTCCCTCTCTCTGTGTGCGTGCGTGCGTGTGGCAAGTGGACGGTGGTAATGGTTCAGAATGTCTTGGGTTAAGCAAAACAGCAGTAATCTTCATACACCAGCTGAAACAGGGGATGTATCCAGATGCCCCAGTTCACAGAACGGAAAACATTTATTCACTGTGCCACGAAGAGTTATGGATTAACATTGTCGTGGACACTGATAAACGCCGTGTGGGAAGTTCAGAAGCGTTGGTCTGCTCACCCTAGCCCTGCGGGACGCTTCGACGCTCCGTCTGTGGCCTGCAGGTTAGATACCAGCTGGCCAGACGACGGCCGTCGCGGATCGACGGTCGGCCCGCCGAGACCGCGATGTCCGAGCGCGAACGTCAGTCTTTCGCCACAAAATGAGACGTTAACCTGGAATGCTGCGACCAACCGTGGAATGCAGAGTCCAATCCCAAAGCGATTCCGCTCTGGCGCTGCTTCTGACCTGGCCAGGTTGTTTTACCAGATGCTCCATTCTTATACACAAATTTAGCCGGGCAAAATGGAGTGGTACTGTTGGGATCAGGATCCACGCTATATCTTTATACTGTTTAACGCACTCCATTAACCTACACTAACACTGCTGCATTACAAGTGGTTAAACGCTCAGTCGCGAACGCAATGACCTTCCGTTGCTTTCTTGTCTCCCCTGATTTGCGTCGCCTTGTATGGCGAATATATTTGACAATTTCCATTACCCGTTTACACTTCTGCCTTTTTCTTTTCTAACCAAGCGTGTCGCGATTTGTCAGCAGGATATATTTACGACTCTGGTCACCTGTTAATGGGTGCGCTGTCTCTGACCCCAAATAACAGCAAAACAAAACAGCCGACCAAATTTAAAGGCAACATAGTTAATAATAAATACCAATCATAGCATTACCATACACAAATGATAAAAATACCACCTGCAAGCAAGCTCGTTTGATGAAAGAACGTAATTCTTCCGTACATTAAGGGAAGAAACTCTTACAGCAGTCACCCAACACCAGGTCCTGACCAAAGGTGTCTCGCAGTGCACAATTGCGAGAGGTCTTGAGTCTCGGCCGTATCAGGAGACACAAAATATAACGTAACCCCTCAAACGTCTAACTTCATCCACATGAATGCCGTTGAGGATAGTGGTACTGGAAGTAACAACGTGACGAGCGTTTTCATACAACAAGCCCAGACCGTTTGCTCTTCTCAGTAGCAGTCACAGCTCTGACTGAAATCACAGATGACGCAACCGCAGAGGCCCTGGTTCAACAATGACTACTATAAGCCGCAAGCCTTACATATTTCTCCATGCCTTTTAACGCCCGCCAGTATTTGCCATTTGACCACCCTCTGCAGCATACAGGGATTATTCGTAAGACTCCAGAACCATTTCCAAAGCTAACGACACAGAACAACGAAAAAACAGCGACAAAACAATGAGCGTGTAGCCTGGTCTTTTGGCTCTGTTACGGTGCCCGCCTTAAACCCTTGAAGCCCGCCCCGACTAGGGGGCGGTTGATCGCCTCCCGAGGTTTTTCTAGGATTGCCAGAGAACGAGCACACACAGCGCCACGAAACTTCGTGTACCTTTTGCTAGATCATTTTTACACCCCGTGTAAAAGTTCTGACCTTAGATCAGGTCAGGTGTCTGGCCTAGGTCAGGTCAAACGGACCTATGTCCGAAAAAGTTTAGCGCCCTGTAACTTTTTCAAAAACAAGATATCTCAACAATACTTTCAGCGATTAGTGATCTCGACATATGCAACAAATCTGCTATCGCGGATTTTTCTGAATGTTCTGGGTCAATGACCTAAGGTCAAGCATATTTTTAAGACATGTCGTCGTTTTTCGGAAACTGGCGGAAATTTTCATAACATTTTTAGTCTGCAGTGGAGCAGACATCTAGTTACCATCATTGGGCAAGGTATCAATGACTTCCAGCCATTGACCTGAGGTCAGGTCACAAATAACTGTTGTGAGCCAAAATGTACCACCGTCAAAATCAGCGACGAATTGCTCAGAATTGGTAGAAAATGGCAGACCTGGCTTGCACAGACATCAGTAATACCAAGAACCTCAAAAAGTTCTAAAAAATTGCATATTTTGGTGCATATTTTGAAAAGAAACAGGTTCTCGCGAATAAAGCCCCGCCAATTGTGTACACTGGTAACTAAAGAATTTTCCAAAGGTTCAGCATGAGAAACCATCACAAGAACCACTAAGATCGACAAAATTTACATGGATAGACTTACGTCGCAGAAATAAAGGAAAGCTAAAATTAATTCCCGTTAATTTCTAACTACGTACGGCTGCGGTGCCCACCGACAACCGGCGTGAAAATTGCCGTGTCTTTAACTCAACGTTTCGGCGTATATATTGAACAAATCTGAGATATTAGACATGTATCGGCATCTGCGGACCTTCACTTGTGCGTTGGCGACTTTACCTATGCGTTATTAGTCACAGCCCTTGAGATTCAGGCCGTTTCTCGGTCTCATGCAGTGGGCTATGAGAAAACATATATAGTACGTAAATTGCTCACATATTATCTAAACCAAAAATGGGACTAGTTTCGAGCTCTACTCGTCACAAGCTTTCCAACGGTGTGCTTATTTTTGTCGTGCGACCAACCGTTCGTGAATTACAGAGGGGGCGGTCAACCGCCCCCCCCCCCTCCCCCGGTTGGGCGTGATCCTCGCCGATCCACAGTCGTGCGCGAGTTAAGCCGCACAGTGGCTACGCAGGCGATCTCGAAGGCTATATCGGGACATCTGGGTTTCCAATGAATCGCACGGAACATAACTAATGGGCCATCTTTGAGGGTTCCAGAATGAGTTTTGACGGTGTTTAATGAATCAGGGCATTGTTACTTCTCAAATCAGCACTTCCGATTTCTTTTTAGCGCCTCAGGGGTTAAGAAAATGTAAAAAGCGAATTCAAGTGATGATTCTGACCTTATATGATTTTGACGCAAACGAGGAACCGAGTGAGGAGGCCATTGACGCCATGGGTGACAACCATGCGTCGACTGCGTAAGAATGAGCACCGTAAGATACTTGAATTTTTTGCGATATGATGATGGCAGTCGCTGCATCATAATGTTTTCATGGCATGTCTTCGAGGGAGAGGTCATACGTCGGTGATCCGTCAAGGTGGAAAATTCGAATCTTCAGCAAATTCGTAAAAGCGACTGAAACTCCGCTATGCCAAAGTTCAGAGCGATAACAACAGTCGTGTTAACTTGCGAAACGGGGAGCTGCACCCCCTGTGCTGGCAACGGTCAAGATAGTCTTGAGACCGGACATTGCGCCGAAAACATCTGGCAGCGGAAATTCCTACAATGTACCTCCCCACAAACCTCTCCTACAGCCATACAGTCAAACAGATGGAAGTTCTTGGTTTAATGTGTCTTGGCCAAAAGGCCACAACGCGCGACTGAGCATTAAAGATTAAGTCTGGAAACTTCCGGCTGAGGCAGACAGGTCAAGTGATACTTTGGGCAAACGCATATACTAAGTAACGTACTAGGTGCCATGATATGGATCAATCAAAATCAATGCAGGAATATCTGGATAATTCTAACCGTACGGACACATCGACCAAGCCTTATGGGCACGTACAGACAGCAAACATACGCTATGCTGATAATGCTAATGCCGCAAACATTGTCAGTCCATCGGTAAAAGAAACTGGGTTACTAAAATACATATGTTATACAATAATAATAATACGTATACATATTAATACATATGTTCCAAAATGCTGCGCATTTTTGAAATGTCCATGATAACAAATAAACCACTCCAAAGCATTCCATCATCAGCAGCATTCAACTATCTACCACCAGCAGAGTTCTAAACACGCAGTCCCATGCACTGCACCACGTCGCGGTCACAGACTGCGTGCTACCCTCACGGGGTCACATATCTAGCATAACAACTTGTTAGTCACGCAACGAAAAGCTGTTGTTCCTGTGCCGAAACATAGCACCGACAATGCACCCTTCCGGGTCCACATGCCCAAGTCCTGCACCGCCTCGCTGCTCGGCGTCCCCAGACCGTGCAACACATGGTCCTCCGTCCAGACGAACGCTTCAGAGCCGCAACGGCGCGACAAGTCATCAAAACCGACTCCAAATTACACTGAGGCACCGCTTTAGATCTGCTGAACACTGACACAATTCGAAACGCTCCGTTTTCTCCGGCTGAAAGCCACGTGCTGGGAATTCTGTCACGAGTGTTGCACTGGAATCAAACGCCGGTAGAACGCCCTTTAAATCACGGCGTTACTCGGCTGGCAACAGGAGACATGAAAACGACCAGAATACGCAGAGAGCCGATCCCGCCAGCCGCCCAGGTTTCAAGAGCGACAGGGCCATTTACTCGTGGAAAATAGTCAGGGATTCCCTGCGACGTGATGCACACTTACATTTCGCAGCCTTTCAAAATGGTGTCACGGCGGACGGAGAGGAAAAAAGGTTCAGTCACTTGTCTCATTCCTGTTGACACATTCCTAAATACTCAAAATAAACCAACACAAATTTCCTTCCAGGCAGTTACCAACAAACGGATTTCAAAATATCAGAGATATGTCCAGACATGGCTAAACAAGTGAGTTTTTTATGACTATGATTTTAACAGCTTATACAAACGTCAATGATAACATTATCCGTGTCTCCAACATTCTCCACAGGCAATCCCACAGACAAGAGCCACAATCCTGGATTATGGATAGATAACTATATAAGTTTAACGAGTTCAAATAATCAAATATGGTCTCTCTCTCTCTCTCTGTATGTGTATATATATATATATATATATATATATATATATATATACATACATATATACATACAGAGAGAGAGAGAGAGAGAGAGTGTGTAGAGACGTAAATGCTTGCCATATATACATATATATATATATATATATATATATATATATATATATATATATATATGTGTACATACGTATATATGTATATATATATATATATATATATATATATATATATATATATATATATATATATATATGTCTGTGTGTGGCAAGCATTTACGTCTCTACACACCCTCTGTAATACGAAAAGAACACAGAAGGATCTAGGAAGTTAGCCTAGTTGCCCTGGAAACTTTAAGAGTCAAAAACGCCAGGTATAACTCCCCCCGTTGGCAACGATTACTGTGCCACTTGCGAGCTCTCAACTCCTCTGAGGCGAAAAATCCGGCGACGCCCACGACTTTGAGAGACGCCTCTGAGCCTGCTTGAAACAGCTATTCGTACTGCTTAATATTACGAGCCAGCGTTCTTTAAACAGTTATTCAAACTAGTAACTATTACGTGTGGCTCAACGAAAAGAATACGCGCTGTATATGACGTCTTACCACACCTGGAACGATTCTGAAATCCATGATGATCCACCTGTTTGTCCACCCTGGACCCGTCTCTGCCATTTTACATGCTCTTTATAGCTAACCAGGCAGAAGGAACGGTCTGTAGAACAGCATTACCATCAACAAAGAAACCACAAAACCGTGTCTACTTTCAAAGACTTTCGTCGATTGCTATTTACGTCCAAAATGACTGAAGTTGCCTCCACGAATGTTATCTACAGTTGCATCCGGCTAAAATAAAAAAAAAGAAATCTGGGCACAAAAGTGCTGTTAGGAAAATTTGCCCAGTACCGTAGCGCTGCTTAATGCCATTTACGGATGGTGAAGGAAAAAAGACAAAGAGTCCAGTCAGTTCCCCTCCAACAAAAGTGTTAGAAAACCGAATAGACACAGGCAACAGACAAGGCATCCAATGGGACATAACTTTGCTTTTTACAGAGAGTCTAATTATGCTTAAAAACTGATTGTGAACGACATCTGACGCAATTTACACAGATTCATCCTACCCAGCACGAGGGCGGGGGCTGGGCAGCCCTCCTGGTTTTTTTTTTCGCAAATTGCCCACGAGCGACCGCTTCCATCGTTATGAAATTTTGGACAGCTGAGTGTTGGTCCTTTTTAACACGTTGCCTGAAAATTTCGGATAGGTATCTAGTTAGTTCACTGACCTATGACCTCCTTCTCGAAGGTATGCCATCCAGAAATCACGTTCTGGCGACAGTCTTCATGGGATAGCAAATGTTCTAGTCGTTTTACGATACTCGGACTTACTGGATCCTACATTTTAACGCCATGCATACTGTCGGTGGCCTCTGGATTGTAGTCCTTAACTGGATCAAGATCATTTTGGGGCAAAGTCGTGAATTCAGGTCACTGACCTGTGTTGACTTTTTTCGACCTAGGAGGGGCCACAATGCAATCGGATACGATGATGTGCACATCAATAGTATTTTGAGTTCATATTCATCGTCAGAAGTTGTTTTAGGACCCTTAACAGCGCCCTTGATAGGTTACGTCTCATAGGATCCAATGAAAACCAGAATCCACTGACATGACCTCCTTTGAGGTCGTCTGTAAGGTCACTATGTGAGAGAAAAGGGTCAAACCGGATATCAGCATGTAATTAAAAGACCACGCTGAACCCTCATTTTTGTTTTATTCCTCCTGTACGTTAGGTCTGGATATGGCTGGGGCGAATCGTTACACTTCCCCCCCCCCGTAATGTAGACGGTGGACAAATAGCGAAAAGTGGCGAGGATCAAAAGAGCTCGTGGTATCCAGTCCACCATTTAGTGTCCCCGTAGCAGCTGGCCCCTCGCCAAATAGCCAACTGGGCCATTCCAAAGCTTCGTCCACCACGGCAAACTTAGCCGGCGATGACAATCGTTTAAAGCAGGCTCAAACTTGCCCACGGTCACGACCCATAGCCAACTTACGTCACGATAGGTGGGCGACCGGAGAGCCATCCCTCGAGTGCTTTACCTTATCCCAGCTCAAACGGACGGCAGAACAGACTGCAACCAGTCATCTCACCACGCCAGACGTGCACGGGCGTTTCTCGCACGGAAGGCTCCACGACTCGCTTAACTTCATTTAAAAAATGTCTGTATGAATGATAGTCCACCATCAACGTGACTGGTGCGGGTTCTGTGTGAGGGCTACTGGACGTTCGCTTAAATGTCGTGCAAACTGAAACGCACGAAACGAGAAACTTCCGCCAAGCTCAGTCAAACTACTGGCAGAGTTTTGCTTCATTTCATTTCGGGGGGAATCGATTCCGAATTCGATTTATGGCTTCCGGAATCGATTCTGATTCTAACCCATGTCCCCAAACTGAATCGATTCCGATTCCAAATAAACATGAAATGAGCCGATTCCGGTACTGATTACATTCAGATTCTTTCCAAATATATATATATATATATATATATATATATATATATATATATATATATATATATATATATGTTTGCATACAAAACACACCACAGAAAAGTAATAAGAAACGTTATGTTATTAATCTAGATGTAAATTATCGGTATATTTCTGCACAAATACAACTGAATATTTCATACACAAGAAACACGTGCGTTTTACTTCCGCACCATTACTAATAAGTAGCAAGCAGACAAAAGAGGAGCATCACGTCTGAGCTCACTACACCGGCTTTTATCAAACTGATTTCCGTGGAAACATCTGGTGTACCAAAATGTCTTACTTGTGGAGCTGTGACGACGTCCTGCTACCATTCCTGATAAAACAAAAATCCCAAGCCAGTTTCATCCCTACGAAATAAGTGAAGCGTTGGAGTTCGACTCCGCTCTTGGAATCGATTCTAATTCTGACCTCGCAGACAACCGTGTGATTCGACTCCGACTCTGAGCCCGACACTACAGACTGGAAAGGAATCGATTCCGGAGTCGATTCTGATTCCAATGGAACCGAGTACAATCTTGGCGGCCGGCAGGTATCAGGCAACTGGCGTTCCAGTGCGACACGACTCCGCGCGACACATGGAAGGACCAGGCCACCAAAACTTCAGATGCCGCTGGACTACGATTACGGTATGGGCGGCTCCGTGGCACCTCGCCGCACGGCGGAGCGGTCTGGTCTGGCCGGCTCGGTACTCAGAAGGGGAAAATTCCCACAGGGCAGGACACAGATGGCAAGATGGCGCAGCGGAAGAGGCTCTTGTTCATCAGATACAGCGACAGTCAGCCTCCATCAGCCGCTCGACATATGCGCCAAAACACACGGCTCTGTGAGTGGATGCCGCATGGCTCACATGTTGCAAGCAAGGTAACAGGGCGCAGGGAAGTCTTAGTAGGTATTTGTGAGAGTCGTTTCATTGAAACGTAACTGCAGCAACCGTCTCGCAAAACGCCCAAGATGGTCAAGTGCATATATATGGCTCTGGAATGCGAACATGTGTACATTTATCATATCTTTGAGCCTTACATCCTTGTGCTGGGTCCATCTGCAACTTTAATTCGAGACACACCCCAGATAGTTTAGAAGATTACATTCGAAAACGGCAGCCGGAAACTGCCAGCGTTATTTATGACCGGAAACGCCGCGTTTGAAAGCCGACAGACTCCCCGCAACAAAAAAAAAACTGCCGTTTCGGACGAATGGTCTAAAACCCATCAACTAACTGAAAATGCACACTCAAAACACAGGCGGCAGGAAACTTGCAGTGTTCCTTATGACTGCAAGAAAGCTGTGCTATGTTTTGCGAACAGACCGACTCCCCTCCCCCAAAATAAAAAAAAATGCCGTTTGAAACGTATGGCCCAAAGGTATCGACCAGCTAAAAACGTTCGGAAGCAAGGCGAAATGCCAGCCAATAGATTAAAGTCCTACAACTTGCAAGTGGCAGATGGCATTGTCGTACATTGTCTATCATATCCAGAATGTTAGCAGGCACAGAACTACTGCGTAACTCAGATCAGTTCGACTGCATGTTCGCAGTCGAAATCATACATCATATCATAAACCCGAGTCACTAAATCCTAAAACGGAGACGTATCTACATCCGAAAACGGAGATGTAAAGTTAGTAACTCCGAGTTACTAAATCGAAATGATCCAAGTTATTAAATGACCCGTTGCATATATCAACGCTAACGGAATATGCATGCTCCACACCCGTTTCGATTCAATATTTTGCGAGGAAATGACCTGATCAAAGCAGTAGAGGCTTCACATCTCAAGTCAGGCATGCCAGACCCAACGTTACGACACATGAATAGAACTCGCAAGGAAGCATTAAAGCCGTCCGCTGAAAATCAATTTAGCTGTCAGCAATTGCTTTGCCGATCAATATGCTTCTGCTCTCACTGAATACGGTTAGCCCCGCCGGTACTCGGCGCTGCAATGTCCTCCAGTGAGCGGTCGGTGTTTGTGCCTTTGTCCACTGCCTCACGCTTCCCGCCCACACTCTGCCGGCAGTTACTCGCTCTCCACTGGGTTCCTGTTCCCGGCCACACTTCGCCGACGGATACTCACTCTCCGTCAGGGGAGAACCGCGCCTTCAGGCCGTAGTGCTTGTGCGCCTCGATCTTCCGCTTGGGTGTGATCTCGACCAGCGCCTGCTCCGTGTTGCCCTCGGCTGCGGCGGAGGAGCGCAGCGTCACCAGACAGGCCGTGACGCCGCCTCTGCCCTCCCCTCCCCCCCCCCGACCGGCGGGCGCCGCCCTGCCGCCGACGGCGGCCAGATGGTCGGCCGCTGGCCACTATCGGAGGACCTGACGGTGACGGGCCGAACGGCGGCCATGTGACCGGCCGGCCGACCGACGGGGTCGCCGCCGCCGCCACGGACGCCCCGTCACCGACAGAGAACGCCGCACGGGAAGCCGGCCGGCCGCGGAGGCCGCCGCCGGCGACACACATCCCCTCCACTGCCGGCTGTGGTCGACTCTGCCCGGGCAACTTTCTAATCGCTGGCGGCCCCGGTCTACGGCGGCGTCAGCGGCCGTGGAACTGCGACACCAACTCCGGACGGCCGTCTCGGAGGAGGGGAAAGACCCGCCCGGCGGAGGCACTCACACAGCGACCAGACGTAACAGTTGCCCTTGGTGTTGATAGCTGCCATCAGGTCGCCGTTGCTGGCGATGTCGATGTGTTGAAAGGCTGAGTCAGGTTCTGGGATCTGCGAATAAGGATTTCCTGTACGATGAACAAATATGTACTTGTTTATTTGGTCAACAGCTTACTTTATTCTTTACGGTATCTTCATGGCGATGAACTGTAAACCAAACTAATACTGCATTTCCTCGTCAAATTACGACTGCACCCACTAATAAAACCCGGCAATTATGCAAAAACGATTAAACACATCAAACTAACCCTGCAGTAGCCCGCGAGTTTAACATGTCTCATTACGCGTTACCAACAACTCAAACATATCGTCGGTGATCACTGAATGACGGATGAAATACTACGGCGAAATGCCACGGTATTACACCCGGCACCTGTGGGGCTAACGAGCAAACAGGTCGCCAATTCCGAGCGGTCGAGACTATGAGAAATAATGTTTGCACGACGCGCGCGTCAAATCATAAAAAAGAAACGCGTGGGGACTGAATGTTCGCAGCATTGCCGGGGCGCTTGTGCAACAATGTCCGCAGCAGCGGTGTTCACGCGACGAGTGAAGACAATATGCCAGCAAAAATGTCGCTGATTAATGTTTTCCTGTTTAGATTATCCTGATATACTTTTAGAAGCTTCAGAAAAAGTACTCGATTAAAACTACACTTTGTAACCATGCGCCGAAATGAACAAACGCAAGCAACTGAACGCAAATGTCCATTCGCCTGCTCGCTCGTGACGTCATGCACCAGCTGTAACTGTCATACGGTTGAACAGGATACAGCGCAATACAGTGGAAGGCGCTTCTAGCCTCTGGAAATGTAGAGCTTTGAGAAATAATGTATACCAGATATTAATTTTTACGACTTCTGGCTAGAACTGGCCATATCAGCTAAAAATCATGCGTTTAAAGTGGGAAAACCTCTTTAACTGCCCTACTGGGCCAAGCAATAAAAAGCATATCCATGGAGCTCCATACGCCAACGGAATATGCTAAATGCACAGCCGTCTACAGAACTCAAGCGTCTATGTGCTGACCCTTGGCGCATGATCAATCAATAACACAGCCAACGTTACAATTTCCTCAAAACTCCGCAGACACACCATTCCAGGTCATACAGTGCAGCCAAAGTCGCGCGAATTCTTAAATGACTTCAAGCTGACGCTAACCTCGAGGGCCTAATCCAGTCTAGCTCGGCCCAGCGCGCTATGATATGACAGCACCGCTCTGTCTCAGGCTGACGGCAGGGGAGATGGCTGGGCAAAGTTGCACGGAGCGCAAGTTGGCCGGATGATGAACGACCCGATCGTAGTGATACTGGGCAGGGCCGGGCCAGGCCAGGCCAGACTAGGCCGGGCAGGGCAGGGCAGGGCCGGGACAGGACAGGACAGGACAGGAGAGGACAGGAGAGGGCAGGGCAGGGCAGGGCAAAGCAGGGCAGGGACGGGACGGGACGGGACGGGACGGGACGGGACAGGACAGGACAGGACAGGACAGGACAGGACAGGACAGGACAGGACAGGACAGGACAGGACGGGACGGGACGGGACGGGACAGGACAGGACAGGACGGGACGGGACGGGACAGGACAGGACAGGACAGGACAGGACAGGACAGGACAGGGCAGGGCAGACCAGGGCAAGGGAGGACAGGACAGAACGACGGGACGGGACGGCCGCTGCCGTGCGGGCAACTGCCTCCCGCCGAGCGGACCCTTCGCCTCGGCCCCGGTGGGACCTGCTCCGTTATGGGACACTGGCGGCCTCGCCCCCAGATAGGTTAAGAACGACCATTGAACGTGCTTTCACCCTCCATGTTGATGGCTGAGTAAACATGATAAATGCGACATCCAGCCAATACCACGTACCCCGATGTCTTATTCAAACACCGAAAGAGACTGATGTCATGCTCGCGATCTTTTACACGGATGTGCCATGTTTCTAGGCTGTAAGGACGTATAATCAATGGAGTTATTTACAACACGCTAAATTCCGTACCGGGCTTTTGACAAAACTTAAATTATTAACTGATCCGCTAGACAATCCATTTAATCGTTTATGAGTTCTGGCCCATGTAACTTTCCCTTCCACTTAATGACGAAAATTCCTTTTCCGTCTCACTATACAAGCGCACGACTAAAGGCTCCGAAAAAGTACCCACTTTGCGAAGTTTCCCAGATCACTAGCATCCTCTGACTACCTTCACAGCCACTGTTCACTACTCGGAGGCCAGCTCAGACCAGACCGCGCTAGGTCAGGCCGCAGATTTCCTACTAAAGCATGCCCACGTACTTTCCGATGTTTCGAGCGCACAGAAGAAAATGGGCCTCTTTAACCCTTGCCAGCATGGGGACTGATGCATCGACCCCGAGGCATTTCGCACGCTGACTCCTGAACTAAATACAGCTTTTATTGCTCTGAAATGTTGCATGGCTGCGTTTCAAACCTACAAGCACATTCCCTGAAAAGCTGAGGGCAATACTTTCAGAGGCATTTACACACAATATACTCCTTGACGGCATACCACGGACAAATCATAGCACAGCGACGGTCGTCATCGATCGCACACGACTGAAATGTCTTACGATGCTCAGCCTTAATCTTCTGCATTAATCACCTGTAGCGTCAGTGATCTCTGCACTCGGATCCTTCCTAAGTTCGAGGTCATCTTGAGTCAAAATCGCGGGCTGAGGTCACTGACTACGACTTTGACTTCGTCACTGACCTTCCATTGACCCTGGACAGGTCACGGAGTAGTCGCAAACGATTATTTGCATAGAAGCAACAATACTTCCAGTCACTATTTACCGTCAAGAGTCGTTCTGGGCCTTCAGAAGCGTCCCATAATTACATCCCTCAGGTTCCAATGGAAACATGATTCCGATGGCAGGACTTCCTTTGAGGTTGTCTGAAAGGCCTCTGTGGTATATGAAAGGGTTTAACTGGGTACCGTTGCATAGTGGAAAGACGAGACTGCACTTTCAGTTTTGTTCCACTGTCCTTTCATATTAGGTTTGGCAATGGCTAAAAGGTCGTACCAGCCTCCTGCACTGTGGAGAGCGGCCAAATGACGAATAATGGCGAATGTTAAATTGGTGTTCGCCAACGCAGCGACAACTGGATGCCAACATGTAATTTTTACAGCAAGGAAGTCACTTTGAATCTGATACCATAAACTTTTGCTGTGAACTTTCAGCGCAATGAGCATTGTTGCAACTTACGAAACTTAATACCTCGCAAGACGTGGTGCAACAATGGCAGCTCAGAACAGCCCTGTCCGCCGACATTTACCAGGCGTCCCAAAGCGGCATCTTCTCCGACGTGGTGGATTTTTTTTTTTCAAAACCGGGAACCCCGCATGAACTACGATTCATCAGAACGTGCCCACCATATGCTGGTTGGATGAGTCCATATGTATATGAAATGGACTCATCCAACCAGCATCTGCCACTGGCTACTGTTCTGTGTCATTCGGGGACAATTAGACTGGAAATTTAGTTGCGTCCTTGGTGTTGGAGAACAAGTTTCCATTTTGGCGCACACATTTTTGAGCCGTACAATCTTAAAAAAAGACGTTCGTAAGCCGCAAAAATGCATTATCCTAGGATCCGTAAACTTGTGGAATCCGTTTCCATCCGGCAACACAACAGCCAACTACGCCCGGCCATAAGTCTGTGTGCTGATGGGTGTGGAAGTTTAGAAAGCCGTCACTAGTATGAAGTTCAGACCGCAGGTGCCGTTGGCGGACGGTGCAGGACCGGTGAGCGTCTCGTTAACTATGGCCGGACCGTACCAGTTTGGCGTGCTGGTCAGACCGCAGATCCCACTGGTGGATGGTGCCAGATTGGTCGCCGATGAACAGCTCCACCTGGTTGGGGTGCAGCACGATACAGGTCATCGGCTGATCAATCTGGAACACCCGCTGGCAGTGCAGACCGCCGGGCCTGCAACACACGGCGCCGGACGACCGTCACGGCCGCTCGGCCAGCACCGGCCCGACGGTGCCGCACGGCACGGCTCGGCGGACGAGGCCGAGGCAGGCGGCGGAATGACAATGCACTTCCACGGAACGCCGTAAAGCTTGGGGTTCATGACGTTTTACAGGCTGCGGGGTGGGTTAAGCCCTAATCACAGGAGCCCCCGCCAAAGCGTTCCGGCGTGCGGCGACTTTCTGAATAAATCGGCGGGTCTGCGATGGCACTGTGTTCAAAAGACACCTGGACCATATTAGAGGACCGACCTGGCCAACTCACCCGATTACCTCTTGCTTCAGAATAGCGTAAGACAGCAAGGCCGTTTTGGAGCCATAGGTAAACAGAAAAACGGCGTTACTGCTGAACGCCGTTCGGACGTATGACGTCACGAGGTAAGTCAGCCAAGTCGGTTCTCGAATGGGGCCTGACACTTTCACAGGCACAACAACACGGGCACAACGACACCCGCCCCGTGTCGGAATCACGGCCGCCCATACATCCGATAACACCGTGATAAATAACACAGCAAGGCAACATCGACCAGGTCGCACAGCTGCAATCCAAAATATCTCATGATTTCCAACTCACAGGCACTCACGGAAATTAGCACGAGGCTCATGGATGACATCCATACATTTTCGTATCAATGATTCAATCAGCTGTTCGAAGTCTACGTGAGTACGTTATAAAAGGCCAAATACTATTTCGAAATACATGTTTTTTACAACATCCTACGCATATGTTCTGCAAGAAAAACCTATCCATCCAACCAACAACTTAAAAATGCCTTTGCGGACTCATGCATTTATGGCCTTCTTCGGACATAATGGCAACACGTATCCAACTGCGGAAGCGTGACAAGCCGTGACGTTTTCGGAATCGACAGGCAGCCGCGTCGTAACGGCTCAGGTTCCGAACACCGCAGCAATCACTGCCGCGTCCGCTCGGTCCTGTCGCAACGGTAATCCCATCTGCCGCAGCCCAGTCGCGCTCATTTCCACCCAATTCCCTACAGTCGCTGGCTCCGCGTCGCCGTCCGGCAATCGGGAGGGAGGGGGAGGGGAGGGGAGCGCTCACTTGACGTCCCAGATCTTGGCGCAGCCGTCCTCGCTGGCCGTGTACATCCAGCGGCCGTCGCGCTGGAAGCCCACGCCCACCACGTTCTTGCTGACGCCCTCGAAGTTGATGATCGCGCTCATGTCGGTCGAGTTGACGTCGTACATCCGCACGTGCTGGTAGCCTGGCGGCAGGGACGTGAACGCTGAGAGCGCTGCCAGCACTGGAGAGCCGCGCCAAACAGCTGACCACAGCGGCCACGGACTACAAAAAAAGCATTGCGTGCAGGAACATCGGTCTGTGATGCAGGGCTCCAACAAAGGGTGTATAGACGACACTGTTTCCTCACCTTACAGCACACAGCACATACAAACCACACACCTGCAAACCATGGGAGGCAAATGACAATATCCAACGACAAGCAGTTTGGATAAACTTAATGACTTTAGATCGTAATGAAATGTTCGCATGTATTCTGATTCTCCATCGAACAAGATCTGAAAAGTAACCCATAAGGATAAACTATGGTCCGTACTGTAAAAATACAAGTTGTACAAAGCTTGCACTGACAACCCTCCATGGTAAGACAAGAAACACTCAGTGGTGGGACGGAATTACGGTAACAAACAGGCAAATCACGTGTCGACAAACACAAAAGAATGAAAATTAAATAAGGCATGCAAAGATTTCAAGTCATCCGGTGACGCCGTAGATCTGGAGTGATGCCGTAATCCGCGAATAATGCTCTGTTTATCACGAAGATTTGGCTGCAGCCAAAAATCGAAGGTGCATTTAACTCAGATTTGTCTCGGAAACTCATGGCACCACGTCAGTGGACCCTTGTGCCGACGATCTATGCAGCGGTAAGACTCCCACCAGATAAGGTCAGTACAAGTACGATGAAACTACCTGTATCATGTACTGTCTATTCCGTCCACTCCAGGACCTCGCTTTATTCTGACCAATCTGGCAGGCGCCGTTCAGCCAGAATGTGGCCAAAATGTCTGACACATTGTCCTTCCCTTCAACTCTGAGTTATTCTTTCAGAGATGATAAGGTTAATTTTCATACCGTGGCCGAATGGATACCTTGGGCTTGGCGGATTATAGGTATTATTAATCATTACAAACCCACACTGAGATAAATATGGAAATTATCCAGATATCGAGCTAAAGCGGGTGGGAAAAGAGAATATATCTTTCAAAACAAGACACAAGCCCACAAGTGTTGTCATCGATCTTACGGTATCTAAGATTACGGGCGGCACTAATGACATCGATTCCGCTCTAATCGGATTAATGAGCGTCGCGGCGCTCCGCCCTGCGGCTACGGCAGGATCCTTAACGGACCAGCGCTCGTCTGCTGCCCTCCCACGCCTCCCACGCACACCCTCTGCTGCTCTCCCACCCCACTCAGGGCTCGGCCACGACGCACGCCGCCGCCGCAGGCGTCCCGCGCACAGCTGGCGCCGCCGCGTCCCACCGTCCGAGTGGATTCCAGTGGCGGGCCCTTGCAGCCTGAGGCGGACAGCGACGGTCAGAGCGCTGCACCAGACCTCCAAGCAATAATGCGCCAGCCCTCAACCGTGCGGGACACGGACGGTCCGTCCTCATGAGCATCATTGTCAGTAACGCAATCCGCCGCCGCCGTGGAGCACACGTCTTTTACAGAGACCACGGTCTCCGTGTAATATCAGCGACAGCGGCAGCGCGACTGAATGTCCTCCCTCGGACTGGACGTCACTGAAGCGAGGCGGACATTCCCCGCCCGAGACACGCCACGACAGCGGCCGTCATCCCGACGGCGGGTGCGGCCCCTTCCCGCGCCCTTCTGCGCCATTTACCACCCTCCCCCCTCCGGCTCACAGCGCCCTCCGGACCAGCCGCGCCCGCGCATCGGGCCCCGGACCTCGGCGTGGGACAGCCGGCCGGATACCACAGCGACAGGCGACGTGCGTTCAGCGGGCTCCAACAGTCGGCCAGGCGGACCATGGCGGCCGGCGGCCGTCTGCAGTGGTCGGGGGTATTCAGCGGCCACGCTCGGGCGCCGAGGCCAATGTGCCGCCGCCGGAGCGAGACCGGCCGACAAAGGCCGGCCGTCAGTCGGCACCGGCCGGCTCAGGTCGGCCGGTCGGCCCCGCCCCGGATCAAGCCATCAGTGCGGCCCACTGCAACCCGGCTCAAGGCATCAATACAGCCGGACGGGCCCCGGCCCCAGACATCAATACAGCCGGACGGGCCCCGACCCGAAGCATCAATACAGCCAGACGGGCCCCAGCACAAGGCATCAATACGGCCTCAGATCCGGTGCAGCCGGTAGAAACCAGGTCTGATGGCATTAATGCAGTTTCCGGCTTGACTTCACCAGAACAGTTTGTTCGCGGCATCCCTGGCCTGGCTGTTGTGTCGGCAGTACCGCTTGACAGGTCGCCACTACAGCATCCAACTGAGGTAACCTAACTGGCACCGACGTCTGACCTAACCGTCTGACAAGGAGCGACCGAGCGCCGCTATTCTGACGAAAGGTCGGAGCATTGTGGGGTCAGACCAGGCCTCCAGCTGCGGTTAACCTCAGATCCGCACTGAAAACCTCACTGACATCAGGCCCAGAGCCTGACCTGAGGTCATACGGTACCACCAGTCACCACCTTGAATGAGACCCACTCGTTAGTAAAGCTGGTCCGGTTAAGGTCAGTCCCTCTTCGCAGTGTGACCCGTCGTGAACCGTCGTAAGCTCCACCGCCTCCACCGGCAGGCCCGGCGGGCACGAGAGGCCGACTCCCGGCACTGCGAACAGCGGCCGTCGGAAGCGGCCCGCCTTACCACGACAGGCGGCCGCGCCGGAAACAACACGCTGCGCCGGGGCAAAACTCGCCAGTACGGCGCTCCAGGACCGCCCATTCTGCGCCAATCACCCCGTAAAGGGGCTCAAAACTAGTGCAGGCAACACGTAAGGTGCGTCTGCACGACACGCCGCCGGCAGTGCTCGGTGCTGGCGCCCGTGCGGCAGTGCGCAGTACGGCCGGCCGGTGTCGGCTGACCCGTGATTACGGGCCGTAACCGGACGGCACGGTCGGCTCGACAACGACGTGGCGGTGTGGCACGAGGCCGCGGCTAGGCGCGGCTGCGATACAGTTTCTATTCGTAGCCGTGAACAAAACTGCCAACAAAACGAGGCCCTTACTGCTGGCGAGTTTCAGTGAACGAAACTCGAGTGTGAAGGCACGTACCGTACGGGGGTATTATTATAGTGTAGCACTTTACGACATGTTATCTTTCTCTGAGGCAAACGGTTTATTTTGAGCGATTTGACAGTGAGACTGAGACGAAAGAAGGCATCTGCAGATTGTGCTGTAATTCAGATTCTCGAGATTCTATGTCCCCAAAAGCTTACATGAATAACGATCTGGACAGCAAATCACATAACGAGAGGAATGATCGTCATCTACATAACACTTCATGCATAAGAGGCTAAGTTCCACGCGTGTGTTTAATACTGATGGCCATTACTGCCCAAACCGTACAGCCAAATTACGCCGAGAATTTCGCATCGTGACTACCAATTAAATGTCCACAAAACAGTATACCTACACGCACTCCCAGCTGGCCTTTCAAGGCACGTTATAGGGAGAAGTTATTCTTCGCTTTACGACACCGCAGCTGCTTGAGGTGGAAGACCCACAAACTGCAACAGCTGACAACGCTGACTTTCTAGGACATCATATAAGGATTCCCTGGCCAGCTGTGCAAGTCGCAAACGTCCTTTTGCAGTTCGTCTTTATGAGAATGTTCTTTTCTAGCCAAAAGTTGATACCATGAATCTGTCAATATCCCAGAAGATCGTGACAAAAAAATGGCAGAATGGTAACTACATCGTGAATAACGTCTGTTATCGCTTCGTGCGAACAACATCAGATCAAGAGCCTGAACCACCGCTGTAGCCACCTACACACTGGCTGACACGTTACCGTCACCGTAATCCCGTCACCATCACCGCAGCCATATCCACCGTCAGCACTCACCGGCAGCGGCCAGCAGCGTGCGGTCCGGCTGGAAGGTCAGCGCATTGACCTGCGAGTCCTGGTGCTGGCACGTGCGCTTGCAGACGCCGGTGTGAGGCTCCCAGAACTTGATGGTATGATCGTAGCCGGCCGTGGCCAGCAGGATAGCGTCCGAGGACGACACACCCTCCGAGCCGACACTCATGGCGCCGCCTGTGGACAGACGCCGGCTCCACTGTCACGTCAGCACGGTCAGGTCAGCCCTCCGAACCGACACTCATGGCGCCGTCTGTGGACAGACGCCGGCTCCACTGTCACGTCAGCACGGTCAGGTCAGCCCTCCGAGCCGACACTCATGGCGCCGCCTGCAGACAGACGCCGGCTCCACTGTCAAGGCGGCAGGGTCCTGCGTAGGGCCCGAAGTGCGCAGACGAGTGACATTGGCTGGACGTGGCCCGGGCGGACGAGGATGACCGGCTCTCCCGGAAGGCCGCCTGCGGGTTTGCTCGGACCACGGAGAGCGGCGAACATCCGGCACTGTCGCGTACGAGTGTTACGGGATGAAAGGGCGCCGGATGACTATGACAACGCCAACGCGCTGCTTAGCCCTGTCAGCCAGGCCGGTCGGACGGCGAAGCCAGCTGTTCCAGGAAAACGGTTAGTAGCTGCGAGCTTGTGTTTGAAAACCGGAGATTAACGTCATGGTCTAGTGAAAATTGTAGATTAAAATTCGTTTTACGCGGTTAATGACAATGGAGAACAAATTCAGTGAAGTATGATCAGTAAATGGGCTGAGTTTAATTGGCTGCGACTACATTCATTGACTAACCGTTAAACCTCAGTTTTGATTAACAGAATTACAGACTGCTGCCAGAGCGTCTCTGGAGCATTTGGTCACACGTTGACCGATAACCTTGACTACTTCAAGAGGGTCCGATCAATTGCCGGATGTACACACAGTGCACCTAAAGAAGCAAGCGTGTTTTGGTCGTAAAACTTCTGTGATCAGAAGTTTACCACTTACTCCGGTGCGCTTTCGGCAAAATTTGACCCCATGCGGTTTTAATAAAATAATCCGAGGATAAAATGCAATCCCAGTACCTTGAGTGATAATCCAACTAAAGTCCGAGCGGGGAAATGGGGAAAACATCCGGGAGGGACAAAAACAAGTACTGTAAGGCGTAGGGAGAAAACAGCAGGGAGCGCGTAACGAAGAAGGAGAGCAGAGAAATGTGGGAGCTGAGAGAAAGAGAGAAGAGGAGCAGACGGCAGAAGATAATGTCCTGGGTCCGCGCCGGCCGTCGGAGGACGGGGAGACCCCGCTCTCCTCGTGGAGGCAATACGCGCGCCTCTCCGCGGCCCGTCACTGGCAATCGGCTCCAGTCGGCAGCCGGCCGGTCGGACCCCGCTCCAGTTGGCTGCAGTCGGTGGCTGGACCCGGCTCCAGTCGGCTCCACTCTCGGCTCCAGTCGGCTCCAGTCGGCGGCCGGCCGGACCGCGGCAGCCTGGCCGTGTATCAGACGACACTCCGCCGGACGCCGCCGCCAGATGACGCCGGCTCACGTTATGGGCGCATCGTCGAAATAGGATTGTCGCCATTTCGCCGCCGCCGCCGTCACACGTTCCTGGTGTACCGGAATGCGGCCACCGCCCTCTGACCACCAGATGAAAGTCTGCTGCCACAAAAACAGTGGTGCAACGTATATTTCAGGGCCTTTCCGCTGGACACGCCGACATGCTCACAAGCAGCACTAAAGGTCATCAGGCGTGACAGATCATCGAGCAATACCGACGCGATTAAGCGAATTATTCATGAGGACAGAGGTCCAGCCGCACAAAAAGCAGTCCGTAACTGCGGCATGCAAAACGATGAGGTAATCAACGCGAACCGGCAACCCCTAGCCCGCTACTCCGCGCAAAATGACAATGATCACGACATATAAGGCCAAGCGGCAACTTAACGACATAAGAAAACAACATCTGCCCACCTGCACACCTACATTTACACATCTTGCCGACAGGTGACGAAAATGTTTTTGTCTTGTGGGTAAGTCACAGGCTTTCCTGTGGGGGAGTCGGTACTTCGCTGAGTGTTCCATCTAAGCCGAGCATCTGTGGCCGACTTACAACAGCGCGCTAAAGGCAGCAACAGAGTTCATGGTTATCAGCTGTGAGAATCCACGCTAAGCCACAGCTCAGACCACATCACAAGGCAGGCTTCACGCAGTTTGTCGCCAACGTTGTCTCTCCGTCGTTTCGCAGAGCTGGCATGAGAACGCTTCCTCGGCGGCTGCCGAAGGCCGGCAAACACCACGCTGTCGACAGAGCCCCGTCCCCGTCGGCGCCGACGATCCCACCAGCGGCCGGCAGCCTCAGAATCGCTGGTCCAGCGGCGGGTCCAGGTCCTCAGCCATCTCAGAATCCTCGTCGTCATCGTCATCGTTGTCGTCGTCGTCGTACTCGTCCTCCTCGGGCTCGTCGTCGTCGTCGACGCCGTCGGCGGCCGAGCGGCCGAGCGGCGCCGCGTCGCTGCCCAGCTGGCGCAGCCGGTTGAGCAGCTCCAGCTGCTCCTGCTCCTGCTCTCGCAGCTCGGACTCGGCGTCAGTGCGCCGGTCCAGCCGGCTCCAGGGCCGGCACGAAATGGTCGGCTCCAGGCTGGGGAACAGCGACTGCTGGAAGTTCATCTGGAACACGGCAGCCGGTTGGCGTCCAAGCGCCACTCGCTGCAACCGAGGACCGTCGACCTACCGAGACGACCTCGCTAGGTCGCCGTACCCACCAACAGAAAGCCTGAGCAACTTTTTCGACAAAAAAAAACTCGCCATGTTTTATTAACTAAAAAGATACTTTTCGACTGGCATGCCGCTACCCAAAATTAATGAAAACATAATCCAACTGTACTTTGCTGCAAGGTAGACCATAAACAAAGTTAGCATAGATTGCCAGGATCTCTTTCAAGATCATGCATTCCGAATCTGGGGGATTCTCTAACGAGACCCCAAAAATCCACACCTTGGCCGTATAACAAAATAAAATTTAAGCACTTCTAGCTCAAATGCAGTTGCTTCAAGATATCATCTTTTACACCTGGGGTTGAGCAATATATCAGTGCCATTTCTGTTTCACTAAATATTCTTGTCTCTCTGGACCATTCATTAATCATGTAATGAGTGGGCTGAGGGCTAGGGGAATGCATTCTGCTAATGGTCTGGGGATTGACACTTTGCCTAGATGTACGAAGGGAGGACTACACAATATGGCGAGAACACAAAACATATTAAATGGCAGGCACTTCACCCGAGCCCAACTGGCACCATGACGTGGGAGACCGGAGCCGGGGGGGGGCGTTTCGACGCCCCCCCCCATCTCGCGGACGGAGCGTAGGAGAAAAATAAAACTTATACTATGGGAACGCTCGCCAGAAGTACATTAAAAGCACTCATGTTTTGAAAATTTTGAAAAATGCAATTTCTTACTGATTTAGATCAGAAGAGGGTTTTTTAGAGATCTAGCTTCACCCCTAAAAAGCTAGAGCAGTTCTGAGCCTGCCAATGAAAAGCTGATGGAATGTAACATATGGTGGCATATAATTGATGGCATGCATACAGTCACATATCGCATCAACCTGTAACCTGATATATATATGTCATTTTTTCCTAAATTGGCGTTTTTTTGCACTGCTGGCCAGTCGTTGCTCATGTACGCTTTCAAAACGGCAGAAATGATGTGCACAAGCATTCAGACTAGAATGCCAATGCCCTGTTGTGACCTGACCTGACCCTGTGGCCTGACCTGATGTTTAGCCATATTTTTTTGCTTTAAGCCATGTTATGTCAAGGATCAACAACAATGCCAACAAAAGGGCTGGGAGTACCTTTGGAATGGCAATACCTTACTTGGCTTCCACAACCATGACTGCATAATCGACTTCAGTGCCTATTTTGACATCAAAATAGAGTTTTAGACTCATTTTTGCTTGTTCACCCTAAATGTGACCTGGCCTGACATAACGACCCTTTATTTGAGTCAATATTATTTGTCATACTTAATGCCTCTCATTGCCTAGGAGTGCATTTCAAGTACCAACATGCCAAATAAAGAGTTCAAAACCATTAGAAATAGGGAAAAGGGAAGAAATTGGGATAAACTTGAGTCACAGACTCTGACCTTAATAGCAAATTTGAGATGGCACAATTCCTAGGAATATCCTCAACTACTATCCCAGAAAGCTTTACGTCGATCGATAACACTGCAAAGTTTGTAGAATACTTTTAAAAAATAAGAGGTTGACCTCTTTTACATGATATAGGTCTGTGACCTAACATGAATGGAAGCTGAAAATTCTGCAGGACATGCACAAAGGATGTAAAAATAGGTACTGAGAATTCTAGCATGTCATGCTCACCAATATTCAAGAACAAAAAACTAATGAGTTTCCAAGTACTGCCCATGTGAAAACTTACCTACAAGGCAACAAAAAAAACACTGACCTGAAAATCGAGCTTGATTTAGCTTCTTACATTTCCTAGTTTTAACATTCATAGTTAATGTCACACTGACAATTGTGATTTCCAGGCATGATAGAATCCATTCTTGTGAACTGCACTTATGTTATCTTACTTCCATCAGAAAGTGAAAACCAGTGCACGAAGCTCTATTATAACACCAAGATCTAAATAATGATGACACAAAGCAATGCTGGTCAAGATATGACTAGCCTTTTCATTGATTTCAATTATATCAGCAACACATAAACACATTGACCATAGGGATGTCTAGTGTCCTGGTTAGACAAGACAGATTAATATCCAATGTCCATACCCATAAGCTGAGGTAAGTGTCCTAGCTGCTTGGTAAAAAAAAAACATGAATGATCCCCTTACATCTAATACCATATACCTCTTGACCAAACAATTTTTATCTTTACACTTACAAGATGTAAATTTTGGCTGATAGCATGGAGCTCTCAAAACAGCCAATGGCTCCTAAAAAAGTATGGTATGCAAAAATGGCTGTAAGAAAAACCAGTGCAGCAGTGTCTGCATTCCATAAACCAAACATTTCTCACTGAACTTTGAGCCTCCCAGTACAACCTATGGGTTCTATCAAAGGCAAAAGATCATATGGAATACAGATATTTGATGTGTCTTTCCACCAGTCACACATGAAAGCTGCCATGTTTGTTCCAAGTTTACAATTTCTATTTACTATGCAATGTCAGACTGCCTAGATTTATTATGTGTCCTATCAGAAACAGCTGCTTTTCCTCATTTGAACTGTGCAAATTTCAGGTGACAATACTCATGGGAAGCAAGCAGAGTAAAAAAGTTAATAGCAGTTTTCTCCACTGATTTCTTTTAACTTAGGTTAGCCATTAATGAGGCAATTTAAAGGTTATAATTCAAGCCAAAAATGTTTTGCATTCCCAACAACCAAGAGCAGCTGAAGCAAACCTAGACCTGAATGATGATCTGTTATATGATCTGTCTGTCTGTCTGTCTCTGATCTGTCTTCCACCAAAACAGTAAAACATCACATTTCCAGGTACTATTTTCCCTTTTTCATTAATTTAATATAAGTATTTTCTAGACTGTACTTGAGGATTAGACTCCAATTCTAAGCTCTGCTTTGCATGAACACAGTATTAGTAATGTTATCTCCACCTATACAGTGTGCCACACAACACCTGCCAAGGTATTAAAAATGGCCACTTACTCAATGCCTCCTGGAAAGTAGCTGCATAGTCTGAATGGCCAATGGTAAAAATTAGGCACACTTCAGTGACAATGATATAACTTCAAGTGAAACCGAAACGTAAAGTTGGCCACGGCAAAATTCCAATTCGCACTTACAGTCCTGTTTTAGTCTTCACTTCATTTTGTGTATCTAGACATTATTTCTACAGCACACATGATGTAATGTATTCCAGATATCAATGACAATAAGACACACAATGGATTGTACTGTTATGACATCACCAAATTCACACCATGACCATTAACTCAGTCTTCAAATGCTTTCAAATTGGCAAAAAAGCAAAACACCTGCCCAGTCATAATCACAAACTGTGAAATGTCTATGTAGTTTTTCTGCCCTATATCTGACTGTCATACAAGGGTGCCAATATCTGTAAATGATTGATGGGGCTGAGTTGAGGGCCTGACAAAAT
This sequence comes from Capitulum mitella, assembly GCA_030062745.1. Lineage (NCBI taxonomy): Eukaryota > Metazoa > Arthropoda > Thecostraca > Pollicipedomorpha > Pollicipedidae > Capitulum > Capitulum mitella. The sequence goes on along the minus strand of CP099839.1, from coordinate 15,768,832 downwards.
ATCTCCCCCCACCATGGGTTTCTCAGTCATTTTAGCCCACTTTATTTTGAATGCTGGAAACTTATAATTTTTTGTTACTGCTTATCACGTAAAAGTTTACCCATATCCCATGTATATATACATCTGTGCAGAGAGAGAGAGAGAGAGAGAGAGAGAGAGAGAGAGAGAGAGAGAGAGAGAGAGAGAGAGAGAGAGAGAGAGAGAGAGAGAGAGAGAGAGAGAGAGAGAGACATCATTTTATGCTTCATTCGATACTTTCTGAATGTCTCTTATCCAATGGGGATGTTCTTTTCATTATTATTGCCCATTTCCCTTTAAAACTGGCAGAAAACATTGACAGAGCCAAACCAACATTGGAGGGGCCAAAACCAACATTAGGTGGCCTGGGTCCTCTCAAAATAATACAAATTAACATCCTTCTTGCCATGTCAAATTGCCTATCTGACCATTACATCAAGGTGCATACTGCAGTCTACAGCATGTGAGTGCAGGGACAGTGCAAATTTTCTCTCACCAGGCCCATTCCATCCAGCAATTCATCACACTCTAGTATGACCTGTCATTGTCTGGTCATCCAGCACCGCATAGGCGATGCGACACACTCCAGTATTCTAGGTGCAGGCTTCTCGCCTAGAATGCCCACAGTCCATATACCACATTCTCAAGGGACGGATGCAGAGCCTAACCACAAGTCTTGTGTCGATGAAATGCTCATGACAGGAACGCTCTCAGTCTCTTACCTTAAAACAATCCTCACAGAATGTACCCTGGCTGGTGTTGTATCCTGTTTCAAAGAGCTTGGATACCCAATCACGAAATATTTTGCAGCCGACAACTTCAGAGGTGGTGTTCAAATGTATGGTGTCGTTATCCAATTTCAGAGAACGATGGTTCGCCTTCAGTGAAGGCAAACCTATTTAGGTGCAAAGCAATTGGTTCAAGTTCGAATTAACGAATATAAACATGAATGGGCTATGTCGGTCAGGGCAACACAGTAATTACAAAATGAGACTACTTTTATGTCTGATTTGTTGTTATCCGCGATTTTCTGCCAATCAGAGTTGTCTAAAAAACAACAATGTATTGTACCAAGCAAACAGACTTTGTCTCAACAACGTCATAACCGTCTACGATTGTCGTAAACATCGTTATTCGATTTAATTCGATTCATTCAACAAATGTACAAATGTATAAATGTACAAATGTCTAGATGTGTAAATGTCTAGATGTGTGTGTATATATATATATATATATATATATATATATATATATATATATATATATATATATATATATATATATATATATATATATATATATATATATGTGTGTATGTGTGTACATATATATATATATATATATATATATATATATATATATATATATATATGTGTGTGTGTGTGTGTGTGTACATATCTACATATATACACATATATAAGTAAATATACATAGATATAGACATATACATATATATATATATATATATATATATATATATGTATCTAACAAAATATACACATCTGCACATCTGCACACCTGCACATCTGTACATCTGCACACCTGCACACCTGCACATCTGCACATCTCCACATCTATACATCTAGACATCTCCACATCTCCACATCTGGACATCTCCACATCTAGACATCTAGACATCTGGACATCTAGACATCTGGACATCTGGACATCTAGACATTTACACATCTAGACATTTACACATGTAGACATTTACACAGACATTGTATATACATATGTATGTATATTTTTTAGATACATATGTATCTGGACATTTACACATCTAGACCTCTACACATTTACACATCTAGACAACTAGATATTTGCACATCTAGACAACTATACATTTGTGTGTGCAGATGTGCAGATGTGTATATTTTTTAGATACATATATATATATATATATATATACATATATTCCCCGCCAGAAATTGACCGCCCCGTGATCGTGATCTACCGCGGCTGTATCTCGTGCATCATTTCGTCTTGTCTCGCTCACGCTGCCGTGCCGGCCGGCAGCGGACGCCGATGACGAGTCTGACGACGACGAGGCCCGACCCTCGGAGCGGCGCACGCGCAGCCAGAAGGTGCGCCGCACGGAGGCACGACGCGGTCCCGAGCGCAAGCTGAACGGCGCAGCGTGCGGCGCCGAGTCGGGCACGCCGCCGGCCGACGACGACCAGGGCGAGTGCTACACCCTGTTCATGGCCAGCAGCAACTGGTACCTGTTCCTGCGGCTGCACCACATCCTCTGCGAGCGGCTCAACAAGATCTACGAGCGCGCCGTCATCATGGCCAAGGAGGAGGAGCAGCACAAGCTGCGCACAGAGTCGACGGCCATCGCCCTCCGGCTCAAGCCCAAAAGTTAGTTTTGAATGACAGACTCGGCGGGCAGGGCGTGTGTTGCGACTTACGGTATTGTTTAGCTTGTTCTCATCGACTTTGTTTTGTTGGAAAAGAGTTACCGCATAGTTGGTCCTCGTATTTTATCTCATACTGTTGGTTGCGTTTTTACTTCCTGTTCTACTGTTTAATGATAGAAAGGGGGATAAGCCTGCATGTAGACATAAGGGACAAGCCCATCTGATAATTCTCTCATACACTCCTGTCGATGGAGCTTGCAAAATGCAAACCCACTGGGCTGAGCTTCGGTGTTATGCCTGCCGTATCCTTTTTTTTAAGCTCGTTCTGGTGTTTGTTGTAAGTTCAGGTGCATTCGTGTTGGTGAGGGGGCTAATTTTCTCCTGTGATCAGCTGCTGGATCCAAAGCACCAAAGCATCATGTGCTGTGAAGTGAAAAAGGAGGGTCTTGTTTTCGAAAGTGCATACAAACTCCCTGTACGTTTCAGATGAGATTGACATCGAGGACTATTACCCGGCGTGTCTGGACATGGTGAAGAATGTGCTGGACAACAACATGGACTCGTCACAATTCGAGGACACCCTCCGCGAGATGTTTGGCATCTACGCCTATAACGCTTTCACCACGGAAAAGATCGTGTCAGGAGCGGTGCGGCAACTGCAGCATATCGTGACGGAAAACGTATGTCGCCATAGCTGGGGACAGGCATGTTTCCGTTCATTGAGCCCACGATTTGCTGTGGTCTTATTTTACAGTCTTCAGTGTGCGGGTTGTGCGCACTGTTTGTTTTAGGAGGCGCGTGGGCGTCCGCGCTGTGTCATTCTGGTTTCCTTTGTCGCCAGTCCACAAGTCACGTCTGAGGCCGAATCGTGCCGTCGGTCGGCGGCTGTTGGTTTTCTCCTGCGTCGTTTTGGTGTTCTTCTCACGGGGCGTGCTTACATCTCTGGTGGCCCAGATGACACTGGGCGGCTGTTGGTTTGAGACTGCTTCTCACGTCGGCTTCGCCATGCTCTCAGGTGGCTCAAATGACGCTGAAGGAGTACCTGCTGGAGGCGGCCAGCGGCGGCGCCGGCGGCCCGTGCATCACCGCTGACCAGCGTGAAGCGCGCGAGACCGGCTACGCCAAGCGGGTCGAGCAGATGCTCACAGAGGAGAACGAACACTGCATGAAAATCTACCTGGTGAGTGGGCGGACGGCGGTCGGCAGCCGGGGTCGGCGATACCGCTGCGAGGGAGCGGCTGGCGCTGCGTGCTGGGTGATTCGTTCCTTTGCGCGTGTCTTGAAGAAGACTGATGTAAATCGAGCGCAGACGGCAGTGTCGTATCGGTAAAACAGCCAGTATACTATGCAGCTGTGATGTGCAGGGTTGAGACGTGTCGACGTAAGTTTATGTTTGGTCTGGGTGCGTTGTGAACCGGTCGGCAGCTGTGGTGTGATGTGATCGTGTAATGGTCCACAGCTGACTGCATCTGTGATGTGCAAGGTGTGAGACGTGCTGACGTAAGTCTGTGTTTGGTGTGGATGTTTTGTTGCGTAACGGTCACCGGTGGTGCCGGTCCACTGGGCGCTCCGGTAACACGGTCGGCCGTCCCCAGTTCAAGAACGCGGCCCGCATGACGGTCGAGCTGCTGGACACCACCGACTCGGAGGACTCGGAGGACGGCTTCAACGAGGAGAAGCGCCGCTCCAACTACCAGAAGTACGCCTCGCCCAGCCACCACACGGACGACGAGCTGAAGGCGCACATGAACCTGCCGCTGTTCCTGCCGCGCATCGTGCGGCGCATGCGGCGGCTCGTGTTCCCGCAGGGCGCGCTGATCAAGCGGGAGCGGGACGACAATCCGACCTCCTCCGGGGACAGGCGAGACGGCCGACGGACACTCACCGCCAGTCGGGCCCGCCAAATAGTCCCCGGCCGCGCGCTCCGGCACCGGCGTGTGTTCGCCGACGGACTGGTGGGTGAGGCCCACGCGACTCCCGGCCGGCCGGCGGCGCTCGGCGCGGGGAGGGAGGGTGCCGGCCGTCGATACTGGCTCGATGAAGCGGTCGTGTCGGTCCAGTAGCTGCCCATACTGCCGGCGCCCGTCCGGACGATCGTTGTCGCACCTCTGGTGACGGGCTGCCGGAGGGGGGGGGGGTGACGGCGGTCCGATACCGGAGATGTTCCGCGCCGTCAGTCGTCCGCGTCGGCGGCTGTCCGTGGCTGACGGTCGCCGTCCGTCGCCAGGGACAACGACGACGAGTCGAGCATGGACGTGGACGCCGGCGACGCCTCGCCGTCGGCCGGCCGCAAACTGAAGCTGAAGGGCGAGCCGCTCGAGATGGACGGCGACGACCACTTCAAGCTGGCCGTCAACTACCGCATGATGCACGTGGCCAACAGCGAGACCTACCTGCACAAGAAAGGCGCTCTGACCAAGGCCAGACAGGTGAGACCCTGACGAGGGCCGACGTGGGACCTCATTTGCTCATCATTTCAACCAGATTTATTCCATGCGTTAGTATTGTGTGGTGCTGCGTTCTCTCAGAAGTATCGCGTCCTGAAATCATCCTCCAGAAAAGAGTGAACGCAGTGGTCGCCATCATGTGGACGTGCCGAAATGGATAAGCTTGTCCAGTGCGCATGGCCATGTTTTCTGGGACATTTTCCCTGGCAAAGTTGCAAAAGTAAAATCTGCATTTTAATTAGCCATAAATGGTGTTTTATGGCCATGGTGGCCGCTCTGGTCTGGAGCGTCTTCTGCGCCGCCGGTGTGGGCAGGCTGTGTGGCGGTGCTGTGTTGGTTCGTCACGTGCTGACGGGGCGGCCCGCCTGTGTTCGGCAGACCCACGGCCCGGTGTCGCGCCACCTGAGCGCGCGCTTCCGCGCCTGGCACGGCCGGTGGCTGGAGGACCACGTGTCGGCGCGCCAGCAGCAGCTGTGCGTCGACTGGCTGATGGGCCGGCTGGACGGCATCAAGCCGTGCCGCACCACGGTGCTGCGCAACAACGACCTGCACCGGCCGCCGTACGCGCCCTACAGCCGCTTCCGGGTGGAGTGGCTGGAATCGGCCGCGGCGCCGGCCGCCGCGCCGCCGGCCGATAAGTGAGCGGCGCCGGAACGGACCGCCCGGCGGACTGTGTTCAGGAGGCGGCCGCCGCCGGCCGGCCGGCTGACGGCGCGCCCCGCGTTTGAATGTGAGCGTGGGCCGTGAGGGGCCCGGCGGCCTGTCGGCAACCGGCCGCCGCCCCGGCGCGCCCACCGTTGAACAGAGTCGCTCGACCGATGCACCTAGATTTAATGTTCTTATGTTTGTGGAATACTTGAACCGCCACGCACTTGGACGGTCCTCGCGCGCGCCTGCTGGTTGTCGGGACGTACGCGCGTGCGCTCGGATTGGCCCGCCCCGGTTGCGCGTGCAGCACGCGCCGGCCGGGGCGCGCCGCCGCGCTGTTAGTCTGCCGCGCCAACGTCGACAAGCAGCAGGCCGGCTGTGATTGGTGCCTGCAGGTTGTGACGTGGCAAATCACCTCCTGTGGAACACGTACAAAGTCGTCTGGGCCTCTGACTGGGCCGCGCTAATTTATAACGTGTTTGTACCGTATTTGGTCGTGTACTGACCGCCCAGTGGCTCCGACGATTCAAGTATTTACTAATAATTGGTTAGGAACCTTTTTCTTTCGGAACCTGGATCATTTTGGTACAAACGTTTTTCAGTATGAACCTAGCCAGGTTCGTGGTCCCTATTGAGATGAAACGTGATACTGCACTTTGCGCGACCTAACCTCTGCTGGACAAAGCCAAGTCGGATCGCACTCTTTTGTCGCCCTGCGACCTCTGCTATCCTTTGGCGCACCTTCGGCATAAATTTAAGGTTGGTATCAGAAAAGATGGGTATCAGAAAAGGGGCTGCCTTAAAACAGTGACCTGATCTAACCTAGCTTAACCTAGCCAAAATTTTCTTAAGGGGGGGAGGCAGAGCCCAGTGTGAACTGAAATGACACAAAAACTGCCTGCTAGAAAGACCATGCACAATGGTTTTTACAAAAAATTGAGCCTAATGGGGAGCAGGCCGGACCTTCCAGCCCCTCTAGGGCTGTGCCTGTATTCTATACAGTGCCTATGACATGGAGTTGTACCTTTTGTTCAAATCTAGAGCCAACCTTATCCAATCCATATTCTGTCCTATACAGACATTTCCTGATACAAACCTTTTGCTTTGGAACTTTTGGCTACAAACATTATCTCACATGAACCCATGACCTATGAACCTTGGTCCTGTTTGCCTTCCTGGGTTATTGGAGATAATGCAGGATCACTGCCAGAGATGCCACTGTCACAGTTGATGGGTGATTAGGGTGAGTTGACACCTGCCCAACCATAAGTCTTACTCCTGTTATTGGAGTATATGGTAATTTTGGGTAAATACAAACATTTATGGCAAATCTTGCGGCTGCCATTACCATATACCCATTACACAATGGCAGATATAGTTCAGAGCAATTTCTCACAATGCTTTGCACGTCTCCCTCTTTTTCTAGCCTGGCACAACCTTTGCCAAAGTTTTCTACATAATGACTGGAAGGACACATTTAAAATGCATATCTCCTTTACTTCAGCTGCCAGTTACTCCTGTGCATGCCAAGAAAGGGCTACATTCCACTGGGAAAGAAAGCCATAGTCACCAAATTTCAATCCAAGTTCTCTTAAACTGAGCCCTGGAGCAATTAATGACAGTGGTATTCCCTCAAAATTTTGTCTGTAATGGGCACTTGTAGGAAAAAAATTGTGAAATTCCAGAGAGCTGTCACAAACCATTCAGAAATAGCAGCCAAAAACATGACACAGCAGTGGTCCCTTGCACAGAATGGGATTTACCAAAGGACACTTCACACTAAGTTATTTAAGAGATCAGCTGGTGTCATTTAAGTGCTTCTTCCTTTGGGGACAAAAGAAGAAAACAAAAAATAACAAGTAAACATACATTCTCACTTACCCATGCAATTCAAATCGTTGTCAAATGCAGCCAAACCACTTTGCATTCTACCAAAGATAATAATGACTAGGAAAACAGCCACCAGTACCGACACAGAAAAGACCGACATTGCTGAGCGCAGCTAGCGGTTGCAAAAACTGTTTCAGTATTGTAGAGTTGGATCGCCAATAAAGTAAAAAAACAAACTGGTCAAAAAAACTGGTCAGAATACCACAAACGTCAGCCCATTCCCCCGACTATGTGGACGACGTTACCTACCACGACGTAGCAATGAATGATTCGCTCTTCTTCCGAGTACCATCATACACCACTCACCCTCAGATTTTTCCGTCGTTATTTGTCACCACTGAGCGAAAATGGTAGAAAATCTGCAAAAATATATTACAGCCAAAAAACATTTCTGTTTTGCATATTAAACTTACTGTCATGACACTTCTAATATTTATTTGCATGACAGTCTGTTACCTTGAGATTCCGTTTTCGCGGAATTTTACATATTTCTTTACAACTACTTTTGAAAATATGAGACATTTACAGCTTACCCGTTACGAAAATCGCGCACATCTTGGTCTATGCGTTTCATGCATATTGCGACGACTGACTGATGCCCGGCTAGATACAAGACTTCACCCCAGGCTAGACACCTGAGCGCAAGAGGCGGTGTGTTCTCACTCACAAACAAACAAACTTACGTTTCATATATTGTTATATCCATTCCCTTGCTGTACAGGAATTGGTAGTGCTTATATATTCGATACTTTTCGTCCGAAAGGGATGGCCTTAACATTACTTTCAATGAGCGCCTCCCATCAATGAAAAATGGAATACCCCAGTTGTTCCTGCGGAAAGCGAGTCTACGGCCTCTAGTTTCATGGGCACCGTCTTTGGCGTCACTGTCGCAAGTGACGAGCTATTAGGGGGAGTTGACGCCTGCCCGACCGTTCGCGGAGTAAACCCAGGCACAAAAAAGGGGTGATAGGCATTAAGTCAAACCTACATCTGCCGTAACGTCTTGTAGGGCCATTGATAATATAGGGAAAGGGTATGCATGCATGAGGCATGGAGGTGCACACACTTGGAATTTTGTGCAGAAGCATTTCCAAGATAGGGAGACAGGCACAGTAGTCATTGGTTTATAGGTTGCTGTGCAGCAGAATGTGTTATCATGCATCAAACCTGTTGCATGCATAGCCATCCTTTTTTGGCTCCCTGGCAATGCCTATGAAATTTTTTGGATAAATGGATACTGCATTAGTGTTTTATCCATGAAATATCTGTGCAGGCTCCATTGTATGGAGTAAATACAGAAATATGTATGTTTGAAAAACTGAAAACCATCCCATTTTTCACCACCTCAGTATGCCTATGAATTTTGATTTTTTATGCCTTGTTGTATGTACCCAGCACTTAACTTTTGATCTGTGGCAGTGCACAGAAATCAGTCATTAAACTTGACAGCAATGCCTGTTCAAAAATATCCCTAAAATTTCACTTTTGGCCCCTGTAGGGTCCCTAAGGAGTTGTGCACAGCATTATTAAGAAGGGTTTAATATGGAAACACTTTCCAAACACTTCCCAGATATTGTTGGAACATAAGCAGTCCCAGCAACATTGTATGAGGATGGATGTCTGACATTAAAGGGTTTAGGGTTATTGTTTTTGTTTGTGAAGAAAAAGAGTTCGGATTAAATGGCACTGCCTTTGTTTGTGGGCTTTGCATAGCAAAGGTTCAGTACAGTTTTTAGTTCATTATCTATCACTGGTGGTGCCACTGTCCTGAGTGACACACATCTGTGTTGAGCTGATGTGCACCCATACATTGCAGATATTGTTCCATTGCATTATTTTATCATGTTCATGCACATTTACTTATTCCAGTGATTTGTGTATTTCAGTTTGTAAAGTTGTTGTTGATGAAATAGAAAAGGCTGTGGCTGCTGTTGACCCAAAGAAAGTAATAGATTTGGGAGGAAGGCTTCAAGCAGATGAATCCAGGAAGACCATCAAGGTTGGTGGCCAAAGTGTAGTGGCTTATGGTCTTACACTTGCCATGTGTAACACCTAACATATTTAAAGATTGGTGTTGAGATGCATATTGGTGAAGCCTATGGGTGCCACCATTTATTGTGCCAATGTGCAAATAGTTTTTGGTAAAAGCTGTGTGACATTATTTGCAAACTGCTAAGTTATAAATGGTATGATTTTTGCTCTTACTGAAGCCATACAGAAGATCTGAGGTGCACCTAGGTGATGTACTGGACACAGTCTGTGATAAGATGGATGACTATGCTCAAGGCCACTGGAAAGATTCTGGCAAGAAAGATCTGCTGCCCATTATTGTAAATGGTGCAATGAACCCAAGATTCTCAGAGTTTGAGCTGCTCCAGGATTCCAGTCTGAACAAAGGCATTAAGGACTATGTAAGTGGAAAACAAAAATATCCTGGGATAGCAGATGATCACATACCTCCCTTCATCTGACCAGCCATGACAGCAACAAAGCAATGGTCTCAATTATGTCAGGAGGCACAACAAACTCTACATCATCAGGTTGTGGACTCCTTGCTTAAATTTGTTTTAGATATTATTTTCATTTTTTTTTATATTGTTTATACTTAGATATTGTTTTTTCCATGTGTCAGATGTGACCACATGTCATATGTCCTGCATGCTGTATGTCCCATTTGCCTTTTTGGTCTTGCTAGCTTTTGGTAGACAAGAGGCATCAGAGCATGGCCATGTAACATTTCAGTGCATAATGCATCTGCAGATTAGTACATGACAGAAAATGGGCTCAGACCACTTGTTCACTGATGAATATAACTTACAAAAGCTATTAAAGAGAGATAGGGAGGCTATAACAAAGCTTGAGCCCTTATTCCCAGTCATTCTTAGATCTGTGCTGAGTGCTCATTTGTTCAAGGGAATTCCATCTGTGTATTGTGTGTGATTTGATGGCAAATCCACCAGTGCCCAACACCCTCATCTCTCAGCTTTTATTGAAAATTGTCTGCAGGGGTAACCATAGGTGTCAAACACAGCTGATGAAATATTTCACATTTGAGATCAGTGATTTGGGATTTACGAACTTTCACATTGAAGCCTTTGGTTGGTGTAGTATGGTTGTCTGTGGTGTGGTTATCTGTGACAGGCGGTAAAACTGACCTTATCATGACAGTAATTTATCTTAATATTCTGGAACGTCCAAAAATACCAGAAAATGTCAATGTCATGTCATATTGTGAAATTTGACAGCATTTATATGGGTAACCTCCTTACTCAGTGCCATGTGACCTAGCTGGACCTTATGGTAAACAAAATTGTAGAAATAAATAAATAAATAGGCAGAAAATTATTCATGGTAGAAATCAAGCTTTAATAATTTATTCCATATTAAAGGAATAAAAAGGTCGAGTTTCTTGCTATTTTAATTGTTTCTTGAATGATAACACAAAATGCCTTTTACACGACCATACGTTGCAAGCAATTTTTTTTATGGAATCTCTGTTCCTGCTCTTTGTGGATGCAGATTAATGACCTGAATCCAAAGCTGGCCTTTGTTTTCCAAAAATTCACAGTGCACTCCTCTCACAGTTCAATTTAAACAAAACTAAGAGTAAATTTATTCACTTTTTTATCCCAACACAGCAAACTGTGGAAACTATAACCCATAATGACCTCTGGAATATTTCTGTGATATTCATATGTCCATTAGTTCCCTTTTGCCATCAGGCTGCCATTTTTTTTAGCTAAGCATTAATCAAAGTTTAAGGCTATCTGCCAGTCTACACATTTTTTCCACAGACGGCGCTGGTAACGCGAGCTTGCACATCCGAGCAGATTGTTGAGACTCCCCAACAATCTGCTCGGATGTGCAACAACCCCTTGATCCGCTGCTCCCAACTCGGGAGCGCCGGGTTCACGGGTCACCGCGCCTATGATGGGTCCCGTCTGGGATGTGCCGTTAAATAATCCCTGAATGCATCACACCGACTTTTGTTGGGTTAACTGTTTTTTATCGTTGCCTTCCTGTTTTAGTCGTATGGTTGTTTTTCCATCTCCATTTGACACTGTATAGCTGTCCTTTGACATCCGTAACGGCTTCCTGTCAGGTATTTGTTCTAGGTACGACCTGTGTGACCCAGCCTAGGGTCAAGTGATCTAGAAGCATGTCCTGTGAACTGTAGGCGGTGAAAACTGTTGTAGACGTAATCACCATTATGTAGGGTTTATTCACGGCATCTTTTACGCCGTCATCAATTTTTTGCGTAAATTAAAACACTATTGCCGTAGCTCAGTGACGAAGCCTTTGAACAGGGTCGCCGGTAATCGCTGTTTACTTCTTTTAGCAATTCCATCTTCTGCTTTTGATTTACATCATCGATGTAAAATAACCATTTGAGACAAACTTCCAGTTTTGCTTAGATTAAGGTCACGAGGTAAGGTATTGAAAATTGATCCCAGGACGAAAAATAATGCCTGAAAGGGATTCATTGGGAATTTCTAAAGCGAACATTGTGTTTTGTCACCATGAATACATTTACTTTACCCGGTTTATCTCCCTTTGACGACAATCCGTGCCAAGCAGTGACCGAAAATGCCGAAGGCAGTAACTCCCGAAATGGTCGACTGACGAGTCTAAGATTGGAACAGCCCACTTTTGCGCTCACAAGTTTTAGAGCCAACTCATATCTCACTCTGAGAGATGAGAGTGTATAAGTGTCCTAGTGAACGGTCGATTTGTTCTGGAATCCCTGCATCTCTTGCCAATCCGTGTATGTTACAGAATCATGGGAGAGAACAAGAAGAAATATGTTTTCGTTTGTTCCCTCCGGTGTGCTAGTTGTGACTTCGTATCACTGCTTTCTACTCATTCTGTTCGGCACCATCAAACACCATGGATGATGTGGAGAGAAGACATCTTTGTGTGACCTTTGTTGATAATCTACCAATGAGTCATCTACAGCAGCTTCTCTTCTTTCTCTGTTAGCTGTAACCTCTCCCATCACCGATGTATTCAATGGTGCCAGATCAGTTGTGGCGGAAAAGGAGGCAGTAATCCTTGCGTGGTGTGTGTGTGTCTTCATGTGCCAGTCGGACTGTGTATCGTTTTCATTTGTTATTATGATATCGCCTCGTCCTTCGGCAGTGTCAGACTATTGTGGAGGAACAAGAGGACAAGCTGATGAAGTTCCTTAGCGAGGAACACGACAACGCGAGCCATCAGTTCTGCTTCCACGTCACCGACTTGTGCCCGCAACACAGCCACAAGGAAGAGTTGTGATGCTGCTCTTGGGCCGGGAAATGTGCCCGGCCCTTTGATTTGTTAGCGGTTTGATATAGCCGAACGCTTCCAAATATCGGGAGGAAGATGTTTAAGACACAACATTTACCGACGGTTGTCCTAACGTCTGTTGTTCTGGATTATTTCCGGGCTAATCCCCCGAGAAAGGCACTTGGTATGGACGAAGGCAATATATCCATCTACGTTTGATAGATGTCTACGTCAGCTGGGTTTCCGGGAAGTTTACCCATTTTTGCTGGTGTTTGCGTTTTTGTCATTCTGCTATGCATAGGTATCATTTTCTGTGGAGTATATTTTGGTTCGGTGCCTCGTGACACCGGACGGTGAATCTGACGTTAACTCAGTCAATGCTTGCCTGTTGTGACGGGGTTTAGCCCGAATTGATCCTGATATTGCCTTCGATGGTGTTCCAAATGTTTTGAAATCACGTTTTGTGGCGGAATTTTTCCATATTTTTCATATTGGGCTTCATGTGACTTGAATCGTCCTACGTCGGACTTCTCTTCCGCACTTTCGTACACATATGCCGTCGTTGTAACGTTCGCTCCTGTTTGGTGCATTCCATTTTGGTAGAACTGATCTATGGTCGGGCCGGAACAGGTGTGCAGCCAGACCAGGGTAGGGGCGTCGCTTTGTATGACTGCAGGCGTGTGCGGTAAACACTTGAGGGATGTTTTTCTTTTGTTTGCGTTGCATGCAGCTGTTGTGAAAGAAGACAATTTTTAAACAGAAGCCGCACGGTCTTTGGCTGTGAGGAGCGATATTGAGTGTAGTTTCGTCAGTTTTTTGGATTTGATTGAAAACGGTTATTTGACGCTGAACCATGGAACGGCGCTGAAATACATGAAAATGTTCTGCAGTGCGTATTGTCCTGCCATTGGCTCGGGTGCTCTTTGTCCCATCCCCGCCTCCCTCTGCTGCTTCCGACATAATTTCCATACGACAAAACTCTTTGTTTCTTGAGACTGTCAGTACCCAGACTCGAACAGACCTGCCCTTTGACAGGAAAAAGGACCAGTTTATCGCAGCACGTCAGACTGTCGCACATTGCTGGTCAGGCTAGTCTCGGTTTACAATTTGGCTCGATGGACCATAGCATTGCATGTGAGGAACCCATACAATCCTGAACTTCCAGCAGAGTTCCACATCGTAAACAGGAGCGAGGTCAACGGTCGGGATGGATTGAACACTGCATATGCCATGGTGGGGTTGCATGTGCGTGAGGAGGGTGGTGAGTGGGCAGACGGGGCAGCTGCCCCCAACTTTTTCGAGATTTAACATTGATCGTTTGGAGGTTGGCTGGAAAGAATTGCCCAGAATACCTCTTTACCTCCCCCTGCCATCGGTGCAACCACGGGGGATCTCCCTTCGAATTTTGGCAAAATGGGCTTTTGTCCCTTCCCCTTATGGTTGGGAAGTGAACGTGTTTTGCAGTTTCTCTCGGAAAAATAAAATTTTGGGTCGGAGTTCCCCGGATTCTGATTTCTCCCCAATTTGCTACACTTATGTCCCCAAAACTGCGGGAAAGTTCCCGCACCTCCGCACATATCATGAATTTCGAACTGTAATCACTGCCAGCAAGTGTGTGAAGCCTTCGGCAGAATATTGCCAATACTTGGGCTTTACTCAACTGACAACAAAATGGTTCAGTCTGGGGTATCGGTATTACTGCTACTGACTGCCGTCCGAATTTAGGTAATATAATTAGTCTGAATTACTGACATCCAACAAGTAGGTCTCGAGGTGGAAAGGGGGGGGGGACAATGTCCCTCAGCACCGGAAAGTGATGGAATAGCCTGTTCATTTCCAGGCCCAGCTTCCGAGATTTTGGGAGTGTTCGGAGCGCTCTATTGTCCCGTGTTCAATTGGGTTCAATTGGCGCGTCTGCGCCTCGCCGTCCTCGAGCTAGTGGCTGATTACCGGGCGTCTTGTCGGCCCAGCACCCCCAAAAGTCGACGTGTACCGCCGAGTGCAGGTCGGTGGCGCGTGCCCTCTTGGTCCGGATTGCAGGATAATGAAAGCCACGGTGCGGAGTATTGATCGGTGTCATGCGGCGGAGGGGCGCGGGACCGGCAGCGAGCGCGTGAAAGGTGCGGCCGCCGAAACCGTCAGCAAGAAGTGCTGGCAGCTACGCAGCCGGCTCGCACGTATGCTTATGCTAAGATATGCGTCAAGCGGGTCACTCCAGCCCGGAAATCGTGGTAATCCGTACCGTGGCGTGATCCGGGAAGGGCAAAAGAAGGACCGGCCATTTACCAAGTGGGAAGTTCCGGTGTCCGTGTGAGTGTGCAGTGGCGTCCGTGAATCAACGTCTCTTCCGTGAGCCTTTGTTTTTGGGCATTTCGTGTTTTACGTAACTGTTTGGTTGAATCAGAGCTGGTTATGGCGCTTCACGATTTGTTCACGATGAACGTAATGTGGTGAATCTAATGTACCGGTGCAGCCAAAGGAGGGGCCCGGGGCCCCTTTAGGCTCGCATTTTTTGTGAGAACCATTGCACATCGTCTTCCCAGCAAGAGAAGCAAGCGGTGTTCGTATGGTTTCAGTTTAAACTGAGCTCCGGCCCTTCCCCCTCAAGAAAATCCTGGGTGCGCCCCTGATCTAATGCATAACCGTGTATCTGGATAATCTTTCCCTCCTTCGTCAGGGGTGCCGGCAATGCTCCACAGTGAACACGTAAGCACATCCAAAACCGGTCGCAATTACCGTGTGGCAGGTGGAGCTATAGTTGCACGACCACCTTTATACTAGTGGCCCGACTGATCACCGGGTCGCTAGAAAGGTATGAAGGCACCCCAGGCGTAATTTGACAGGATGGCACAGCTGTGCGTCACATGATGACAAGTGAAGTAAACGCGTCGGCCGGACGGGCCGGCGCGTACTCTGTGTCCTCTCGCGCCACCCAGACGTAGCGTCCACTTCAGCTAACGCGAACAGCGCGCGTGCGTTTACTGCTGGTCTCGCAGGTCGTTTACCGCGCTTGCTTCATGCCATTCTTTATTTTCGCGGTGTATGAATGGATCCTCGCCACCAAGAAATTCTGGGGAGTAGTCCCGCACAATTGCACCACCTGCAACTTGTGCTAGCCGAGAGCCGTCCAGAGCTAGTGTCTTTATTCGGTGGCCGGTAGCAAATGATATACGGGAACAAACAAAAACAACTTTGTGCGTGGCACAAAGATTCGAACCAAGAACACGTGGCCATGCACCCATGTGACATAATGAAAGGGAGCTTGCCTCAAATCAGTTTCTCGTAATATGTGTGCACGCCATAGGACGGCAATTTTAATGCACAAAAATAAGCCATTCGCCCCGTAGGTAATACGAACAACAAATCCAGTTATGGGGACGACGAAAAATGTTGGGTGACATTTTTGAACTACGTTGGGTTTCGCATGAAGACATACGCTCCATTGCAAAAGCATCACACATAGAGATAAAATGGTAACCCAACAGGATAGGTGTCACTCCAGTATTGTCCCTTCCACCCGGAGCCTGCCGCTGCGGAGGCGAAATTCAACACATCAACAGAAGGGTCACATTTCAGTTCACACTCGGATGTGGAATCCGCTAACTCACAACACCCGGTATCCGAAGTGCACAGAGGAACTTTGACGAACCGGAAATCGGGTAGGCCTGAACGTTCTTCTTGGACATCACAAGTCTGATCACGTGCCAGTGCCACGCGTCCTGGTCCAACCGCCAATGTACATAACGGTCAGCTGCGGAAGAGTATTGCCTGCCTTCTTGGCGTCACAAACGTAAGTATGGTCAGAGGTAGTCATCAAATCCGATGCGTGACGGATTCCACGAAACGGATCCTGTTCTTAGAAGGGAACAAGAATGATACAGGTGGGATATAGACCTTCGTACCTTCCATGTCCTTTGTCATGCAATTGGTTTGCGTTGGACATCCGGGGTTTTTTACGGACACGTTTAATTTGCCGTAGCAGTAACAACCCTTTTGCAGGACGTGTAGTAACCACTTTGTCGTAGGCATAGTAGCCGGTTTGTGGTAGGCGTACTAACCAGTTTGCCATAGGCATGGCAGTAATTTGCCGTCGGCATCATGGGTGAAGTTTTCGGAAAATGATTGTGGATGCCCAAAACGCACATGGGGACATCCAGACATTGCGCATCGAAGGGGGTGGGGGTCGTGACAGGCGTTTATGCCTTAAGCTCCGAGAAATGAGCTTAAAAATGTATTACGGGAGGTAAATTACAGAAGGATGGCCTCCGTAAATCATAGGTGGCTTTATGGCGGGAACATCTTCAAAGGGAATAGATCTGGTTTTTCCGACATCCCCAAAACGCACTCCGGGGAATATTTAAGGTTAGTTATGGATTACCATGGAAATGAGAAGTGCGTTTTGGTCATCTTAGACGAATCTTTCATGCATTTTAGTTACTGCATTTATTGGCAGTGATATCGGTAGGCAAAATACAATACACGATACACACATAAAAGATTTCTAAATATTTCAGTGAACATTCGGCGAGAACTCCGTAACTCCGTCCCCACGCGTTAGATCGTGGTATCTCGCATAACCTTATAAGGTATAACACATCTAGAACACAAAGAAACATACATTTATGACTTCTAAATATTCCAGTAAACATTTCGAGAGCTCCAAAACCCGTCCACACTCACTCTCAAGGCCATTCAAACACTTACGCGCTCTTTGCATTGAATGAATCGATTCAACTCGATTTGGCGACTGAAAGCGCTGAGCCGATGCCGCGCATCTAAGTCCATGAGTGCGCTGCTGTTGAAGTATCAGATCGTAAAGACAGCGCTGAGCACCAGAGACGGAATCCACTGCCGGCAGGCGCGTGATGTTGATGCGGAAAACAAGGTAGGTCTGATACTGATGTAATATGTATGCCTGTAATACCTGTACGTAAGAGCTGCTTCCTATGGATGTTCAAATACACAAACTGAAACTGAAGCAGAAACAGAATGGTGTAATGGTGCAGCAGTCTGGAAGAAGACCTGTGCAAATATAAGCCAACGTTTACCACTTTGGCTGCAGTAGTCTCTAATAACACCCGTACGACAGACCCCGGCGCATCACCACATTTTCCGTCTTCAGTCAATCTTTAGTCTGCACAGCATGCTACCAGACTAGCAAATGATAGCCGGGGCACCTCACCTTGACCGGCTCTGGGTTTCCCTCCCATCTGTCGCCCATATTTCAAGAGTCTGCAGTGCGCTCGATGCGTGGTGTGTTCTTCCCTGTCTGGGAGACGGCAGTCCCTCTCCGTCCGAGGACTGCACTGCCAGGGCGGCTTCCACAATCAGCTCGGCTGCGGTAGCCATCTGTGGAGATGAAGGGAGAGAGGTGGTCGTCTAGCCTGGTTCGAATGACTGCAGCCCCACAAGGCAAGGCTATTCCGGCCCTGAGAAAGCATAGGAAACTGACAACATAGTGCATTTAGTTCAGGTTTGGCCTTGGTGAAGACAGCGACCAGCGGGACACCTTGCAGTTACCAAGCAATCCGATTCATAAGAAACATCACGTGTCCTTTCATTCTTCTGTGCTTGGTACTGCTCCAGCTGTCGAAAACTGCTTGGTCTGCGTATTTGTCAGCATTCTGCATCGAAGAGCTGAATGTCCAGGGCTCAGGCCAGTGTTTGTCTGGAGGCGTTGTGGACATGGCAGTCAAAACGGGATGGAAACGAATGTGGTGGCCTAGAGGTATTTGCCTACTGGTCCGCATTTACCCTCACACGAACATATGCGTTTAGCACAGTAGGCTATCAGCAGGTTTCTAACTCATGCTGACAGAATTACCGAGGATGTGAATGTCTAGCAGCTTCCAGATGAGCGTTTTTCGGACCTGCGCTGACGGTTTTCAGAATTGCCTCAGCTGACATTCTTAGGCCTCCCTAGAACTCCATGGATGCCTTCATGACTAGTCCCATGGTCACGCCTCCATTTTGTGTCGGCGTCCTCAGGATGAATAGCTTGTCAGTCCCACAGCATTTACATTTCAGGCATCCAACAATGAAACTATCATGGTCACGGAAAGAATGCCGTGAAGGGCGCCTAACTTCTGAATATACAAGGGCGTACCCGGTGTGTGGCAGGCGCACTAGGTTCGGTAAAAGACTGCGCCATTTTACCCGAATCATGAAATAGAATCGCAACATGCTGGGATGCCAGCCAGCTTGCCAGCCAGCCTGCTGTCAGATGCCAGCCAGCCAGCAGGGGCATCTGACGGCACGTGAAAGAGCTCTCAGCATTATTTGATGAGGCGTCTAAGGTCACACGTGTTCACCGGGGTTCCGGAGTCAGCTCTGCAAAAGATCTGCTATTATGAAGACCTCAACGCCATCCATTTAAAAAGGGTACAGATTAAACATAAAAACGTTGGCACTCCCCAACATTTGATATGAGTCGCGCATACATTTTCTATATTATATTATATTATTTCTATATTATTATTTCTATATTATATTATATACGTTTTTCTATATTCCCCCTCGCGACTCTAAAAGCATGGCGAGTACTTTGTCCTTTAGTAAGCAGATATACCATAGTAAGCAGACCACGTGCGCTCAAATCCCTGTTTTCATTTGCATACCAGCGACACGACTAAGCTGTGAGGAGAAGTACACCGCGCCATCTGTCTCCAGCTCTCGGAGCAGGCACTCAGTCTCCGCCCCGCCGCCCGCCCCCACATGAATACCACGGGCAACGCGGAGCACGAAGTTTGCAAAACCTCAAGCAGATTGGACCTTTAAAACAAAGCTGATAGCCGCTTGCCTGGTGATCTCCCGTCAACGCAACACAAACGCAAAGCAAAACACGCGGATGCAGCCACAGAACTCGGTGGCTTCAGATTAGGAAAGCCCAACCCTGAAACTTTGACGGTGCTGCACAAGTCTTTGCTCCCAGCTGAAAATGGTCTTCAGAGCCGAATCTTTGTTGAAAGTACCGATAGGCAGACCTTTTCAGCGAGCAGGCTAAACATTTGGACTTTCCAAAGGCATATTGTCTTCCTAAAACGTTTCGTTTTCGACCATTCCAAGGGGTCTGGGCAACCTTATTAGATTCATCGCCTACGTGGGCCTAGGTGAGCAACAGGCAATGCCAGGAATAGGGAGATAGCTCGGTGCGTAGCAATGACCTTGGCGTCGAGGAATTATCCAGGTTGAGTATGCGTTCTGGTAGGAGAAAAGGACGGGACGAAATTGTCTACGAGATAGCACAAAAACCCTGTTGTGGTTTCAATGAGGCATACAAAGGGCATCGGTGCCCCTTAAGGTATTCCGCTGTGTTTCGAAGAGACCAAGAAAATCTTAAAGAACTCTGTCCAAAACGGAATGTATATGGCTGGATGTCTTATGGTCCTTTTTGAAAGTAAAGATTTAGGGGAGTTTTTAATGTTGGTATGACAAGAATCACTTCAAGGCTATTCCTTTCCGTGGAACACGACAGAGCTATTGCAAAAAACTGTTTCAGAGTTGGTGTGGAAGTTGTCATACCTGCCCTACAGGCCGCTGAACCCATGTATGTCTGCAAAGGAGGAAATATCAAAAGCAACCCTCCTCAACTGCTTGAAGGCCTTCCCCGGTCATTATAGAGGTCAGAGGTCCTGAAAAGGATCCGAGAGGGCCCTCATGATATTTTTAGAGGGCCTAAAGTATCTTAAGACTGTTAATAGTTGCCTAAGAACCCATGAACAATTACCTGGTCATCATGATATAAGTCTCGAAGTTCAAAACAACAAAACGACCAAGACTGTATCCAACCTGACAATCTTCAACAGGCTTCCAAAGGATCTCAAGAAAAATGCAGAAACCTTATCGAGGCCTTACGGGCCCTTTTTAAGGCCTAAGGGTCCGTCAGAAGGCATTCCACAAGGCACCAGGGTCAGGAGCCCGCACAAACTGAAGAGCCGCAGAATAGGACCAGTGGGTTATCGTCACAATACTGGCTCTCGTGACGGCCTGGGTGGTCCTCCACATGTTCTGGGTGCCAAAACTGGTATGAAGGGTGGGAGCCCTCCATCGATAATACAGTAGCCCATCCTGAAAAACATGTCCCCCTCCCCTCGGTCACGAAATAACGGCTGGTCTAATGGAGCTCCGATCAGGCAGAGGACTCTCACACGCGTTCACACCCTCCTAAACACACCTCTCTCCACGTGGGCTCACGCACTGGAAGCAGGATGTGATGAACTTCATAAAGTAGATCAGTCATGTCGATTGAGGTGGGTCCTACTGTGAAGAGACCATAGAGACACCACGAATTTTATTGCCACGTCTCTGGATATTTGGTACTGTAGCTGTAGATCTGATATTTGGTGCTGTAACTGTAGATCTGATATTTGGTGCTGTAGCTGTAGATCTACAGAATATGTGGTTCTGTAAGCTTGTTCCACACGTGACGTTGCTATGACGGCTCGTCTTATTTTCCAGAAGTTTTCCCTTTCCCTCAAAAGCAGCCGTTTCGGGAGCGTACTGGTAGACTGTTGGAATGAAAATACCTTTCTGGATCCTTGAGGGTGAATACTTTGATCTACTGACTAAACCAAAAATGCAGTCTCTGTGCACAAATACCTCATCATTTGTTCAGATTCTAGGGTTTACTGAAACCTCAGAGGTAGCATCAAGCTGCTATAGAGCAGCGCAACCTCAACTCCATACCTGAACTCCATGCCTCGGTTGCTGAAGACCCTCTGGGCATGGAGATCGATGACAGTAGCCAGCCCCTCACACGAACCAAAGCTTTTGCCTTGTAACCGATAACTGGCGTCCATCGCATCCTTGTAATGTGGAGTTTTCTGCCAGATTTGAGAGGGATAGGCCTTCCATTTCTTCCCGGCACTGTTGAACCTTTTGATTTTGCAGCATTTTCTAGCTATTCTGAAACACATATCATCCACGATAAATCATTCTGCAATAATCCGTCCACAAAATAGTTCAAATTAGGCTTCTCATTCGATTCGCATGCTATAATCTAAGCGAATAACAAACAGATATTCTTTTAGCAGTCCGCCTGAATATCATTTATTTAGCAGCAAAAAGGTAACTACTTTACCCTATAAACAGAGGAGCCCAGGAGCCTCAGGTAAATGCTCCTGACTCCATTTTGAAGAACATACGAATAGGGCCGACATCCAACGCCACCTATGCAACTATGCAAGAGAGTTTTGCGTCTGGCACGACAGAGGCTGTAGCATTGACACGTAGCTTATGCCAGCATTTCTGCCAGAAAACAAAATGGGGCTATTAAAGCTTGTTTAAGGTATAAAAAAGCCTTCAGTAGTCTCCCCTTGTCCAGAAACAACATTAGTAAACGCTGAAAGGACATCGCTGGCATTAACACGACACCGAAATAGAGGCTTGCCAAAATAGAGGTTTGAGTAAAAGAGCACGTTTTCTATCCGTATTGACAGCTGAAGAGGCATTAACAGTCTAAGACGGCTTGGGTTAAGAGCCGGTTTAGGCCTGCTTGTCCATCGCTCTGTCAGCTGCTGTCACATCCAAGCAATGACTGCCTCCCCACGACTGACTTCCTCTGGAACGATAGCCGAGAAGATCACGGAAGAACAGTCTAAAGATATAACTGGATTTCACTGCCGTACACTTCTGAAAGGCGTCCTTCAGCGGCGAGCTCGTGTTCAGCTCGTGAATCGTTAACGTAAAAGCGTTCAACGGTCGTACAATAAAACTACAGTAACTGCCAAAGCAATGTGGCCAAATTCATTCAGAGAGGTTTCAAGGATGTAGATTGAAGTTCATGCTGTCAGACTTGTTCCTGCCGTGGCTCTGAATCGCCGCCTCTGGTTGTTGGCTACCTCTCCACTGACCTTTGCACCCTTCGCACATCAAGACCAGCCCGTCCAATTTGTATTCCCTGAGACAGACTAACTTGGCAACGTCCCATGCTCAATGCTGATTGGTTGGAATCGGATAAGGGGAGGAGCAATACAACTGCAAGGAAGCCTAACAACAGAGCATGCATCCAGGAGCATGGATTAATATTTACATTCTTGGCACCCAACTGGCCGAACTTGGCCACACTGTGCTAAAGAAATCCGACAGAGGGCGAAGAACGGTAGCAAGGGAGGAGAAAATGAACCTCCAGGGCCGGCACAATCTGATCGCGTTGCGTCCGTCCGTGCCCAGCAGGTACCCACAGGGATTGCCAGGCGCCTCAGGCTGACGTTAGACGCCCCTCGGCGGCCATTGCTCCCACACCTTTAGAGGTCGGTGGTCAGGAGCAGCTCTGCTTTCCTGGGCTCCTCCTCCGGCCAGGCCTCCAGCAGACGAGTGGTCTGTTCGACGTCGGTCTCTCCTTTTGGAATGTCCCTCTTCTCCTCGTCCTCTCGTCCAAGTTGCTCCACTCCTGTTAGAACACATCCAGTCATCGACCCACAGCAAGCCCTGGCGTGCTCGCAGTTGGCCAGTGAAATAGCCATTTTTCGGTAGTCTATCCTAGGTAAGCATAGAAGGTAAGACTGCGACACAGGTTCATTGCGAGTATAAGAATCGTGACAATGTGGGTTGGCGTCCGCCTCGTCTGCCGTCCTTGAGCTATCTTTAACTGATCTTGTAGTCTCGCCTGATGCGTTCTTACCTCATGGGTTGAGACCAAATGGTTTGAGGTAACGCCGGTCTTGCTTCAGGGTAATGGTTACCAAGTTCATGGGATAAAGCTACAGACCTACCCTAGAACAGTTTAATTAGTTTCCCTGCTGAGTATGCGAAGTCCAACGTGCTTTAAGATTCACATACTTAACCCTATTCCCGGAGGGCTAGACGGTATGGCCGATTCCCGGCAGGCGGGGGGGCGGATTCGGCCCCCCCTGAGATCTCGAGAACTACTTATCCGATTTCACCGCAACAAACGGCAATCGATTTGCCGTGACGTGAACTACATTTTTATAAAAAGAAATTTTCAAAATTTTGAAATTTGTGGATACAGGGGGGAAAAAATGTCAAAATGGGGGGTACTTTTTGACTTCTTATAACTCCGTTGTTTATGGACCGATTTCGATGAAACTGGCATGAATCGAGAGATTATGGATAGGGCTTTTACCATGGGTATGCAAATTTGAAATTTTGAGAAAATTCATGGGCGTTCACAGGGTTTCAAAAATAGGGGGATTAGTTTTCTAATAACGGAATGAACAAAAGAGGCCAAAACACTTTTTTAGCTTCTGCTAGTCATGTTATGCTAAAGAAGTACAAATCGCATTACAATGTTTGTATAATGTTAGCATAGGCGGTGCCAGGGACATGAAAAAGAGGGAACTGTCATGGTCACACGTTCTTCAGATCAACTTGTGACCTTTGACCTTAAATGACCTCCAGTGACCTTGGGGTCACCTGGAATGATGTCGTGTGCATTCAATATTATCTGTAAACGTTTTTAATCGATTAAATTCACTCTATTCCAAAAAAATCATTTTTTGGCTTTTGTGATATAGGGTACGCGCACTGACATTTTAGGTCATAGCTCCGTGACCCGACCTGATATCAAGCTGAAACTTGGTACACAAGTAGAGGGCATCTTTCTACGTCATATATATTCCGGGTTTGGCATTTGAAAAAACGGCGCTGAAATTATTGCAAAAAAACAAATTTTGACTTTTGACCTTGACCTGACCTTGTTAAGTGACCTCAGATAAACAAAATTACATATGCACATTGCCCAACTATTTAGCTATACATTCATATAAAGTTTTAAGTTCTATCTTAAAAACTCTGTTTTTGGCAGACATTTTCCTTTTACCCTCAACATGGCCAAAAATGACCTGAGGTGCCTCCCACAAACGTTGCCTGGCTCCGCCCCTGAGCAAAATAGAATTTCGAAATTTTGTCACGGCGCGTAGAAGGAATAGCTAGGAAAAGTGACCAAGTTTCGTGAACCTGCGTTAAAAAGCCTGGAATTGGCAAGCAAAAAACCCGAGGGGGGGCGGATTCCGCCCCCCCCCCCCCTGCCGGGAATAGGGTTAATGCATAGGGCTTACTTCTATAGTGAACGAATTTAAAGACCCCGCAAAAACGAGAGCTCATTTTCAAGCCACTGCGGCCACGGACAAACTTCGATAAGCCAAGAGCAATGTGTCGCTAAAGAACGCGGAAAATCGTCCAAGGGATGATCAAACTGACTGGGTTATTCCACCACCTCCAAGGATGTCCAGGCAGCAAGAGGGGTACGATGCAAGCACCACAAAGGCGCAGGTGTTTTGAAAGCGCCGGGGCATCAAGGGCCCAGGTAGCACGAGGTGGCCCTCAGGGAGATGAAATAGGTGGCGCCCTGGAAACACTAGCGAGTTGTGGAGATGTCACCACAAAAGAGGGGCACTCTGTTAGCGGCTGCAGAGCGCCATGATATTAACAGATGTCCGTAGTAGCTGACATGGGATCTTCTCAATGAAAGGGACGCCCAAAATGGCGCTCAGAGGCGCCACTGAACGCTCTAAACAATGGACGCTCTAAAATGGCTGAAGTCGCCATGGAAAGGGAAGGGCATCCTGGCAACGCCAATAGGCACCCTGGGAGCAGTCGAATGGTGCTGTTATGTTATTGAAGGGATGCCAAAGGAACGCCGGCAACCAAATGTACTCCATATTAGCACCGAAAGGGCGCTCTCGAAACACAAGAGAAACAAGTTCAACAGGGACGTTTAGGCGGCGAGGAAATGGTGCCATGTACCAGGTAGAGGATCGTCTTGGAAACACTGAATAGCGCAATGCTGAAGACAACTATGCCTTCACAGGAACCGAGAAGCAGTCTGGTAATCCCAGGCAGGCATTACCAACAGCCAGGATGCTCTTGTGATCCCATAAGGGCACTCTGGAGGCGCTAGATAGACACTAAACGATTTGTAAAAGGATGCCATGCGACTACCTGTTCCATGAGAGATCCCATCACGGACGAAACCCAGGCCGGAGACCAATGGGCCATAGGTTCATTAGTCATCAAGTACAAATCATCTGGCAATTAGGGCAAACAGACCTCTGTTTGCTATGAACGGATGATCGAGCAGAGCATGGACAAGGAATCTGCATGAAAATAAATGTGCAGATTCGTGTACCGGAGCCCTGTGCTCAGCAAACATATTTTGCGAGCTTCAGAACAGAATCTCCTTCCACCTTCTTCAGTGCAGGGAATAAGCCATGCATTTTTTTCATGGACGGTGGCGTCACCTATGGTTAGGTCACAGCACAAAATGGAGGTGAAAAATAATCCAGCCAGGGTGAAGTTTATGACGAAAACACCATTCCAGACTAGAATGGGAAACGTCTGAATTACATTACTATGGCACGTGCTGAAATAAAGTTAGGGCGCACTGTGCAGTCCGCCTAGATCGTAACGCGCTTTCGTAGGACAAAAACAGCGAAAAAGGGAGGGTCTTTGCAAAACGTCATCAAGCTTACCATGTTTCTGCAGCATCCCAAGCTTCTGCAGGTGCTTTAGAGTAGGGATGCACCGGATCAGGATTTTTGTAATCCGGCCGGATACCGGATATGCCGGATCGGCTGCTGGATATCCGGCCGGATACCGGATATTATGGATAACTATTTTTATTTGATATTTGTTGCTAGAAAATGAGACGAAAAATGACTGCGCTGGAAAAGAAAGGTCCGAAAAAATGGAAAAACCTCGCAATAACTGTATCCTTCAGAGTTATTGCGAGGTTTCCGCATGTTTCATTCTAAAAAAAGAACAACTAAAGAGCACAGCGATCATGACGTAGATCACCGATCACCATCTCTGTCTGAAGGCAAAGGTCAAAGGCTCCAAAATGCGCAGAATGCCATTACGGCGCCTTGGTAGACCTCAAATATCTGGCTTGATAAGCATTCTCTACAAATACTAAGCTGCGTCCACTGAAGTATATTGCCCCTTAACCAGGGGCGCAGTCAGGGATTTCTTGAGGAGGGGGCCCGGAGCCCAGTGTGAACTGAAATCATGCGAAAACCGCCTGCTGGGAAGACGATATGTAATGTTTTTCACAAAAAAATGTGGGTCTAAGGAGGAGGCCCAGGCCCCGGGCCCGCCTTTGGCTGCGCCAGTGCCCTTAACACTTGCCGGTATGGTGCCTTCTGCATAAGGCGGACGTATAGAGGAGAGGGAGGTTGGCACGATCCCCCCAGCCATTTCAACACCTTACGTCCTGGAGCGTCGCGGAAAAAAACAGCGTGTTGCACGTGACATGATCTCACGATTGGCATCCCTTCTTAAAGTCTCAGGCTAATGGATGATTTTCCACATCGGGTCAAATGTCAAAAATTGGCAGAAAGTGGTACTTTGTGAGTTAAGTGCAAATGAACGTCAAAGAATAAATGATGATGAAACGGAACGGATACCAAAATGTTCGTCAATCAATTATGAGCCTCTCTGTACACCACATGATTGTATTTAACCCCTGGAGTCCGATCTAGGCCATACTAGGCCAAACCTTGTCAAGTGGGGTCGTCAGCTTCAATGCGTTCTCGGAGTTGCAAAAGCATTTTTTCCATACAGTTATAGATGCTGAAGTCAAATATAGTATCTCAATTAACAAACACTATTGTCAAATAACATATAAGGGTCATCTTAGGTTACCCAAGATCATCTGAATCCAATGACCTAGGGTGGCCTCGATTTAACTGAAAATCGTAACATAGATACTTTAAAAGCGTTTTTCGAGTTGAGATCCAAAGCAAAGTCGAATGTTAGGCATGTCCTCGTACTGCAGACTCATCATTCCGCGGCCGACGCCGGACTTTTGCCCGTCATAGCAAAAGTCAGGCGTCCGTTGCATTGAGCCCTCTTTAGATGAAATTAACGGCAAACTGCACCAAATTTATGCCATTCGATTCCTTTCAACTTCAGGAATCCGAATATATAGGCTGTTTTGCAATACCTATTTCCTATCGCATTCCCAAAGATAAAAAATAACGTGTTTGTCGGCGTACCTCATGATCACACGACATGAGCTCATGACACCCGGAAAACCTCAGCGGGGTTGCACCATTCCCCCCTCATCACCAAACCCCTAAGAGGGTTCATGAATTTGTACAGAAGTATCTGAGACAAATAAAAATGTTTGGAAAATAGGAGGATGCGCCACGAGATGGTCGGCTGAGCATATACTGGCTGTTATTACACATTGAGCTTCAGTCCAATCCTTGCAAATAATGCCTCAAGCTTTTTGAACTAAGATGAAAAAGTAGTGCTCCAGACAGACCCTGGAACTGTCAGGCACATCGACTGTCTAATATAGCAAGGCACTTTGCTCCTGAAACGGTTTTATAGACAGACATAAGAACGTCTGGATTGGACACCGCAAGGCCAAATATCCGGCAATATCCGGCCGGATCATGGAAATATCCGGCCGGATACCGGATACCGGATAATCTCAAATATCCGGCCGAACCGGATATCCGGTGCATCCCTACTTTAGAGCACTCTTAGCCGCTGCGTATCTGAACTGCTGTCTCTCCGGAGGCCTGGGCCTGGCCAGAGGGGTTCATTAGGTCACGGGCTGACAGTGCGTGATCTCGAACAGCGCGTCCGTTTACCGAGAGAGGTCCAAAAGTTGACTATTCATAAAGCAGAGCTGGCTTACGACGAGCTGTGTGAAGAGAACGGGTGTGAAGATGCCAACGGAAGTAAGTGAAGAAAACAACAGGGATGTGTACGTCTAAGTATTGAAAAAGTTTACCACAGAGGGCATAGGCCTGAGCCAGCGCTACGTTTTTAAGGACAGGGGACATCTGCAAAGCATGACTCGAAGAACGGCGATTATATCTACAAGGGAATGCCAAGTGAATAAAAGCTAGGAGGTATGATGCCTGAGGCTCGCACATCTGCAACAACCAATAGCTGGCGAGGGAAAAGCGTCCACTGTCGGCGAAGAGACACTACAACAAACCCTGCTACTGCATCTGGCGTGTCACCACTTGCCATAACAAGCCACACAAATTTATGACGTTTTGTTTCAGATACAGTTCGGACGAGGCAGACTCCCGTTTAGAGTAACTCCGTAAGGGCGGGGGGGGGGGAGAACGGCAAGCATCTCTTCGAGAAATAAACCTTTTTGCCGCTACGCGGCAGCACCGTCTCAAATAAGCCAACTACTGAGGTCCGTGGTTTCGTTTATATGAC
The DNA here is from genome assembly GCA_030062745.1 of Capitulum mitella. Taxonomy (NCBI): domain Eukaryota; kingdom Metazoa; phylum Arthropoda; class Thecostraca; order Pollicipedomorpha; family Pollicipedidae; genus Capitulum; species Capitulum mitella. The sequence continues at coordinate 15,740,058 of CP099839.1, read as the reverse complement.
AAGACAGGATCTTGAAAATTGCACTGAATCACATTTTGGACAAGTGAACACTATGAAGGAGTAAATTTGCCACATACGGCTCTGTCCGTTAGAGTGTAATTGCGTTATACGTCTATTGGGCAGTCCACGCCGTTCGACATGCAGTTTAATCGACGAAAGGGGTTGAGTTCCCCGTATAAGTACCCTCATTATGACGCGACCAGGGCGCCCACAGATATGATCACATTCATAAAGACCATGCGCAGCCACAATTTCATTGCCTCAAAACACTTAGAAGCATAGACGAATGACCAACATTGAATGCCCATGGCAAGAGTGCCATCATTTCATACTAACAATATACGCAAGTAACCTCCAAACTTCACATAAATAGTCACCGCCCGTTCACTCTCTTAATCTCATGCGGGACGTTTGTTGTCTTCGTACATCCATGGCAAACGGCAGAAATAACCGAACTGGCACAAGGGCACGTTGGCAATCACTTGACCTACATGCCCTTCAAAACAGAGGGTAGTTCCAGACATTTTTGGCTCGTGCCCTACAACGGCACCAGACACATCAGAATCAGACAATCAGAACCAGACAGAATCAAAAGTTGCGGCAGGACTTGGGAATTCCAAGTCATCCGACGCGGCGCCGACTGGTGCAACTTCTAACGACCATGCGCATGTGCTGTTTTACCATGTCACATGCCTCCAGGGGAGTAAAAATCTTCTGGATTTCTCAGCAATGCATGCATTGTAAGGCGTTAGTCCAGCAAAGAAAACATTACGCCAAATTCAGACGATTACTAATGACCACAAAGACTGTAAACACACCCAAATCGTGCCCATACTGCAATGCTTTCACAACATGGCACCGACGACCGATAACATCCGCAAAAATGAAGTGCACTGTAAAACACCAAAGTTTTGCCCTGTAAAACACCAAAGTTTGGTGTTTTACAGGGCACTTCATGCGGGTGCAGGCGAATGGTTTGGTGACCAAACCATTCGCCTGCACCCGCAACGCATTGCAGGTGCCCGCGTTAGGCAACCTAACGTACGGTGGATCTGCCTAGTTAAGATCCAGAAGTATTCTTTGCATGATTGTCAGAAAGCACTGCGTGATCCGTACAGATACCCGGGTTCTTAGTGCAGATTTCCTCAGATCGAGACCCGCTTTCCACCATCCAGTGTTCCACTTCCTTGTCAGAAACGTCCGTTTTTATCCCAGTATTGTGACTACTCCGACAGTACGAAAGCCATGTTTGAACGAATGTGGTGTCAAATGTGCCTGGGCAGTGTCCATGTGTCGAACCAAGCAGCGCGTTTTACGTGTTTTGTTTAAATGTGCAGACTCGCAGTAGTGATACAGTTAGAACACAAGCCCTACATCAGACTTGTAGACGATTCGGAATCAAATCAGAATCCATTCTGATTCACCACCTCTTATTGTGAATCAGAGTCAGAATCTATCCCATGTTCAACAACCGTGAATCAAAATCAGAATCACAATGATCTTTTGGCCCAAAAATTATAATCGAATCGCAAGGTTGATAGGGATCTATCCAGGGAATCGATTCCCAGATCCTGCTTCATTGGAATGCATATTTTGTTTACCTAATAAATGAGACTGTTTACTTCTCATTCTTGCGCGAATAACTGAGGTCTATCAACACTGAGAGCAGATAACTTAATGTTGGGAAATGAGAATTCAACTTATGAAACGTTGGTAAATAGATTTTTCCTTTAGTCTTATTTCTTCTTTCTGAACATGTGAATTATGAATCGTAAATCGTGGCTCACCTTTGGCTGTGAATCAGAAAGGAATTGATTCCCTATTTCGTGAAACGCTTACACCTTTGCCCTTCATCAAATCGAGTTTTCAAATAGTTTCAATGAAAATCATGCTTTGGACAATTGGGCGAAGCTGCCCACTGGGCGTCACTTTACCTGATTGCGCCATCCTCCATTATCTCCCATTTGAGACAGATGATTGGCAGATAAAGGATATTTTCTGAGAGCGACGGAATGGCTGCTGATTTGACCCCTTCCTCTTCCTGTGTGTCAGCGATACAGACGTATGGTAGGTCCGTAAAGTTTCAGTGCAAGTTTGAAGTAATTTCCTGCCATGTGTTACCCGTGTTTACCTGTGCTGTCAATACCGCGAAACAAAATTGTTCCTATACGGTGCCTCCGTTGTGGCATTACGCTTCCACTTTAATCAGAACAGAAATGATACGTTCATGCGTTTTTATCTTGGTTAGTTTTGTTATGGTAGAGCCATTGCCCGTCTTCCGCCATCATTTGCCGGGCCTTATTGCGCCAGAAGCACAATCGCGGCA